>CM070580.1:6000000-6607273 GCA_036346355.1 Rhipidocladum racemiflorum | reverse complement strand
ACTCTTTCCTTAGTGAAAAGAGCACAACAAATTTTTGTTTACCACCGAGCATCCGATGTAACTTGCACCTATCCGATGTAAGCAAGAAAATCACTACTTCCAGACAAACAAGAAATCCACTGTTCAAAACAATCTAACACGGTTAACAATTTGAGTTCGTTTAAGCAAAAGGATTGAGTTCTTTCACGCATCGATCTCCAAACAAGGCTACCACTACTTACAAACAAACGAGAATTCTACTGTTAAAAAACAATCCAGCACGGTTGGCGATTTGAGTTCTTTTAAGTAAAAGGATTGAATTCTTTCATGCATCGACCTCCAAACGAGGCTATACCCTCTGAAGAGAAAAAAAAAACTAATAAGAGGCATGAGAAATATAATAAGAGACAAAAGAAGATAATTGGGGGGAAATGGCTTTTAAAGTATTTTAAAGCCTCAATTATAGAATCAAAAAACATAATAGTTACCGTGCATTTTCATTCTCCATCACTGCTTACGACTCCTTGGAGGGCCCCTTCGTAGCCTCTTCAAAATAGGGCGCGAGGTATCAGTCTCAGTTTGTGAAGACTCGCCTTCGAAATCATCTGCTAACGGATTATTAGTTCAAACAATAAAATCAACTAACAAAATTAAGGGTTTCCCTTTCATTATTCTTGTTACTTCACAGGTTCTGTTTTGTCTATACAACATGCCTACCTTCGCTGTTGTTGTTCATCGATGGGGTGCTGATTGAAGATTTCTTTCGCTTGTTGGTAATCATTGGGGTTACCTTAACATTCTGAGCAGTAGGATTAGGTCGTTTAATTTCACCCTTGACCTTAAAAAAAGTGAACATATAAACTTTGGATTTCAGTTACCTTTACATCTTCATCCCGAGTAAATCTTTGAATCTCATCGTTATCAGACCTCATTTTCTTTGTATTTACCTTAGTTGTTTCTTCTTGCTGGGCAACCCTATCACGTCCATCATAACCAGATCTCTTCTCACCTATCACAATGACATCACGTCCCATTTGTTGCTCTAGAATCTCACACTTGCCATTGAAGGGTGGCATGTAGCAAAACCTGAAATTTCATAACGTCAACACTTCAGACCTGTTGAAAAGCATGGAAAGAAAAGACTATCCCATGTACACACTATACTAAATCAAGATATTGTTTCTGTTTCTTTAAGTCCTATAATTGTGATGACACAAGACAATTAAAAAATAATTTGAACTTTCAATGCATATAGTTTCCGATGCAATATTATTTAGCTGATGGACACTAAATTTAACCACAAACTGAACATTCATCCAGTAAGCTGAGAAATCGGCAGGATGAACTAGTCTATTATAAAGAAAGATCTCAGCAGTTTACATGTAAATTATTACTACAGTTGTGTCATGGTAGCCAAGAAGGGCACAATCGAAATGTTGCAAACTGAATATTTAAAATTTTGCCCGACAAGATTGGGGGTCACTCGGAAACATCCTTTAGATAAAATCACTACATTATATCAACTATGCACATCCTGCATGATAAATGAGACCATGATTGATTGATGCAAACCATTCATCCGGTAGGGACTGTGTATCGAACCCCGCATTCAACATTCTCCATTTACGACATCTGCAGCACTGAACCCAGTCATGATCAGCCTTGTAGCGCTCACCCCCTTTTCTCTGGATGAAGAAAGTTAATTAGAGCGAATAATGGTTAAAAAAAGAGTGAACACATCTTTTCAGAATAATGTGGAAGAATCTGAAAAGCAAAATGACAACTTAAGTAGAAACATTTGGCTCCTGATGGCTAAATAGAACAGGGTAGGAGAGCAACCCCTATATCTGCCCCACCCCGACAGCATGATTATATACATGCTAATATATGTATTTGCCATAACAAATACATGTATATTCGGCAGGAAAAGGTAAATGTATATGCGACCCATATTTACATGTGTATCCCCATATTTACAAATGATTCGATAACTTTTCAATGCATCATATTCATATATTGTTTATAAAATAACTAAAATTCTTTTGAGTGTCTAGATACCATAAAGGTATGAGATGGGGGATTAATCCACGATTAATTAGTTAATAAATCTATAAATTTGCAAATATGGTAATAACAAAAAATATTGATTTTAATACCTCACCAAAATAAAATTTGTGCCAAATTAATAATTTTAATTCAAATGGGCAGCACCTCTTCTTTTAAGCCTTGCAATTCAGAAAAGGTTAGATGCCATAAAACGAGTGAAAATCTATTAGCCACCTAAAATTTGGCATTTTTGGTAATTTCAGGACTTGATAAGTTGCACAAAATTAAGTGGCACTAAAATTAAAATAAAGACAGCGAGACTAACTTCATTTAAAAAATTGTCATATTAAAAATGTAATAAGTTCATGAATCTTAATTTCGCGGTGAGCAAACTGACCGCATTAATTTTCAACCCGTTAAGAGAAGGCTGGACGCCTTAAAAACACACCACAATTTAATTGCTCTCAAATTTTAATAGTCCATAATTCTAGAAGTTGAATTGAACCCATCAAGAGACCACATTCAGACTCCGGGTGAGGCCGAGTATTATAATCCTTATGCAGGCAAGTTTCTTTTGATCATATTTATCAAAGTTTTCAACTGACTTCAGATACACATTATATTATCAATGCATGGAAAAGTATATTGCAAATGAAAACCTTAATTCGGTCACAGATGAATAGATGGTTTGAGAACTGATTCATTGAGGTAATAAGTGGATAGTGGGTATGTACTGGATGACTAAGGTGGTAAGACCAGTATGGGACCTAGTGGGCATATTGGTAAGACCAACTGGTAAGATTGGCAAGACCGTCGAGGCAAAACCAATAAGACCAGAGTTACTAGTAAGACTGGTAAAGCCCATTGCGGCAAAACCAGTAAGACCAAAGGAAACCGGTAAGACTGGTAAGACCCGTTGAGGCAAAACCAGTAAGACCAAGAGAATTTGGTACGAATGGTAAGACCCGTTGAGGCAAAACCAGTAAGACCAAGGGAAACTAGGTGGTACAAACCTGCACAGGGTTAAAATCTTGAATTTAGGTCCGTCTCCTAGACTGTGGGCTATGAAAGCTAGTCTGTCTTATATACAAGTGTTAGTAGCCTTTCCTTTGAGCTTAATCTTGCATCGTTTCATTTTAACAAAACCTATTTTGAGAAAAAGGTTGAGAATGAGAGTGATGTTCTGGTGAAAGTGAAATTAGTTTCTCATTATTGCATATTGCTATTAATGATTGTTGAGTATTTTGTACTAACTCTTGCTTAATTCTCCTTTTGCTTAGAACACTACTTCAGTGGTCGAGCGATGGGTTTGGACTTGGACCCCAAGGATGTCTACGAGGCAGGGGGTGAGGGTCACCCATAGAAAAGTGTACAAGGATGTCTGTTACCAGGAGGGTTAGGATGTTGTGAAGATCGTACACCGCTTAGTTGGACCTTGGGTGATTAGTACTTTTATATTATATTTTATTGTACTTGGATCTATGGGGGTGTTTGGCAGAGCTCCAGCTCCACCAAATCCGTGGAGTTGGTGGAGCTGGGTATACCTAGCTTCACTAAATTCGTGGAGTTGGAGCTATAGGTATATTAAGAGTGTTTAGGTGAGTTATCTTGTCTATATTTTAGAATAAAATTATAAACTTAAGTCACTTTATTTTAGTCTACAAGTTTCAGCTCTAGGGTGGAGCTAGGATCTGGAGCTCTGCCAAACAGGGCCTATGTATAATTAATATACTGAAATATAATAAATTGTTCTGTCGCAACACTCTGAACACGATGTACTTGATAAAATATCGGGCGCGCTCGATTTTTTTATTAGTTAACGATAGAGGTTACTGTCGTTCCCTGGGCTAATTATGTGGGTCACCACAGTTGTCATCTACTCGTATCATGTCGTTCTTTTAGTTTGAGAGGTTTAGTTGTCCGAGAAAGTATATGGTGAAAGTAGATAAACGATGAAAGCATGAAAGTAATCAAACAGCGGCATTGGATCGAACTTGAATGATCTAGATCTAGATGGAATCCCACCTCCTCCACTTAAGGTATGGAATTTTGAAGTTTTTCTAGGGGTTATGTGTAAAATGTGTTGAGTGAAGGAGATGGGATTTGGACCATTCAAATTCAATCCAACGCCTCTATTTACCTACTTTCAGGATTTCACCGGATGTCTACTTTCACCATATACTTCCTCTAGTTGTCCAATGCAAAGAGATTTCACAAAGCAATTCATGACCAGTTATATAGAAAAGTGAGTTATCTAAACAAAATTATCCAAAATATACTAAATCATACATTCATACCAATTCGAGATTATCAAAATTTGAATCCCAGTATTCATCTGCTTTCCTACCGAGCCACTCCTCCAGTTTGGCATACATTTCACAATCTTGAAACCCTTGTTTGCTGTTAAGAACCCATGAATTACCATTTTCATCATCCTGCCAAACATATAGAGAAGTTTACTCCAGGGACACAAGGATAAAAGAAAAGGAAAACTGAACTTCATGGTACTCAGAAGTCAAAACAACAAACATGCATAGCAAAGCCAAGATACTCTCAACCATACAATGAGATCTGTAATATCTGCAACTCCAATTACTCCACGTCCAATGTCAGCATTATGCTTTTGGCCTCCAACTCGTTTGTAAGACTGAGAAAAGAACACAATCAAAAGTTGGAAAAAGCATGCACAGTTAATAGGTAAGAACATTTGCACTAATATGTGTGAAAGTACTGCAAAATGCATAAGCCGAAGAGTGCAAATAGCTTTGCCACAATAAAACAAACATATATTGTTTGCAATGTACAACTAAATCCACTTGAACATGAAAAAGCTCGATCTAATTCCTGCGAATATATGTTACATTTAACATAGATTTCTATGCCCAACACGCTCAACACAGATGAGGCAAAATTTTGCGTACCCTAATCGAGTAAAAGTGTTATAGTTTGTAGAATGTATCAAAACTTGACCTTGACAGTACTATTTGAATGTTGGCATGAGCATGAGTGACTGATTGTAATGCACCGTGGGTGGGGAGGAACATGTATGGAATGTAGCTGAATGAAAATGGACAAGTTTGTGTGATTAACAGTTTAATATCCGAACAGCTAAATCTCACCTCTATTAGACGACCATGCCAATACAAGAAAATTCCACAGTTCATTCTGTCCCACTCTATATTGCTCCTTCCCAGAGTCAATTGAATAGTCCTACCCATAATTTCACCAGACATAACAGAAGTCTTGTTAAGGCTCTTTGCCAAAGGGCGGGTTTTGACCTACCAAAAAAAGCAAATGAAAACAAGCCAAAGATATAAATGTGTCGCAACATAGAAGGAATATGACATATGAGTATTTACCCAAGACCCTTGGACAGAAATCTTCATCCGAGGATTCAGGAACATAACTTCCAAATAGGATTGAAGTGAATAGTCCAATGGCACCTATAGAATATGATGAAAGAATTAGTAAAGCCAGGCCATGTTTTTACCATTTCCATGAAATAAAGTGCATGGAAAGAATCAGAAATATGAATTTACAAACCACTGCCACTCATGCTTTGAGCAAAAATGGCTAAGTTCCAAATCACACAGTCAGGCACAACCATACAAGATACAATGTACTGAATGTGTGAATGCTATGTTTTTTTTCTAGCGAAACAAAAACCGACTTTAAGGGCAGTATAAAAAATAAATGATGATGAGAAGTTACAGGATGTACCTTGGTATTTGTTTGTCCTGGACGTGATCTGGCTCTTCTTGAACGGATTAATATGTCTTCACAACTATGGTGGACAGTATTTTCAGAAGGCTTTCCCGAATTCCAGTCCAAGGTATAATCTGTACCCCATCTATCTAAATTCCATATGAAAATCTGTGTTCCAGTACCCTCTTCACCAAATAAACCTAGCTTTTCTCCAATGAAATACTCATTAAAGGGAGAAAATTCCTTGATGGCATTCAGGTTATATTCTGCAGTAGCTTCAGACTGGACACTCAAATCAACTTCCATGTATTGCCCTTCCTTACGATATGTCACCACAGGAATCTCAAGATTCTGCAGTAAATCATACTATGTTAGCTTTAACCTTCACTTCCATGTATTGCCCTTCCTTAGTCATTCCCAATTGACTAAGAATGAATGCAGTAAGTAGAACCATGCTTACATCTTTATTTTCATTAAAAGACTGAGATAGAAAGGCCACCGATCTGGAAGTTGAAGTTTGGGTAAGCACAACTGCATCTTTTCCAAGTTTCATAGCACCAGTCTATAAAATAGCACCAAGAAAATATTAAACTTGACAATAACATAATTTTCAAATCAATAAATATGTGCATGCATAAATTTGGTCGAACAAGACTGCAGATATGATTAAACCACGCAGATATGAAATAAACTGTTTAGAGCAAAGTGAAGGTTGGAGGTGTAGTTTTACCTCCTTAAATCGAGTGCATAAAAAAGAACATTAGCAGAGGCTATGTTTCCTGTATGACGAATCCTATCAGCGCAAACCAGGAAGTTTCAAGAGACAAAACTAATAGTTATTTGGGCTCATTGTTTCTGTAAATTTAACACTGAACATTCCTAGCCCTACTAGCTTACAACACAAAGAATGGAAGGTACAGTTACTTGGAGGATAGCATTAGCATTGCACACTGTAGCACTCACACTGTATAATATTCAGAAGAACGCATGTTGGAAGTATATTGAACAACACACAAACAAGTTTCTCATTTACTCAACAGCATTACACATCTAAGCAGTGAATTGATAAGTTTCAGTCACACATTTCAAATAAATCAGACACACCGTAGGAATACAACATAAGGCAGCATGAGATGTAAAAGATTGAAATATTTAAAGGTCATCTATAACATAGATCACAGGAATGCTGAGGAATTGAATAAATCATAACAAGAGGGAACCAAATATTATGAGAAGAAAGACTGAAAGAAAGGAAGATCAAGCCATACTACAGAAAATTATTGGGAAATATTTACCTTAAATCCAATACCAAACCTCCCAATCTGATCCTGGCAATGTTTATTTGGTCGTTTGTGACCAAATGATATCATTCTCATCATTTCAGTGTAAGTCATTCCATGCCCATCATCAATTACAGATAAGACGGGAACTTTTCCTTCTGCTTTCTTTGAAAACATAGATTTGACGAAAATATTCAACCTTTCAGAAAGAAAAAAGGAGAATAAACAAAAAAGAAGCGGTTGTCTCAATCAAACAACGGGAATAGTCTTTAAAAACAATCAAACAACGGGAATAGTCTTTAAAAACAATCAAACAACAGGAATGGTCTCTAAAAAAGATAACACTAACCTCAGTGAGGAATTGTTTAGAAAACATATTGCTACAGGTCACATTCTATCAAAACTACAGATAAAGCAGTGTTACCAGGACACCCTTGTCGACACGCGTCAGACACTCGCTGACACACATAGGACACCCTTAGCAGTGTCCTAGATGGTAAAAAGCTACGCTAGCTCAACATCCCTTGTCCGTGACCATGGCTAGGAAAAGCAGAGCTGAAGGAAGACTAAAAGAAAGAAAGAATTGCTGTTCTCTTTCTCTGCCATGGCTTTGGTGGAGGAAGAACAGAAGAAAAGAAGGCTTAGAAGGGAAGAAATAATGAAGAGGAAGATGTAAGAGATGGGAATATGCTCACGTGGGTTTGGAAGAGAAAAGTGCTACCTTTGTTTTGTTTACTACTTTTCATTCTCACATATGACAGGCTAACAGCAGGCAGCCATATCAAGGCAAGAGGTGGATCTTCTGTGCTGAATATGGATCTTTTGTGCATTAGACCCTCCAACTTCAGTGATGAGAGGCTATTTGAGAATTTATTAGTATTATTTACAATAGAAAACAAATATATTCATTTATTTTTTAATATTATTTTTAGCATTATATTAATATATAGTAGTTGAATCCTCCAATC
Organism: Rhipidocladum racemiflorum; assembly: GCA_036346355.1. Classification (NCBI taxonomy): domain Eukaryota; kingdom Viridiplantae; phylum Streptophyta; class Magnoliopsida; order Poales; family Poaceae; genus Rhipidocladum; species Rhipidocladum racemiflorum. The sequence continues at coordinate 6,599,295 of CM070580.1, read as the reverse complement.
CTATTTTTCAAGTCTCCCGAATTGGACACCCGAATCCGAGTCAGATTCCGATTAGCATGTCTGTGTCCAGGTAACACTGTGATAAAGGCAGGGTACTTTGTACAGTCTACACTAATAGAATATGCATGTACACATTCACCTGGAAGAGAAGCAAAATAAGATGGTAAAAACAAGGCCTAATTTGCAACCATGGTCGATGGCTTTTAATCTACCGTTTTATTTTATTACTTTTGGAAATATTAACTAATTGAAAACCTTTTTTAGAGCTACAACAAAAATAATTTATTACTGGAACTAATAAGAATTATGTTAGCTAAGATTACACAGTGCAACACAACACATTACCTGTGACACCAAACTGGCCCTAAAAATGGTTTCAAAAATAAACAAAACATAACTTTCTGATTATAGCACCTTGAAGACATTAACGTACCTAGATGCGCCAGCATCTCTGGAGTTGTCAATGAGCTCTGCTATTGCTCCAAAGATCCAGCCAGCATGTGTCTGGCTGAGTGTTCGCAGATAACTAGGATCCGTGCTGACAAAATTTTTTGTAAGAGTAGCTGTTCTCTTTTTCACTATTGGATCTAAAACTCTAGGACCATCTTCAACAGACTCACATGGTGAGGATTCTGGCACTTGTCTATGGAGTTCTGTGATGTATGGATCATGATGTTTGTTTTTACGTGAAGTATTCATATCCTTTGGATTTGGTCCATTATCACAAATCTCCTCTCTCAAGTATGGCCTAGGATTTCTTGAGCCATTTGTAGCATTGTTGACATGTTTCTCTGGTGGCACAACAGATAATCGAAGAAAGTCAATAAGTAAAAATAATTTAAATCACCAAAAGTTAATAGCAAACATGGCACATGATGATGCACAGCTTCAGTTTCAACTATAGATAGAATTTCCCCCTAACAACATGAACAAGTAATCATCCAAATGAAGAAAGTGAAAAAGAAGAATGCTCAGCAAATGTGAGACTTAGGAAATGACATGATGTCACCAACATATATTAACTGCTAATTATGAAATAGAGATCACCGTAATGTCTTGCCAATGGTCAATAAGCTTTCCACTATTAAACAAGCAATACAACAGGGTGGCCACAATGAAGGCCTAATAAAATAACACCAGCAAAGCATTCATGTTCAAGAAGCAACATAGCAAAACTCTCACCAGCTAATCCTGCCATCTGTTTGCAGTCTTCAAAATCTTTTTGTTCAGTCTCGTACATGGCCACCGCATGCGAGAAGTTAGGGTGTTCACGAGATTGAGGGGCAAGAATGTGGAAGGTGAAGGACCTGAATCTAACAATACCAGCCTTCAAAACACACACACAAAAAAAGAACAAGGGACCTCACATTACAGGCAGCAAAATAGAGCTGGTAGATTGTGGTATAACAAAATACAACATATTGCTTACTTGCAGGCAACAAAAAAACCCTGCCTAAAGTTTATTTTAGTTAACTGAAAGCTAAAAATTCCTACAACCCATATAGCTAGCCACACCCATCAATAAAAGTGTAATCTCTCAAGACGGTAACTTGGCATTTCCCCAATCCTCACCTCCCCAGTTTTTTTAAGAGAGTAATTTAAGATAGATTATACTCCATCTTTCATAAAATAGAAATTGCGAGTTAATATCCATACAATGGAAATAACATTTACCCTTTGATTGTCCCAAAGGAAACGCATAAACTTTCCCCATTCATTATTCTGACGATCATCTTCTGGATCAGGAAGCAGTGAAAATTTTGGGAATTCACTCAGCTGGTATGCCTTACTTGGCACGAACTTAACAATCGACCAAACCGAGGGCCTGTAAAAGGAAGGCAGAAATTACTCTAGCGTTATGACTTTATAGAATACTGGTGCAAATTCAGACAAGAATGCATACAAATTTCAAAGCACAGACACGGGATGCTTCCATAAAATTTAAAAATACTCCCAACCTTTAGCAATATTTGTCCATTTTATTGGGATGTGTTGTTTTACAATGTTTGTCGATGGACAAAATCAAGACTTTATTTATTGCAATATTTCATTCTCTACCCCTATTTTAGTGCTACAAAAATAGGTTGAGCAATTGCATTTCAGTATGCCATTTAATAGGGGTATGTATGGTCCAACATCATTAACTATTTCTTAGTTTGGGTGCCTCCTTAAATTTGTGTGCATGATGAGCTTGGAAAGTATTGTGAAATAGAGTAGTAACTTCATTCAAGTTTTGGATTAGACTAGTATTAAACATGAGCACAACAGCATTGCACATTATAACAATAGTTAAAAGGCCACCCATCCAGAGTGTAAACTAAATTCAGTGATTGGCGGTAATATGCTACAGAAAACATGAAAAAAAATCTTTATTCACCAATAATTTTGGTCCAAGCTAGTAATCACCAGTTGGAAAAATTATGATCAACTTACACTTCTATTGGAAGATCACAAACTTTGGTACGGCATATGCTCTTAGAATCCTTTTGCAGCAATATATAGTTCAAGCCACCACCTACCATAAAAAGATGTATCCTTCAGGCCAAATTGTGCAGCACTCTGCAGCAAATAAATTCTACCACATACAAGTCTACACCGTAGTCCGAAGACCAAGCTAAAAGAAGCAAACATCGTTCGTAATAGGAGATAAGTGTTAATTCAACTTAAGAAAAACTAGATACGTATGTTGACATTATTTAACCGATACCAATTTTCAAAACTACAGCAACCTGTAATTCTAGAGATTTGCATATTCTCACTCTTTCAATTTTGAGAACCTAACAATGGTACTTCGGATCTAAACATTATCCCGTATACATCTGAACCACTACAAATTAACACCTGATACCTTTCTTTTTTCTTACTTTCTTTTGCTTGCTATTTACTGCTACCTTTAGAAAATTGCAAATTACGAATGAGAATTTTGGCGCTTAGTGTGTGTTAACATGACCACATAGACCCTATCTAAGCCTATCATCCATTGATAAGCAATTAAAAGTACAAAACTAAGACTGCTAATATGGACTGAACACTAGGAGTATATGCGGTAGATATCAAAATTAATGTACAGGTGGGATTTTACAATATGTAAAGTTTCGACAGTACAGGTGGACTTGGTGCAATTTCCTCTTATTTTTTTCAGGGGAGCCTGATGTACAAAAAGGATGTGACTATCCCGTTGAAACAACGACACCCATACAGTCATACCTTGATTTTCTTGTGATGGCTCATTCAAATCAATCGCTTCATCTCCCATCTCCTTTCCTTCACTTCCTAGAACATTAACACCGAGCAAAAGATTTTTTTTTTGTCAAAGCATAAGACAATGGGCGTAAATCCAAACTAAATCAAGCCTATGTGTTACTCTAAACTGGTATATATCTCCTCAAGTTGAATAAGAAAATCAAAGTAAAACATAAAATATAGGTAGCCAAGATATGCACAAAGCATAAACATGTCCACAACAATTCTAAAAGAATATATGACCATTACACAAACCAATAAAACGATTTTCAATCCTTAAATTGTACTCCCTCCGGTTTGGTAATACCTGACTTTTTGGACATAGTGATGGTCAAACTTCCGAAACTTTGACTAACAATATATTTTTAAATATTTAAATTGGATACATAAAATTATATGTGTGGACTTGTCTCGAGAAGTACTTTCATAATATTATAATTTTATTGGGTTTTATAAATATATTATAATAAAAATTAGCGGTCAAAGTTGTGTTTTGAAGACCGTGTCGATGTCCAAAACGACAGATATTATCAGACTGGAGGGAGTACCACAAAAGAAATCCTAATGGGATCAGCTTTTGAATGCTACTAAGCATTATTAATTGCCGAGATGTAGCATAATTAGTTTTCCAAGATCAAGCCAGCAGGGAAACTAGACGATTATCCTTCTCATAACACGTGGAACCACCCTCCCAAGTAATACAACTGTTCATGTAGAAAATGCAAAGAACACAAATGGTGCAAACAGGCCGATCCGACAAAGACCAAGCAAACCAAGCCTCACCCCAAAAGGCCAAACGCCAAAAATTTCAGCAAGCAAATCATATACACCGAAATGCCTAATTACATGTCTAAGCACGTGCTCCAAGCTACCACCAAACCGTAACATACAGCAGGATACCCCAAATTACTCGAACTAAGGCAATGCTACAAAACCGTCAAATATATACCTTAAACAAGTCAAGTAACAAAGCTCAACCCCAGTACATGTCAAATGCAGCCCCAAGGCCTTAAACAAGGCCATGAATCCTATCAAGTGTCCTCACAATTAAAGATAGTGCTCCGATCGATTCCATGAAAAGTGGCAATTTAGAAATTTTACAGTGCATTATATAGGAGCATATACGGATAGTACAAATCACATCTAGCCATTATTGATTTGTTAAATGTATTTCTACTACTATACTAAATAAATACTAGCTAGTCTAATCCATTGGATCCAAAAGAATGAATGGTGGATATCAAATTTAAGCTAGCAATTTAGGCTGCTTATTACTTCCACTCCCAAAGTCCACAAAAAGAAACAATCTTCCAATTTTAAAAAAATCAATCCCGAAAACCAAAATCGAAGCACGCAAGTTATTTGTGCGCACTCTGCAGAGTAATTTGGCCCCAAAATATGCAAGAATCACACAACCACAACGACGAGAGGGAAATGCACACGGATGCATTTTTCCTCCGTGGTCAACCAAAAAAAAGAGTGAAAATAACCTCCGATCACGCATGAACCATTATGCAAGCAAAGCAACCCGTAAGCACGTAAGCTGCACACGAAAGCATCACACGAACAACACTAAAACCCACTTCGCCTCGAAAACCTAAAACCCAAGCGCCAACTACGAACAAACACCGACAAGCACACCACACCGCATCCACGCCGCAGCAACCGGACGAGAAACCGAGCATTAGTCGTCTCCGCGCGAGCGACACGCCTCGGAGGCGCCCGCCCACGAACCCGCGCGAGGGATCCCCGCAGACCTACGGTGGGATCGGCGACGCGAGAGACCGGGAGCGAGGAGGGGATGCGAAGCTAGGGTTTTGCGGGCATTACCCGGCGGGAGCGGAGGCGAGGCGAGGGGGAGGTGGCTTTGGACCTCGACGGCGGCGGGTTTGGTGCTCTCGTAGCACGGAGGACGGGAGGAGGAGCATAGGAAGCCGGAGCGGTTGCTGCCTTGGTAATCGGTATTAACTTCTCCGATATATAATAGCTACGCTGGAAATGACGGAAATAACCCTGGTGTTTGGGCTGATAACTCACGGACCGCCTGACTGGGCCCCGCCCACGCGGCAATGTTTTGCCCTTTTCTTTCGTTGCGTCTTTTACTCTTGACGGTTTTACGTCCGTTGATAAAACCGGACTTGTCGCAGCTCCGCCGATCGATCATCCACCTGCGTCCCCGAATTCGCCGCCGGTCATCGTCGACCTGGCCGTTTCGCCATCATCCTCCTTTGGTTCTTCTCTAACTAGCCAACGCCGTTATCGCCCTGCTGCCCACCAAACAGCCATGCATGGCGATGATCTGTTGAGTTTCAGGCAGGCATGAGCACAAATCTTAAGGTTCTTTGAACAGTAGGCGACGTGCTCATTTCTACTACTTGCAAAAAGGGATTTCACGAGAATAATTCCGTAGAAATTCTTAACAAGTGTATGATATTATCGTATTCTTACAAAATTCCTGTGTTTTAAGCATACTTTTAAAATAGCTGTAACGACAATTGTCCTGCTCAAAATTCAAAAGGGGAGAGAAAAGTTAGAAGTAGCTATGAATATTACTAGTCGCGATTAGGATTCTCTATCTTTGCAAGTCTAAACTCTAAAGGCATGCCATGCATTTAGACTTACAGCACGAATCTCAAGTATATCAACGACACTGATTGTTTCATATCAACAATCCTACATGGGCCTTATGCTTTTCACATGCTAGCCTGAAGCAATCAATGATGTTGATATACTTTGAGATTCATGCTATAAATCTAAATGCATGGCATATCTTTAGACTTGCAAAGGCAAAGAATCCCAATCCTACTAGTCGCACCATTTTATGTTGGTGATGTTAAAATGCATTCAATGTACCGGATACTCCCGCGCATTTTTTTACGTACTCCCTCATCTCAAAATACAAGGCATTACTTTTTTTCTAAGTCCCAGAATACAAGGCGTGGCGCCTCCTCGGCTCCTGTTCTGGCTTCTCTCCTATCTCTCATACGCATGCATGCATTAACATTCTCTCCTATCTCTCATGCGCATGCGTGTATGCATTAACCCCCTCGAGCCCCGTGCGACATAACTACTTCCTTGCTCTCTAAGTTGGTAGGAGTTACGTCTTATATAATACAATGGAGGGAGTATTAGGCATGGGGATTAAGGAGATTTTTATGGATCAAAAGAACGGTAGATGGAAGTAATCTTTGTATCACTATGTAAACGTCTTAGGAATAGGTAGGTGACCATATGTTGTTGCAAAATTGTAACGCTCTAGTTTTCGCCTTCTAGAGAAAATCTAATTTAAACTAATTAAATTCAAAAATTTGGAGTTTCTTTGGTGTTTATATTAACCCGACATCCTTTCCCCTCCAAAATCGGGATTCAATTCCCTTCCGATCGAAAAATCGAATTTTCAAATTCCCGCCGGTACCCGAAATTTCACCCGCGTCCAAAAATGCTCTAAAAATCCCAAAATCACTTCAATTGTGTCCCAAATATTCCTAAATGATTTTAGGAACCATTCCCCGGATTTTTGGACCTTTGCTCCTATTTTATCTCGCGCGGCTTTTGTTTAATGCCCGCTATTCGCGCCTAAATATTCAAATCCACAAATTTCATCCAAATTTCGCGAAACCAATTTTATTGGGTTCCAAATATTCCAAAATAGTTCTAGAAATTTTTCCGGAATTTTTAGACCATTTTTCCTAATTTTTCTCTAGAGCGTCACTTTCGCGTAAATCTTGGCCAATGAGGAGGCGACACGTGGCGCTACAGTAACCTTCATCTTCAACCTCTGGTCATGCACGTTGGAAGAACCAGAGCAATGGAGTTCAAGTTCCTCACATACCTTTGTCCCTTCCAATGGCCATAACTTCCCAATAAAAGCTCCAAATTGCGAACGGCCGGATCCGTTGGATTTGTAGCGACGCGACCCTTCCATTCCCCACCATCATTAGTCCCAAATCTCGCCGGATTTTGAGCTGCAACGTAAAAACCGAAATGCACTTAATTGGGCATAACTCGGCCGTTTCAACTCCGTTTTGCACGATTCCACCTCTCATCTCTTCGTTTTGAAGCCCTCTTTCCAGTGCACATCTCCCTCTTTTGCCTCTCCAATCCAATCGGCCAGGAGATCGAGAAAACCGCGAGAAACGTCGGGTTTTTGTGTTCTTCGTGTTCATCCTCGTTTCTCCCTCTCTGGTAGGTCATTCTCGCGCGTGGCCCCGTCGTTCCGGCGCCGCCCGGCCCAGCCACCGCCGTGGCCACTTCCTCGCCCCTTGCTAGCCGCCATGGCCTTCGCTCGGTTCCGACACCACCGCCTGCCGCCGCCCGCCGCCGTGCCTCCCATCGCTGGCGCCCGTAGCCCCTTGGCCTCCTCTGCTTCTTGGCATTTGGGGAAGAAGCCTCCACCCAATGACAAGGGGGGCCCACATGGCATAGACCCCAAGCACTCCAAAAAGTCAGCAAAAATCAGAAACAGAATATTCCCGGAATATTCCTCGTTTTCGATTTTTCAGGGTTTTCGAACTTCGGAAGCTCATTTCTTTTCCGTCCGAACTCCGATTGACTCCGTTCAAATTACTAAATTCATCTAAAATCAATACCTTCCTGCCAGTACTACTTTTGTAATTTTTGGATTTTATTTATTTTCTTGTATTTATTTGTTGTCTTGTTTTGCGCGTAGTCGACGATTCCGTCGAGTCCGCCAACCCCGCCGCCGGACTTCAAATAGTTCAACATTCTCGCTGTGACCGAGGCAAGTCTCCTTGACGCATGTTGATCCTACAATTTATAAATGTTTTACCATGTTTTACAAATTGCATCACTATTTATATTAAAGAATAATGTTAACGTTAGGTTGTTAGTTATACCTGTTGTCCATACCTCCTTGATATTGTTATCCCTGTTCCTTTGTCACCCTAGTATAGTAATCCACCAATATAAATATTTTTGGAGAAATATTGTTTAATTCGGGAAAAAGACTATTGGGAAGACACGATCGGTGGAACAAGTGGTATGAAATGTAAATTGGAGATTTCGTGAATATTAACGATGTGGGGGTAGTCGTTATGGAATTGGTCTATGAATGGTAATCTATATAATTGGTGTGGATTGGAAGAATATTGGAAGATGTATGATGTCAAGAATAATAGTCGGTAAAAGTAAATAAATGATATTGAGAGGCATACTTGTGGATTAAATAGAATAAGTGGTGACTTATATTTCGGTGGACTTTAACAAGCACACTATGTGATAATCATTTATGGAGAATTGTGAATAAGCCAGAATGTTTGGTGGTTTAGTAAATGATAATATTACGTATTCTTGGTGGATAAAATGTAGATTTAGCGATGACAATATGAAGGGTTACAATAGGTGATGTGGAGAATGATACTCAATGATTTAATCCATGGTATTATCAAATATACTCGATGTATTAAGTGGATAATACTGAAAATCGTACTCGGTGGTTTAGTGGATGATTTTGGGAAATATGGTTTTGCGATAACCATTTGTGTGGGATTATGAATAATGTGGATTGGGTGTGATTTGCTTAGTCAACTTGGTGTCATTGTTTATGGAAACAGCTTTGGGCAATGAATTAATGAAATCTTGGATTGGTAGAATCTTTCATGAAATATGCTCGGGGATGAGATTATGAATTATTCTCGGGGATCAAGTAAATTAAAAGACCAATCGATGTGTGGATGATGGGTAATCAATAAGGAGACTCATATTTTGAGGAGATTGTTTCATATACAATGATAATAATTGCTTAGCATGATTTTGGAGTTATGATGGCACATGATATCAACTTTACATGGTGGAAGTACTAAATTGGACTGGATTATATAGTACCATGATAAGAATGGGGGAATCTTGGTGGTCTCATGAATTTTGGAAAGTACCGATTTAATTATAATCACGTTTTATCAACACTAAGATTTGTATTTTATAAAATAAACTATTGGTGGAATAGAATAGTACGGTAGAAATGCTTAGACTCGCAATCGGTCAGTATTCACCTATGGGTAGGAATTTCATTTAACTCTTGAAAACTTGTGTTGGAAGTTATAGGCAATGATTATTGCCGATGGTTTACAAAATAAAAATGAAAAATGAAAAATGGTTTGGACTTGGGCGAAATGGTTTGTCTGGTGGGTGCGGATGGAGCGCTAGCTTTCATTGTGCAAGTACCGCCCCAAGTTAGTTAAGGACCGACGCTTATGACTGTCTCCATTCTAAGCATAACCGTACAACCACATGTCAAAGTGGGCACGACCTGGCTGAATAATTTGTAGAAACCTAACTTAGACTCACCAAACGGTGGAATGTGAGCACCGGATAGAGGCAATGTTGTTGTTTTTCTCACACGGCACAAGAGGGGGCTTCTGTACTGGGTGGATATAACCCTAACAGTGGTGAAACCTCAGTGGGTGGGTCAGGTTAGGCGTATACATTGTAAATGCCTTGTTATGATATCCCTGCCGGCACACCTAAGGCAGTATGCTAATAGGTTGGCATCAAGGGAATATCATGTCTTGTGGGTAAAGCTGTACACCTCTGTAGAGTTAAAACTATTCGAATAGCCGTGCCTACGGTCAAAGGCAAAGCTTGCTGAATGCTTTCATACTGGTAGACTTTGGTTTTTGGTTTCAAACTAAACAATGGTTGTTTTGGGATCCGAGAGCGGTTAGAACTCTCGGGTGTGCTTCTGGCGGCTAAAGCTAGATAGGTGGAATGAACCTGATTTTGTGAACCGTGGCAGACAGAGCCATGTGATTGGATTGAATCGTGATCTTTTTGGAATGTGGCGGATAGAGCTTGTATATTAGTGAGTGGTGGTTAGAACCTTCACTGCAATATTACATAATTCAATTATTAAAAAGAATTGCTCAAATATGCTTTGTGAAACTTATTAACTAGTATGGTTTGATGAAACTTGGCTTTATGCAAAAGAACCATATTAAGCCATCTTTGGATAGCCTTCATTGTGCATAATTTTCCCAGACTTGCTGAGTACTTTATGTACTCACGTGCTACATTCTAATCATGTCTCAGAAGGGAAAGAAGCTGTCAAGGAATTCCAATGACTAGGACGCGTTCTCCACTCGATTGCCTGTGGGCATTTGGATGGGTCGCCTTGGTGTTTTCGTCTTCCGCTGCAGTTGTTCAAGTTGTTCTGCCTGTTGAGGCCGTAATGGTAAACCTTGACCATAAGGTCTTCGTTTTTATTTGGTGTTATTCTTATTTAGTTATATGTATTCGTGATATGGTTGTTGATTCATCACTATTTGACTGTGTATACTAGCTACTGATCTGGGACTAGTACAGAAGCACACAGGGGATTCTGGATAGCCGATCCGGGGTCCTACAAAAATACCATATAAAACAGTGGTGAAGCTAGAATACAAATGAAGGATAATCTTAAAAGGACTAAATTGAGATAAAAGTATTAAACAATTTGTGTTGTATTTTTATCCGTGCGATAGTTACTATTAGTACTTTATTATTTGAAAAATACTTGTGCAATGTTCATTTGTCTAACTTTTACAAATATATAAACAAGTTAACACCGATCAATCAAACAAATCGGCTATCGTCTCTATTCAACCCATTAACACTGTTACGATTGAAAAAAAAATCATAAATCACTCAGACAGTCAGGCACCCGCCGACTCATGCCGCGCCGCCTTCCTTCCCTACTCGTCATCGCCGTAGTGGGTTGCCTGTTGCCGCACGCCCGCGTCCTCGTCGGCTCCCTCGTCGTGCCCTCACAGTTGCTGACAATATATTAATAACAATAAAATTAAACAATTAATAATAACATATTATATGCTAATTAGAGCAAATAATGAAATTAAATGATTGACAACAATATATATTGTATTAAATTTATATACTAATACACCCGAATATACCTCCTAGCCTTCACCGTCGATCAGCAGTCATGCTATCACAACCCCCTTATGGCCTAATCCCCTCCCTCGTCACCGGCTGCCCAACTCCTCAAGTCCTTTGCCTCAGACTTCGGCTCGGTGACCTGGCTCCTTCGTGCCCACATCTTGGCTCCGCAACCACCACCCCCCCTCGTGGCCCGTCCTCCACGGTCGACGCCCTGGATCCGTCACCTCTGGTCCTTCTCTACGACCTGGCTCAACCGCCTCCACCTAATGGTCTAGCCCCTTGAGCCTCGGCCTTGGCATCGGTGTGGATACCACGGGCGACAAGTCCCCCCTCCCCCGTCTTATCTATTTGTCTGCTCGATTGCGCTAGATCACATGGTGCCTGCTCGGCCCTCCCCAGCTTGGTGTCACCTCGCCGCCAACTGTCCTATGCTCGATTGGTCGTTGACTTCTTGTTGAGGGCTACGCTGTAGTGGCCTGTCATATGCTAGGTGTGCTCTTTTGTTATTCCAATTGGATTGGGGATGGCCGAATGTGGTAGGGCGAGGCGGGGATTTGTGGTGGGGTGGGGTGGATGTGAGTGAACCTGAATGTAAGTTTTATTGGATTCAACAAAGGCGCACGAACACGCACCATCGCCAATGGAGTCAACTCCATTTATTGCAGCTTGCTCGTCAATGCTATATTTTTTTCTTTAGCATACTATAATTTTAGGGGTATTAGTCTAAAATTAACCATCAGTAAGCCAAAAAAAACACATCACTGATAGTTTTTAGCTTTCAGTTATATAGAAACTAATGACAATAAAAAAAAACAGATAAAAATCAATTCATTTATTTATATTTTAACTTTTTAACTTTTAAATAGGAGAAAAAAACAACTAATCACGAGCGCAAATTCCACAAACGGGCCTTCTTTACCGAAATACTCCCTCCGGTCTGGTAATATATGTCGTTTTGGACATCGACACGGTCTTCAAAACACAACTTTGACCGTTAATCTCTACTATTCTAAAGCAGCACTTGGTGGCAGTGGTCCGTTCTTCCCATGTCATTAATTGCCGCTTAATTGCTCTGCTTAATTGCCCTACGCAAGAAACGAAGCGTTGCTTTAATTAGCCAGCTTTCGCAAGAAACGAAGCGTTAAAGATAGATGTTTGATCTTGTAAAATAATTTTTTTATTTTTTAATATTTATTTTTCGTTATCAATTTTGTTTTTTTTAGCAACGCACGGGCATGTAACTAGTTTTTATTATAATATATTTATAAAACCCAATAAAATTATAATATTATGAAAGTACTTCTCGAGACAAGTCTACACATATAATTTTTATGTATCCAATTTAAATATTTAAAAATATATTATTAGTCAAAGTTTCGAAAGTTTGTCCATTACTATATCTAAAATGACATGTATTACCAAACCGGAGGGAATAGCAAAACCATATCAGCATTACTGTCTTCTGGTCGTTGCCTACACGTTTGTGGATAAAGATTGGTCATGACACTTGACTGTAACTACGTGTGCACGCACTACACCATATGTACCGTCGCCTTGGGAAGGAACTTGGAGAGTTTTTTTTGACCGTCGTGATGGATAACGTCGATCGTACGAGGCACTCATGATTTTTAAAAACCGTACGTTTTGCATGCTTTTTGGGCCACGCGCGGGGCTAGGCCTCGACGAGGAATAGCCCTAGACTGGTCTAGCTACTTTTTTTTTATCCTGTTTACGTACCTACTTCTTGTCCGCTTACAAGCGATTACAATGGAAAAGAGCTATATCCCTACTTAGGTCCTATCCCAGCTTCACCTTGAATATAAAACTTGTAAATTAAAATAAAGTGACTTAAGTTTATAATTTTATTCGAAAATATAAATAAGATGATCCACCTAAACACTCTTAATATACCTACAGTTCCAGCTCCACGAATCTGATGGAGCTAGGAATACCTAACTCCACCAACTCCACGAATTTGGTGGAGCTAGAGCTCTGCCAAACACCCCCTTAGCTTAGCTTCCAGTTTCTCAGTTACTAACCTGTATAAGGTCTTATGGGGGCAGAGCTTAGACTTATGAATACGATGAAATTGAATATTCTTAGTTTCACCATATCTATGAATCTAGAACTATAGGTATATTAGAGTATTTAGGTTGGTCATCTTATTTATATTTTAAAATAAAAATATAAACTTAATTAATTTTATTTTAACTTATAAATTTTAGATCTAAGATAGAGCTAAAATCTAGAGCTCTATCAAACAGAGCCTAAAACAGAGCCTAAGAACCATCCAACTTCCAAAAGGATCTATTAGGCCATTCACAGTGGGAGTTTCATTTTCATTAAATGATGTGACACATCATCATGTTTGGTGACATGGCAAGATAATTATGAAGAGAGAGATAGAAAGAGTTTCATAGGAAGGGAGAGGGTTTCATCAGGATGAAACCTGAGATACACGGTTACCTAGACAAAAGTAGATGTGGCACTCTTGAAACTGTGTAATGAAACTCTCCATCGTGAATGGCCTAGCATCTTCTGACCAGGGACCTGCAATCCCGGAAGAAAGTGAAGTACCACATGACGAGAAGCTTCTTTCGGCACTTCAAGGAAATATTGACATTGCAAAGCAAGTGTCGATGCACAAGATGCTACTGAAGAAGCACTACTCGGGAGAGAGGAGATGAGGAAGAGGGACAGGAACGATGAGATCATCAAGAATTAGCTTGATTTGCTACTTTACAACATATTGTTGCTGGGTTGTACCATAGGAAGTACTTTTCTACCGCTTTATTATACTATACTAGTTACATGCCCGTGAGGCCGTGCATTGCTACGAAAAACAAAATTTATAACGAAAAATAAAGATTAAAAAATAAAAAATTTATTTCACAAGATCAAACATCTATCTTTAACGCTTCGTTTCTTGCGAAAGATAGCTAATTAAAGCAACGCTTCGTTTTTTGCGTAGGGTAATTAAGCAGGGCAATTAAGTAGGGCAATTAAGCAGGGCAATTAATGACGTGGGTAGAACTCACCACTGCCACCAACTGTTGCTTTATAATAGTAAAGATTGTTTTGACGCATTTTGTTTATTTTATTGAAATGTTAAATTTATTGTTTAAATTTATTTTTAGTTATGTATTTTGCGTTGTACTTTTCTCTATCTTAATTTCAATATAGTCTTTAGTATCAGTAATAACCGCTTAGATTTTCGCCTAAGATTTATCGAAATACTAGTCTCGTCAGTGCGTGATGTCATCCTACTTTCTTATTACATTTTTTCTATGAACCATACTGCATGGGTGCCCTCGCAAACCACGTGGCATGGAAAATAAAAATCATGGAAGAGGTTGGAATTAAGAGAACAATTCATGATTTGCCCTTATTTACATGTGTCATTGATCATTTGCTCCATAATATCTCACTGATATACGGGTCCTAGGATAACATGTCAGTGAGAAACATTGATCAAATAATCAATTGCATCATAAAAAAAAACAAATGATCAAATCTCCCAAAATTAAGACATAAATCTTGGTTTCTTTTGTTCCATAAGGCGGCGAAGAAACATATCATTACATGCTGATAACCTCGACCTAATGAAGCAACTAGATCGATGGCAGGTGAGCGGGACCAGAGAGGCGATAGCCGCGATACATAATTGAAAATAGCGTGTTTGGTTGCTGCGCTCGGCCGAGGCTGGCCAGCGAGCAGCCATGCGGAAGCAGCGCTCGGCCGTTTCAGCGCTGTAGCGAGCGTGAAGCGCGTGAAATGCATCGGTGGGCGGTGAGCCGCACGGAGAAGCAAACAAACCAAACAGCGCTCGGCCCGATCAACGCATCGGCGAGGCGGTGGCGCCGAGCGGCATCCAAACAGCACCAACTCACCATGTTCAGCTGAGGTAGCGGCAGCAACCACCAGTGAACGCACGCAGGCCGCAACCGGCCAGATTGCAACCTCGGCTTGGGCCGGCTGCTCCGGACGTACCTGGGAGCGTAGACTGGGCTGCGGGGGTGCACGATTTAACAACTACGCCCTCTATGGCTCTATCTGTGAATGTATATTATTTTAGCTTTCATTTTTTTTTAAAAAATATGTTATTGTATAATTTTGAGATGATTATTATTATTTTTCTTTTATACCCTTCCCTTTAGCTATTTTCAATGCTATTTACTATCTTGGACTGAAGTAAGACATATCATTCAAAGATACAATGAAGATTGGCAATATAATTTTTTTATAGACGTGTCTTGATAGAAATGTAAAAAACGTAGTATGACATCTATTTTAAAAGGGAGTACAAATCGCAGCCCAAAATTTTGAGTTTATAACGATTTACTTCCCAGATTTTGAGAGTGCTTGTATTGGTTTTTTGGATCTGTCCCCAGGTGCAACCTGCGAATGAGGATATCAAGGACGAATTTAGGTGGGTGTCAAGTATGCACCAGCACTTCCAAAAATTTAAAGAAATATCATGATGTCACCTTTTCGGTGGGTCAATTTATTCGTTGAATTGGTTTCGATTTTAGTAGTTTTGGATTTGTAAGAATTTAGAACTATTTGTATTATATTTTTAGCAAATTTTAAATATATGTGTTGGATTTATGATATTATAAAACTATTGTCCAAGACTATATTGCTGTATATGTGAAGTATACATCTCCAGTAAATATTTTGTAGTTCCGCCACTGCCTGATATGATCAACGAGGGAGGGAGTTGAACCTCCTACTGTAAATGCTAGTGAGAAAATGGATTACTAGAAACTGAAGCCTCTGATTAAGGTACAGTTGCGATTGTTGTGATGCAATGCGGTCACGCTATGCCTGTGTTTTAAAGCTCATGTGAGTAATCTATTACCTTATTTAGCAAATTAGACTACAAATTTGTTATCCAATAATTAGCCCCCTATATTTCCTCTCACATGGACTTTTCTTACCAAACTACTCCGATATCTTCTGCTATTTAGAATGCAATAATTGTAACATTGGTTATAACAATCTACTAGCCAAATGCAAAAATGTGTAAAATTGGTATTTGTTCCATTTATCACAATCCACTACAATACCAAACAACGCATAAAACAAAAGTTTTATTAGTACACATAAAAAACCCAATTTCCAATGACTCGTAAATATTCCAAGAAAATTATTTTGCGCTCAAAACGATAGAAAATGGGAAATGAAATTACATAGTAAAAGATCCCTCTAGAGGTTAGAGGTGCAAACAATTGGTGAGGCAAGAGAAGAAGTGGCCTAACTCATAATGTAGTAAGTTTCCCGTTAATTCTTGATCAATCTGGTCATCTGAGCTATCAAGATGATGCACGTGAATTAGAAGAGAATGGTAAGTTATAACCCACCCTGTAGATTTGCTTTTCATAATACGTGTTGGTTCATATAAATGCATCTACCCTTTGTTCCCGCAATGAAGAAACACATTCACACTTCGCAGTTTATGCCTAAGTAGGAGGCTTTTTCCTAGTACAAAACCATTTGGTAGGTAAATTAAAGCTATGTTTGAAACACGAGAATCACATAAATGGTCTTCTGGATCGGTTCATTTTTGTCATTTGGGTCGGTTTTGATAGCGATACAAAGCTTCAGACAATGATAATAAGCGGCTATCACGGTTAGTTTCCACTCTATAGAGATACAACGTCATCTGAGTCGGTTTGACTCAGAAGACCAATTATCTCTATCGGTTCCAAGCGTGGAACCGATAGAGATAATTAAATAACATCATCGGGAATTCATATATTTACAGTATATTCATATTCATAATATACTCATAGATAGACAAATTCATAGCATGTTTACATATTAACAGTATATGCACCATTGACAAATTCATAGTATACTCATAGATTGACAAAATCACAGTATTAATTTATGGATACATAAATCCTCAATGCAGAAATCTATAGCACAATGCTCTAACGTAACTTTTCTCAAGCAGCCCCGACGTCCTAGTAGAAGGCTCTTTGCCTCAAGCAATTACATCTAGAGTACCACTGATATAAGGCACATACTTAATACAAAAATCAGTGGCACAATCGTCTAACATTTTTGTCTGAAGTATTTCTTGCTATGTTACAAGGATACAAGGAACTAGTTAAAATATTAATAAGAATATATTGAGAAACAATATTATTTGATATATCAAAACAAGGAGACATTAGGATTTTTCTATATTTGCCATCATATGTGCCACAGCTTCCGCAACAAAAGTTTTTTGGTTCTCCTTATAGAAGAGAAACCATCTGCTATAATAGACCAGCGTCTAAGGAACAACCCATTAAAACCATCTGGTGCAGGGGATTTGTCTAGGGAACGTGCCTGATTGCTTTGTCGATTTCTTGCTGAGTGAAATCATTTGCCAGAGCATCCAAACAATCTACAGGAACCATTAATTAAGTCTGCCAAGTTGAAATGCATACGAGGTTGCTCAGGTATCCCCCATTCTGTTGTGAAAGGATTGCCAGGGAGCAGTTACTTTGCCATGGTGGTCTGATATGCTTCTACCATCCTCCACTTGTAAATTAGAAATAGCATTTCTCCTGAATCTTTCTGTTGCAATGGAATGAAAAAACTTTTTATTTTCATCCCCAAATTTCACCCATCGAATGGTGCAACGCTTTTCCCACTACAGTTGTTCATAATGCAGCAGTCTAAGCAGCTGAGTATTGAGGATTTTCCTGAAGTTGAATTCAGAACGAAATAGGGGTCGGCTTTCTTCTAGTTCATCCATGTACAGAATTACAGTGTCGCAATTTTGGATCAATCTGGATAGCTGAGAAAGATTTCTACTCCACAATTTTCATCCGCGTCTGAGATTACTGAACTTTGCTGAAAGTCTTACCGCAGCATTGGATCCTTGGACTCGCATGTTCCAACAAAACTGAACCACATCAAAGAAGCCGGGGTGCTCAACCCAAAAGTTTTCGAATCCAAAAATTGAAGACTTGGGTATAGCTGTCTCGATGCATAGTAAGCAAGGCACATGGTCAGAAGTATTTTTAGCCATTGCAGAAACCATGGTGTTGGGGTAGTTAATTGTCCAGGAAGGAGTGGTGAAAAGCTAGTCCAATTGCTCTAAGAAAGGATTTTCTTGCATATTGCTGCAAGTAAAAGCTCTTCCTTTAAGTGGTAACTCAATTAGGCCCAAGTTACTTATGATACTATTAAACAACATGGTGTCATTCATGCCTCCTGATTTATTTCTATTCTGGACATATATGATGAAATTAAAATCTTCCCAAAAAAACATCAAATTTATGTGGGATATCCAGGTGAGAGATCCAATCAATGAAAGTGTCTGTAGAATCGACATACACTAATATAACAATCAAAGGGGGTGAATGATTGCGTGGAAGCTAAAACTAATTTTTTAATGATTCTAAAAACACCCATAAACGAATTATGAAAGATTGCTTCGGTTTCCACGAAAACAGATTGATATATGTTCACTAAAACAGTAATTCCTAAATATCCCACCGTTGGATTGACATGAAATTTAGACTGTAGAAACTATATTCAATTTCAAAACTAACCCAAAAAGAATCAGATCCATCGGATCTACGGATCTAGAGTTGTGATCTTCGCAAGTTGCGAGAAATGAACCAATCAAACTTTTTAGATCAATTACTTGATGCTCTAGAAATATTTTGAATGGATCAAATCAAAATTATCATGGTGAAACAATGAATTAATCTATTAATCAAAACAAGCATGCAACCGAAAAATGAGTAATAACAGAATAATGCAGCAACCGCAAAATCATTGTAGCAATTGAAATCACTGTAACATTCACGCTGCTGTAGCAGCCGACCGCTTTTTGGTTGCTCTGTCCCTTGGTGCATACGCCCGGCTGAAGTTATTAGCACTTCACGTGACACAGCTAGCTTCTCAAGCCGAGTGTGGGCAGGATTCAAAAATCGACCAAAATCGCCTGTATCGCTGGGGTTCGATATCAAAAATCGGTCGATAAATCGGTCTGATTTAAAAAAAATTTAAAAATTCAAAAAATTTACGTATCGTAAACCGATCGAAAATTGGTGGAAATTGGTCGATTTTCATCAAAAATCATCGAAAATCGCTACAAAAAGTAGACCGCACAAAAAGTTCAACATGGTTGTCGATTTTCCATCGATAATCGTCGATTTTCCACCATGGTTATTAGAATGTCGTTTAAACGAGAGAACGCGGCCGAGCTCCATAACGTCTGAGCGTTCTGGCGACGACGACTAGAACGTTGTGGAACGTCGTTGGAACGATGTTAAAACGTCTAGAACGTCTAATTCGGACAAAACGGGAAAAGCAAGCTAACCCTAGCGCTGTGCAGAGCCGCCACCCGCAGATCTGTGTCGTCGCCCGCACCGTCGTCGAGATCCGGATCCGCGTCTCCCTGCCCGCACCGTTGCCGAACCGCGGAGTGGCAGGAGGCGGTACTCGGCTGGCTGCAGGCGTCGGAGAGGAGGAGGGAGGAGGCGGTTGGGAGGGACGGCGCCATAGAGGAGGAGGCACCGAGAAGAGGAGAGGGAGTCGCTTGTGGCGTGAGAGAGATGAGAGAGAGAGAGAGACGAGGGAGAGGGCTATGGCGTGAGAAGGGAGAGGCCTATCAACTGGATGAGGGGAAGGGGCAAGTTAGGTAGTTAGGGTTAGGTTTAGAAGGAGGGAAGTCAGGGCAGTGGGTTGAGTTTTGGACATGGACCAGGAAAATATGCTGATTAGAAAAACAATTAAGTACATATGTGATATATCTTTGCTCTCATATTCGTTTTACAATGGTGCCTAAAACTACGTTTCAACGTCCGTTTAAACGTTTAAAAGTTAAAAAGGGGATGTGTCGTTTTGTTCTCATTTTACGTTTTAATAACCTTGTTTTCCACCGATAATAGTCGATTTTCCACGATTTTTGAATTTTTTCAAAAAAATATGGTTTTTGAATTTATGTGATTATCAAATTTTACTGTTCATCCAAAAATCGAAGAAACGATAACGTGAACTCTGAGTGTGGGACGTTGCTCCTTTTGCCTTCGCTTGCAGCACACGCCCCAAGGACTCCTAGCCAGCTGCGTGTAGCCTTTTGCTTGATGTCTTGAGCCGCCGTCCCGAGGAGCTTCTTCTTTTTTTTCTTCTAAGGCCGTTCATTGCCGTCGCACCCGCTCACTTATCTTGCGCTCCCCTACAACTTTTTAGCCAGGAGACATCCCTTCTATTTATATACCTCTAAACCCTAATTAGCTACATGCATGTATACACATCTAACCCAATTACATATGACCTAATACATGCATATAGCCCAAAACTCACTTATACACATGTACGGATGTGGCGACCCGCATGATTAACAAAGGGTAATTAACAACCAATGTGTCATCACCCTAAGCTAATTACGCGGAGTCTCAGCATAGTGGCCAACAAAATAAGCGGGAATCACAGTTGTTTTGTCGAACTACTACATGTTGTGTTCGAGAATATTCATGAGAACAATAATTAGAGGCGGATGAACATGATATATTACAATCCGGACACCTGCCAGGGCTATGAGTTCATAATTTACATAGAGGTCCATACACCACCAAAATTATATTACAACTCCAAAATACCCTGCGAACCGCCATCTATCAGACGACGGCCTCCTAGTGACTCTACTACTCCTGGTAGTAGTCGTAGACACTCGGGTAGTCGTCGTCCGCCGGTAAGTCCTGGTCCTGCGGATCACCCTCGCTCCAGGCCTCGGTGGCCGATCCATATAGTTCACCTTCTAATCAAGGGGATATATAAGCAAGAGTGAGTACAGAGTACTCAGCAAGGAATAATAGAATGCAATATATGAGTTTTTCCTTTCTTTCCCAAATCCAACTTACCTCCTCCCGAAATCTGATTTTTAATTAGAAATAGGTTTTTGGTTTTCTTTAAGAGTTGCAATTTTAATTAAAAGAACTACTAACACTTGTTATGAGACAGACTTAGCTTCCGTAGCCTCCAATCCAGGAGACAGGCATGAATTCATGATTTTAGACCTGCTTGAGTTTGTACCACTTTACCCATAAAGACCTCCAAAGAGAGGCTCGAGCGTTTATCACTAATCCAAGAATTGTGATCTTCACCTGTTACTCGAGTGGGGATCCTCTCAAGGCCATCCCACTACACTCATGACTTGATTGTACCCCAACATATGTGGCAGTACTTTCCTGGCTTCAAATATAGCGCCATTATGGGCAACTAAGTCGCCACTTAGTCCCATCTGCACGGTCTCTCCGGGTCTTCCGGTAACCCGGATTTGGTGCCCTAGTAACTACCTAACCACCGTTGCAAAGATCACAATACTCTCTTAGGACAACCTTTTCTGGCTGCTTGCACACTCTATGGTTGATACTGAGATACGGCTCATTTTTCAAGTATTAGTTGGTTAAACTTATATGATACTTATGTAGAGGACCCCCCGGCCTATGTCACCTTCTCATCGGCATCCTCTACCCACCATATTAACTCAACACAGTAATTAAAAATAAGCACAGGCCAGCTGCTCCATCAGCTGTCCTGGCCAACACATTTTTCCATAAAAACCAATTCATTCCCAACCTTCCGTTCTCCACACCAGATCCACAACCATTTTCATCCTCCAATTCCAAGCTTATAATTCCAATTTAAATATATAAGTTTAGTAATGCATGGATGGTATTGTAATGATATGGAAATTCATTAAAAGCATTGGGCTAACATGGTGGTCCCATGCAACTAACATGGCGGTCCCATGCAACGACACAGACATAGCCCTCTTCAATGCAAGCACAACCATTTCTTTAGGTAACGGAGAGCTGGCAAAATTTTGGACTTCAAATTGGCTCTTTGGGCAGGCCCCAAAAAATATCGCCCCTCTTTGCTTCAAGTTGGTCCACAAGAGAAATAGATCGGTCAAGCAGGAGCTCTCGAGCAATTCCTGGATGATTCCTCTAAGAAGAATTTCGACAGGGCCGCAGTTGCAGGAATTTCTTTGCCTTTGGAGCCGTCTGCAGGAAATCCAATTGCAACCGGCAACCCAAGACGAGATCACATGGAGATGGACCGTGGACGGCCAATATTCTGCGAAGTCGGCCTCTGAGGATCCAATTCGGGGAGGTTTGCGGATAGCAACTATCCAATAGTGCGGAAAGCAAAACTCGGAACAAATGCAGGTTTTTGCTTGGCTCTTACTCCAAAATAGGCTGCAGAGGCAATGAGATAATCTAGCCCGGAGAGGTTGGCCTCATAGCCCAATTTGCAGTCTTTGCGGTTCGGGTGATGACTCAGCGGTCCACTTGTTGCTGGCATGCCCCTTTGCCAGGCAAACCTGGACCTCTTTGTCAGGGCATCTACAGATTCAACTAGTTTCACAGTCGGTACCTCTTGTGCCAGTTTCGATCACAGCTTGGTGGCAAGAGATTCGCAGCGCCCAACCAAAGAAGTGTCGCAGCACGGTCGACGGTTGGTTGATCTTCACTCTATGGAACATCTGGAAAGAGCGGAATGCTCGCATTTTTAATAACCTTTACTCCCCGGTGTCCTCAGTGGTCCAACAAGCTCTCAGAGATATCGCAGATTTTAAGCTAGCAACGAGGTCATCTTTGGCAGAGTAGTCCTTTTTCTGTAACAGGTGTTGGTGTTGGTTTTTGTTTTGGTCCATTAGCTGGCCGTGTCTACCCCGTGTTTTGTGTACCTGAACTTCTTTCTTCTTAATTGATTGCGGGCAGAGCTCCTGCCTTACCTTTAAAAAAAAAATTAAAAGCATTTTAAGGAAAGATTTCCCAAAGGATGCTTGCACAGGTAATCTTGATCGATGCGTCCTCGCACGAATATGGGAGATGATGGTCTGACTGATTCTGGTCGGGTCCTGACAGATGCCAAGGCATTAATTCCATAACACTGCCCAAACTCCCCTCCTAATCCATCCCATTAATTTACCCATAGTATTAATACTTTAGCAATCAAATAATACAACAATTCAGCTAATTCCAGATTTCACCAATTACAAATTTTAGTTATTAACTCGGGCTTTTAGAAATTAAGATACCATTTTTCCTACGATCCAGATACGGACATTTTAGCCTACGCAGATGCACGAAGAACGATTACTCATTTTTCCTATTTTCTTCTCCTCTTTTCTTTTCTCTTCTTCTCCCCTTTCTTTTTCTCTTCTCTCTGCTCTTATTTTTCCTCTGCCTCCTTTTCTTTGCTGGCCGAAGCCTCCTCGGTTTCTTCTCCCTTCGGTCTCCTTTGGGACCTAGCTCCCTGGCGACTCCTCCTGCCGCCGCCACTGCTCTCTCCTGCGGCTACCCCTCTCTGCCCTCCTCTCTCTGCGTCATTGGTGGCTGGCGCCTTGTAGCGCCGTCGCCTCTACTCTCTCCGTTCTCCCCCACTGCTTCTTTACTCCTTCTCTACTCCTTCCCTCCCCTCTACTGCTCTACTGTCATCCCCCCTTACTCTTTTCTACGGAAGATAAGGACGGGTGCTACTTGATCTAATTGTTTTCTTCCTTTGCTGAGTCTTTTACTTTGATTTAGCATTTCTAGATTGAATGGTAAGAACAGACTTTACTGATCTATGGGAGTCGTGCTTGGCTGAGAACGCATCCGTGCTGGCTTGATAGCTGGCTGCGCACTGGCTTCTGGTTGGCTGCGTGTTGGCTTGGAAGAATTGTCAAACACAAAGGAATGTCCACTGGACAAAACGGGTTTCAGAGCTTTAAAAGGGTTGTTCACTGGACAATGCAGGGTTTCTTGGTTGTACTGGTTGCTCAAGGGATAAAATGTTGGTTCAACGGTCGCCTACTGGGTAAAACGCTGCTACGGATACCCGCAATCCGAACAGGTAAGTTACGAGCTGCCGGATGATGAACCGATCTAGCGAGAGGTACCGATTCAACCCCTCACAGTGCAGTATCTCGGTGATCAATACCTTCGCCTGCGGGTCTGACGGCAACCTCATTCTATCTCTATTCGCTTTACTCGCACTTTTAAATTCTTTTGCAATTCGGTTACTCTAATTAGCAGATTATTTAGTTGAATTAGCAGCTTGATTAATTAGAGCTAACACTAGTGGTTACTCCCTCTAATTACCCGGGGCACTTCATCGAACCACATGCCACTACCGCGTGACTCACTAGCATGCATGGCCCGTTGGCCACTATACTGCATCATCCTCGACTTCATATGAACAGTTCTCTAGTTTGAACGTTCCGCACGACATTTTGAACCTCGATTCATCCCAGAACCTAGTATTGACAAGAGTACTTAGATCAATCATCCAAGCCACCATCAGAGTAGGGCACAGAAAAGCATAAGCATAGCCAACACATAAATAAAACTGACAGTAAACATCTAAACTGTAGCATTTCAGACGACAAAAGTAAATACTATATTGTAGCAGGACAGGACATCTCTAAATTAACTTCAAGCAGAAGGATAATCTGGAGAAGGACCAGACTTCGAAAATAAACCAACGCATGAACCAAAAACACCATATCCAACTCTCACTACTGAGAGGTTCTTGGATTCTTATATGGGCCTTCATCATGGATCTTCCGTTCTTCAAGAAGCTTGGTCTTGGAAACGTCCTCAGAAAGCATCCCACAGTAATCAGTCTTACAGCAATGGCACTGGCAACTCAGGCTGGAGTGCAGAGTCCGAAGAACTTGCCTCCTTATCTTGTTTTTTCGAAATTTGCGGCAGGAGATCTGCCTATTCAATTTAGCAAGGAAGAAGAACAAAGTCGTACAGATAGATCAACAGGAAACCACTAGACAGCAGTGGCGTCCCAACAGTTCAGAAAGGAACCTAGATTACAACACTAAATCTTGCAACAACAAACGTCAGCCGTTTGATGTCATCCTTATCTTGTTTTTTCATATGTCCAATTGTGAGCACAGGCTTTGGGCATGGATGCATCCTTGATCAACTGCACATGTTTAAAACCACCATCAGACATGGTGATTCTTGGGCTTCTGCGGAGGTCCCTGACTGACACTGGAGTCTTTCCTCCTCTCTTACGCGTCTTCTTTTCCTTAGGGATAACCATGTCTATGGGAGCAGACATACCTATGCCTGGGTTGCTGCAGTCCGACTATCAGCTGGCATAACTGGTGAATGAACTGATGCTCTGTCAACATATGCCCCATAATCTGAAGAGAATCCTGAATTTCTTCTGTTGGCTCGACAGGCACAATGGCAAGCTCTAAATTGGGCTCTGGCTTTGGCATTTCCACCTCCACAATTGGTCTCTCAGTATGAATAAACTGAGCTGAACAGGAATCAAACCTGACATTGGAGGACAGAGACATGGAGGCTTGAGCATCAGCTGCTACTGGTGATGCATCTGGCACCCAGTTGTTGCCCCTCTGATTTTGCTATGACATTTGAGCCCATTACTGGAACTGGGGATCTGGAACACCTGGTGCATTGTTTTGGATACAATTCTCTTGAATCTACATAATTTGTGGATATTTCTTTATTAATTTTTTCTTGCTCCTTGTGATTTCACACAACGATGGAGTGGAGTCTGTGTGTTCTGACTTCTTAGTGCTAGATTGTGTCTGCAAATAGGGTTATTATCCTTAGGTTGGCTCACTTCTAGGATTTTCTTAACGTTAGGTTGAGCTTATTCCACTGTATTCTGGAGTGATTTGTCTTGTTCGATTATCTGTTTCTGTGGTCTCCGTGGAATTGAGTCTCGTGCTCCCGAAGGTCTCTTCCTCTTCTTCCCATAAAGGGTAAGAGTGGATTCAATATCTATCTAGGGTATTTCCACTCTCTCCAATGAGTTTACTGCATGTATTTAAGATTTTGTCACTCCCTTATGATCAGTGAAGCCATATGGTAGATTATTAGTTATTTTTTGCAGATTTTTTATCCTTTGAACTTCAAGTTCGGATTCTTTAGTGTGTAACATTCCAATCTATTTCACAACTTTCTTTAGTGTGATACTTTTCTTCCCCTAATACCGGAAAATTGTTCTCATCAAAGATATAGTTTGCGTAGTGAGCCATATATATATATATATATACTGTCATAGGCTCAATGTATCTAATTATTAACGAAGGTACATAACCTACATATATTCCCAACTTTCGGTGGGGGACCATGGATGTACATTATGGTGGTGAAATTGGCATGTATACATCATAGGCAAATTTTCATAGATGAAAACTCATTTGTTCTTTTCCATGCACTTAATGCAAAGGGGAAAAGGCGTGGTATGCGGTTGGTTTGAGTTGAATTAATGCAGGCCCTAACAACTATGCAAGAGTGGTCTAGCAATAATTAATGACTTTGCAGGCCATTTTATGTGTGGACATAATATTCGGAATGCTCTATATTAATGCCCAGAGCCAACCATCAAATGCTTTTGAGGTAAACTCGTTGGCACGGTCTATTCAAATAGACTTAATCCCTTCATCTGGAAAGGATTCTTTTAATTTAATAATTTGGACGATTAATTTAGCAGAAACATACATGGTCCATCTAGTTGAATCCTATCATGTGTGATGAGGCGATGATGGTAATTGGTTGAATATAGAACTTATTCATTTCAACATAGAGAGGTGCTTCTATGCTTTTTTTTTTAAAGTTGCACAACTATTAAAGCATGAATGAAGGGTAGATGGTGATTACTTACCCTTTCGTTTGCTTCAAGATTTATGCAACTTGTATTAGGAGGGAAAGCATAGAAGCACTGCTCTTCAACATATTCTACATTATTCTTGTAAAGTGAGTCTAACCAACTAAAAAATGCAACTCTTCGGAGGTTTTACCAAGCTGTCAACATACGACTACGTAGTATGTCGTAAATATCTAATCTTCATAACCGGCACAGGAATGTGGATCAAATTTGAGGCCACATGTTCTGAACTCTACTTTAGTGGTAGAATCTGTTCAGGGAAGTGAGAACACCTGTCGGTTTGTGTGACTAACTTTTCCCTTTGAATGGCAGAACCACAATAGTAACTTCTTTTGTAAATTGTAATGCCAGTTTTGTCAAGAGTAGTTGAATATTATTTAATGGACATTGATCTACCCCCGCATATTTCCTACATATCTCTGTATTGTTTTATCTCATGCAGGTACTCCTTGAATATGATAAATACAAAACTGAAACAGGCGATTTCCATGTGGCTGCATCTACATTAATAGAACGAATTGCTTCTGAAAGTCAGGTACGGTTTTATGAAGGCCAGAACAAGTTGTTCTGTATGGAAATCAAATAGAAAGTAGTCCTGTTTGTAACTAATTTACAAGAACTAGTTTCAAATGCAATGAAAAATGATAATTCATTTGTATCTAGAACTGTCATCATGCTAGAATAGTTCTTACAGGATGTTCATGTAGACATGATAAAATAGCAGGGAGACATGTTGTTTTGAGATGTCGAAGTAAGGAGCTTGGAAGCTGAGCTTGTAATTTTTCTACAGGTGGGTGGAAGCCATGGGTCAGGCTCTGGAAGAGCTAGAAGAGAATCTTCAACTCATGGTATGAAAGGCTGGCTTTCTCAGCGCCAACTAGGCAATGGTAAAATTGTTAATCCGGTAATTAAGGTATGTGTTGCTTTCAAGTCAATGGTCATTAGTGATATGCACTTTTGGGAGGCGTCTAGAAAATACTTGAGTACTAATTTGCTAGGGAGTACCCAAATTTTCAGCCATACGATGCAAATATTTTTCCATCCAAAACAGAGCATTGAAATTTTATGTCGCGTCTGCCCCCACATTTGCACAACTGAGCTGTCTCATTAACCTTGGAAGAGGAAGAGGACACCAACCTTGGAAGATGATAGAATGATACCATATAAATCCGATAAGCTGCAGTAAAGCCCTTCTTTTAAACTTCTCTGTATAACTATCATGCATAAATCTTGCATAGAACTCTGCAATACTGCTACCAATATATCCATAGGCTTCAGTCTGTTCATGTGCATGCATATGACATTAATATTGCCTAATTTCCAGTTAACTAACTATTAAGGTTTGGCATGCCAGTAGAATAATATATGATCTTTCCCTCTTTCCACCTTGCTCCTTGGGCTTCCATGGATGTGACTGGTTGAATACGGATATGGTTGCTATTTGGCAGAGATGAATCGATGGTTATTGGCATGGGCCCTCCTGCTTATTGGGTGAAGATAAACGTTCGGAAAACTGTGAGTATCTCATTTTTATAAGTTCATGTTTTTTGATACATTTTGTGCCGTTTCCCCGAAGTTCTCAGTTCCGGTGGGTCTCAATAAAATTTCTGAAAATATGCTAGTGAACCGACAATTCTATCTGAAATGTGTAGATCTCAGTTAGGTCTTCTGGCTATTATGGAAGTTTAGCGTCTGCATGGATTAGCTAGAAACTAGTGAACTTACTGTTTCTCATGGGCATTCTTAAAAAGAAAATCTTTGTTTGTTTTCTTCCAGAAAGATTGCTATGAAGTCTATGCACTGGTTCCTGGCCTTCTGCACAAAGAGGTAAAAAAATTCGATCTTTCAATTAGCAGGGATGCAGTTACGAATTAGTGGTCTAGTTATTAATCATCCTTTAATTTGTCACCATTTTTTCCCATCCATGATGCAAAAGTTGGAACGACGAGCTTTCTTACAGATATTTCCTGATGCATCTTTTCATGCATGTACAAGTTCAGTCAGATGCTGCTGGCCGTTTGATAGTTACCGGAGAGCCTAAGCAACCAGATAATCCTTGGAGTGTTACTCCGTTCAAGAAGGTATATATGTTAAAAGCTAACCTACGGTATACCGTAGGAATGGTATACCTCTGAAACTTGTGAAATTTGTGATTTTTATACTGAAACTCATGAAACTTAGCACTAAAAACTGATGAAATATGAAACTGATGAAATATGAAACTGATGAAACTAAACACTGAAACTCATGAAACCAGCACTGAAACTGATAAGTTTTATAAGTTTCACAGCTATACCGTTGGAACGGTATACCGTTCTCCCTCTATATGTTAACCATCTAAATTGTATCCTGATGATTTTTGTTCTTTTGCATTGGATTCGTTGGTACTGAAAATGTTACTCTCTCTGCATGTCATTAGTTTGCCCTCCCTCATTGATCCTCGCCAAACGGACCTCGGCAGTTAACTCCCCATGGCCTTACAAGATGAAGCGCAATAATACATGTATGGCCTGGTTACCCTAAGATACTCTGCAAACTCTACGACGTCTACGTTAATCTATTCTGAAGCTAAAAGAAAAGAAAATGAAGACACGTATTAGCGGTCAATTTTTAAGATGCGTTAATTGTTCTCATTTGTTTGTTTGTCATAAATGATAAAATTGAAAACTATATACTGTATTGCTGGACTTGTTTTCGAACGAGAAATTTTACGGTGCATTATACTGGTAGCATATAATGTGTAGTAGAAATCGTATATAACCGTTGATTTGTTAAGGGCGTTTATACTACTCTACTACCAGATGAAGTATAAGTAAACTCTAGTTAATCTGATTTATTGGTGAGGAAAAGTAAGAAAACCCGTTGATGTCTTGATGCAACTCACCATACGTAAAAACATTAAGATCTCGGATGACTACATAATGCGCTTCAATATAGCTTCAAATAGTAAAGACACCTCGTGTTTTGTGCACCTGATCAGCCGCCATATTTGCGGGGGACCAAAAATAGATCTTACTCGATCATTTCCATGTTCATGTAAATAAACAGGCATCACACATTGCAGCATGCGAAAGTAAACTTCTCCGGAAATTGCCTACGGCTGTAGAATTCTTCTTTAGTCATTTCTTAATGATGCGGGGTTTCGCAGCTATCGTGAGACTACAAGCAGACCAGTATGGCAAGGTTACACTTTGCCTGCATGTAAAGCCATGCACAAATTTCATAATTTTGTCTCTCCCACTACATACAGTGGAAGAAGCCGACTCGTCGAAGCATCCTTCCGCCTATCCATAGCTTAGCTTTTGACGTAATGCTTCCATCCAGGGTTTGAGAAATCGATCAAAATCATGACCGTATTATGTGGCTCAACATTAGGAATCGGTTACTAAACCAATCCAATTTAAATTTAAAAAATTTGAAAAAAAAACTTCAAATTTTTCTGAAAATTTTTGTGTGATAATCAGATGTGTATTTTAAAAAAAAATCTAACAGTATCTATATTCTTTTTCATTAATTGCAGTTTTTTTATTTTCTAGAAGCACTAAATGAATTCAAAAATTGTTAAAATTTTTATAAGATGTTTTATAGATCAATTAAAATTTATTCAGATTTTCTACAGTTTTTTCTTCAATTTTCCTTAAGTATGCCGATTTTTATATAAACTAGTCGAAATTCGAAAATCGGTCTAGGTAGAAAATCAAACAAAACCGATCGAAACTCAATGAAAATCGATCAAAAATCGATTAAAATTTAACTTCAAACTCATTCGGTTTATACCGATTTTCCACCGGTCAAAAATCATATTTCAGTTTAAGCCCTGCTTCCATCCTTGTATGACACCGAAAAGGAAAATCGATACGATTCGAGATCTGCTTGAATCAGCAGGATCTCATCCTCCATAATTTTCATTATTTGTTAAATATTTCTTTTGGTAATCTGACAATTGTACAATGATACAGGCCGCATTGTCAACACTCAACTTGTATATCTAAACTACTGCAGCTGTTGTGCTTGTGCTTTCGGTTTACTGGTTACAGCTAATGCTACAAAACTGGATGGTTAATGGTACACTAACGCCCCAAGAGAATCCATGGGAGCAGCAAATGCTGATTCAAGATGATGCGCTTTTTCCCTTGAACCTCCGAGTTCCCTCGGAAAGCACAAGCAGGCTAGGACACGAAAAACACAAGCAGGACATCTTATATCCAACAAAATGTCCGTTCCTCAATTTGTGCTGTAGAGTGAACTTAAAGGTCATCGTCCATCAGTTCGTCTGGAAGGTGCACCTTTTCCATTGCAGACTGCCAAACATTAGACAAACATGTAACTCAGTTACTGAAACACAAATGTATTACAGCCATTAAGAGTTTAAGACCAGTACGGTAATGGTAAGAAATTTAAAATAAGTGCAAAGATTAACTAGCAATGATTACTCGACCACCCTAGGAAGAGACACAGAGATAAGTTTTTTTAAAAAGTATAGTGCGGGAATCAAGATGGGGGTGGAGGGGGGCAGTGGGCAGCCCTGTTTTAAAGTCGCGCAACTAGTCGACGACTAGCCGACAAGTCGGTGCAGCGAACCTAGTCGCTGCACCCGACTTGACTAGTTGCTATTTTGCTGTTTTGTTATGATGAACATATCATCTAGATTGTTGAACTTGCTTATTATTGGACTTACTAGACAATTAGCAACTTGTTTACTTCATATTTTACTTGTTGTGCTAATTGAAAAAATTGATACAATAATTTTAATTCGCTGTCCAGCAACATGTTCTCTATTTTTGGTATGCCGTATGTTTTTGGTATGCAGTATGTTCACTTCTTCTCCACTCCTATATTTTTCACTCCTCCACTCCTATGTTCTCTGTTTTTGGAATACAATATGTTGGTATATTTATAGAAAAATATAAAGTATAGTCATCGACTTGTATCGACTAGTCAGCGACTAGTCTGATATAGTCACGACTAGTCTACAAGTCGGTACCCTAGCGACTCGACTCGACTTTGCGAATCGCATACCTTGGTGGGCAGGTGGGATAAGGAAAATAAGATAGTGCTATACCTTAATTATAGCAAGGTCAGCTGCAGGAGGTTTCAAATCCAGGGCAATGCCAAAGCAAAATACAGCCTTGTCAAGGATATTAATTTGCTTATATATCCTTCCCATCAGTGCATACATACTACTCTCATGAGGTGCAATCTCCCTTAGCCGCACCAACTCATCCAGAGCTTCCGGATATTTTTGAAGACCAACAAGGATTAGAGCCTTCTGATACTTGGGAAGTGGATTCTTCTTATCAGCAAATATAGCTTTCTCCATCATTTCCAATGCATCCTGATTCCTCTGATAAGTTTGAATTCAGAAGGAAGGTTCATAGTTAAGCACTGTACAGAAGACGATGAAACTTCTAGTTTGGAGGGAAAGTGGAAACCAAAAACTAGTTTATGGTTGTCGATAAATGATATCAACCTTTAGAGCATGCAAGGACATCCCAAGATAGCACATAAGAACAGAAGAGCGAGGATTTATTTGAAATGCCCTTCTGAAATGATGCTCAGCAAACTCAAACTTTTCCTGGCGAAGGTACACCACTCCAAGGCCATACCAGGCATTGTAGTGCCTTTCATCTACCTGAAGTGCACATCTGTAGAATTTAATACTATTCTCATAATCCTCCAATGCAGAATACCTATAGTTCCAAGGAATGGCAGTATGATTAGAAAATTTGACAGCTGGTCTCAAACATGAATACAGCATGAAATAGAAAGAGTTGCTAATTAAGTGTGGTTTGTTCTTAGTTAGAAATCGCATGGTCAAACTTTGGCTTAAATAGGGTCAAAGTGCCACATGATTATTAGTTGCTAATTAAGTGCTGTTTGAACATCTATTGGCACTTATACAAGCTTAGGGACCTATGGAGCACTTTACTCAAATATGCATATAAAATCAATATTTATGGGAGCCAAAACATACTCATGACCGCATAGAGTGTGAGCATATGCAACTCTTGAATCAAGCTGTACAGCACGTTGGAAGTTCTTCAAAGCAGTCTCGTGATCTTTCCGTAAGGCAAAGCAATTTCCCACTGCACACCTGTTGCACATTCAAAACAGATACAATAGAAAATGCAACATTATATCATGTAACGAGAGGTCAACTTGAAAGCATTTCCACTAAAGATTTGCAATTGGCCCCTAGCCTAGACTCATTCAGCTCTATTGCACTGCACTGAGACCAAGGCCACATATAACATGGTTAAACCAAGATCAGTCCAACAAGATTTTTTTTAAATAATCCTCAACTTTAGTTTCTGTAAACCTCATGTTCAGGTTCAAACCAAAAGGAACCATCGCAAGATGAAGAGGGGAAAAAAGAATTAAAAATTGAAATATTGGGAAAAGAAAGGACCAATCATGATTATTCACTTTATGGGGGTAAAAGAAGACATACCATGCTTGAGGAGATAGTCGATCAATAGAAATAAGCTCTTGAGCAAGGTAACTTAGCCTCATTTCCTCATTCAAATGCTGAAAAAGAAGCATGTGAGCTTGGAGCTAAAGGTGGTAATAAAGTAAGCAAGTCTAACAGCAGTGTTGACTTACATATAAAACAGTGGAGTAGGTGTCCATTCCCTCCAACGTGCATGGTGATAGTCGATGCGCTAACTCAAAAAAATGATCAGCTTCTAAATAATCAACCAATTCAAAATATGCCTTCCCAACCTGCATGGTTGACCAAAATGAAAATGAGCTTTTCTTGCCAAAATAAACAAATTTATATCATTTATATCTATATATAGTACAAAATATGTTATGATATAGTCTTTATAAAGTAGAGACTGATCTTTTATTAAAGTGGCAATTAAATATCTGCAATAAGGGACTCATGTGCACATGAGCGCATCTATATTAACATGAAGTAGTCAGAGATTCCAACTCAAACAACAACGCCCGAGTTGTTGTAAGCTTAAAAACTTCAATCCCCAAATTGACTCAAAACAACAGATCAACAAGAAGCATAGACTATTCACTATCATCTTACCCTCCCAATAAATAGACCATCATGAATTCATCACGCCTTCGGGTTGATTTAAATTATTTTCAATTTTAAACCAGAGGAAGCAAAAAGTTGTCATCCGAGCCACTCCTCAATACTCCCACTGTTGATTTTTATAAGGCACGCTCTCCTAAATTGAATTTTAACCTTATAATTTCTTTTATGATATATTGTTAACAACTACAAATCGTGATAACATAAAAGTACATTCAAATAAGAATGTAATAGTACCACTTTTGTGTCACTAAACCTATATAGTGTTTGACTAACTGTTGGTCAAACATTATAAAGTTTGAATCTTGAAACATGTGGGCAACTTATAAAAATAAATGGAGGGAGTAGTACGCCGACCCTATGTATCGCCACCATTAGATAACATTGAAATACAAAATTGCAAATTTTCATTACAAGAATCAAAAGCATATAGGGAAATCTCCAACCATCTTGCATGGGTTGTACCTGGCATAGAACCCATCCAGTATTAAATTGTGGCTCTGGGACTTTTCTGTAGACTTCCAATGCTTCCTGACCATTAAGTGATTGAAATTAGCCACATCACTTCGTAGAAGGTTAGCATTTGTAACACAACAATCTTTAACATACCTGGCACTTAAATAAGCAAGAAAGCCTATAGCCTTCTCCAAGTGTTCGTAAAAGCCCTAATAGCTCCCTGATACCAATTGCCAATTTGGAGTCTTGTGACAGAATTCGTTCAGCTTTATCATGCTCAAAGCATCTTCCATCAGCTATAATTACAGAAGATGAAGTTGCTGCTACATTATTTGTCCACATTTCATCAACAGCTTCATACCTGCCTCCTAAGATTCAGAAAAATCACTTCCATCATTCATGACGATGGCTGAGCAGAACATGCTGCATCATCCATATAGCACAACCAAATGCAAAAAATTATACCTAGAAAGTATAATTAGACAAAATGTGTACTATAACAAAAGCTAAGGTGAAAGCATGGTGATGATCCAGTAAAGGAGAAAAATATGGCTCCATTTAGCATTCTAAATATCAGGGTTCTTGAAACAGGATTTCAAGGAAAGAAATTGCTTTCAATATTTTATCTCAATGATTATCAGGGAGAATTTCCATAAAGCAGTGAAGAGTTCAAACAAGCATAGAGTCAGAAAATATATGACTATGGTGGTAACACTTTATTTATGTTCAAAGATATTTTCCCTAAAAATCAAACAAAGCCGCATGTCACATGAAAGAAAAGAGAGAAGCAGTCCTGCTGTTCCTGTGCTATGTCAAAAAGAAACTGAAAGTAAATAAAGACAAACACACACTTGAAGAGAGAGAAGATAATGTTATGGTAGTATTACAGACGCTTACAATTTTGAACCAACATTAGGAAGTAATCGGCAGAAGAAACAACAAAACAATATCAATTGATGACTTAATGTAACTAATGCAGACTCATAAACGGAACATAAACCTCTCGGCAAATACACATATGGATCCACAGATGGAACAGGTACATAACAACATAACAACCACATTTTGCTAGGTAAGGTTTATATAATTGATGAATCATCCACATTGAAATAATAATCACCTTCATCAAAATTTTCTGTAGCCTGTGGTTTTCCTTTCCTAACTTGCACGGAACGTACGGCTGTTGAACACAACTTTGATGACGTGGACGAGTTTACTCGCAATTTACCTGACGAGTGATCTGTTCCATTCCCGCCAAACTGCGAGATATTTGAATGTGAATATAGTGTTGTATCTCTAGAAAGTCTTGCACTTCTTCGAGGTACTGAATCACTACTCTGGTTAAACAGCCTTCCAGAAACCTGAAAAGATTCTTCGGTCTAATATCATCACAAGCAAAAATTAAAGCATAAACTGAAAAGAATATGCTAGCTATCAACAGAAGGAATATGCTAATTTATCAACAGAAAAATATTGTAATTATAAACAGCCAGACCTCAAAGTAAAAGAATAATAAAAACCTTATAGATCCTATTTTAGATTACAGGGGCCATTCCAACAAAAGGCAATAAGAAAAGAAAGATCACGAAGGAACTAAAGTAAAGATTAATCAGTTTCACATCCACTGAGTATTATATCATGGATGAACCTGTGACAACAAGATGAGAATGTTACAGAAAATATTTAGAAGTATAGCAATCTTTTCAGTTCCTACTTCCTAGTACCCCACAATTATTGTATTACAACACTACTGGAATGTCAAGAGCATAAAAAAAAACAGGCAAATAGAAAATGAGGCAACAACCTAGCAGTTAGATAAACATGATCAGAATAGTACTGCAAGACATTAGCAAAAAAGCTAGAATCAAGCATACTATACCATGACACCATGGATACGTGTTGGTACACAATTGAATGGTACTGAATAATGGAATTGCTTTCAGCCAATATGCTGATTAGTAATTAATGAACAATACAAATCACATGTAATAGTAAACAAACCAAAACACATGACTGCAATTCAGGTACTGTGGACCAGTAGGCAATAGCAAGGAACCGACATCCTGAATTCTGATATAAAGGACCGTGATTGGAAGTTTAGACTCAAACAGGCAGAAAGTTAAGACTTCATTCACAATCGATACTGAAGCATTACCACGCAGCACTAGTACAAGCAACTGGAAAACATAGTTGTCACGGCGGTAAGGCGTCCCGCGGCGTGCTTGGACCTTTTTAGCTTTTAAACGCTTAAGGCGTGAGGCGAGGCGACTTCATAGACACATACGTAAGGCGAATAAAAGTAACCAAATTGCAATGTAATAAGGTAGTTGACACCACTAAATCCTAATATGTAGTTCACAGAATATTATCATTTGGACTGTTTAATAACTATTCACACACTCTCCTCCCTGAACATAACATGGTAGCACTAGCACAGCATAGTAGCAGCATCCACCAGAGAAACATAACAAAAAAGACCTTCGGCCAACCGGCCCAGAGAAAAAAAAAATCTGGCCCACGCTGCGCACGGCCCAAACCAACCTCATGCCTAGAGAAAAAAAACGATGACGGAAAAAAAAACCCTAACCCTAATCCCCTTGTCCCATTCCCGATCCAAAATGCGAACAGTGGCGGCGAAGAAGCGGCGCGAGCTCGATGCAAGCGAGGGCAAGCACGTACGGGTGCATACGAGCGCCAAGCGTAGCGTGGCGCTGGCGAGCGTCGGCAGACCGAGCCGGTCAGCGAGCGATCTTTGCTCATGCCAGGTTTTACCCCCTCCTCCCCTATCTACGACGCCCGCCTTCCTCCCTTTAGACACCGGCGTCATGGCGTCCGCTGTGGCGTCGGCAGAAAACCTCCTTACCGATTAGGCGTCCTTGAAGCGACGCTTCAAGGACGCCTTAACTACCAGGCTGGAAAATATCAAACTAACGTGCATTTGACTCCAATCACAGTATTCTTTTCAAAGAAAATTTAAGTAAAATACTAAAAAGAGAGTATCCGGTATCCACATTAAGAGAAGAAATAAGCACTACAATGACTTGACATAAAGGAAAAACCCCTAGAAGCTCCAAAGATAAGGCGATAGAAAAATATGGATGTTACAAGAGAACAGGTTTCAGTTGATGAAAGAACAACCTTCTTTAGCCTAGCTTCATCCAGGTATTTTCTCCTAAGTGGTTGGTTCGCTGCATTAACCTTTGGTTTGGCAGGAGCATCACCACTGGTTGTATTCTGATAAGCATGGACATTCCTAAAGAGTGGTGGTGGAACAATACCAGATGTCTGCAAAATTAATTAAATTAAGTAAAATGCAACTCCACCATAGAGACAAATCCCACAAGTTACGAACTAAATCTTGTACATGAAGGAATGAGGTCTCCAAGAACTACTGACTTTAGATTCTTATAATGTTTCACTATTATTTCCTCTCTGTCCAGAGAAAGATAGAAAATCAACTGTTACGGAAGATAGTTATGATCTGCCAAGCCTTACAGCTCTTTATCTTGCAGGTAAAAAAAAGCATCCGGATAGATCAAACATGCAGTTTCTGGAGTGTTCCTCCCTGCTTAACATAAGCCATCTCTGCCAGTGCCACCAAATTTAAATCAAAGACATTCCTGACTGCTTAAATGCTTGTAGCAACTGTTGGTTATATCTAGTCCTACAAATCTACACTAAAAGACAATCCTACAGGCTACAGAGTCCTAGGGTCCTATTTTTATTATAAGAAAAAGATAATCCTACAGAGTGAAGATTCAAATAGGTTCTACTAACCTGTGTTACAGTTGGTGATGGAGTGTCAAACTGTGCTCCATTAGATGGTACACTGTTCTGGACATGCAATGCAGTTGCTCTTACATGAGGATAACTAGGTACTTCTGCTGTGCTGTTAGTGTGCAGCTGTTTAATTTGCTTAGGGCTAATATCCCCAAGACCTGCTGACACACTGGAAGATAGAACCCGGTTTTCATTGACAAAGTTCGACTTTTCCGGATTTGATGTGGATGTGTGTTTCTGCTGGAGACGTAGAGCAGTTGCCTCGCTAAAACACTCATTTGCATCTTCGGCGACGCCTACAAGATGACACACTTTTAGGGTATGTTTATAACTTCCCGCATTTTCAAAGTGCAATTTTAGATTTTTAGTGAGGATGAGGCATTTTATGGAAGGAATGTTGAGCCATAGTGTAACTGCTACAGAAATGCGGGGATAATAATCCGTGTAGCACTCTAGGCATATCGCAATGAACTAATGTTCTGCATAGTGACTGATAAAGAAATAAAGAATATGTGTTTTCATTGATAACATCAAGCTAAAAAAGAATGGTTGGATGCAATGCATGTTTTTATACAGAATTTATCGCAGTGGTACTCAAATTTGCTGATATACAAAAGCCCCCATACATCAAAAAGTTAAGTAGAAGCAAGATAGCCACAAACAATTGAAAGCACGTGAAGAACATATTCAAAATCCACTATAAGTCACATATTTCAGAAGGTGCATTCTGCAAAATATGCACTGTATGTTTCATTGTCCACAACTAAATCTTGCAAAAACTTTGATGTGAAGCAACACTATGCAAGTACTTCAGGGTATCAAAGTATAAACCTACTATAAAACTTTAATTATGGGAGAATAAGGCACCAACCTAGTACACACAATTCCTCATATGCTGCCCATAAAAGAGGATCTAGAGTCAAAGCTTGCATAAATTGCTCAGCTGCAGCTGACACTCTGCTAGTGTACCTACAGGCAGAAGAGGTAAATATAATGAACTGTGCCACAAATCAAAATATGCTGCAAACACAGATTTAGTTATACCATGTATAACGAACCTATAAATTAGTCCAAGAAGGTAATGTCCTGTTGCACCACTTGGAACCTGTACAAAGGATGAGAAACAACAGAAGTAACAATGTGGCCAAAAAGAATAAAGCAGGCAAAGAAGTAATAGATTTTTTTTCTCTTGACTACTTCATCCCTGTACAATAAAATAGGTGAGGTGGACAACCTTAGAAGAATGTCATGCTCCAGAAAAGAACAACAAAAAAGAATGTCTTTGCAGTTCGCGCCATTTCTGCCAATGTTTACCCAGTACACCACTTATCGTAAATCCACAATTACCAAGAACCGAAGGGAATATATACATCTTCTGATTTTCACTTCTATAACATAAGTTGGTACAATCTCCTCGAAAGGCAAGATACATCAACCGGGTCTAATATTTTTCAACTAGTACTTTGAAATGTGCTTGTTGCTCCAGCTTTGGAATTCTTAGTTCATAAATCATCAAACATGCCAGAGAAACTGCTCCTTATTTAAAAAAAAATGATGTTTTGTGGAACCCCTTGTCCATGACAAAACTCGAGTTTTTACACACTCGCTTATAACAAAATCTAAGGCCATTGGATGAGAACTTTTCAGAAACACAGGAGACAAATCGTTTTTACAAACATGATATATACCTCCATGTTAGGTTCATTGACTGGACACAGAGTTTCTTCAGCTTCCCGCAAGAGGTTCATTCGAAAGCATGATATAGCAAACAAGTACCGGGACTCTGACAGCTTCTTCCCTTCATAGCATATAGGGAAAAAAGCATAAATCGCTTAGAACCACTTTCATACCAAAACAGGAAAAAAATACTGAAATTTGTAAAACAGGAAAGAGAAATATGCCCAAAAAGATGGACAAATAATATGCTTACATTCTTTTTATTTTCAAAACATGTCATAGAATTTCTACACGATAGGTAGTCACATGGCGAGCAGACATTATTACGGAATATTTCAGAATTTGACACTCAATTCGCAAGCCTTTCGGCTCATTTGGATGACATATGGGACCGTCTGTGTGTATGACAGTGGGCCAGAGTGTCAAATTCCGAAATGCGAATTTTAAAGAGTGTCAAATTCTGAAAACTCCCCATTATTACCTTTCAAAATGTGGTACGCAGCATAGGGCTGGTTGTTGTGGAGGTAGCAAGTCGCTAGCAACTGCACATTGGTCTGTGCACAGGAGAAAGGGCAAGATCATTTACTGTAGCATATAACTGTGGTCAAAACTGATTTAGAAAATGACAAAAAAAATTAAACTACACACTCTGTTCAATAGATGAAACTGAAAAGGTCTTGTTATAGCAAAACTGGCATTGGGTTCAGGATTTCAGGTTACTCACTATATAAATTTAGCTTAATACCTGCTAAAAAAATAAAACTATATACACTTGATCTGCCCAAACCAATTCCTACTCGAATTCCTGAAAGCTAAAGCGAAAAAAACCCAAACAAATAAATAAACCCACACTTTCCAGCTACTAAAAGAACAGGAGAAGATGGAAGGGGGCGTGTCATATAATAACATCGTATCTAAACTACCGAATACCTTAAATTTAAATAAGGAAAAAATTCCCTGTAGGACATAAAGCATTGCCGCAGCCATTACTCGAAAAAATCTGTAAAATAAGTTGCGAAAAATGTTCCGTTTTAGGCTGTAAAGCCCCGTCTCAACCTAAATACTCCATAAACCCTAGAAAAATCATATGCACTACCCCAGTTCCCTACGAACTAAAACCATTTCCCGAAATAGCAAGAGGAATCCGTTGCTGTTCAAACTCCCCATAAACCCTACCCCAAACCTCACCGCTCAAGCTCCAAACGCGCCCCTAAACAATAAAATAAGCACTAAATTGAACCCCGCAGCTGAATCGCCACCCCACTGAATTATTCTCAGCACCAAATCAAGCCATCCTAGCCTCGTCGGGAGGGGGGGCGTGCAAGTACCTCGGTGGGGAACTGGGCGCAGAGGCGCTCGCAGAGGAAGATGGCGTTGCGGTGCATGAAGAGGCGGAGGCTGCTGTGGACGCGGTCCACCATTAGGGTTTCCATCGCCGCCGCCCCGACGGCGAGGCGGCGAGCGCGACGCGAATGCAGGGGAGGGAGAAGCGGGGGCTCGTCCGAATCGCGACGGATGGAGTGGATTCGAAGGTTTTTTGGCTGCGATTTGGATCGGGGAGACGGGGATTCGAACGAATCGCAGTGTTTTCAGAGTGGAGCCCCTGCGTTTGAAATGGCTGGTGCTTCACTGGCGGAGCGGCATGTGGGGCTGGGCTACGGGTACGGGGAGGATTTATCTGCGGCAGGTCTGTGACAGGCGGGGTCAGATCGTCTTCATTTGAATCGTGCCACCGTGGTGTGTAGCAGCCTGTGTGAACGTTGGATCTGCTTTCGATCTGGCTTTCGCACTCGCAGCCATGAATGGTTTCTGTAGCTTGCTTCATTGTTCTGTTTTGGCACAAGTTGCAAGAAGCCACGAGCTCTCAGGCTATTCCCAGTGCAAAGTATCATACTCCAATATCCAAGAATGCCACATAGGATGAAAAGTATGATACTGCATTGAAGAAACACTCTCTACAATGCATAGTATCATACTTATATGGTTAAAATAATTAATTGGTGTGATGTTGTGTCTATGAAAATGGGCCCAATCGTTAGATTACATTATAAGATATCGTGTCAAAGCGATTATCTTGCTCGAAGATCTGACCTTTCTTCTCCCTCCTATTTAATGCTTTGCCATATCAGCAAAAAATCCTATATAACATCTATTTAATGAGTATGATACTACCCATTGGGAATAGCCTCATAGATCTAAGCCTTCGCAGTAATTCATGTTTAATTGGTAGGAAGATCAGTCGGTTTTATCCATCCACCAGGTTAACACTATCGATTTCAAAAAAATAGCTTCAAAATCAAATTTTGAAAATAAAAAATATCAAGTTGAAAATCTCAAAAACCATCATAAACTGAAGGTTTAAGAATTCAAAAAAATTATAAAAAATCATAAAAAAGCGAAAATCGACCGATTTTCACCAAAACCGATATCGACCGGCCAATTGGTGTGTGCTGACCACTGCGACACTGCAAAACTGGTCGATTTTGACTAAAAATCGACCGATTTACAACGCATATTTTTTTTTTGAATTTGATCGATTTTGAAAGTAAGAACGTGTTATTTACTACACTTAATTAGCATATTATTGTAACAATGGTAACAGATGTTTTGGAATTAGTAAATACCAGTTAATATTACATTATAGTTTACATATTTTAAAAAATAAGAAGCATATTATCTTAAAGAGAGGTGCTTCTATGCTTTTCTTTTTTAAAATTGCACAAATATTAAAGCATGAACGAACGGTAGATAGTGATTTCTTACCCCTTCATTTGCTTTAAGATTTGTACAACTTATATTGAGAGGAAAAGCATAAAAGCACTGCTCTTAAAGCTATTTTAAATTATCGATCAACTTGTAACAATGGTAACTAATGCCTTTGAAATAATAAATACTTGTTAATATTGTATTATTATAGCTCATAGAATAATATTAATCCATATAAAAATAAATAACATTTATGTAATTGTAATGTGGTAATCTCTAATCCGCATCCACCTACCTCAGTGCGATGGGACCGCGGGAGGCAAATCATGGCCGGTTCAGGACGGAGTGCCTCGGGTCGGTATGAGGGGATCCAGAACTCTAAATACTAGTATGTGTCGTGAGTCGTGACTATTGTACAAGCAACCTTTGATTAAAAAAGTACTCTCACACACTATCTAAGTCCCAAGATATATATTTTCAGAAAATCGATCCCATGTTTTTATCTTTGGGGATAGTCGTTGTAAATTTATCCAAGTACAAGAGTTCTATTAGGGGTTGCACTTGATTTTTCACTGGACCTCACTCAACAAGATTTTTCTTCTTTTTATAAGAAGAGGAGGAGACTGGCGATTGCAACAATTAGGCCATGTTTGAAAAGCAAAGTTTTTCAATACATGGTATTACAAAACTATGGTTTAAAATTTGTTTTGGTATAAATATCATGGTTTCATCTACCACCATTGAAACTATAGTTTTTTTTTGAACTATAAGCTGTTTGACTACAAAGTTTTTGCATGATGAAATGATGCCAAAAGCCCAAAACTTGTAGTTTTCAATACTCCAAAAATACTATGGTATTAATAATACCATGGTTTTCAAAATAGAGTTTTTTTGGTTGCTTCCAAACACCTTATGGCAAAAAATATCATGGTATTCTCCAAAACCATGGTTTTGTCTAGAAACCATAAAAATATTTTGTTGCTAAACAGGCCCTTAGACCCTATTTATGATGGGAAAATTTTTCAAATCCTATGGAATTGAATTATTTTACATGAAATTTCTGCAA
This sequence comes from Rhipidocladum racemiflorum, assembly GCA_036346355.1. NCBI lineage: Eukaryota > Viridiplantae > Streptophyta > Magnoliopsida > Poales > Poaceae > Rhipidocladum > Rhipidocladum racemiflorum. The sequence goes on along the minus strand of CM070580.1, from coordinate 6,555,763 downwards.
AACAAATCCCTGTAAATATTCACGCATTCCAAAATGCCCTGCCGATGGCATGGTCCTCGTTGTGTCTACTGGTATCGACGGTGCATTGTCAAGGCCCTAAGCCCATCAACATCAGCCCAGCCCAGCCCAAACCCCGGAAGCCTATGTGGCATATCCGGTCCCTCCCATTGGCTAGGCCACTGCACCACACCGCGTGGGCCCCCCCTCCTTCTCCCACAATTCCCGCGAACCTTCCCTCTCCTTCCTCCCTAAGCAAAACAGAACGACACGAGCACGCCATATAAACGGCGACCAGAGACCGCGACAAAAAAAATATTTCTCCATCACATCTCCATCAATGGACGCCGACCTCGACCTCGACGCCCTCCTTGCCTCCTGCTCCGGCGACTCCGCCGCCGTCTTGGACCTCCTCACTCCGTCTCCTTCCCTCCCACCGACACCGACGCCGCCCTATGCGGAGGCGTGGTCGCTGGAGTTGGTGACCTCCCGGCCGGGCCCTCCTGGGGAGGAAGTGCTATCGGAGATCGAGAGGTTCCTGATGGAGGAGGTGCCTGCGGAGGTGGACGAGGCCGAGGGGATCAGCGTGGAGGAGTTTTTCCACGAGCTGTTCGACGGCGGGGAGGAGAAGGAGAGTGAGGCGGGGGGAAGCACGGATGGGGAATCCGGGAAGGAGAGCGAGGTGGCGCCGGATGCGGAGAAAGTGCAGGTGGATTGCGATGATCCTATCAGCAAGAAGAAGAGGAGGTACGGCAATTCTGTTATGTTATCGCAGGGCATAACAAGCATCTAAAAATTATGGATTTTGCTTGTTTGTAAAACTTGTGAAGGAGTACATCCTAGCTAGCTGTGAATGATGCTTAGGTTTCGTTGAATATTAGTAATGCCATACATAGTGGATCAGTATCATACTTGGTTAATTCATAATGCTAGGCTGCTAGCCATGTGTAAAATTGTAAGAACCTATAAAACTTCAGTTGGCGGCATAGGATGACTCGTACTTAATAATGAGAGAAATTTTCTATACAGATTACTGATCTCGAAGAGATTCGATGTCATGATTTTGCATAGGTTAAATCACAAAAGTATTCAATTTGCACCGCTGATCTTGTGAGGATTTCAGGGTTGGGGAAAACTGTTACATTTGCATGCACATCCATGTTGGTCCTTGCGCTATTCAGTATAGATTTTTGCCGCCAGTTGAGTAGAATCCGGTTTAAGAAGTGAAGATGATCAGTATGTTTAATTGCAAGTGCAGTTGGGCAATATATAGTCTCATAATAGCGGTATGTGCTGTGAATTTATTAGGCAAGTAAGGAACAGGGATTCTGCCATGAAATCGAGGGAGAGGAAGAAGATGCATATAAAGGACTTGGAGACGAAGAGCAAGTATCTCGAAGCGGAGTGTCGCCGCCTCAGCTACGCACTCCAGTGCTGCGCAACTGAGAACATGATACTGCGCCAGAGCATGCTGAAGGATAGGCCTGTTGGTGCTCCCACAGCCACGCAGGAGTCTGCCGTACTCACGGGTAAGACACACACATCGACATGTCGTTCTCATTCTCGTACTTCGCCATTAACCTGGGTGAACGAAGCTTTCTTGCCGATTGGTCTTGATTGGTCAGGCATGCTTGCACGTGTCACGAACATTGTCCTGTGCTCGTGTGACTTGAATCATGTATATGATCTGTCAAGCTAATTGGATTGTGCGGCCCTCGTGGACATAGATCTAGTTATCAATTGTGATATCTTATCGTTTACTCAAAACACTTGTTGTGTACAAGGATGTATTCTTGAATATAATCACGTTTGCTTAGCCTACTGTTTTCTTGCCCTGGGCTTGTCAGCCACCGATAGAAGTTGGCATGAACTGCAACCTGATTTCTATAATTTCCCAGGACGATTCTTATCATAATTCATTCTAATGCTAAATGCAACCGTATCCTGTTTACAGAAACCCTGCCGCTGGTTTCCCTGCTTTGGCTCGTGAGCATCGTGTGCCTATTCCCAATGCCCGGTCTACCCAACCGAAGTCAGCTGCCTCCAAGCAGCGCCGGAAGAGATATCGTGATGGTAGCCGAAAAGACAAGCAGTGACAAGCCAGAGACAGTGGAGCTCATTCTCCATGGAAGGCGTTGCAAGGGCACGAGGGCGAGGATCAAGTTAGATACCTTGTCGTTGCATGCAGCTGCTGCTTGCTAGGCTGCCAGCTTCTTGCAAATTTCCAGTCTGTATTGTAGTTAGCAAGCATATTGGCATGACTATTTATGTGGATCGTGCAGCGTGCTGCCACCCTATATCCATGGACTACCTTTTTGTTGCGCCCCCCCCCCCCCCCCCCGCGGTGTTTTTTAGGCAATTTCCCCTTGTTCTATAATCCCCTATCGAGACTAGTTTTGGAATCTGGCCTTTGTAATGTCTTCTGGCTTGTAATCTTGTTCTAGGAGTATCTACAGTTCCACTCCTTATTTGCCTCTCTCTCTCTCTCTGGAGGTATGGTACCATGCACATGATCAGACAGCTTGCTGAGAATCGATATATTTGCTAAGGTGAGATTAAATGAGATCAACAAAATGCAGTTTATAAGTGTATCTGTGATTTGCCCTTTCCGCAAATATTGTCATTTGTAAATTTTGGACATTAAATGCAGCCGCTATAAATTGTTCATAAGCAGATAAGGTCGTGTCATTTGGAGGTGGTGTTGTAGCTGCCAGAATTATTTGCAGTCAGGAAAGATGTTAAACTCGCTCCAGATCGGTAGTTTCTGTTAAAACTGATAAATCATCCCGAGTTACTCTACCAGTTCTGGTGGTTTCTTGAATCAACCACCGGATACATAATGATCAGTTGGTCCCAGATATTTTGATTTTGACCATTGTTGGTAGGTTAGTGCTAAACCGAGTGACTGTATGCGTCCTGGAGTTGGAAGGAAGCAGATAACGTCCTATGTGCTGTTGCCAAAGGACACTTGCTCCGGTGCAGAGGACGACGAGGGCGTTGTCTAATAGATCATATACTCTCGAATCTCAACCAAGGATTCAAATTTCGTTTTCGGACTCCATCTCGGACCTGGCCGAAATCCGAAATTTCGCCGAGATTCGGAAATTTCGGACAAAATCCGGACGAAATTCAAAAACCAAAATTCAAATCCGGTTTTTTTTTAACCGAGAAATCCGAGATTTCGTCCAAAAAACCGAAATTTCGGTCCAAAAATCCGAAATCTCGGTAAAATTCAACAGAACAGAAAATGTTTCAAACGATGTCAAAAAATTTTGAAATTTTGGTCAGACATGGGAAATGACCTGAGGAATCCAATCCGGTCAAACTCCGGTCAAATCCGGTCCAATCCGGTCAAATTTTGGACAAATTTAGGTCAAAACCGAGATTTCGGTCCATTTTACCAAATTCGCGAAATTATAAGTCTTGTAGCACTTTTAAAATTTTTTTAGGGTTTTTTAATTTCACCGGGATTATGGAACTCGGGGGGGTCCGAAATCCGAAATTTCGGCGAAATTTCGCGAAAATTCGGCGAAAATTTGAACCCTGATCTCAACAATAATCCGATGATTTTAGATTTGGATAATTTTAACAATAAAAACATCTGGATAATATTTATCAAATCCCTAGATCATAAGGGCATGTATAGTGGTATAGACAACAACTGTCTATAATGCATCTCCGCATCATCTACAGACAGCACCAAAAACAACTCATACAATGGATCGTCTATATAGCTGTCTGTAATGATCTCTCATTCAATTAACAGGCTGTCTATATAATGGTACACAACATGTGAAGCTGTCTATAAGACTGTCTATTAAATAGTAGATATCAGCTTTCTCTCTCCTTCTTCTCTCTCCTCCACGTCACTTAAAATCCTACATGGCATCTCTTATAGACAGCTGACTGTGACAATTGTACATGCCCTAATGACCAGCTCTTTGTGATTGGAGTTGGACAAGGCAAAAAGGCAAAATCCCACTCCCTCCGTCAGGTCCTAAAGGGTAAAATGGCCTTATCTCTACTATATAAAGTGAGAGTTTCTTCCCATGTCACATTAATTGTCCTGCTTAATTGCCCTACTTAATTGCCCTGCTTAATTGCCCTACGCAAGAAACGAAGCGTTGCTTTAATTAGCCAGCTTTTGCAAGAAACGAAGCGTTAAAGATAGATGTTTGATCTTATGAAATAGTATTTTTTTATTTTTTAATCTTTATTTTTCGTTATCAATTTTGTTTTTCGTAGCAACGCACGGGCATATAAGGGCATCTCCAATGGTGTAGTCAACTACTAGCTATAAGAAGTGTACATGTCATCTATGGATAGCTAATAGACAACCTCTCCAATGGACTAGCTATAGCATTGTCTACAAAATTATATATGGGCCCATATGTAAGAGGTGGTAAATGCCTTGGAATCAGCTATAGCCTGGCTATAAGTTAGTAGTAAACCAATATCTCTCTCTTCCTTTTCTCTCATCCACCTAAGTAAAATGCTGAGTTGGCACCCTTATAACTAGCTGAAGTGGCACCATTGGAGATGCCCTAACTAGTTATGCTCTAAACGCCGGTTAACTTGCTCCAGTGAAGAGAGATGCAAATCTTCACTGCTGGAGATTGGAGAATAGCACTCAACCTGGCAGTAAAATTTTTCATGCTACGTGTCCTTTTGCAGATCCCATAGCATCATAAAGTTCTATGGTTCGAAATTTGGTTGAAGTTGGTATAGACTTTATTAAATTGCTTGCTTAAAGAATTGCACAAGACCAGGTCTTGTAGGTAGAGACTTGCATTGTGTTCTGTCAAACGGCTTTTTCCTAATATAATTTGCATAAATCTTGAAGTAAGTAAAAAGATAAATAATCATCATATATCATTCATTCGTGTTTTTAATATTTGTACAATATTTAAATAGTGATACATAGAAGCATCTCCTTCACTAAACACAAGAAAAAAATAGTATATAACTTTCTAAGGTTTTAAATTTGCAAATAGGGGTGGGGATAAGTTCTACTGGCTTCATGGCGACATGCTCCGATGCTCAAGGACTATTTCAGAATTTGACACTCAATTTATAAATCTTTCAGAGCATTTGAATGATATGTGGAACCGTGTGTGTATGACAGTGGACCAGAGTGTTAAATTTTAAAATACAAATTTTAAATTACGTCAAATTCTGAAAACTCTCGATGCTCAACCATCGGAAAAGTTCCCCACTTCTGCAGGGCGTACTTGGCGTTCTGGAACTGTCTAAGACTTGCAGTTTACCCCGTTGATTTGTTCCAAGCCCCCCTTCCCTTCCATTTCTCCGCTCCTTCCAAAACACCAGCAAGCGGTGGAGTCCAACACAAGCTCCCACTCCCAGATCTCCCACCCCCACGGCCGATGAGCTCAACCGCCGCCTCGTCCACGTAGCCGGCCGGGCCCCACGCGCACCAGCCACCCCCAATGTCGTCGGCGGGCGACGCCGATGCCGAGCCCCTCGGCGGCGCCTCCCCTGCTGGCCGCGTGCTCAGCCGCGCCCTCGACAAGGTAATCAAACACTCCTCCTGGCGCAAGCATTCCGCCCTCGTTTCTGCCTCCAAATCCGCCCTCGACCTCCTCTCCTCCGCCTCCGCCTCCGCGTCCGAGCCATCTGCTTCACCTATCCTCGGCCTCCCCGGCCCCGCCGCCGACGCCGCGCTTCACGCGCTCCTCCTCGCCCTCGACCCCGCCTCCCCCAAGGTCGCCGAGCCCGCGCTCGAGTGCGTCGCCAGCCTCCTCTCCCTCCGCCTCCTCCTCGGCGACGTCGCCGCCGCCGCCAACCCCTCCCCGGTCTGCAAGCTCTTCGTCGCGGTCCTCTCCTGCGGTGGCCTTGGCGATGACGCCCTCGAGCTGGCCGCGCTCCGCGTGCTCGTCGCCTTCGCGCGGTGCCCCGCGGTCTCCATCCGTGGGGAGTGCCTGGGCCAGATGGTGAAGGCTTGCTATAACTTGTACCTGGGGAGCGCGAGCGGCGGGAATCAGCTCTGCGCGAAGCTGGCACTTGCGCAGGTGCTGGCGGTCGTGTTCGCGCGCGTGGAGGCGGACGCCATGGACGTGCGCGTGCGCACGGTCTCAGCAGCCAACATGATGGACCTCTCCGACCGAAGCCTGAACGACTCCAGCGTCGTGCAGGCAGCGCAGGCATTTATAAACGAGGCGATGGAGGGGTGTGACGCGCCGGAGGAGGGAACCCTGGCGGATGCACCGGTCCAGCGGGACGGCAGTGGGGCGGATGAGGGGATGAGCAGGATCAGGGAGGATGGGTTGGCGTTGTTCAAAAACCTCTGCAAGCTGTCGATGAAATTCCCCACGCCGGATAACCCAGATGATCCGGTGCTTCTGCGGGGGAAGGTGCTGTCACTCGAGCTGCTTAGGATGGTCGTTGACAATGCAGGGTCGTTCTGCAAGACGAATGAAAAGTATGTACTTGATAGTTATGCTGGCTCTGATTATATACATTAAAATTCATTGCATTGCCTATTTCTGTCAATATTATTGTTCCAATGAGTCTTTATGTACCTAATTGATTAGGGGAGGAAGGTTAAAGTTGGCAATGTATAAAATTATACTTAACAACATTGAGAGTGCTTTTAAGGATTTATTTTCCTAGTCATCGAGCAGGGCATGGGAGTAGTGTGTAACATTTCTCTATCCAATTGGCATTTGCTCATCTTGTTTCTGCACATTTTGCTTGGTTGGCTATCATATGGATTGGTCACATGAGGATAGGACCTATGAAGGAAGTGATGCTTGTGGTCTTCTGAATTTGGCATGTTTGGAATTAGAGAGAGGTGCTTCTATGCATCTCTTCTTAAAAGTTGCACAAATATTAAAGCATAAATGAAGGGTAGATAGCTATTACTTACCCCCTTCGCTTGCTTCAAGATTTGTGTAACTTGTATTGAGGGGAGTATATATATGGCTATATATCCTTGTTGAATTTTCGTGAACATGCTAAAGATTAGAACTACTGACATTTGACCATTTTTCTCTTTTGTAACTATAGCAAGAACTGCAAGACAGTACTGATGGATAATGAACAAGCTAGATTTTCCAAATGATGTACATATTACTTAGAAGCTGATGCAGGCTTGGAGTCATTTTTAATTCAATTTGTGGTGGTCTCAGTAAATAATCCATGAAAAAAAAGAATAAAGTCATAAAGGACACCAAGCAGGTAGGTGAGAAACAAATACCGTTCATGTAGAGACAGTCCACTCCACACCCTCAGACTTGCCGGTCCGCACTGATCCTTGATTGAGGGAGGGATTGAAAATGCCACTTGGCACAAACAATATCATCATAGTTTTTTTTCATACGGGAATGTATCAAATAACCATATCCAAAAAAGTCCATGCTGGAAGCTGTTTAGATCATTTCATGTAGGATGCTGAATTGGGCACCAGGTTGAACAGAAAGGACAGCCCACTAATATTGATTTTTTGCCTACTGATGCAGGTATCTTGAAGCAATTAAGCAGTACCTTTGTTTATCCTTGTTGAAGAACAGTGCCTTGTCAGCAATGAGTGTTTTCCAGCTTCTGTGCTCCATTTTTATGGGTCTTTTGTCAAGGTTCAGATCTGGTTTGAAAGAGGAAATTGGAATATTTTTTCCTATGCTTGTCCTAAGGGTTCTTGAAAATGTCCTTCAACCTAGCTTTTTGCAAAAAATGACGGTTCTAAACTTTTTGGAGAAGATATGTAAAGAACCTCAAGTTATTATTGACATCTTTGTGAACTATGATTGTGATGTTGATGCGCCGAACATTTTTGAAAGGTACGTTAGTTTTCTGCTCGATGGACATTCACCTTCATTGTTGTTTTATAATCAATAAGAGTCATTAGTATTCTTGTCAAATATAGCGAAACAGTCTATACATTATACAATCAGCACAGTTCTACACTTCCTACTACTAAATATTTGCTATTCTCTTTCTAATTTCACAATAAAGTGATTTAATCCCATCAGATCTTCACAGGATTGTTAATGGACTGCTAAAGACTGCTTTAGGTGTCCCTGCTGGATCTACAACAACATTAACTGTTGCACAAGACCAAACATTTCGAAGTGAATCTGTCAAGTGCCTTGCAACTATTATTAAGTCAATGGGTTCATGGATGGACCAGCAACTGAGAATTGGTGAATTCTCCCCAATAAGTTCTGAAATTCCAATGGACAGTCATAATATCCATAATGGAGAAGAAGGGAGTGGAATGGATTATGACCTGCAATCTGACTCTAGTAGCTCTGATGTATCTGATTCTTCCTCACTTGAGCAACGGCGTGCTTATAAAATAGAACTTCAGGTGTAAATGGTTGCCTAATTGAATTTGGTTTTTTCTACTGTTAACTTGTTTCTGTATAAAGGGTCGCGTCTTTGGGATCACTGATAGGTCTTAATTTCCTTTTGCAGAAAGGAATTGCCTTGTTTAACAGAAAACCTTCGAAAGGTATCGATTTTCTCATTCGCAGCAAGAAGATAGGCCATTCTCCGGAAGATGTGGCTTCTTTCTTGAAAAACACCGCTGGCTTAAATGCAACAATGATTGGAGACTATTTGGGTGAAAGAGATGATTTCCCTCTCAAAGTCATGCATGCTTATGTGGATGCACTAAATTTCGAAGGCATGGACTTCGGTGTGGCGATTAGGTTCTTCTTGCAAGGTTTCAGGTTACCGGGGGAAGCACAGAAAATTGATCGGATCATGGAAAAATTTGCTGAACGCTACTGTAAATGCAATTCAAATGCTTTTTCTAGTGCAGATACCGCTTATGTTCTCGCTTATTCTGTGATATTGCTAAACACTGATGCTCACAGTGCCATGGTGAAGGATAAGGTAAGTCAATCATGATTAGCTTTTGTTATCATCTGGGGATGGCTCATTTAATAATGGAAAATTTCATGTGCAGATGTCTAAGGCTGATTTCATGCGCAATAACCGGGGAATCGATAATGGGAAGGATTTGCCTGAAGCTTATCTGAGTGCATTGTACAGCCAAATTGTCAACAACGAAATCAAAATGAGTGCTGATTCTTTGGCTGCGCAGACCAAGCAACCCAATAGCATAAGTAAGCTTCTAGGCTTGGACAATATTATCAACTTTGTCAACTGGAGACAGACAGAAGACAAGGCACTAGGAGCAAATGACTTACTCATTATGCACATACAGGAGAAATTTAAAGCAAAGCGTGGAAAATCAGAGTAAGATCAGCATTTTTTTTTTCTTGCTTAGAAAACTTTGAATACTTATGTGCTGAGTGATATTTTATGAACTTAAGCTTTTGCGTAATGCAGGTCTTTGTTTTATGTTGTTTCTGATGCAACCATTTTAAGATTCATGATGGAGGCCTGTTGGGCTCCTATGATGGCTGCATTCAGTGTGACACTGGACCAAAGTGATGATAAGGCTGCCACATCACAGTGTTTAAAGGGATTAAGATTTGCCGTGCATATCACATCTGTTATGTGCATGCAGACCCAAAGAGATGCTTTTTTGACATCCATAGCCAAATTCACATCCCTTCATTCTGCTGCTGATATGAAACAAAAGAATGTCGATGCTGTGAAGGTAGGAGGCCACACAAAGCACATTGTTTCTGTGCGATTTACAACATGTTTTTTCCTGGGCAATCAATCTTTACGAAATTTTCTATGATACCTTTGGAACTTATATTCTAGCAAAGGCTTCTTGCATATCTTTTGGTCTTCTAATGTAATCACACAATCCATTGTTTTTTAATCTGAGAGGGGTGAGGGGCTTCAGTGCCCACCTGGAAAGTGGAAAGCACAAATTTTAAGGCACATTGAGGGTCAGATTTGCAATCACCCACTACTCCACTACTAATAGTTCTGCTTCACGATTTGTGCAATTTAGCATTTTGGGGGAGCATAGAAGAACTGCTGACTTTGAGCACAGTGGAGTTCGAACCATCCAAAAAAGTGAATTTTCTGCATTACTTCCTGGTGATATCTCCAGTAAATGATTATCTTCAAATATGCCCATTCTTGTACATATTGTCTATCGAATGTTCCTTTTGTACCCAATGTTCCTGATACAAATCTATTTTTGTTTTGTTCATGTTATACTTTACTTATAAACCGGGAGGCATATCTTATTGTTTCAAAGCAGCAGAATGATATATATTTAGTTTGTGTTTCAACAGGCTATAATATCCATTGCAATCGAAGATGGCAATTACTTGCAGGAAGCTTGGGAGCATGTATTAACTTGTTTATCACGGTTCGAGCATTTGCATTTACTTGGAGAAGGGGTGCCTACTGATGCTTCATTTCTGACAGTACCTCTGGTTGAGTCAGAAGAAAAAACTAGGAAGTCTACTTCTGTTCTACCTTCAAAGAGGGCCAATGCTCTTCAGAATCCTGCCGTGATGGCTGCTGTTAGAGGGGGTTCTTATGACAGCACTGTGGCAAAAACCAGTGCCTCAGCATTGGTTACGCCTGAACAGATCAATAATTTTATATCGAACGTAAATTTGTTGGACCAGATTGGCATTGTCGAGTTAAATCATATATTTGCTCATAGTCAAAGATTAGACAGTGATGCCATTGTTGCTTTTGTGAAAGCTCTTTGCAAGGTCTCAATGATTGAGTTGCAGTCTCTGTCAGATCCTCGTATCTTCTGCCTTACAAAAATAGTAGAAATCGCGTAAGAGAATTCTTGAGATCCACTCGTAAAACCTACCATTTTAGTAATAACAAACAGCAGCCATGGTTCACTACTTCTTAACTAGTCTAATCCTGGATTTCATTCATGCAGGCATTACAATATGAACCGCATACGATTGGTGTGGTCTCGAATTTGGAATGTGTTGTCAGAATTTTTTGTGTCTGTTGGGTTATTAGAAAATCTTTCTGTTGCAATATTTGTGATGGACTCTCTGAGGCAGCTGGCAATTAAGTTTCTGGAAAGAGAGGAACTGGCAAACTACAACTTTCAAAATGAGTTCCTTAAACCTTTTGTGATTGTTATGCAGAAGAGTAATGCTTCAGAAGTACGAGAGCTGATTGTTCGATGTGTATCACAGATGGTTCTAAGTCGGGTTAACAACATAAAGTCTGGCTGGAAGGGTGTTTTTATGGTACGGATTACTTTGTAGGGTTAATTTTAGTTTACTCAGAGTGCCTTGGACAAGTTAACATTGGAGCTAGTGTGACCTGTCCTGGAAAAAAAAAGCTAATGTGATATTCTTATGCCATTTATGTCATTTTTTTTTGTCGATGTACAGGTTTTTGCTTCTGCTGCAGCCGATAATGCGAAAAGTATTGTCCTATTGGCATTTGAGACTATGGGAAAAATTGTTCGAGACTATTTTCCATACATAACTGAGACAGAGACCACAACATTTACTGATTGTGTTAATTGTCTTATTGCATTTACAAGTAGCCAATTTAGCAGTGATGCCAGTCTCAACGCTATTGCATTTCTCCGATTCTGTGCTGTTAAACTTGCCGAGGAAGGATTTGTTTGTCAGGACAAGGGTGCTGATAAACCCAAGAATTCAGACATGTCAGATGGAAATACCACTGTGAACAAGGATGATTATGTTTCCTTCTGGATTCCTCTTCTTGCTGGTACGTTTTGTTTTTGTTTTTGTTTTTGTTTTTTTTTGGGGGGAGGGGGGGGGGGGATAGTGCTAGTTACTTTATAAGGCAGTCTGAATCTTGTTAGATGAAAATCTGGAGGCATGGAGGTCTGTAAGATTAACCATATTTGTTTGTATACCTTTTCAGGTTTAGCCAAATTGACAACTGATTCAAGACCAACTATCAGGAGAAGTGCTGTTGGAGTACTTTTTGACATTATGAAGGATCATGGACATCTCTTCTCGCAGTCCTTTTGGACCAATATCTTTGAATCTGTTGTTTATCCTCTATTTAGAAGTGAAAGGTCTACGGCCAATGATCGGACCTCAACATTGAATAGCACCGAGGATGACTTTTCGAATCTTGAAACACAAACATTGGCAGTCAAATGTTTAGTGGGTTTATTTGTTAATTTCTTTGATATAATGCGGCCAGAACTTGCTAGAATTGCATGTATTGTCACATATTTTGTCAGAAGTCCCTACAAACATTCTGCTAGTATAGGTGTATCTGCTTTGCTGCATTTAACAGAGCAAGTTGGTAGTGAACTTTCTGAGGAGGAATGGAAAGAGATTTTGCTGTGCTTCAAAGAATCAGTGAAACATACCTTTGTCGTATTCTCTAAAATTGTAAGGATGATGCAAGATATTGAAATTCCAGATAGGATTGAATCTTATTCAGAAACCGAGCAATATTCAGATCATGAAATTTATAGTAATGATGAAGAGGAAGCTAATATGGAGACAACTTCTTATGCTATTGTCAAACTGAAGAATCATATGGCTCTACTACTCTTAGTTGTTCAGGTACTTGCTTTTTGTTAGTTAAATAATGTAAATTTATCTTGTTAACCCACTCGTACATGGTATAAGTTTGATTCAATGATCCTTTTTGGATGGTGAAACGCAAAAATATAGGCTGCTATTAGAATCTTTTACTCACTTCGGCACTGGGCATCTGGCTAAGATGGGCGTAGGCCATTTTTAACCTAAGTGCCTTCCAAATCCAAATTTTTAGTTGCTAGGGCCTAGGGGGGTCTTCAATTAGTTACTTACTTTTGAAAGAACAGAGTGTAATAATGAACTTGTTAGGACAAAGAGAGGGTGTGAGATGACTAGAGTGGTCACTATATATCTTTACCTTTTCCCAATTTAACCAAACCTTGCCAATTGCCTCTACCGGACAGGTTGGTTCACTTCTATCTAGAGGTTATAGATGCCACTATGCCAGTTTTCGTGGCAAAGTAAGCTTTAAAGGGTTATCAATCATCTTCCTTTGCTGGGTAATATTTAAAATCTTGTGCCCAAGTGGGCCAGTGATACAGACATACCAGTCTCTCTGGCTTCAGAATTCGATGACAATTCTACGCACATGCATCACACTCATTTTCCCCCTTCTATGCAGGGCATTATGAAATTGTACGAGGAACAGAGAAAATATCTTCATGTGGAGCATATTAGCATTCTTTTGGAGATGATATCAACAATTGCAACACATGCAAGTGAAGTGAGCTCTGAATCTTCATTGCAGATGAAATTCCATAAAGCATGTTCCCTTTTGGAGGTATCTGAGCCAGCAGTCGTCCATTTCGAGAATGAGTCATACCAGAGCTACCTCAAGCTTCTGCAAGCTCTGCTCCATGACTATCCATTTTTATCAGAAGACATGAACACAGAATCGCGGATACTTGATGCTTGTGAGAAAATACTGCGGATATATCTAAAGTGCGCAGGACATGAACCTTCTGATGAAGCTTCTCACAGCGATCCACCTTTGCATTGCGTAGTGCCACTGGGTGCTGCTAAGAAAGAGGAACTTGCTGCCAGGACTTCGTTGGTCCTTCTAGTGATGCAGTTACTGGGCAACCTAGAGAAGGATTCACTTAGGAGTGTACTGCCCTCCTTTTTCCCACTGTTAGTTGATCTGATTCGTTGTGAACATAGCTCTGGAGAAGTTCAACACGCGTTGCACAAAATCTTTCAATCATCAATAGGGCCCATGATATACGTGTAATAGCACATTCTTGTGCTGCTAGAGGCATACTCCATTTTGACGTCGTAGTCCAATAGCCCACTGTGGATTAAAACTACAATTTGACTTCCTGAATCCTGATTGAGCCCTCCACAATACTGGAGTTCAAGGTGAAAATCTCTTACCAGTCTGGCACTTTCATATTGTGCTGTATATTGTTAGTCAACTGAGATAAATTGGTTTATTTATTATTTTTGCAGTGTCGTATTACCAGTCCAGATATCGGGAGCCATTTTTGCCAACATCCATTTCAGACAATAAGTTTCGTCATCTGAACATCGTAGTGAGACAAGGGTTACTCCTTGCGACTTTGGATTATTTTGAGCCTGATATAACCTGAGGTAAATTTTGATGACCCTGTTATGCAGGAGGGTCCTTAATTCGAGGGTATACTGTATAGTGTGATGTGCCGCGTCAACGGCCGCTACAAGAGGAAATCGTTTGAAGCTATGATTGCTTAGTAATAGCGTTGTTGTGAAACCAAACTAGCCTTCCATCGCTGCATATATTATCCTTGTATCTATAATGGGATGTGGTTGTAATTCTTTGTTCATACAGACGGAATGCTGCGGTGAAAATTTGTTGTTTAGGCAAATGAGCCATGAGAACTGTGGTTAAGCCACTAACTGATGTGCCTCGCGGTCAAATCATTTGAGCATTCGAACGGTGTATAGGCTGGCTGTTGGTTCACTGCGGCGAATCACCAACAATGTTGTTCGCTACCGTTCTTCCATGCGATGCAACTTGCAACGAATCACACTTTTCCAGGGTAGAATTGGCATTATTTAATTACATGTTGCGGAAAGTGATACATAATTTGACCGTTTGTGAAGAATAATTTACACAGCCAACCAGAGACACAATGACATCGAAAGACCTATGCCCTGATGCAATACGGGCGCACGCATTTGATGTAAGAAAAGGACGAATAGAACGGCTATTGTACACAGAACCTGATGCATTAGCACTTTGAAAGAATTGACCTGTTCTACGATTTGGATCCTACAAGAGCTATTATACACAGGTTGGAGGTCCGGACTCCATTTCCGGCATCCGATTTGGTCCATGCGCACATCACCAGCTATCAGAATTCCTGGCAGGTGGGGAATGTACAGAAACTGACAGAAGCAGCACAAGAGTGGCTCCATTTTCCAGCTCTAGTGCTTTCCTGCCCCATCCAATGGAGCAGCTTGATATTCACATTATAAGGATTTCAGGTAACCATGGATAAGGACAACCTGAAATAGTGTGGGACAAAAGGCTTGGTGGTTGTTGCTGTATGGATAAGGACAACCTGAAAGAGCGTGGAACAGATAGTTCAGCCTAGATGCAGCATGACTCTTGTGAAGATCTTTAATAAAAGGCATACTGAGTATGTCAAGATCAGCGCAATAACCAACCTTTAGAATGCAAAAGATGACAGTTTGCAAGAAAAGACGCATGCCGCCCAATTAGCAGTACTGCTGTTCTTAGTCCTGCTGCAGACTATAGGATACCTGCAATCAGAACTAAAAGATGTCACCACAACAGTGTCTAACAGGAACTGGAGCATTTAAGAGGTGAACACACCTCAAATTTGTCACTCGTTGGCATCCTTTTGTCAGCCAGACGTTTGTTCGGAAATGTTGTTTGGTGGGAATTGCGATGCACGAGCAGGGATCAAGTGCTGTTGCTGAGGGTGTGGAGCTCCTGTTTCCACAAAAAGGGGACAAGTTAGAACTATATGAAGAACAAAATATGGCGGGGTTGTGCAAAACATTGCCTGTTCGATACAACCATCAACAATAGATATCTTGCCTGGAGGATATTGTTGCTGAACCGTTGATATGCGCACAACATTTGCAGCATTCTGATTAGATAGTGGGAGAACGTGACTCGATACATAGCCAGGTGAATAAGAATGATCACTTAGTACAGGTTGGCCAAACTGCCCATATGGGTAAACTGCCGGATTTACTGTTCTGGGACCACCATACACTGGGACATACTGTTGTCCAACATATGGACCACATGCATTCTACAAAACTAAAAATATAATAAATTAGCAAAAGTAATAACTTGGATATATTTATGTAATACATAAAAATATGGACAAAAGATTTTGGAGTTCTCAACCTGTGGATATAAGTATTCAGGTCCATATGACGATGGGCTGCATTGAGAAAACAATCGATCATCAGTTGCTACAGCCAGTTCACTTGGAAATAAGCAGATAGTCTAGCACGAGGACATTATCTATACTACAATCCTGCAAAGCATACAATTCCAGACTGGCTACAACTTTAATCAATGTGCCAGACATTTACAGCCTAACAGGACATCACACCGTTAGCTGTGCATGATCTTTGCCAACAATGCATTGAATAAACTGTTAACCTACCCATAAGAAGGATATACAAAGGCCTGTGAGTAGTTGTAGGGGGGTTGCTGATATGTTGGGCTTTGCACATACATGCTCCCTGGAACTGCCACACCTCCATTGTATGGGATGACCGACCTTATAGGTGCTACTACCACATTAAAAAGAAGGGGAAATTCATCACAATAATTGAATATACACACACGAGGGCCTGGAAAGGCGAACACACAAGCACAATCCAGTAAGAGAACTACTTAACAATATGTTTTTGCTGCAGAGTCCTGCCAACCAACAAGTGCCGAACTTAAAAGAAACTCGATAAATCCAAAAAATATTGCCACATATATATCAGGTTGGGAGTGTGGATCGATCATGGAGCTATATACAATATCGCAATTTGGTCTTTCTACTGAATGTATCTTGGTCTATCAATTTTCATTTTCTGAGAGGAAAGACTTAACAGAATCATTATTTTTCCGGCCAAATTTGAAAAAGAAAAGAAAAACCCTTGCTAAAATAGCTAACCATCAATTTTATGCTATCTTATTATAAGCGTGTGTGCATCGTGAAACATTCATAAAGGCCCATGAATGAACAACAAACATCTCACAAAAGGTTTGCATTCCATCAGAAGCAAAGATGCTTATGTTTGGTTTAACGCTGTCTTTGTGATGACTAACATCTTTCATTGCAAGTTGCAGACAATGAAAAAGATGTCTGAGTTGTAAATGAACAATTTATCGAAAAAGCAATAATGATTGTCCCACGCTTTCTACTACCTACCAACCCATGAGTAGTCCTTTCTGTTATCTAATCTCCCATTCAATCAAGTCCTCAATTCCCACACTAACACTACCACTCCTCCACAAACATAACTGACAAAAGGACTAGTAGCTCTCAAGCTTCTTTTATGTTCTTTTGTTTGTTTTTTAAAAGTCGAGCTTCTTTTCATAGTTGAGCTTGTACTAGTAGATTCTTTAGCCTTCCATGGCACTATAAACAATTGGGCGAGGAATTACATATTTACTACTCATCTAATGATAGGACCTTTTTATATTTTAGAATTAGTGAGAAGACTGTTAGTTAGCAGTTGAAAATAAGAGGCAACACAAAAAACAGCATAGTGACTGAAATGATAGAAAATGCCAAGATTATGATAACTGATAATTCCAATACATTGGGAATGGGCATTGATTAAGAAAGTACATTAAACCAAAAGGGCAAAAGGTTAAGCTGCGGGAAAGAACTTTACTTATATACATTTGACAGTTGTGTAATTAGGACAATGGAAAACCAAGTTAGAAGACCTACCAAAAGGCACAGCCGGCCCAGGCCGCCCTAGGATGGCAAGATTACAGTTCGCACGCCGCCCATCGATCACCGGGTACGGGTCCATGCAGGCCACCCTCGCTGACTCTGGTTCCCGAAAGGTCACCTGTACACATCTCCCCGAAAAATCAAGACACATTAGCATTAGGAAAGACGAAACAAATTTCCCCAAATTTCCACCCACAAAATCAAACTGTTTCAACCTTCCGTCCTCAAATTCAAATAGTTCCACAATTCACGATGAAAGCACTAAATTCCCACTCCATTTTGGAGTCAATAAAAATCTCTCAAGCATCCAAAAAATGTTAGAACATCGAAACCCTAGACCTCACGAAAAGCGAAAGTTTCCAATCAATACCCGTTCCAAAATCAAACTCTTTCCCCATTTCTATCCCAAAATTAACAATTCCCCAAATTTCCCCTGCGAGGACTGCAAAACTCCCACATTCACATAACTTCCCTGCCGATCACAATCACAAAACCTCCCAATTCAACCCCAAACCCCTGATCCCCCACAAATCTCTGGGCCAAAAACCATACTTTATCTCGAAAATCGAACCTCCTCCCTGATCCCCACCCCCCAAAACACCCACGAAGAACACACCCAAACCAACCCACCCTAGCCAAAAATACAAGAAGAGAGAGGGAGGGAGGGAGGGGAAGCTTCCTCACGAATCCGTATCCCTTGGACCTCCCGGTGGCGCGGTCGGTGATGACGACGGCCTCGAGGATGTTCCCGTAGGCCTCGAAGTGCGCTCGCAGCCCCTCGCTCCTCGTCTCCCATGCGAGCCCCCCCACGAACACCTTGGTGTACGTCGTGTCCCCGTACGGCCCGCTCAGGTAGTGCAGCGCCGGCGTTCCCCCGCCCCCTACCCCCGCGACCGTCGACCGTTGCGGCGTCATCAGCCACCGCACGGCGGGCTCGCAAACCCTAACCCTAGCAGCCCAGCGCAGCTGCGCTGCGGCTAATAACCGAAGCGCAACACGACACGCACGAGCGACGAGCGTCGTATTAGCAGCGAGGCTCGCCGCTAGCTAGGGCTGATTAGGCCGAGGCTTAGCAGCGTTATTAATAGCGACGGGCCTGGTTGTGCTAATCCGAGCAGCGGTTATAATCAGCGGTTAAATTGGCGGGAGAAGCGAGTGGGGAGTTGGTGCGAAGGATCACGCGCCTAGAGAGAGCAGAGGAGAGTTTTTTTCCCCTCTTTCTTGCATATGGATTGGAATTGGACTAGTTTTTTTTTTTTTCTTATTTCTGTAGTTTTTAGGTTCTTAATGTAGGAGATGCGGTATTTAAAACATGAAAGTAGGTTCTTCACGTAGGGCTGGCAAAAAAATAAAAAACTCATTAGGGTTCGAATCAAAATTTCTTCGATTACAGTTGTTAATACGTTCAAAATTGAAATGAGTTCATTTTTTTTAAAAAAAACTAACAAGGCTTGGCTCGATAGTGGTTTAATTTAAAATAACTACTTCAATGGTAAATAAAATAACGTTAAACTCGATAATAACTCGTTAATCTCGATAGGCAACCCTACGAGTATGGGTTGTCTGTTCTTTTATTTATTTGATTTGTAACTATATGTTAACACGAACGTATAGAAATAACAAATACAATGTAAATGAATCTGTGCCAGCCTAGTTCCCAAAAAATAAAAATAAAAATAAAAAGTGGTTAGTGCTTTAATGTACTTCATTCTGGAAGAATGGAAGCATAAGAATATCCATCCATGTCAGAATATATGTAGCTGAACAAGTGGTCCCCCACTTATCTCCTGTTTCTTCTACACGTCGACGTCTGTGCCATCTCAGCCAATACTCACCTTCTACTTGGTAGAATGATGCTCACTCATCATCAGCCTTTTGTAGAAAAAGCTCACAACCTTATCTGGAAAGGCGTCGATGAATAGCCCGCTTCATTATTTTAGCATTTTATCCTTTTTTTTTAAGATCCTCCGTTTTATATTATTAGCTTATGATAGTGCATAACTACTTAATTTTTACATTGAAGACTCCAGATGAACAATATGCCACTATCAAGGCTTTGGGTCGATGAATGTGCTAGATTTCTTTATTTTTTTAGATCAAACTAGATTTCTTTATCTTCCTCGCTGAAGAAATCGGATCTTACAACGGCATCATGATTGTTGATGATCATGGCAACATGAACTAGTAGTGTGTTGTCGATGATCCTTGTTGATGTGCACGATATCTATGCCTTGGTAACAATGTTGCTCGTTGGAAGAAAATCAGGGAGGATTTATTTATACCCAAGTCAACCCGATATCGATCTTCGGCGCAGGTGTGTTGCCATCATCGTCTAGCTGAGTTGTACGATGAAATCCATCACGAGTAACAAAAGTTCGGCTAAGAACACGACGGAGAAGAGCAAACAACTTATCTAAAAATTGAAAGAAACTAAAGGAAATATATTACTTCTCGAAATCACTAGGTCCCCCAGACCCCCACCGATTCAACACCGACGAGAACACCTTTTGAGAAAAGGGGAGATGGGCCGGCGGTCAATCGACGGAGTTGCAGCCGGCTAGTTTAGCATTTAACTGTTATCATGATCAAGAAATCTCATGCACGCGTTCTATTTTTTATTTTTTTTATATACATTTGAGCATTGTCGCAACAGAGGCGGAGCTAGAAAATTTTTAAGAGGGGGCTTGAAAAAAAGACATCCAAAACTATAGACCATATGGGTCATCGTAGTCTCACGAAAAGTCTTTGTACTCGGAGGACTGGGTGGGCTCCAGCCCCACCCAGCCCCACACCCAGTCCCACGAGTGGCTCCGCCTCTGGTCGCAAGACTGGCTTGCTTCTAAATGTGTCTTAGAAGGTGATCCCAATGGTTGA
Organism: Rhipidocladum racemiflorum; assembly: GCA_036346355.1. NCBI lineage: Eukaryota > Viridiplantae > Streptophyta > Magnoliopsida > Poales > Poaceae > Rhipidocladum > Rhipidocladum racemiflorum. Next base: position 6,535,560 of record CM070580.1, on the reverse strand, counting down.
TATATAATATAATTCGCCGCGCTCAATTAAACGCTTTAACTATAGTGTATCTGATCTGCAGTCTACAACCAAAATATTCAATCAATTAACGAAAATATTTATAGGCTCAGCCGAATAGATGAGTGATGGAGCGTTCCCAATGAAGAAACAGATGGAATTAGGCAGCTAAAAGCCAAAGGGAGCGTAGTAATGCCGCTCACGCAACAACCTAAATGGTCCAAATAAAAGGGAGAAAAAAACTGATATCTCGCGATCAGTATTGTGCCTCATCCATTTTAATCGTGACGAGCTTGCTCAGGAATCTCTTTCACTTCCTACAAATTGCCGCATGCAAAAAATTCACATCCAACAATTTTGTCTAGGAAAAGGGTTTGCGTTCAATAGTCGACCATTACATTAGTATTAAAACAGCGTTGACGAACTAATGAACACTCCATACGATGATTCGCACCTGTAACCTGCACACCATTGGCATTGCATTGCTGTTTCAGTGTGCTGTGCATACTAGAGCACCCAGGCATTGACGAACTATGGAAGTTTCCAATCCCAAGGACAAGAAGAAGGAGCTGATGCCGAGTTTGCAGGGAGGCCCCTCTTTTTGCCTTCTGTCTGTCTGTTGCGACCGAGAAGTTCGATCGACAGCAGAGATTAAGAGTTACTAAAAACCGCACCTTTTTTTTTGGTTTGGTTTTGGCAATGAAGACGTATGTGTGAATGATTCCAGATCGCCAGTCAACTCCTGGCAGGAAAATGGAAAGGAATGGGTGGGGTGATAACGGAGGACGCTTGCACGAAAAATGCTGTTGCTATTACATCACGGTCTGGACTCTCTTATTTTTTTCGCCCGCAATAATTCGGAGGACGGAAGGAAACATGCGGTCACGTCTGATGCTGGCTTCAGCGGCAAGCTGATCAGGATGCGGCCCTGATACTGTTTTTGTGTAGTTTAGTGCGGGAAGGGAAGGAAGTAAACGCATACCAAAATAGTACTGGCAATTTTTTTATGTTTTTTTTCTCAATACAAGCTGTATAAATATTAAAGCAGGTGAAGGGATAAGTAATCATCATCCACCCTTCATTCATGCTTTAGTATTTGTGCAACTTTAAAAAAAGAAAAACACCTCTCAAATAGTATTACTGCTTGTTTTAGTTGCTTACCGCTACGCAAAGGATATCTGCGGAATCGCCGCGGATAATTCTCGGTGTTCTGGATCGCCACGGAAACTTCCATAGTTGAGAACACTCGCACCACACACACGGGGTACGCTTGACTACACATGGTGACGAATATACGTACCATGGGTACTCCTAGCAGCACGGGACAGCTGGTGGGCCGTTCCAAGCCCAGCTATGACCGAAAGTAAAGTGGGCCACCAAGTACGACTCACCCCCGACCGAAAACGATCGGGAGGGTCCCTCCCGCGGGTCGGACATCCCGTGATGTCCGACCCGACCGAGGCACTCTCCGCCAAACGTCGACGCTGGACTGTCACCGGCGATTGGCCACCTATCCCACGGGCGCGACGACCCAGAACGACCGTGCGAGGGCAGGTGGTTCCTTCCCCAAGCGGCAAGAGGGCCGAAGTCAAGACACCAGTCTTGTCACCCAGACATGCGCAGTGGAGGGGTGGGCTCCGTCCCGAGGCAGCGCCAGGGTCAAAGCGCTGTGTCAGCACCTGGCAGATGCGCAGAGGGTAGGTGCGTCACTTCCTGTCAAAACGGAGGGCATTGCCGATTGATGTGCCTAACAAGCCAGCGTGGGGCGTGCAGGCACCCGCCATTCGCTGAAGACCGGGACTCCCAGGCGTAGGACACCCCGTCCTCTTTTTTTTTCAAATTCCCATGTAACCTGCCCCCTCCGACAATATAAAGGGAGGCAGGATCTTCACGGAAGGGAGGGACCTTTTTTCTTACTTCACTTCTTTCAGGTAGACAGCTTCCTCCCATTCGCACGAGGCGCTCAAGGCCAGCTCCTAAGCCCTCGTTTGTAACACCGTGCCCGAAAGTAATACAGACCCACCTCACAAACTGGAGTAGGGACATTCAGCCCGAACCAGTATACATCTTAGGCTCCCTGAGTCAGGTCATTCGAGGAGAGGGAACGCGCGACCCCTAAGACTAAAAATCGTATTTCCGGTACTTGAAATGCCGACACATGGCGAGAGCACCGATTAAACATGTATGTTTTTGTGTAGTTTGATTAAATAAGTCATAATATGTCGATCAAATCGAACATGAATTAGTGGGAACGAAACCTCGTCACCGTGCCATTGCCCATCCAAGAGGGGAGAACCGAGTTTGGTAGACGGGAATCGCGCATAAGTCGGTATTGATCCAGTGGGGATTGCGTTGTGCCACGGAAAATGTGCTTTTTGTGCATGCCTTTTCTAGTAAAAGCAAATAATCTTGCTTAATAGAACTTTTTAAAAAGCTTCAAAAGAAAAGGAGCAAAAAGGATAAATGAACTTAAAAATCCCGCCTCCTTGTTAGGAAGGAAAAGCCAGAAAATAAAGATGTTTGGTTTACATACGGTGGAAGATGACATTTTCTAGTCGAAACAATGGAGGCTAAATATTAGGTATGGAATTCAATCCTTTATCTTTCTTAAGCACAGGTATAAAAGCCAAGAATGAAGTCGTCTCATCTTGTGTATGGTAGTCTATTCTTTGCCTCTCATTCTAGGATTGGATGCAACATTTCTGTATTATGGATGGGTGAGTTGAGCATTACGAAGGGCATGTTTAGTAGTGCTTCTCCTCCCTGATTCTCAACAGGAGAAGCCGAAGCTTAGTCAAACACCTTGAATCCTCATTTTTGTAGAATTAGGATCACTCGATGAGCGGAGCACTGTCGTAGTAAAAAATGATGGAGCGACCTTGGGGTGACTCCCCGCAAGGATCAACATCCTCTTTACCACACCACATTGCCCTAAATTTTATAGGTACTAGGAATAGTCAAGTCAAGAATCATGCATTTCTTTGTCGCAAAGGACCTTTTTGTAAATTCATAGAAACTTATCCGTAATTTATAACAAACGAAGGGAGTTTTTCGCAAATTCCGCGGATGGCACGTGGATAGGCCAGCCTCGCGTGAAAGCTCCGGACTTTGTTTTCTGGAGGATTTACCAACCAAATATAACCCCATCGTCTCGCCCCGCCCTCATTCCTCGAACATATGTACATCGCCCTCTCACTCCTCTCTCTTGCCCCAATGCTGCTCTCCAAACCCTAGACGTTATCCCTTTGGATCTCCTTGCTGCCAATCGGGAGCAGCTTGCCACTGGCCCATAATACCTCATCGTCAGTCCCTCACACCATTGACGCTCGGCCGGCAATTCCGCTACCACCAGAGTCACTCTTCGCAGCTGATCCTAGTTCTCTTGCTGCCGGAGTCGCCTTTGCTCTCTGGAGGACATTGCTGTCGGTCCCGCTCCCCCTTCATCGCTGAGTTCACCTTCCCTGCTTCAGCCTTTAGAGCAGTGAAGGTATGAGCTATCCGCCTCCCTCCCTCTTGTCCTCCCTCCTCCTTGTAGTACAAAATGTGTAGGAAAATGAGTTTGATTCAACCCCTGTTTGCTTGTGATGTGTGCGATTGTGTAGGATTCGGCTAGATTTGGAACTTTTTGATATATGGCAGTGTGTTTGTGCATGAACCGGTTGGTGATTAGAATGTATGGCAATGATTCATGGCAGTTTTTTTTTCATGAAACCATTGATTATGGTACTACTTGTTATTTTTGTCCATGAATCCATGAAAATGATGACTTGTGCTTGCTACTCCTTGCTTGTTTGAAGTTCAATTAGATAAAAATATTAGTGTGTTTTGGATGATTATGCTAGTTACTAATAGAAAATTTTCGCTGTCGAATGCAATACTTCCATTGTTCATTGGTTGAATTAAGACGGTGAATGAATCAGCGTGTTGAATTTTGATGCTTGTCGCATGAATTGCTACAAACAAACGATACCAGATATGGAATGGTTTGCTCAACTCATTTGATCCACCAGTGGATAACAATTTGCTCTGAATTCTTATGGCTCTCTTCTACTCCTGGGTCTTAGGATATTGATTCAATCCTTTTATTGCTTTAGGGAGAGGCCTCATGACACCGCGGAACATTGAGAAAACTTGGGTTGATTTGTGGACCGAGCTTTTCTGAAAGCATCAAAAGCTTGTCATTCCTCTGGGGTCTCTGGTGGTTCAATACTTGCAAGTGTGAAATTTGCTAGTTCTTCGTTTTGTAATGATCACTAGGTGCTCCAATTGTTGTATTGCATTAGAGTACTTTTTTATGTTCCTTTTGGCTACTGTGATGATAGATGTGTGTGAATCTCATTGGGATTTAGAAAAAAAATTAATGCATCATAATTCTCCACATCTAGAATCTTGAATTTTGATGTCTATATTTTTTATGTTAAAGTTATATCTAGTTGTTATTACATGAGAAGATTCAGATATGAATGTGAGGTTGACCATTTGCAATGCATTGAAGGTTGAGGACATGATGACCAGATGGTAGTTCGTGTAGGATCTCTTCTTCGTGGGAGTTGCTTGTCAATGTTAAATAAAGTTGGAAAAGTTCATATAACATTCTAAAATTTGCATGAAAATCCGTTTAGCATCTCAAATTATGGAACCAGACAGTTGACCCCCAAACTTTGTAATTCAGTTCAAAATAACACACTGACCTAATTTCGTATAGTGGTATTGCCCGTGGGGTGTGATGAGTGAGCGATTTTGTTATGTAGAATGACACGCTGAGAAAGTTTAAGTCAATAATAGGTATGGCTCAAAGGGGAGAGGGAGGGAGTTACAGGACCCGACAACCATAGAAGCGTGATTAGGATCTCCCCAGGGGAGAAGCTCATGTGGATCATATCTATTATTGATCTAACTTGACCAATGTGTTATTTACATGAAAAAATCATCTACTTATTGCGCCACACATGCAATACTACTATGTGAAATCGGGTCAGGGTGTTATTTGAATTGAATTGCAAAGTCTTGTGGTCAAATGTCTGATTTCATAGTTCAGAATGTTGGATGGACTTTCAAACAAAGTTCAAAGTATTATATGGACTTCTTCCGATAAAGTTTGGGGAATTTTACTATTTGCCACACTAATTTGGTGGAATCGATGATTTACCACTCCAGGCACGTCCTAAGTTGGTGGAATCGATTCCACCAACTTAGTGTAGCAAATCATCAATTTTTCCATAAAGTTTTGGCTTGGTTGGATACTTTGATATGGTCATTGCAGAAGTACAATCTTTCTTTGATCTCTCTTGTAGAACAAACGGAAGAAGCCGGAAGCACGTCATGAGAGGGGATAACTAAAAGCCTGAAGGAAAGTAAACATTTGTTTTTGTAAATAAACATGATTTCTATGCTTTTAAATGAAGAATAATTAATGTTGCATGCAAAACAAAAATTATAAATTGATCATAGAGAAGGAAAGGGAGGACTTTTGGAGAAGTGAACAAACAATGAGGCACAGGGTCGGTGTATGGGAGGGTGGAACAACCTATTGCACATTGTTTGAAGGGATAGTGTTCCACCTAGAATTAACCCTTCTCAAAGCACCATCCATCATAATGCATGGTGACTTTGTTGGGTCCACATGAATTTTTGTATTTCAAAACTCATGAATTTTTTATTTATATATTTATTCAAATGATATACAATAAAATCCTTGAGAGCAAGAAAACTAATTACAAACAAATCTATGGTCCAATTGCCAGTCACTTATACCCTCTTTTCTTTCCCCCTTCTTTCTTTCCCTCCTCCCACCCATCATTTCCCCTTCCCCACTGCCCCTTCCCCTCCTCATCTCACGCCATCACGACACCATTGATGTTGCCGCCATAGATCTGGTGAGTGCAAGCACTGACAATCGTTAGCATCCTCGTGTCACTTGTCTCCACCCCCTCCCCCCGTCTTCGCTGTTGCCCACCGTCGGCATCTTTGCCCTCTGCACTCACTTCATCGCCGGCTAAAATCCCGACCCATCCACATGGATCCCGGCCGGGAATGGGCCTCCCAAACAAAGCCTTAACCTGGAGTGGTCATAGGCATCTAGATCCCACCCAATCTGGACTTTAGAGGTCTGAATCCGATAATCGTCAACCAAATACCTGCGCCGACATCACATGTGCAGGGAGGATGCCATTGATGATTAGCGTCTTCGTCAAGAATGGTGAAAGCGTCCCATCGGTATGCAGGTCAGTGAGAGATCAGTCTCTCCTAAGTGCCCCTCCCCCCAACCACCACTTGTTCTGCTGGTCTCATTGACACGTTGCAAGCCACCACCTTTCCACCTTCTCTCCTCAACCATGACCCGACTCCGACGTGGACTTGCGAGGCCACCAGCTACGATGGAGCATTTTGCATGCCCTAAGTAGTGTGGTATTAGTGGAAAAACAATGGCAATAGTAGGAGAAAAGCACACATGACCCACTAACTCATCTGTGAGATGCTGAACCGTTCCATTCGTTGAACTCAATCGAACCACATGGTACAAATACCGCCTCACCACACCCTCTCGTGAACAGAAATGCTCCTTCTTCCCATCTTAAGAACAAAAATGCTCCTTCTCCTCTTGACACTGCCTCTCCAAATCGACACCGTTGGCGAGGAGAGCCAAGGTACCGCCTCTACTACTCCCTTCCCTGTCTGTCTTACTCCTCTCCTCCACCTTGACAGTAGGGGTGGAAATGAGCCATTTGGAAACGAGCTAGAAGTCATGCTCGGTTTGGCTTGGCTGGAGGCTCGAGCTGGCTCGTGAGCCGAATTTGTGTTTATATAATAGAGAAACAAGTAATAGCCATGTAATGTATCTAAAAGACTGTTATGTACAATGTATAAGCTATCCTAGTCCAATACACGATCTATCCATTAGATAATAACAAATGCTATCAAATTTTCCTTTGCAAAATAACCACCGTAACTAACCAATGCATATATGCAAGTATTGTTTTGTAGGCCTAGAAAGGATATTAAGTTACTAGTTTTTAGTGCTTAAAATAGAGTGGTGATGCAAAAGCGCAATACAATTAGATCAAATACAATAACAAAGCTCACTACTTACTCTATCTCTCATCTATATCTGTTCGCGCTAAAAAAACGTGAAGTTGGGTTCTTAGCCTCGAACACACGAGACAAACGCCGGGTTTGAGGTTCGCGCGGACGTGCCAATCTGTTTGACCTGAGTAACAGATAAGAAGAAGCTAAAAATCACTCAAAACCGATTATACGAGAATCGGCTTAGATCGAATCGGCAAGAAGCCGATAGATCCCTGCAATTGATAAGAATTGTGAATCAGATCAAGGCCGATACCAAATCGATGGTCGGCCTGGCTCTGATCAGCTGGATAGAATCGATGAAGATCAAGTCCAATTCGGCTATTCAAGCCGATTGAGACAAAAGTAACCGATAAATCTAATCAACCTGGTGGAGTTGATTGGATGGGGGTAGAGGTGGCTTTTCCCGAAAAAGGCGATGCGCAGCAAGATCGGAGAAAAGACAGCTCCGATTTGGCGTAAGTCGGCGGAATCAATAATCGGCGATGCGCAACTCTTATTGATTGAGCGAATTACAAAGGAAGGATTACAAATCTAGAGACTACTCCTAGTTGACAGGAAAATAAGGGAAAAATAAAGCGTGTTTGTGGGTTGGCTCTGGGCGCCTTTTCCTTCTCGCCTCTGGTCCTCTTATATAGCACTCGGCCTGAACGTATCCTTCTCGGTTTCTTTAATCACCCGTATCGGCCTCAATCTCTCCTTACCATATTAAGTCCGATCGTATCCGACTCAATCCCTTATCCTACCCGTATCGGACTCAGTTTCCTTTGAATTGCGGCCCTCCAGTCCGAAACGGTATCAACTTGCTATAACCGACATATCCCTTATCAAAACCGATCTCCACAAGATCGGCCTTGCCAAATTTTGGTGCAAACAATATCATCTAGAGTAAGCATTAAAACCATCTTGTACAATAGCTATCTCTAAAGGTTGGCTTTAGATACTGTGCAATAGCTATCTCTTCTCTCTTGTACAGAACTAATCTCTGTACAATGCTTGCTACTAAATAAGAGCCATCTTCTCTCCTCTTTTATCACTTTTTCACATAGGACAAAACTGATGTGTACATACTAAGAGTAAAATCTTATTGTACATGCCCTTATACAAGTATACTCAACTTTGACAATCTAACAAGCAGTAAACCAGTCAGAATTCCGGAGTAAATAAGAGCAATAAACTAGCGGCAGAATAAGCACTTCTGGCTATCTACGCTTCATGGAGTAAATGTATGACTCATGACCTACAAGAAAGGTGGTAGTGAAATGGCAATGCGGAAAAGGAACTGCTCCTTGACAACTAAACATGAAATGAGCAAAGTGTGGTAGGAAGTGAATAGTACCTCACAGAGAACAGATGTTCCATAGTAGAATACCTTGAACTTCAATGTAGCTGTGTCCATGCAGCCCCAAAATCAGGTCGGCGATTGTGAGGAAGAGCCTCTTTTGGGCCTCTGCCACAGCATAAGATATTTCACCAGAAAAATATTCTGTATATTCAACCTACAGAATCAATCCACAACACAAATGAGAACAAACTAATTAATAAAATCAGTAAAACACAAATATCAAGTCTTCATGGTCGTGATTATCAACAGTGAGCGGAAAGATGAAGGGCGGGTGGTAAGCAGACTACGCAAGACTGCAAGTCGATGTGCAACATGCCAACATGAAAAGAAGTTGTCTTTCTTCGCAGGCCTTTTATGCAAATATTAGAAACTAAGTGACATTCTTACAGAGAAATATTCTCCAATAGGCTCCTTCAAGATTGTTTGCCAATGCGATCGAGTCTGGCTGGGTCGAGCGCGCGTGCGTGGAGACGGGTGTGTGTGGGGTGCGTGTGTGTGCACGTTTGTAGCTCGTTTGTTATTTCTCTCATTCTTTACAGTATTGCCAGAGCTCCTGGCCAATTTTCAAAAAACAAATAAATTTGTTTGCCATTGCAAGGTCACCATGTCACTATGATTGCAATTGCAAACCCAACACCAAAAGGCCAAACCAGCAAAAGGTCACTCCAAGCAGACCTAGACCCGTACAGGCCTAAAGAAGAGGGGGAGGAAGTCCTGGGAGCGGAATTCCCATACTTGAGTGCAATTGGAGCGCTCATGTACCTTGCGAATAGCACTAGGCCGGACATTGCGTTCGCCGTGAATTTGCTAGCGCGGTACAGTGCTGAACCCACCAAAAGGCATTGGAAAGGGGTGAAGGACATCTTCCGTTACCTTCAAGGAAGCAAAGACCTTGGCTTGTTTTACAGAAGAAACAATGAATTGAATTTGGTTGGCTATGCCGATGCTGGGTACCTATCAGACCCGCATACTGGCAAGTCACAAACTGGGTATGTTTTCCTTTGCGGTGGAACAGCAATTTCGTGGAAGTCATCTAAGCAGACTCTTGTCTCAACGTCGACAAACCACTCAGAAATAATTGCCTTGTATGAAGCCTCTCGAGAATGTGCATGGCTTCGAAGAATGGTTCATCACATCCAGAAGTCATGTGGTTTGAACATGGAACAAACCCCCACCATTATCTATGAAGATAATGCAGCTTGTGTTGCTCAAGTGCAAATGGGATATGTGAAAAGTAACCTCACAAAGCATATCAACCCCAAGTTCTTTTATGCTCATGAATTGCATAAGATGAACGAGATAAAGATACTGCATACTAAGTCGTGTGAAAATCTCGCAGATTTATTCACTAAGTCACTCCCGGCATCTTCCTTTGAAAGATGTGTTAGAGGAATCGGGATGATGAGACTTAGAGAAGTGCAGATTTCAGGGGGAGAATTTTCACATACTCCTACATAAATCTCAAACATGAAGTTTGAGTACCCAACGTGAATCTTGAAGATTAATATTGAAGTTTGGGTGGATTGTACTCTTTTCCTTAAGTAAGTTTTTCATTGAAGTTTTCTTACATAAGGTTTTTGATGAGGCAATCCGTGCAACACAGCAAGCGTGTGCTATGTACTCTTTCTCCAATTATTTTTTCCACTGGGTTTTTATGGAGTTTTAATGAGGCATATGCATCTCGCAGTGAAGAGTCCAAGGGGGAGTGTTAGGAAACGGTTGTCGTATCCTATATGGACTCTTCCTTATCTCTAAGCAGAACCGCTATATATAGGAGGCAGGGGGTCACCCCATTGTACACAAGCATACAGAATAATAAAGCAGACCCGTTCCTCCTCATATTGTGTCTCTCTTTCTCCCTGTCTGTTCTCCACTTTAGATCTATTAGGCAACCCCGGACTATTCAATAGCGAGGTTGTCTAACACGTTATCAGCACGACGTTCTACCGGAGAATTGATTGAAAGGTGAGAAAGGTGAGCAACGGGAGATTGAATCTAATCACTCGTGTTGAATCTATTTTGCATCTAATCTATGCCTCTAGGTACTGTATTCGTCTGTGGCACGAAGCTACTGTAAACGAAAACAGTACGCAACATCTTGACATATTCATGGCATGAAGCCATTGATCTACGGATCTGGCACATCATCCAAAGTATTGTAGCACGCTCCCGGGCACGAAGCCATGACGGCCGCGCACGAAGCCGACGAACTTGTAGTGCTTGCCGCCGGTTGCACCTGCGCTCGAAGCGTCGACGCGCCCTTTGCTCCAGCGCACGCAGCGCTGTTGTAGCAGCTGGAAACCCCGTGATATGTCTAGAGTGCCCGATCTTTCGGCGGAGTGATAACTATCGATTGGTGTTGGAGAAGACTCTCACGATCCGACTACGCACGAACAAGTCGATGGCGCCTTAGCAATCGCTGAACCTACTCCGCGTGGTTATTGATCTAGGTAGCCGAGATCAACCTGAACACGAAGTTCAATTCTTGTTGGTAATCGAAGAACAAACAAGAACAAGTAAAACAATCTGAAGTATGAGAGAAGGTGGAGACGAATTGAGATTCTATTAAAGTCTTCACAAGGTGGCTATCTAGCACAACTTGAAGAAGAAAGTTTGCACACGGCTAAACTTAATCAACAAAATCTGAGTTCTAAGGGAGGGACGACAGGGTATATAAAGGGGAGAAGGGAGGCGCCCATATGGCAGCCAAGGGGAGGCGCACACGCAGCCCAAAACAGGAGGAAAATCCGCCCCTCCTTTCCTTCTTAACAAAGCTTCCTAAAATACAAAAGGAAAGAAATAAACGAAATTTGTCATGGCGCCTTGAACTGATTTCGGGCTTCCAAAAAGAAAGGAAACTCCTTCCTCCTTTCCATCTTGGTAGTATTTCTCATGTGCTCGTTTTCCTCTTTAACTTTGTCTTCTGGATCTTGCGCATATGATGACCGAGCTTGATCTTCTCCTTGGTTCCTAAGAACAATGAAGTCATCACAAGAATTAAATAGCAATCCATTTTGTGAATTAATCGTATATAAACTTAGAAACGAGTTGACACGATAATTGAGCCGACGTGCTTTGGCACGCAGTAATTGGTCCTTGCACAGATTGATCATTTGTGTTCATGGAAGAGATGTCCTCATCATCCTCCCTTTCTTGCATTTGAGTCGTCCTAGACTCTAACTCATCCTCATCTCCCAAGTATGGTTTCAAATCTGCAATGTTAAAAGTGGGGTGACCCCAAACTCTGCAGCAAGTCAAGCTTATAAGCATTATCATTGATCTTTTTCAATACTCGGAGCGGACCATCAAAGACGAGGCATCAACTTTGATTTTCGTGAATTCAGAAATCTATCTTTTCTCAAATATAGCCAAACTAACTCGCCGGTTCAAAAGTAACATGTTTTCTTCCCTTACTACCAAAGAAGTTTGTATTTAGCATTCATGAGTTCTATATTTTCTTTAGTTGTCTCATGCATTTTGATGATCAAGTCAAGACGTTGTTTTGCATCAAAATTCAATTTTTCTAACATGGAAGAGGTAATAAATCAATAGGAGCACGAGGGACAAAACCATATACAATCTCAAAAGGGCACATCTTAGTAGTAGAATGCATTGAACGATTATAAGCAAATTCAATATGAGGTAAGCATTCTTCCCACAACTTTATGTTCTTTTCAAAATAGCCCTAAGCATGGTAGATAAAGATCGATTGACAACTTCGGTTTGTCCATCAGTTTGGGGATGACAAGTAGTAGAAAATAACAGCTTAGTCCCCAATTTAGCCCACAATGTTCGCCAAAAATGACTCAGGAATTTAGTATCGCGATCTGAAACTATTGTGTTAGGCATACCATGTAAGCGCACAATTTCACGAAAGAATAAATCAAAGAATCGTGGTAGCATCATCACTTTTATGACATGGTATGAAGTGTGCCATCTTAGAAAATCTATCCACAACAACAAAGACGCTTATCCCTCCCTTCTTTGTTCTAGGAAGACCTAAAACAAAGTCCATCGAAATATCCTCCCAAGGCATGGTAGGGACAGAAGAGGCATGTATAAACCATGTGGATTAAGACGCGACTTAGCTTTTTGGCATGTAGTGCAATGAGCGACAAAGCTGCTCCACATCTCTTCTCATCTTTGGCCAAAAGAAATGGCTAGCAAGTATGTCCTCCGTCTTCTTCACACCAAAGTGTCCCATGAGGCCACCTCCATGCGCCTCCTGCAGTAACAACAAGCTTAACGGAACTAGCTGGAATGCATAGCTTGTTAGCTCTAAACACGAAACCATTCGGAGGACAAACTTATTCCACGCTTTTCCTCTTTACAATTGAGCAACACATCCTGAAAAGCAATATCATGTTCATATTGATCCTTAATTGTCTCTAACCCAAGAAGATTTTGAAATCAAGTTGTGTAAGCATGGTATATCGTCTAGACAAAGCATCAGCAATAACATTGTCCTTGCCCTTCTTGTGTTTGATAACATAAGGAAAAGACTCAATGAATTCAACCCATTTTGCATGTCTACGATTTAATGTGGCTTGACTTCGAATATGCTTTAACGATTCGTGATCGTAATGTATGACGAATTCTTTGGGCCACAAATAATGCTTTGCCATGTTTCTAAAGTTCGAACTAAAGCATATAATTCCTTATCATAAGTAGAATAGTTCAAACTAGGCCCACTCAACTTCTCACTGAAATATGCAACCGGTTTTCTATCTTGCAACAACACACCACCCAACCCAATTCCACTAGCATCACATTCGAGTCCAAAAGTCTCAGAAAAATCAGGAGTTGAAGAAGTGGTGCATGTGTCAACTTATCTTTTAATGTGTAGAAAGCGTTGTCCTGTGCATCTCCCCAAACAAACGGTACGCCCTTCTTCGTAAGCTCATTCAATGGTGCGGCAATGGTGCTGAAATCTTTACGAACGACGATAGAATCCAACAAGTCCTAGAAAACTTCGCACTTGTGTGACCGTGGTAGGAGTCGGCCAACTCAGATTGCCACAACCTTGGCTTGATCAACTTCAATGCCCTGGGAGTAACAACATAACCAAGAAAAGAGACTCGATCCGTGCAAAAGGTGCACTTCTCAAGGTTACCAAATAAACGTGCATTTCGTAAAGCATCAAAAACAAGCACGTAAATGGTTAAGGTGTTCCTCCAAAGATATCTTTGTAGATCAAAATATCATCAAAATAAACCACCACAAATTTGCCAATGAAAGCTCGCAAAACTTCGCTCATCAATCTCATGAAAGTGCTAGGTGCATTAGTTAACCCAAAAGGCATTACTAACCACTCATATAGACCGAACTTAGTTTTAAAAGCCGTTTTCCATTCATCTCCTAGCTTCATGCGAATCTGGTGGTACCCACTACGCAAATCAACTTTAGAGAAAATCAGAGAACCACTTAACTCATCAAGCATATCATCTAATCGAGGAATAGGATGACGATACCTAATGGTGATATTATTGATTGCTCGGCGATCAACACACATGCGCCATGAGCCATCTTTCTTTGGAACTAAAATGACCAGGAACGACACAAGGGCTAAGAGACTCACGTACATACCCTTTGTCAAGGTGTCCTGAACTTGGCGGTGTATTTCCTTAGTCTCTTCCGGATTTGTTCTCAGATGGCGACGATTGGGCAACGATGCTCGGGGATGAGGTCAATTTGGTGCTCAATTCCTCGAATCGGTGGCTCCGGTGGTACCTCTTTGGGAAACACGCCAATGTACTCCTGCAAAGGTTAGTGATAGCAGGAGGCAAAAGAGAAGGCAGATCTTCAAATGAAAACAAGGCCTCTTTGCAGGCGAGAGCATAACAAACAGTATCACTAACATGTAACTCGTGCAAATCAGATTTGGTAGCAAGAAAGCATGCACCCTTCGCTTGAATCTCAGTCTTTTGTCGTGCACAGTGTAGATTGTTTTTAAGGTGCGGTTTGAGGTCTGTGCTACAAGTTGATTTTCGCTTTGTGTGGTCCAGATTTTTCTCTATATTAGCCCTATCAATCTCATCTTTGAAAATAGCATCGGAGACATTGGATGTAACACAATTTTCTTGTCTTTATGCACAAAGGAATATTGATTTGTTCTACCATGATGTAAACAATTTTTATCATATTGCCATGGTCTACCTAACAACATGGAACAAGCTTGCATAGGTACGACATCGCAATCAACATAATCATGATAAGAACCTAAAACAAAATGAACTCTTACCAGACGGTTACCTTGATCTTGCCTGTTGGTGAACCATTGGATGTGGTAGGGTTGAGGATGCGGTCTAGTGTCGAAAAGTAGTTTTTCTACCATGTCCTGGCTGGCGTAGATTATTGCAACTCCCACCATCAATGATGATTCGGATTGCGCGTTCCTTGACGACGCCTTTAATATGAAACAAGTTGTGGCGCTGATTCGTTTCGCCACCGGCAATCTGGGCACTAAGTACTCGGGCAACGATACTCAGGAATTGGTCGGCGCCACCCGCGATGTGCTCTTCTTGAAGTTCGAATTGGTATCATCCTCTGCATTGTCACGAGCAAAGCATATGTATCTTCATCAAGATCGCTTATTGAATCGTACTCACCGTCTTCGCGAACTATGAGCACACGTGTGTTTGGACAATCCTTCATGACATGACCAAAGCCCTTACAGCGATGGCATGAATATCTTTGGTTCGCCTGTTGAAGCAAATCGACGACGATGAACTCTTTGTAGGCGTTTGAGTGGTTCGTGTCGTCGGAAGGGATGTGCGTGGTGCAGAATTGGGTGTCGCCTTGTCGTTGGAGGGACTTGGTGAAATGGTACGACCTGACGGGCAGCATGGGTGTGTGGCGCCCATGAGGTAGTACGACCTGCAGAAAAATTAGTTTTGGCCCTCGCTGTCGCCCCCGCACTTCACGCTCAGCTTTGCAAGCAAGATGGAATAAACGAGTCATCGAATTGTAATCCTTATAATCTAGAATGTCTTGGATTTCGCGATTTAAACCACCTAAGAAACGAGCCATAGATGCGTCCTCATTTTCAATTAACCCACAACGCAACATGCTAATTTGTAATTCTTGATAATATTCTTGTAATCGAACTTTTACCTTGGCGTAAGCGTTGTAATTTATTAAGTAAATCTCTAGCATAATAGGAGGGAACAAATCTATGTCGTATGACCAACTTTAGGGCTTCCCAAGTGGTGGGTATGTTATTTGGATGAATACGGCAATGCTCTCTCCACCAAATGTAAGCAAAATCCAGTAAACTCACTAGTAGCAGCCCTAACTCGCTTATCCTCAGGAAAATCATGGCATGCATATTTTTGATCAAGTAATAATTCCCAATTAAGGTAAGCATCCGGATCATATTTACCATCAAATGTAGGTATAGTGACTTTCACCTTTGAAAACATGTCATCACGATCACGCACCTCACGTCGTATGGGATCACGACGCATACCTTGTTGATTGAATCGTAGTCGGCGATGGTCACAATCGTGGTCGAAGAAGTCATCCTCGACTCCGTGGTGTGGTGTGCATCGTTGTCATCATCTTGGTCGTCCATCTCAACGCCCGGGGCTAAGGAGCCCTAGATGTGCTAGCGAGGTGTATTGAAGTAGTCGATGCAACGGGTCATGCTGCATGGGTGGAACAGCCCTGGCGCCCGTAACGCGCCGGTGTTGTTGCGAGGTGGATGACCGGGAACACCAGGCAGCAGCTGCAAGCACATCAAGTCTAGACAAAATATTAGCTAAAGCAAAGTGTTAGTAACTCCTTGTGCGGTCTCAATGGATCGGAGCCGATCTTCTTGGAGTGACATGCGCTCATTAGTGAGTCGTACATCCTCACTAAGTCCCTCGGTAGTGGTCTTTGTTATCCGCGCAAAGTGTGCAACGATGCCCTTCGTATGGGAGATTGATGCAGAGAACTTTCACACCGACATGGTTAGTATAAGAACGACAAAATACCAGCAAGTATGAGGTTCCTATCGACTAGGAGGTGGCTATGAATTACTCAATACTCACTGCTTTTACCAAAAGCTCTTGTAAGTTCTTACCAAACCAACAGAGATGACGTGCTACCTAGAGTGTGAAACCCGAAGAGGTGAAGTTGAGCGATTGCCAGGTGTCACAACGCTGCTCGTGGTAGTAATATGTGTAGCTTGGAAGGTTGAAAATATGTAGCACGGATTAGCTTTTTCCCACCGAATCAAGTAAGTGAAAAGTCGTTCAAAATCGATAAAGGTTGGTCCTAGGCTAGACCGTACTAGAGACGCGAGCCTAAGACACCAACGATGCCACCGAACAAAAGCAAGTGGCCGCAGAGGAACAAGAGGTCCGAACAAAGATGAAAACAAAGACGAAAAAAATTCGCGTAAGATGGGGATTGTCTTAAAAGGGCGTAAACCACCTAAAAAGAGGTTTGGGACAAGAAAAATTCTGAGCGGTTCCAGACTCTTTTTTTTTTTTTGGGTCCGAACCGACCTCTTCTCTGCCTGGAACCGAAACCAATTAGCTTGATGACTCTTTGATCCGATGAAACCGACTCAATCTCTAGTGCTACAAAGGAAACCGAAAGGACAAAGAGACTCTAGCGCTGAACAGAAACCGAGCGCTAAAAAGGAAGTCTATGCGGTATTGTAGATTGCTTCTTCTCTTTCTTTTCTCGGTTCAGCCGAGCTATGGAAAGTGTGTTTTATAAGGAGGTATGTGGAACACAACTTGAAACCGATCTAGCCTGGAGAACAACGTGTCTTTGCACGGTTTTGTTTTTCCTTTGGGACGGCAAGATCGATTCGTGACAACACGACTCTGTGAAAAAGTGACTAGAACTCGAAACTCTAAAGATCAAAACGCTAAGACCGGCAAGCACATAATTATGTAACCGACGATTCAACAAACCAAGAACAAGTAGTTAAAGCAGGCACAAATTGTCTTGGTTAAAGAGGAAATCCTACAATAGCAAAACTATGGTGGCTGTTTTCGACTTTAGGTAATAAACAAAAAGCTAAAGAACTCTCACCGAGCAACCTGGAGAATCTGATACCACTTGATATGTCTAGAGTGCCCGATCTTTCTACGGAGTGATAACTATCGATTGGTGTTGGAGAAGACTCTCACGATCCGACTACGCACGAACAAGTCGATGGCGCCTTAGCAATCGCTGAACCTACTCCGCGTGGTTATTGATCTAGGTAGCCGAGATCAACTCGAACACGAAGTTCAATTCTTGTTGGTAATCGAAGAACAAACAAGAACAAGTAAAACAATCGAAGTATGAGAGAAGGTGGAGACGAATTGAGATTCTATTAAAGTCTTCACAAGGTGGCTATCTAGCACAACTTGAAGAAGAAAGTTTGCACACGGCTAAACTTAATCAACAAAATCTGAGTTCTAAGGGAGGGACGAGGGGTATATAAAGGGGAGAAGGGAGGCGCCCATATGGCAGCCAAGGGGAGGGCGCACACGCAGCCAAAACAGAGGAAAATCCGCCTCATTTCCTTCTTAACAAAGCTTCCTAAAATACAAAAGGAAAGAAATAAATGAGATTTGTCATGGCGCCTTGATCTGATTTGGGCTTCCAAAAGAAAGGAAACTCCTTCCTCCTTTCCATCTTGGTAGTATTTCTCATGTGCTCGTTTTCCTCTTTAACTTTGTCTCGGATCTTGCGCATATGATGACCGAGCTTGATCTTCTCCTTGGTTCCTAAGAACAATGAAGTCATCACAAGAATTAAATAGCAATCCATTTTGTGAATTAATCGTATATAAACTTAGAAACGAGTTGACCTGATAATTGAGCCGACGTGCTTTGGCACGAGTAATTGGTCCTTGCACGATGGATCATTTGTGTTCATGGAAGAGATGTCCTCATCACCCCGCTGCGGCCGATGCCGACCGGCCTCCGCAGCTCATGAAGATCGCCGCTGCTGCGCCAGAAGCCGCTTCGCCGCCTCAAGACGGCCGCCGCCATTACACCACCTCGCGCTTGGTCTCAAGACCGCAAGATCGCCGCTTCCCTACCACGAGCTCGCCACATCTCGCCGCCGAAGACGCGCTGATTCGGCCGCCGCCAGCCGCTGCGCCGGCCGCTGTGGCTCCGCCAAGTCGGCCCCACCACCATCGGGCCCCATTGCGCCGATGCCACCGCAGACCCGATCAAGCAGAAGCGATCGCGCCATGCTCCGGCTCTCCACCGAAGCGCCGGCCTCTCCTCGACCGACATGAAGTCCAAGATCGGGACCGCCGCTGAAGTCGCAAAGCAGCGCCACCGCTTTGGTCGCTGTAGATGGCCGCCAGCCGCGCCGCCACTTGCTCGCCATCGCGCCGGCCGCCGCTGCGCTGCCGACTAGCCGACCGCTTGCCGGGCTGCCGCGCTCAGCGCCACCGGCCGCCACGACACCCTATCGCTTGAGCTGCGCCGTGATGTTGGCCAACACATCGCACGGCCTCGCCGCCGCCCGCTCTCCGGCTGGCCCGCAGCTCGCCGCCGCCAGCGCACGGGCGCCTGCCGTCAGACGCTCCCCGTGAGGCGCATGAAGCACCTACGGCTCCAACTTGGACACGAAGTCCCATGGCCAAAGGACTCGAAGTCCTGGTCTGACCGGATTGAATCCGGTTTTGACCGGATAAGGAACGCATGAACGCGAAATGACCCTTTACCCCTTCCCCTTTTACCGATCGGGCATAGGCTTGATTGATCTGGACAGGAAGTCCATGGACGTGAAGAAATGGACATGAAGTCCAGATTCTCTTTTCCGACCGGATGGATGCATCTGGATGAAATCCGGTTAAGCAACCGGTTGGCGCACGGAGAGAAAGCAAGGGGAAATTACCCCTTTACCCCCCCAATTATTTATTCTGTTCTTTTTATTCCTTTTCTAGATATTGAATAGAAAATCCAGGAAAATTGAATAAAAATAGTCAGAAAATTCCGAAAATTGCCAGAAAATATGAAAATCCTTAGAAAATTGCAGAAATTTTTATGGCTCTGTTTTAATTTGTTCTTAGCCTTATTTTCTGCATTTATGAATATTTGCATGATTTTTTGCAATTATTACCCTGTTTAGAATATTGGAAATTCCTGAGAATTTATTTTTCGCATTTATGAATTTATGAACTGTGCAATTATTGTTCTGTTCCATGCATTATATTTATTGCTTTAGTATAGTTCATTGAAAATTCAAGCACGCCGCAAGCGGCCACCGTCGCGCCATGAAGGCCGACGCGCATGGAACTGAATGCACCGCGCGCATGAAGCCGCGCTAAATCGATCGCACGAAGCCGATCGAGCTTTTAAAGCAAATCGCACGAAGTCGATCATGCATATGAATCTGATCGTTTGCACGAAGCCGATCACCTACATGCACGTAGTTGTATTTCTGAATATTTATGAATTCTGTTTTTATGAAATCTTATACTTATGAATCTTGCAATTATGAATCCTGCATTTATGAATATCGCATTTATGAATTTTGTACTTATGAATACTGCATTTATCTTGTATTTATGAATTTCACAATTATTGCTTTCTTTTAGTTTACTGGAAACTCATGAGAATTTAATTATGCATCTGGCAGCCACTTCCTATTAGTTTGCACGCAGTAATCTAATGGAAGAACCTTGTGAATATGAAAAGGTCTGGCATCGTCAAACGTGAGTTTTGAAGAACTGACCTGAATGGTCAGAATTATCTCACGTAGACATCAAATTGCATAATGAATAGTAAGCTCTCGAAGAGCATACATTTTCTCATGAATAGAATTGCAATTTATTGTTTATTCCAGTATTCTTTATTTGCAAGCAATGTTTATATTACTTTGCCACTGTCTGATTAGAATTATATTTCTTTTCTTCTAGAAATCGTGTAGCGCCCAATGGAGGAAATATGCATTGTTGATAGTGGCACAACAAATACCATCTTAAGAGAGTCTAAATACTTCCAGACGATCACGAAGAACGCTGAAAGGATTACGACAATCGCAGGAAGCGATACGCATATAATAGGCTCAGGAAGAGCCATAATTACATTGCCAATGGGTACAACTTTGGTAATTGAAAAAGCCCTCTTGTACCCTGAATCAATTCGCACTCTCTTAAGTTTCAAAGATATCCGCGCCAATGGGTTTCACGTAGAAACCAATGAAGAAAATAGCAAAGAACACTTGTGCATTGTGAAGCACGCGGAATATGGAAAGATGGTACTAGAAAAATGTCCCTCATATGAATCTGGGTTGTACTACACGAAAATCAATGCACACGCAGTGTATACTTCTTTGAAAACTGTCTTCAGAAGCTCTGAATTATTTTCTTTATGGCATTGTAGATTAGGTCATCCTGGTCTTAGATTGATGAGAAATATAGTTAACAACTCACAAGGTCATGGCATTAATATTAAAATTTCCCGAATCATGAAGATTTTGTGTGCCATGCATGTGCCACCGGGAAATTAATAACTAGACCCTCTGTTATGAAAGTGCAACATGAAATCCCTGCATTCCTGGAACGCATTCAAGGGGATATTGCGGTCCGATTCAGCCCTTGTCAGGGCCGTTTTGATACTTTATGGTGCTCATTGATGCTTCCTCGAAATGGTCACATACATGTTTGCTGTCAACAAGGAATCATGCATTCGCAAAGTTGATCTCGCAGATCATCAGAATTAAGAATGCTTTTCCTGATCATCGCGTGAAGTCCATTCGATTGGACAATGCCGGCGAATTTACTTCCAAGGCATTTGATGATTATTGTACAGCAACGGGAATAACTGTTGAGCACTCTGTACCGCACGTCCATACGCAAAATGGGCTAGCTGAAGCACTAATAAAGAGGATTAAGTTCATTGCCGCACCGCTCTTGCAGAGTTGTAACTTGCCCAACACTTGTTGGGGACACGCAGCCTGCACGCAAAGAAGACTCATCAATTATAGACCATCGGCCTACAACATCCATTCATCTATGCAATTAGTGCAAGGGGTCATCCCGAAGATTTCCCATCTCAGAAAATTTGAATGTATGGTATATGTACCTATACCACCCCCACAACGAACTGCAATAGGCCCTCTCTGCAAGTATGGGATATACGTTGTTTATGAGAGTGCATCCATAATCGTATTTGGAACTCATGATCGAGACTTGCATACACCTGATTCGGCCGATTGCATCTTTGACGAGGACCGTTTCCGTCATTAGGGGAGAGAATCAACCATTGGATGAAAAATGCCGGAAATAGTATGGCATTCCACTGGGATCCCGCGCATGACCCTCGCACTAATGAAGCAAATCAAGAAGTCCAGAAGATAATTGATTTGCGAGAATTTAGCAAATGAACTCGCTCGATCATTTTTGTGATCTCAAGAGCGTGGTTAAGTCGCATGTACCAAAGCAAGAAATGCACCAGAGAGGGTGGAAATACCAAAGAAAGCAAAAGGTATCCTCATCCTGCTCAGAGGCCTCAAAGAAAAAGAACAGAGATCCGGCTTCTCAAACCCAAAGTACCGGAGACGCCTGGGAAAATCAAGCAGAGGACTTACCACGACCAATCACAAAAGTGCCCCAAAGCAAGAAGGGGAGCCAGTTGAGACACAGCCTTTGGAAAAAGCCTGTGGAAAAGGCAATTCCAGATCTGAACCTTCCATTGGAAGAAGCCGGAAATAATGTGTGCGCACACATTGGCGGAGAAAAACTAAAGGAACTTGCTCCTAGAATGGGAAATAGCAATGAAGAGCAAGTAGAAGTGCACGAAGCACCCCCTGATGAAATGGCCATAAATTTTGTAATATCAGGAGAATCAATGAATAGAGCAAATGACCAATGTCGATGCATACTTTGCAAAGAAGATTGCCACGATCATTAATCATGATCCCGAGCCTGCATCTCCGCAGAGTGCAAGAAAAGGCTCGATTGGGAAGATTGGAAGAAGGCAATCACCGCAGAGTTAGTCTCTCTGAACAAAAGAGAGGTGTTTGGGCCTGTGTGCCGCACGCCTCCCCATATAAACCCCGTAGGTCACAAATGGGTTTTTGTTCGCAAGAGAAACGAAAACAATGAAGTTGTAAGGTACAAGGCAAGGCTTGTCGCTCAAGGTTTCACTCAACGTCCTGGGGTTGATTATGAAGAAACCTATTCTCATGTCATGGGTGGAATTACCTTTAGATACTTG
Source organism: Rhipidocladum racemiflorum (assembly GCA_036346355.1). Classification (NCBI taxonomy): domain Eukaryota; kingdom Viridiplantae; phylum Streptophyta; class Magnoliopsida; order Poales; family Poaceae; genus Rhipidocladum; species Rhipidocladum racemiflorum. The sequence goes on along the minus strand of CM070580.1, from coordinate 6,512,967 downwards.
ATCTCAATGGCAGTCAACTTGAAGTTGAGAATGAAGCTAATGGATGTTGTCACAGCATATTTGTATGGAAACTTGGATTCGGAGATATACATGAAAGTACCGGAAGGTATCCCTATCCCGAACCAAGACAGAGCAAGCGAGAAACCTATACAAAGGTGAAATTGGAGAAATCACCGTATGGATCAAGCAATCAGAAGAATGTGGTACAATCGTTTGAGTGACTTTCTCTGCAAGAAAGGCTACACTAACAAATGAAGATTGTCCATGTGTATTTATACAACGATCCACGAATGGATTTTGTATAATCTCCGTCTATGTAGATGACTTGAACATCATTGGGACGGATGAGGAAATTGAAGAAGCATGCACATACTTGAAATCTGAGTTTGAAATGAAAGACTTGGGTAAAACCAAGTTCTGTTTAGGCTTGCAGCTTGAACATGTCCAAGGCGGAATCTTGGTACACCAAGCATCCTACATGCAGAAAGTGTTGGAGAGATTTGGCTTTGAAAAGGCATACCCCGCAAAGACCCCAATGGTCGGAAGGTCACTCCAAGCAGACCTAGACCCGTACAGGCCTAAAGAAGAGGGGGAGGAAGTCCTGGGAGCGGAATTCCCATACTTGAGTGCAATTGGAGCGCTCATGTACCTTGCGAATAGCACTAGGCCGGACATTGCGTTCGCCGTGAATTTGCTAGCACGGTACAGTTGTAACATCCCAAAATTTTGCTTTTCTTAAATTCATGTGTGATTTGACACTTTGGTGAATTTTTGGAATTTTCTGGAATTTATTTGGGTTTATTTGGAATTTATTTGAATTTATTCCATTTTGAAATAATTAAAGAATTTAATTTTGCAAATAAAATTTTGTTGGAAATATTTTATTCGAGTCCAAAATGATCCAAAATATTTTCCAGAATTTTTCTGGAATTTTTCTGAGTCATTTGCTATTTTTAATGAATTAAATGAATTACTGGGAATTATTTTAAATATTAATTCGCTGGAAAAGGACCGACTGGTCGGTTACTATTCCTCGGTCCGAAGTCGGACTCGAGTCCGAATTCAACCCGACCGAGCCTTTTGATTCGGTCGAACCGCCGAACCCAACTTAACCCTGGACCACGACCGTTGGATCTTGATCCAACGGCCGTGCGTGCGCCGCGTCGCGAGAGCTTGTGGACCGTCCGATGCGGGACACGTGGACGGCATCCGGTCGTCGTCCTCATCCGAATCCGAGCCGGTGATCTCCGCCGTGATCGGCGGGACACGGTTAGGGCTTCGGTTTCAGCGCAAACGCCGGGCTATTTAATGCCCGGAGCAGCCGAGGTTCGCCCTTGCCTGCGCACAACTTGCCCAGCCGCCACCTCTCCGCGTCTCGCCGTGCGCGATTCCTCGCCGGTTGCTTTGCGCCGCTGGTTTTGGTCACCATCGCTGCCGTCGAGCCACCTCCGCCGCACCCAAGTCCCGATTCGTGATCCGGGACCGAGACGCACCGACTCGACCTCTCCCTTCGCCGGATCTACTCCGTTCGCGGCGAATCCGTGTGTCGTCCTCAAGTCCGGCCAGACCTGCGTCAACCAGCGCCGCCGCGAAGCTTTGTCCGCCCGTTCGATCACCATCCGACGATCACGGTGAGTCCACGCTTTCGAGGCTTTAGAAGACCAGGTTGGATCTAGACCGCTGGATCAAGATCCAACGCCCACGATCGCCACGTGTTGGAAAGCTGCGTTAACCTAGGGTAGATCTAGACCGTTGGATCTAGATCTAACGGCCGTGATCATGCCACGTAGCCACCGCCGCCGCGGCGTTGAGTCATCGACAGGCCGCCCGCGCGTGCCGGCCGAACCTGGCGTGATCGCGTGTCACCGACATGCGGGGCCGCATGTCGCTGCCTCGCCCGAGAGCCTCACCGTGCACGTGACTCCATCGACGGGTGGGACCCGCGTGTCACCTCAGAGCCGTGAGGTCGCGCCCACCATGGGCCGGGCCTCACCGTGGACCCACCCATGGACCGAGACACGTGGCAAAGACCGAGCATGCCACGTGGCATGATGACGCCATGATGACGTCATCGTGGAGACCGCTCGCGTGCCGACGTCAGCAGGTCACCGTGGACCAATCACATGTCGACACGTGTTATTGCTGACGCAATAATTAATTTCGAAAAAGAAAATGATTTATTAATTCAAATAATGATTTCAAATTTAGATTCAAACTTCAAACGCTTATAACTTTTGCGTTTCAACTCCGATTTGAGCGATTCAAATTTCTAAATTTGTATAAAATTGAGATCTACCTAAATATGAATTTTATTTAATTTTTGGACTAAAGTTTTTCTCTGTAAAATTATTTAATTGATTATTTAAACTTTAAATAATCATAACTTTTATGCTTTAACTCCAAATTTGATTTATTCAGTTTCTAAAAATCCAGAAAATTATGTTCTCTCTGTTTATGGATTTTATTTGGAGTTTTGGGATCTTTTGCATAGTGTTCATTTGTGTATTTGCTATTTGCACGCTTTACGAGTAGACGTTGAAGTGCCTAAGGATTCGAGGAGAAGTGTTGACTCAGGATCCAACTCAAGACCAAGAGCAAGTGCTTTTGAAGGCAAGTTGTGCTTTGACCATATTGATCCTATTTCGAAATCTATTTTGATTTAAACTATTGCATGCTAGTTCAATTAGAAAGATACTTTGTTTAAACATGGGGGTTAGATAAATACCAATTTGCTATATGACACCTTGATTACTTAAGTATGTGCCATGACCTTTTGTCACCCTAGTTGTGGTTTACTAGTTGGACATTACTAAATTGCCAACATGGGTTTAGATCGTTGTAGTATACTGCTTAGACCTGCTACGTGCTCATGACATGATTTTTGGACAATCAAATGCTAATATTGACTTAATGATATATTGAACCTGTTTTGGAAAAGTATCATGTGATGTTGATGGCACGTGGTGCATGGTAATCAACTGGGGTTTGATAAACAGATTTCGACTGGGGCATGTGGCAAGAGTAATCAGGTGGGCCAGTTGTGGCATTGGGAGTGATGATTTGGTTTTTCGGGTAGTCTTGCCCTGGTCACTCTAAGGACTTAACCTTGCAAGCCTTTGAACTGGGTCATACTTGCAACCACATGGCTGGAATGGGACGGCCCTAGTTGACTAAGTCGCTAAGGACTCACTTGTGGAGCCTCAGGGTGTCAGTTACACCTTTTGTGTGATTGTACGGGAGCGATCGTGGGCGTGGCTGTACCCATCTAACGGTGTGTTGGTCCCATTCTTCGCCTTGGCTAAGGGTAGGGAGTGTGTAGAGCACGTACCGGAGAGGACCACCTGTGTTGTTTGAGTCTTCCGAAAGTCTTTGTTACGTGAACTCTCCTTTGTGGTGTTTGACTGTATCTTGTTGGTAAAGTGCATAACCTCAGCAGATTGTAGAATCTATTTGAATAGCAGAGTCCACTGTGATCGACAATGCTCGAGAATTACAGTCAAGGGTTAGATTTTCTGAAAATAACTTGGTTTTGAAAAGATGGGTTGGTTTAACAAGGAAGATGATGGAAATATGGTTTAGGATGGGAAAAATGTTTATTAAACTTCTTGAAAAGTTATTTATGCTTTACTTATTTCTACTGCTTTCGAATCTACTTATATTACTTGTCAAAAGTCAAGCATCGCAAATATACCCTGAGCTATTCCTTTGTACTAAGCCATGCATATAGTATATTAGCTTGCATTCGTGCATGACTTGCCGAGTACCAAGTACTCACCCTTGCCTCAACACAATACCGGTTGAAGAGGAGACTACGCCGGTTTGGAGGAGGAACTCCAAGAGGACCCTGGCTACTTAGGGATGCGAGCCCGATCGGTTGCTGTGGTATCTTGGATGGCGCCACTAAGTTTATTTGATTTTCATTGCTATTGATTCTCTCTGAATAAGTTACGCCTGCAAGGCATATATTTGTAACTTGGCCATAAGGTCGAGTAACCCTTTGATTATTTAAATAAAGTACTTTGATAGTATCGTTTGGTATGATTGTGATATATACCGATGTTAAGACTGTGTGCACTAGCTGCGTTCTCGACTAGTCTTTGAATACACGAGGGTCCGGATTTGCAAATTCGGGTCCCGACAACTGCAGTAACCCACCAAAAGGCATTGGAAAGGGGTGAAGGACATCTTCCGTTACCTTCAAGGAAGCAAAGATCTCGGCTTGTTTTACGTAAGAAACAATGAATTGAATTTAGTTGGCTATGCCGATCTTTGGGTACCTATCGGACCCGTGATACCGGCAAGTCACAAACTGGGTATGTTTTCCTTTGCGGTGGAACAGCAATTTCTTGAAAGTCGTCTAAGCAGACTCTTGTCTCGACGTCGACTAACCACTCAGAAATCATTGCATTGTATGAAGCCTCTCGGGAATGTGCATGGCTTCGAAGAATGATTCATCACATCCAGAAGTCATGTGGTTTGAACATGGAACAAACCCCCACTATTATCTATGAAGATAATGCAGCTTGTGTTGCACAAGTGCAAATGGGATATGTGAAGAGTAACTTTACAAAGCATATCAACCCCAAGTTCTTTTATGCCCATGAAATGCATAAGATGAACGAGATAAAGATACTGCATACTAAGTCGTGTGAAAATCTCGCAGATTTATTCATTAAGTCACTCCCGGCATCTTCCTTTGAAAGATGTATTAGAGGAATCGGGATGATGAGGCTTAGAGAAATGCATATTTCAGGGGGAGATTTTTCACATACTTCTACATAAATCTCGAACATGAAGTTTGAGTACCCAACGTGAATCTTGAAGATTAACATTGAAGTTTGGGTGGATTGTACTCTTTTCCTTAAGTAAGTTTTTCATTGAAGTTTTCTTACATAAGGTTTTTGATGAGGCAATCCGTGCAACACAGCAAGCGTGTGCTATGTACTCTTTCTCTAATTATTTTTTCCACTGGGTTTTTATGGAGTTTTAATGAGGCATATGCATCTCGCAGTGAAGAGTCCAAGGGGGAGTGTTAGGAAACGATTGTCGTATCCTATATGGACTCTTCCTTATCTCTAAGCAGAACCGCTATATATAGGAGGCAGGGGGTCACCCCATTGTACACAAGCATACAGAATAATAAAGCAGACCCGTTCCTCCTCATATTGTGTCTCTCTTTCTCCCTGTCTGTTCTCCACTTTAGATTTATTAGGCAACCCCGGACTATTCGATAGCGAGGTTGTCTAACAGATTTACACAATATCTACTGGTCTCAAAACTTTATTTTCCACCCCAACTCGACAGCTCCACTTTCGGGGCGAAATTTCTCCGCCCAATCCTTTCCCTGCTCCCACCTCAAATTTTCATTTTTTCCCCCTCAAGTGCCACGCTCTTCTGCGCTTCCAAGATCCTTCCTTCCTCTTCGCCTCGAAAGGACAAGCACCACAGCCTGCAACCTCGTCATCTTTGGCCGGACTCTCTCCTCTCGGGATAGCACGAGCGCTACCTCCACCTCCCGGCCGGACGCGAGAACTCCGAGTGGAAGCCGCAGATTAAGGTACCCCCCTCCCTCCTCTTTCGTCGTTGTTGCCCCGATCTTTGGGCGTTTCTTTGACTAGCAAGCCATCGCGGTTCTGGATGTGGAATCGCGGATCTTGAATCCTTTCGGAGTCACGGCCTCTTCCTCTGCAGGGTAGATCCCGATTCTTCTCTCCTCCCTGATGTTGTTTAGTGTGCCACAGATCCGTCTTCCTGTTTGGTCGCGCCATATGCCCCCGATCTGATCTCATCTCGAGCCTAGATAGATGGCCTTTTTTTTGCTACGCGGCCTGAAGAGGATCAGGGGAATGTTGAAAGAACTTGTCTTGTGGAATCGAAGCGAGGATCATGGTGCAATAGATGTGCTTCTGGACATATTGTGCGTGCATCCTCAGCCCGCCTTTGCTTTGCTTGCTCCCATGGAGATTCGGGTGATCGCCGCGCTGTCATGGGTGGGGGGCACTGCTTTCGACGGACCCATTAGGACTCACAATCGCACCATGCTGGCTTGCTCAAATCTTTGTGTTTGACACTATCCGGTATGATTTGTAGATCAGCGCGAGGATAATTGGCATGCTCTCCTAGATGGATTGTTCGCATGTTAAAGAAATGAACCTCTTCATTTGTCCTTTTCAGCTAGCATGAACTGGGACTGGAACTTTACAATTGTACTTTCTTAGCAAAAAAAGGAAAATTAATTTTGTCTCCTAACTTTTTTTTTTGACACATCTCCTAACTTATTTTTATTTTTCTGTTACATCAGCTCCACTTTTTGGGTGAATTATCCTATTCTACATCATTTTGATGTACTCTTTTTTTAGTCCGTTATTAGCTTAGTATTGTAACGTGGAATATCACCAACTTCCTGTTTAACTAATGGATATTGTCCATTAGAGAAGTGATAGATAGATGAGATCATCAAGATAAGGGTGCTGTAAGCTTTTTGGATCGCTGTGTTTGCGAATTTGCGATGTTACCTATCATGTCAGATTGTCAGTCAATACATAGTGGAGTTCAGGCAACAAAGCTCGAGAAAAGGATAAATGAACAACTCCTCAATTTATGTCAGTCTTTACGAGAGTTACCCCTATGCCAAGTAATAATGTTTACCTGAAACTTCCTTTATACCATGAAGTCGCTGCTGGTTTCATTAAACATGAAAGCGCACATCTTTTTACATGTTCCTTTTGTAAAATGGAAAGGAGAGAAGATAAAAAGGGGAACATCAAGGTTTCTCAACTGCAAGTCCCATAGGTTGCATGTGGGCATGACATGCATGACATCCACAACCTTGGATAGTCCTCGGCTCTTCTCCCAAGGACCCAATCTATCTTTCTATTGGTTTATCAGTCTTATCCTGGCTACTATAATTTATAGAAGTCATTGAGGCCACAAATAGCACGCAATCTGAACTCACCATTTTCCTTACTCTACCATTTTATTTATGTTATGACATTGGGTGTGCCTCTGTTATAAATCCCTACTGTGTGCTCTACAACATTATCAGCTATTCAGCTTCAGATTCATAATATACTATCTGTTTCAAGATTATTTCCTAATAAATCATTTAACTAGTTGATGTAATGGCATGTAGTATGATTAAGGCATTTGATTGTTTATCTATAAAGTGTTAGAAAGGTGAGTAGTACATTCTTGACACTTGAAAGATGCAATGTAACCACAATAACATGTTTATTTCTTCAACCTGATGCCTGTAGTTTTTACTGATTGGTCCTAGAAATCAAGCTGTTTTTAAGGTTATAGTGCAGTTTATTACACGCAAAAAAAGTGCTTTATAATGGTTCAGCAAAAATATAGTACCTTTATACTTTGTAAAACTTCTATATGCTGATTCCAGTCTTTTTTCTCGGCATTATCTGAAGTGCACCATGGCGAAGATCAAGCCAAAGGCTTTGCTGGCACAAAGCAAACAGAAGAAGGGCCCTACTGAAATCGGTCCGACAACGATAATCACCTACATCGTCCTTGGTGTGCTAGTCGTGTCTTCTGTTTATGCAGCTTACAAATATTGGCTGAGCAAAGGTCCAGCAGGAGCAGAAGGTGTTGTTGGGAACTAAGCCCAATTATGTAATTGATTTTGTTGTTGTATCATCCTGTTGGCTAATTTTGGTTGTTACAATCCAGTAAATGGAACATAGACAGAATGCGTCGTGTTACATTTTAGTTTTATCCCCTGGTACATTATATTAATATTTATCTTATATTTCTTTCTTTGATATGGATGGGGTTTTTTTGGAACGATCTTGTTGGAATTGTATGCATGACAATTTGAGGTTGTTTCATTGTTTGTTATGGTACTATGATTTACAGCAATCCAAGTGCTCTTCTGCTGGTCAGAAAAAAAAGCTTGGGGGTCAAAACTCAGAATGGTTTCATATATTAATGGGGCAATTCCTTATGTCACTGAAAGGTAACATCATTCCTTATATGCCACTCGAAGTTAACTTCGTCCCTTATATGCCACTCATTGTGTCGTCTCCACACGATTTCTCCTAAATTTCAATGGCATATAAAGAATTAATCCTATATTAATTGTGTATCTCATGAGTTACTTGATGTTTCTTTCATATATGATCATTATTCATAACCACGTCGCTATTGAACAGCGAATCACGTAGAACAACCCAAATACGGTCGTCTTATCCTGACCCACGAGGATCCAAAGCCACCCTTACCAATGGATCGATCAACACAGACAGCACTGAGATGGCTGGCTCAAGTTACAGAAATTTAGAAATCAAATACACAGATGCAATCCAAAACCAGAGCTGTCATGCAAAAAGGAAATTGGAACATTCAAACTACTTGTTGCTCATATTACAAGAACAAAGTCCATCCTTTTTTTGTGTTTACATTGTTCATCTCAAGTGCAACGCGGCAGCATTGATTTCTTGACTTCTACCTACCACAGGATACCGCTTGCTCGATGCAAGATGCCAGCAGCCCTGTAGGGTTCGATACTGTCCCTGAGAGCAGCATGACCTGCGAATTTTTGTTCCAAGACGCTTTAAAGAATGACAATAAGTCCAAAGCTATTTAAATTTTAGTTGCTGACTTTTTATACAATTTAGGATGCCTTTTACAAGACGCTAGTAAAGCTTGTAGATTCAGGCTCTATATTTTCGTTTCTGATTTGAAGATTGTACTTGCCAGGTTGTTTGAATATGAGATTTAGGATGTTTGGCTGAGCCCGGGCCCGGGCCCAGGCTGGCCGGGCCTTGGGTCCGCCCCTGCCTGAGAGTCTCCTCAAGTGGCTTGATTCTCCGGCCCAGCTTCTCTAGCTTCCTGGAGCTAAATCGAGGTTCACCGGTCACTCGGACAAAACTGTGATCGGGTTTGGCACAAATTGCACATCAGGTCACACTTAATGTGCAATGCAACATAGGGAATATACACCCTCCTCAATCTATGACATCAGAGACCTGTGAGTTTCACACACCAAAAGAAGAGCATCGGCGACGCATCCCGAACATCCACAAAATTCCTGAGTTTGATTTTTATCTCACGATCATCTGTGGGGAGAGAATAAAACCACAAAAGGATTGTGTGAAATCATGTGCTGAAAAATTGGCTTTGAACTGAAAAATTAACTTAGAATTGAATTTGCAAATGTGTTTTTGACAATTTGACAAGAAACAGTAAGTTTCGCTTTGGCGCCGGACCAAACTTAAAGAAAACAGTAAGTTTCCCATCTACGACGGACAAACTTTGTTGGTCTGTCGTGGACATGCTTTTGAACTCATTGAGCCAAACTCAATTTTCCTCAAAACCAAGAAGTTGTGCATGGACGACGGACAAAGTTTTTGGGTCCATTGTGAACGTGTTTTTGAGCTCATGAGTTGAACTCAATCTTCCAAGAAACCAAGAAGTTTTGCATGTACACGGACAAACTTCTTGGTCAGTCGTGAATGGCTTTTTGAGGTTTGATTTTCACATGTACGACGGACTGATTTTGTTTGTCCGTCGTGAACGAGTTTTCGCCGGAATGATTTCTTCTTGGAACCGAAACTTTTACTTGTACAACGGACCGATTTTGTCTGTCCGTTGTGAATGGTTTTTTGAGTGATTTTTCATGTGTACGCCGGACCATATTTCCTTGTCCGTCGTAAATGCGTTTTTGCTGAATTAGGGTTTTGAGCAAAATTGAAATGGTTTGAATTTGAAATTATGAAATTTGTGATGATTTCATGATGCGTGTTTTGAAGTGGACTTTATGCAATGCTCATGTGAGTAGTTGCATGGATTGACCTTGAGTCAAGTCGTGGACTTGTGCTCGGATTTGTTTTGTGGCTTGTTCATGTGCAGGTATTGCTCAAGACGAATGTGGTCGATGACGGACCTAACTAGGTTCATGGAGGAACTGAGGTTCGACTAGGTTCAGGAGGAACTGAGGTCTTGGTGGTCAAGGATGTCATGCGGGACGCTCGGGCTAAGGGAATGGTGCACATGAAGAATGGTTAGTCACGTGAGAATGGCAGGAGGTCATTCGCGTGCAAAGTGTTAGTCACGTGAGTATGGCGGTGGCCATACGCTGCAAAGTGTTAGTCACGTGAGTATGGTAGGGTTGCCATACGCGTGCAGTAAGAGTTGTACTCGGCCAGGTTGGGCCAAGTAGAGTTGAGTTGGATACGGATTCCTTCTAGGAATAGGAATCGTATTCGTAACTCCTTGTGGGTTGGTCCTTTAAATAGGTGGGGGTCTCCTGCTGAAAGGCACCAACCAGAGCTGAGCGCATAGAGCCTTGGGCTCAAAGTTTAGGTTTGTACTCTTTTGATGAGAGTATTTTAGACAAGAAATAAAGATCAATTCTTCCAAGATTTTTATGCTACAAGAACCACGCCGCTACATGTTGTTTTCTCGCTTTTGGTTCTTGTTTGCATGCTTGTTCTAATTCTAGATTGGTTTTTGATCGTTGAGTTTCATCTTGGTTTGATTCATCAAAAACCTCTCTAGGGTATTGATCTAGTGTTTCTCTAAGTCTAGTTGATTAATCTTTTGTCGTTCTTGTTTATTCTTGAAGTTTTGATTAGATTGATTCTCGTCAAGTTCTGGATCAGCAAGCTTGCGAAGCTCATAACTTTTGATCCGTAAGTCCGATCGAGCTGATTCTTTTTGGGTTCGATTCGTATTGGAATCTAGTTTCTTGTGTCCAAATTTCAGATCGTTTCGACGGTTGGATCTCCGGGAATTTGCGTTTTACCGAACCTCTGTTATTCTGTTTTTGTCGAAAACGAGGCAATTATTTGGTTCTGTTTTGGGGTGAACTTTTAGTAGATCAAAAATTTGGTTTTAGCTTCCGCACAATCATTCACCCCCCCTCTGATTGCTATATTCATATACTTCGATCCTACAAGTGGTATCAGAGCAAGGTTTTTCTAATCTATCTTAATCGGTGATTAGATCAATGGATCGTTATTCGACAAAACCTTGTGTGTTCGATGGTGTTGATTTTCAGTTTTGGAAGGCCAAGATGGAGGCGTTCATCCAAGCACAGGGCTTCACAATTTGGGAGAAGGTCTACAAGCCATATGAAGTCCCTGCAAACGACAACGTCAACGACACCAATCGCACACATGTTGAAGCAAACAGCAAGGCGCGCAACTTGATCATCCAAGGCTTGGGACGTAGCCACTTCGATCGTGTGATTCATCTTCGATCCGCATATGAGGTATGGAAATCTCTTTGTGATTACCATGAGGGTTCTAACACTATTAAAGAGGTTCGTCAAGATCTTTACAAAAAAGAATACATGCGATTTGAGATGAAACCCGGTGAGTCGCTAGATGACTTCTTTGCACGTTTCAATAAAATTCTTAGTAATCTTCGTGCTGTTGGAGTTAGCTTTGATGATGCTGCTAATGCTAGACAATTGCTTGGTGCTTTAGACATGTCTATTTGGGAGATGAAAGTTACATCCATTAGAGAATCCACTGTCATGAGTACACTTACTTTAGATGTTCTTTATTCTAAGTTGAAAACTCATGAATTAGATGTTTTTGCTAGAAAGAATGATCATAAATCAATTGCTTTGACATCTCAATCTAGCATATCTCATAATGGTGCTGCTTCAAGTTTTGCTCTATCCTTCTTGTCTTCACTAACCGATGAACAGATTGAGCAATTCCCAGAAGAAGACTTATCACTACTCTCTTCTCGCTTTAACAAAGCCTTGCAAAATGTGATAAAGAGAAAGAGAGGTGGTGGTGATCCTCCAAGATGCTATGAGTGTGGTGATCTCGATCATATTCGTCCAAACTGTCCAAAACTTGCAAGTAAAGCATCAAGGGAGGAGAAGGACAACGATGTAAGAAAAGAGAAGAAGAAGTTCTCTCCAAGTGATAGAAAGAAGAAGAACTTCATCAACCGCAAAGTTGTCCATCGAGTTCTTTCCGCTCTTGAACAAGTCAATTTGAGCGATGTGAATTCGGAGAGCAGCGAGGATGATGCAACTCCAAGCAAGCATGAGTTGACGGGTTGTGTCTCATGGCCAAAAGCAATGACAAATTTTCACCGAGGGCGATCATGACAAATGACTTCAATGAGGTAGATCCTTCTTACGATGAATTAGCTATTGCTGTTGCTCGCCTTGGTAAATTGCTTGATAAACGTGATAAGAAAATTAAGAAACATGATTTTGTTGTGGAGTCATTGAATGCTGAAATTGCTAGACTTAAAACCTTGATTCCTCGATGATGATGCTTGCAAATCATGTGACTTAATTTACAATGAGCTTACTTTGCTTAGGAAAGAACATGCTCTTTCGTTGTATCTAAATGAGAAAATGATAAACATGTTAAACATGCTAGCTGTTCCAATCGATGATTTGCATGGTTTAACTTCTTGTTCTAAAATGCTCAACTCTTGAATTAAAATTGAAAGATGCAAATGCTAGGATTTCTCAATTGACTGATAATCTGCTTACACATGAGGTTCTTTCATGCTCTACTTGTCGTAAATGTAAAGAGAAGGTTGATAATCTTTGCAATAATTGTTTAACTCTTGCCAAGAAAGTTGATTACTTGCAAAGTTCTTTGGAACGATTCACTAATGGCAAGAAAAGATTAAACATGATTTTGGATCAATCTAAGGTTAGCTCAAACAAGAAAGGTTTAGGTTTTGATCTTCATGCTTCATATGAAACTAAACCTCGCCTCGTTGTTTATGCTCCTTGCAATAACAAACTTGAGATTTCAAATGAACCTAAGAAAATTGTCTTCAAATCATGGCCTTTTATCTTCTACTATGATGAATGCAAATGTTGCTTCTACTGTTAAAGCAAAACATCATGTTAAGTACACTTGCACTCATTGTGGTAGAGATGGACATTTAGTAGACTTTTGCTTTAGACTAGCTAAACAACAAAAGAGAGAAAGGTTTAATGCTAGGTCTAATTTCAGAAAGGCACACTCCACTTCTCATTATGTGCCTAGGGTGAAACAAACACCTTTTGATGCTAAAAACACGGAAAAAGGCAACTGCTTTTGTACATAAGAATACTCGTGTTGTGCCTACTTGTTGTGCATCGTGTGTGTCTCAAGATCGATTCCTAAACATATTATTTCTAACCCCAAGATCGAGGCCTCGACAATTTCTCGCTTCTATGTAGGCTTCTCACGAGGAAGGAGAACATGTGGCTAGTGAATTTGGATGCTCACTTCATATGTTCGGTTGATAAGTTTTGGTTCTTCTTCACTCGTGCATCTCATGCTAAAAGTGTTGCTTTTGAAGATACTTCTTCCACTTCTGTTTTCGCAAAAGGCACTAGTCCAAATGATGCAGGTACAGGTGCATATGTTCAGGGGGAGAGTGTCTTTGTTCATAAAAGATGATGATGATGCTGTTGAGGTTGAGATAATTGGAAGTTTACATGAGAGACTCTTCCCACGTGCTTGTGTGCTTGTTTTCAAGCTTCCCACGTGCTTCACATCGACAAGTTTGTCAAAAGGATTTTCAGGTATCTTCATGGAACTCAAGATTTTGGCATTTGGTTTTCTCGCTTCCTCATGCATTAGTTTGAGATCTTTTTCGATGCTGATTTTGGAGGATGTAGAATTGATAGGAAAAGCACTTCTGGTTCATGTCACTTCTTGGGAAATTCTCTCATTGCATGGTCATCTAGAAAGCAATCTTACATTTGCACAATCAATCATTGAATCTGAATATGTGGTCTTTGCTAGTTGTTGTTCTCAAATTCTTTGGATAGTAGCTACACTTAAAGATTATGGGGTTAATTTGGATAGTGTTCCTCTTTGTGTGATAACACTAGTGCAATTTGCATTGCTAAGAACCCGTGCAACACTCTAGAACAAAACACATTGACATCGATTTCACTTTCTTAGAGATCATGTTGAAAAAGGCAACATTGTGCTTCATCATGTGGATCTTGAACATCAATTGGCGACATTTTCACAAAACCTTTGTCTTCTTCTCGCTTTGCTTTTATTCGGGGAGAACTTGGGATTGTTCATCCAATGGGTTTGTTTTGAGGGGGAGTTTCTTTGCCAAGTTCTTTCACTTAATGAGCTCACTTTATCATATTTCTTTATATATTATGTAATTGTGCTAATATATGATAATCTAAATTGTTCCACTTGAACTAAAAATGATATTATGCGAATTCCTTGGTTTGATTGCCTATAGCTAAATACTCTGTGATATCTTACTCTTCTAGGCTTGATATTGAATCTTCTTGACAAATTTGGGCTATGAAGCAAGTGTGTTTTAGCTTTACTCTTTCATAAGACCTTTTAATCACTTTTGCATGTTTATAATCAAAGAAAAATGAAAAGAAAAGGGAATCAATAAAAAGGGTTGTTAAAAGCAAAAGCCTCAAGTTATGAGCTTCAGGATGCTTTCCTAAAAGATAAGATGTATGCTTCAAGCATGCCATTCCCTTAAAAGACAAGATGTATGCTTCAAGCATGCCACTCCAAGGAAATAAAAGAAGTATGCTTCAAGCATGCCACATGTGCTTCTTGTTTAAAGATTAAATTGGTCCACTAGATTGGAGTTGAAACCACTTGCTCGCCTTGATTTGTCATTTGCTTCAACTTTGAGCCTTTATTTTTCTACTAAAGGTTTTGCTTAGTACTTGGCTATAGTTGACTGAATTGAGATTGAGATGCATGTCATTCCCTAACTTGTTAAAATCACATCATGATCATGTATTTTGCATATTATGTGATATATAAGGTTATATGATCGAATGAGCTCATCTTTTTCTATCTTGGCACTCCCTTGTTTCTTCTTGTGAAATCATTGCTACAAGAAAAATTTTGAACAAATTCTCTCTTTTGTACTCTTGATGAATCCATTGTCAAAGGGGGAGAAATTTGGGAATCATTGAAAAGTTTTTGGGGAGAAGTTGAAAAAAGGGGGAAAAGTTTTTGGAAATTTGAGAAGTTTGGAGAATTTTGGACTTCTTGGACACATTGCACATTGACACACATTTTCTTTCTCAGGGGGAGATTTTGTTTTGCTTTTTGGTCAAAGGGGGAATTCTGTGTTTTCTTACTTTGGTCTTTGATCCTTTGGATTACAAAATCTTTTGTTAAGTAAATGCCAAATGTTCAATTCTAAGTGGTGTTGCCAATGTTTTCATCAAGGGGGAGATTGTGAAATCATGTGCTGAAAAATTGGCTTTGAACTGAAAAATTAACTTAGAATTGAATTTGCAAATGTGTTTTTGACAATTTGACAAGAAACAGTAAGTTTCGCTTTGGCGCCGGACCAAACTTAAAGAAAACAGTAAGTTTCCCATCTACGACGGACAAACTTTGTTGGTCTGTCGTGGACATGCTTTTGAACTCATTGAGCCAAACTCAATTTTCCTCAAAAACCAGTAAGTTGTGCATGGACGACGGACAAAGTTTTTGGGTCTGTCGTGAACGTGTTTTTGAGCTCATGAGTTGAACTCAATCTTCCAAGAAACCAGTAAGTTTTGCATGTACGGCGGACAAACTTCTTGGTCAGTCGTGAATGGCTTTTTGAGGTTTGATTTTCACATGTACGACGGACTGATTTTGTTTGTCCGTCGTGAACGAGTTTTCGCCGGAATGATTTCTTCTTGGAACCGAAACTTTTACTTGTACAACGGACCGATTTTGTCTGTCTGCTAGAATGGTTTTTGAGTGATTTTTCATGTGTACGCCGGACCATATTTCCTTGTCCGTCGTAAATGCGTTTTTGCTGAATTAGGGTTTTGAGCAAAATTGAAATGGTTTGAATTTGAAATTATGAAATTTGTGATGATTTCATGATGCGTGTTTTGAAGTGGACTTTATGCAATGCTCATGTGAGTAGTTGCATGGATTGACCTTGAGTCAAGTCGTGGACTTGTGCTCGGATTTGTTTTGTGGCTTGTTCATGTGCAGTATTGCTCAAGACGAATGTGGTCGATGACGGACCGGAACTAGGTTCATGGAGGAACTGAGGTTCGGGACTAGGTTCAGGAGGAACCGAGGTCTTGGTGGTCAAGGATGTCATGCGCGGACGCTCGGGCTAAGGGAATGGTGCACATGAAGAATGGTTAGTCACGTGAGAATGGCAGGAGGTCATTCGCGTGCAAAGTGTTAGTCACGTGAGTATGGCGGTGGCCATCTGGCGTGCAAAGTGTTAGTCACGTGAGTATGGTAGGGTTGCCATACGCGTGCAAGAGTTGTACTCGGCCAGGTTGGGCCAAGTAGAGTTGAGTTGACACGGATTCCTTCTAGGGAATAGGAATCGTATTCGTAACTCCTTGTGGGTTGGTCCTTTAAATAGGTGGGGTCTCTGTTGAAAGGCACCAACTAGAGCTGAGCGCATAGAGCCTTGGGCTCAAAGTTTAGGGTTTGTACTCTTTTGATGAGAGTATTTTAGACAAGAAATACAGATCAATTCTTCCAAGATTTTTGCGCTACAAAGAACCACGCCGCTACAAAGTGTTTTCTGTTTTGGTTCTTGTTTGCATGCTTGTTCTAATTCTAGATTGGTTTTTGATCGTTGAGTTTCATCTTGGTTTGATTCATCAAAAACCTCTCTAGGGTATTGATCTAGTGTTTCTCTAAGTCTAGTTGATTAATCTTTTGTCGTTCTTGTTTAT
This sequence comes from Rhipidocladum racemiflorum, assembly GCA_036346355.1. Taxonomy (NCBI): domain Eukaryota; kingdom Viridiplantae; phylum Streptophyta; class Magnoliopsida; order Poales; family Poaceae; genus Rhipidocladum; species Rhipidocladum racemiflorum. The sequence goes on along the minus strand of CM070580.1, from coordinate 6,496,328 downwards.
TCTTGAAGTTTTGATTAGATTGATTCTCGTCAAGTTCTGGATCAGCAAGCTTGCGAAGCTCATAACTTTTGATCCGTAAGTCCGATCGAGCTGATTCTTTTTGGGTTCGATTCGTATTGGAATCTAGTTTCTTGTGTCCAAATTTCAGATCGTTTCAACAGTTGGATCTCCGGGAATTTGCGTTTTACCGAACCTCTGTCATTCTGTTTTTGTCGAAAACGAGGCAATTATTTGGTTCTGTTTTGGGGTGAACTTTTAGTAGATCAAAAATTTGGTTTTAGCTTCCGCACAATCATTCACCCCCCCTCTGATTGCTATATTCATATACTTCGATCCTACAGATTGGAAAAAAATGGTTGAACACATTCAGGTTCAATCGGATACGGGATCTGCTGCGGCCATGAAAACAATGACGAATGAGTTAGTTCGTGGCAATTTCCATTCGGAGCATAGCAAATGTGAGGCAAAAAGCCCAGCCTTTCAGACAATCAACTATGACTGAACTGCTTGCATTCACTGTAGATTGCAGCAAGGGTCCAGCCACCAAGGATGGGCAGACTGTCAATGTCTAGTCCACTTCTCTCTGTATAATCAAAGAGCTCTTTTACAATACACAACAATGAATATAAGCCGTTCATTGGTTTTAATCCAAGGGCTATGAAACACCCCAAAAATTCAAAATGAATTTAATTTGGAGTTTGTTCAAATTTCGGTTCAAGTTTGAATTGGAATTTGAATTCGCTTTTGCATTTGGTTTTGTTTTCTTTTTGCTTTGGGCCGCCTTTCTTATGCGCCCTTGGGCCTTGGCCCATCTCCTCTCTCCGCCTGGCCTCTGGCCTCAGCCTCCCTCCGGCCAATGGCCATTTGGCCGGCGGCCTGCTCGCCTCGCTGCCGCCAGACCAGATAAGCTTCAGCGCCAAGACGCTGACGCTTACGCCAGCTCGCGCCCGCACACTGGCTGGTTCCGGTTCTCTTGCCTCGGACCGCTCCGTGCCGCGCCTCGACTCCGGCGCGACCTGGCGCGCTGGCGCTTCGCTGCGCTGTTGCCGCCGCCCTGTCTCGCTCGCTGACCTGACAGACGCCGCCGCCGCTTCCAGCCTCCAAGGCTGAGCCTCACGGGCCGACTGGCCAGAGTCGCCGCGCTCGCTTCCCGCTGAGCTCACCTCGCGCTTCCACGCCTATAAAGGGGCCGAGACCCTCGCCTCCTCCTCGCCCCGCTCCCGTCCGCCCCTTGGTGAGCTCCTCCTCCTTGCTCCTCCTCCTTCCTGCCTCCGCGAACCCGCCGGCTGGCCCGCTGCCAGTGGCCGCCCCAGCCCCGCCGCCACCCTCCCCTGCTCCCACGCAAACCCTAACCCTTCCCCTACCCAGCGCCACTGACGGATGGGCCCCGCCCGTCAGCCCCTCGTCCTCGCCCTCGCTCCGCCGACAGGCGGGCCCCACCCCCAGCCTCTTAGCGCCCCTGCTGTCTCGCCGCCGCAGAAGCCTCGGGCCGGCCCACCGCTTCGCCACAGCCGCCTGGCCAAGTGGGCCCCGGCCCATTTCGCCCGTGGAGTCAGCCCAGTTCCACGGGAACAGTAAAACCGGTTTTCGATTTTAATAAATCGTTTATTAATTCCGAAAATCGATTTTCATTCCAGAAAATAGCCCAGAAAATCCCCGAAAATTCCGTGAGCCCCAGAAACCCACCAAATACACTATCCGAACCGTTTCGATCCACTGAATCCAAAAATGCCCTCCGTTCCTCAATCCGGAGTTCCCAAAATTCCGAATTGCCCAATTCACCCTTCGTTCTCTCTCTCGGCCCGGTTCCGGTTTCCGATTTCGTTTTCATTTCCGTTTCTTTTCCGTTTTTCGTTTCTTTATTTGTCGTTCGTTCTTGTCGCGATAGATCCAGACGTTGGACAATTCCGGAAGCAGTCCCTGGAGCCGGAGCAGTTCTAGGAGCAGCCGCAGATCCCGAAGAAGTTCCCGGAGCAGACGTGGACCCGACGGAAGCCCCGAACGACTACTTCGACTACAGTTCAGCCGATCCGATCGCCGAGCAAGGCAAGCCGTACACCCTTGATCATGTTGATCCCAATCATGCCATATTATAGTAGTAGTTATTTTATATCGCATTATTTCACTATATGTTGAATTATCGAAAACAGTATTTTAGAATGACATGATACCTAGGTAATGCCGAGTTGATCATGAAACCTCCTTGAAATATTGAATCCTGTTAAATCCCTTGTAACCCTAGATGATTACTATTACCCTGTTAAGTTAGTTATTACTGTTAATCTCGTAGTTAGCTCAATTGCTTTCGAAAAAGGAAATAAAATGCTGCCGAATCTCTGATTCGGATGTTTGTGAAATTGCTACAATTTGGGGGTCAGAATCGGATAAATCCCGGAGTGGATGTAACTCCGATCCCCGGCTGATGATTAATGCCTTGGTTTGTTTGGTGGCCGGTATTATGGGATACCGGATCGGGTTTGCGGATGAAGGCTTGATCCCTGGCAGTATAAGGTTAACAATCCCCTTGAGCAAAGTAAACAACTTAAGTATCCGCTCAACCACAGGTCGAACTAGTCGACGGGCTAGTATCCGACATGGCTCGGTAAATTAATCATTCCTGAACCTAAAACCGGATTCTTTTGGTGGCTACCATTCTCAGGAGAGAATGGGGACCGGGCCTTCCTGGCAGGGAAGTGCACCGGAGGGGTGGAACGGGAATGGTCCTTCGCGACATTCTTGGTTCTCACAACGGTAGATGCTAATGGGGGACTGTGAGCCCAAGGTAGCTATACAACTATCGGTTAACAACTAAAACAACAGGAATGGTTAACGAAATGCTGTGATCATCTCGACCGACCGCATGTATTCTAGTTGCCTGTGTGTAACGGTCGTTGATATCTTGTGGGTAAAGCTGAGCCGCTCTGCAGAGTTAATCTTGATGGTATTCGAATACGCCGTACTTCCGGTTAATGAAGTTAAGTTTGAAATGGGGTGACACCCGTAACCAAGCTCAAGATAATTGTTTTGGATTTGGAAGAAGTTGGTTAAGTGCTGTTGAACTTGTGAAACCCCCTTAACTATTATTTATGGTTTGTGTTTCAAATGTAAAATGAGTTGGAAAATAAAACTGCATCCAGATACTTAAACCCTAGTTCCTTCCATTGGATAATCCCCTGCATATAGTATTCAGAATTCTCCGTACGACTTGTTGAGTACTCCCGTACTCACCCTTGCAAAACCCCCGCCCTTTCAGAGTTTGAAGAAGCTGGAGCGTTTCAGGAGTCCGTAGATGGCGATTTTGTTGGTTTTGAGGTCTTGGTCTTTTGCTCAGGCCTGCCTGTGCGGTGTTTTGATTGTAAGTTATTCGGACCCTGCTGCGCCCTCTTTTGTGAAACCCTGGCCGTTAGGCCCTATATTGAATAAAAAGTGTTGAATTGGCTTTTGGCCAGGTAATTTTACTCTTGTTTTACAACAGTTAGTCTTCCTGAGTAACTGTTGTGAGTTTCGCACTGCCCCTAAAAAGGCGGTCCGTCACAGGCTAAAAACAATCTAGATCTAAACATACTACTACGTGTAGTATGTAGTATATGTAGTAGAATTTGCGGAGGGGTAAAATGGTAAAACATTCCAAAGCAGTGGAGGCGTAAAACCGTAAATGAATTTCTACGTCCGCACCGAATTGCCTCTACGCTTGCCTCCAAAGTTTTAAGTTGGTTTTGTTGGCTCATCGATCGATATTGATACAATCGCAAACATGCATGCTCTTCGTCGTGCTCATTGTCTGGCTGATGCTCCGGCCGCACAAGCCCAGCTTCTAACTACAGGACCTGTCCGTGCTCTGCCTCAACGTCACGCCGCCGGCGTCCACCTACCTCTTCACCACCATGCAGGCCACCATCGCCGCGCACAACAACAACGACCGCGTCGGCGTCTACTACAACAAGGTGGACGTGTACGCCCAGTACAAGGACCTGGCCATCACCGTGCCCACGCAACTCCCCGTCGAGTACCAGGGCCAAAACGATCGGTCCGTCTAGTCGCCCTACCTGCAGTCCATGGACAACGTCCAGCTGCCGCCCTACTCGCTGCCGCTGGGCCACAGACGAGACCGCCGGATACGCCTTCATCGACATCCGCGTTGAGAGGAAGGGGTCGAAGGAACCCGGACCGAAGCGGCGGCTACGCGATGGTGTCGTCGAGAGGAACCGAAACGGCAGCGGCGACGGCTTTGCAACGAACGCTACGAACGGATGATGATAAGCTGCATTGCGACGCGAAAATTACCTTAATACCTTTTTAAAATGTAATATTTCTATTTGTAAAAGTCCATAATACCCCACCAAATCAATAGTTAGATCTCATTTATACTACTATAATATACTACAAGTATAATCCACTGTAAAAGAGCTCTAATCAAAGGCCTCAGGCTCTGCTAGTGTTTAAGAAAGGCTATATCAATTCTGGCAGAATGATGGGAGACACTCAGACACAATTAGAATGCGCAAAAACAAAATGGCTTTATGGCTAGGTATGAAAAGGTAATATTATCAGAATAAGCATATGATAAGGAAGAAAGTGATATGCATCTCAGACTCTGAAGTCTCATTCAGTCTGCAGAGAACTACTAGAGTTGAGTCTAAAGCAACATCCCTATAAACTACTGCTGCTCGATCGGGATGAGCAGATGGTTGTTTGCGCTGCTCGTATGATACTTTCTAGCACCGTAACATCATACTGCAGTAAGCTGTGACTTGTGACCTTTTCGGTTGTTACTCTCTACTTACAGGAGCAACAATGCCTCGTGCTTTCTCACCTCGGTGGTTCTGCAGTAGTCGGCATCAGACCAGGAATCTTCATCCATGGCCTTGCCCTCAGGCCACTGGCCAGTTAGGATTCACCATTACAGCGGAAAGAGATGACACCACAGCAACCCTCTTAACCTTTGCCTCTGAACAAGCCTTCAGGACATTCGTTGTGCCTGTCACAGCAGGAGCAAGTAGCTCAACCTGCGTCAACATGGAGGTGTTTGATGAACTTTGACTACAAGAACAGGAAGAGTTTTCTCTGCAGTTTTTGATTGCGGAGAAACCTATAGAATTGATTTGATGGGTGAAAGAGAGAGAGAGAGAGAGAGAGAAGAGGGATCAAGAGAACGGGGTGGAGTGCCTCGGGGTAGGGGGTGGCGCTGGCGAGGACGGGGCAGGCCACATGGAAGATGTCGCCGCAGCCGGCGATGGCCGCCGCCATGCTGCCGTAGTCCAGCAGGTCGGCCTTGAACAGCCGAAGCCTCTATGCGGCGCCGTCCAACGCCGCCAGGTGAGCGTTCTTGGCGTCGCCTTCGCTCAAATCATCAGGCAGACGCACACCCATCAACTCACCGCAACAAGAACTCCACACGCAAGTGAAGACTGAAGAGTGAAGACAAAGGAAAGGTTTCGGCATCGATTACAGAAGCATCCTATGATTCTTCCAAGAACTCGTGAGAACTGAAGTGAAGAGTGAAGATAAAGGAAAGGTTTCGGTGTGATCTCAAGAACTCACTGGGATCACGAACGGTCCCATGGATGGTATAGCGGCCTCGGGAGCGGAGTAGCTTGACCAGCCACGAAGCCGCCGCGCCGGTCACGCACACCGTCTTCTCCCTCCCGGCGCCCTCCATTGCTAAGGCACAATAAGGTGGTGGCCTCGTTTCTCTTCGACTTGTGCTCTTAGATCAACATAACGGAAGAAAGCCTTATGACTGGTAGTGTCATTAATTAACTAGCTGATGCAATTGTTCAATGAGGAGTTATTCACTCTACTAGCCTCAAGTGTTTTTTTAAGCAAAACTAGTCCTCTACGAGGCTACAAATAAATTTCTAAAAATAGCTTTCTAATCTATACCTATCATGTTTGGAAAGTACGAAAACAACCTTCCGTGCAAGCATACCACTGTGCCACACCTGGGCCCACGCGCACCCACACCATTATGCGCTAGTGCCACGCGCCCAGCCCCACACGCCCCTGCCCCTGCGGGCTACCCGCCCGCCCCGTGCACCCGCTTGTCCGCACATGTGCTGTGTGCAAGATCTTTGCTTCTGCGGTAGAGGATCGTGTAACATTACTTTCACGATTTTCAAATACGATGAGTGTAAATTAGAGACTATTTTTATAAATTTGTTCATATGGAAGCTAATTTTATATATAAAAAATCAAAGACATTTCTGGTATGAGTGATTTGTTTGGATCTCCCTATCGAGCTCGTGCAAACTGTGCGAGTTGACAAACACTGGTGCGACCGGTGAATATGTACTGGATACATATGGGGTATAGAAGTTTGAACTCTTGCGAATTGCGCGAGTTGGCAATCAGGCATCTTGTCTGAGGATAGCGATACTGGCAAGTGGCAACTATGGTTCCAATTATCGTCGAAAATCGGTCGAAAATTGCGATTATCGACCTTATCGAGCCGGTACGATATTATATATCGGTCGGCAAACCGGTTAAATTCAAAATAAAATTAAAAAAATCAGAAATTCAAAAAAAATTATGCGACGCAAATATTGCAATTATCGAGATATATCGAGCGAAAATCGCTCAAAAATCGACTGGCGAGGAAGTTCGTTTGATCGGCTGATTTTCAAGGTAAATATCGCGATTATCGAGCCATCCGAGCGATTATCGAGGAAATATCGTGATTATCGTTTTTTCAAAAAAAAATTATAAAAAAGATTGAATTCAAAACTCTTCAATTTTTTGCGATTTTCGAGTGATTTTCGACGAAAATCGTTACCGAACTGAGGACGATTTCCGAGCCAATTTCGATAAGGTGAACCCTAGTGGCAACTAGCCTACTGATAGAGCACTAGAGGCCTAATGGGGATTGAGGCCATGCACAAACAGCCCTATTTTGTGCCAACCAATGCGACCTCTTCAATTCAAGCGTTAAGACATTGTTTGAAACACGGGTATTTTCCCCTATTCTTATAAAAAAATTGAATGTTTTATGTGAATTTCGTGCAAAATTACTTCGTTTATACAAGCCCTAAATTGATGCCAAAATATTCTAAAGAGTAAATTTCAAAAACTATATGTTCATTGTCAAAAGTGTGACAAAAACTACAGATTAAGCAGTAATTTTATAGAACTACAAATTTAAGAGACAAATCATATGCTACACTCTATTATACTCCATCAGTTGATAAATATAAGACATATAATTTGAATTATCTTATTTAGAAAAATAAGGTTTGCATATAGATTTAAGGAATAATTGATTATTTGCCAAAAAGTTGATGTGCATTTGATGGTTTACCACACCATGTCATACTAACATTTTGGCTCAGGGGTCACATGTCGGTGAGACATGGTGTGGCAAATCATTAAATGCACATCAACTTTGGGATAAATAATCAAATCTTCCTAGATTTAATGAGCCTTTCCTACTATATCTTTATTTATTATCTCTCAACTATATGCATTTATTTATTTCCACCCGTACAAAATATTATCTCTTCTCTTTCAAAACAATTAAGAGAGGTATGTAAGTTATTTTCTCTTATATCTTTCTTAATTTTATCGTAACTTTAATTCTTATGTAAAATTAAAATATATACTATATTTCACAGCGGAAAGAGGAAAATAAAAATGCCCGTGAATTTCAAGTGGACTTTCCTCGTAATACCAGGCTTTCCTAGTTTGCATTTTGCACTCAATCCCAAAGCTTTTGTTGCCTTGATTCCGCTAAACGTGCCTTGAAATCTATGTGGGCTCTTGTAAGTGCTAAGGATTTTGGACCGGTCAGGATCGTCATGCCGTGGCCCTTTACATTGAGCAAAAACATTTTTGGGCTATTAGGCCTTTTATTGGTCTTTTCTCCCTATAAACATTGACAGCAATGCTATTATGCTAGAATAACATCAAATGTAGTGTCAAAAAAGCATCAATTTTTTTGCCGCTGAGGCAAAAGCCCTTCGTAATGGTGTTCTTCTTGCTTTAAATATTGGACATAATAGGATAAGCATTGAGTCTGATGCGTCATTGCGGTGATTGTATTTCGTAATATGATCAAGTATTGAAAATTAACAGAGCTAATCGATCACATGAACGACTTACAATTGTGTTTGATGAAGAATAGAAAGGAAGACAACGCATGCGTGATCGTGGAAGTAGTCGATGTCATTGAAGAAGCAGAGCGGTTATGCGGGTGCGCTGCTGAGAAACCTTATTACCATCCCGTGCTGGTGATCTCTGATGCAACGGCTCGAAGATACCACGCAACACCATAGTACAATGGTCTAGAGAGGAGGAGGAAGAATAAAGCAGGAATTTAGCATTTTCTGGCCTGAACGTCTCCAAATCTTCCATTCGATTAAATGCATTAATTACTCATTAGTAGCTGACGGTATTACGATAATTAAATGCAGTAATTACGCACTAGTAACTGACAATATTACGATAATTAAATGCAGTAATTACGCACTAGTAATTGACAGTATTATGATAATTAAATCGAATTGAAACATATGTTTAAATCGTATTTAAATAGAATGCATGGAGAGATATGGTACTAAACTAACCATGCTTTAGAATTTAAAAAAATAGACCACCTATAGACCAATTTTTAACAGTTTGCAACCCAGATAGCTCGAGATCCCCAGGGGCAGTTTTGTAGAAGAATGCCGAGCGCCTACAAGGTCGTTTGCTTTGGCAAACTTTTCCCATTGTCCACGAGAAGATAACCAGGCTGCTCAAGAAAAGGCCCGTCAAGCTTGTGGTGTCAAAGACTCAAAGTCCGTTATGTCAATCCCCGTGGATGATGTAACTTTGTTTAAAAGTTAATAAAGGTTGCCATTTAATTTCAAAGAAAGAAACACCAAATATCTTCCTAATTTGCATCAAGCCACTTCAAAGAAAAAAACTATTTATATATTATTTTATAAAATTCTAACAATGAAGACTATTCCAAATTTTATTTTCTGTAAAATATTTAATTGATTGTAAAAATTGAGTTAATAATTTTTGAAACTTTTTTGCAAGAATTTAAATGACTTAATTAATCTTTTCTGTAAAATATTAGCATAATTAGCGCCGTGAGGGAAACTCAAAAATGGGGTAAGTGCGCTTTCAAATAATAGTTACACGTTGTTGACATACACGTTTAATAATAGTTCTCATGGTTTTCCTATATTTCATTTACAGGCGAGGGTGTTCCGTCTCCCAGCGGGAGAGACATAGACGGCAAATATTTGGACGCTAACGAAGCAGATATACGGGATAACATGAAGAAGTTCAAGTTGGAATGGCCTACGTATGGTGTAACCATCATGTGTGATTCTTGGACTGGGCCGACACATATGAACATTATCAACTTCATGCTATATTGCAACAGTACCATGTTCTTCCACAAGTCTGTTGATGCAACGGGCAAAAGTCAAGATGCGACGTCCAATCCCATCACACCTCGTGACAGACCAGGTAGAAACTGGTGCATTGCAATCGATAAGTATCCCCGAATAGGCAGAAACGACAGTGGGTGACACTCACATAGGAAAGAGAAAGCACCAAACAGAGTCGACGAGGGAGCAAGCAAAAAGGAGAGCTCCCTCAAAAAGAAAGGGGAAGCTTCCCACACAGCAGGAACAATATGTAGGGAGTGATGACTCAACTGATAGCAATCCCACAGCCCGCCGTACCAAGAATTCAATGACAGCAGCTCCAAGACAGACAGTGATGGCGGTCAGTCCGGTGCTGATCCCTCAACCCCTGTCACTTCCCACTTAGAAGCACAGCTTCCCATACATTTTACAAGAAAGTTCTAGTACACTCATGCCACACAGGACAAAGACCATGGGGCTCCGCAATCACCTAGGACGACTACTACAGGAGGGAGGGGCCATCGAGCAAGCCGTGATGCACCTCAGGATAGTGGTAGCTCGTATAGCGTCGCCGAGAGTTCTGGCTCATATTGCCCATACGACTACACCATTCTGGATTCGCACACACAACCTCCCACCCGATATGTGTATGAGTGGCAATACCCTGAATTTTATGCCATGTTGTACCAACAGTGGCAAACGACTAGCGCATGGACAGGCCAAAGCTGGCACAAATATAAGGCGGAGTTGCTAGCTACACGAGGATTGGTCATGATGTCCACTGATGAGTACAATATGGCCAATGACATGTACAACCAACAATACTAACCATAGCTCAAAATGTGTTAATGTATGTTTTCGAAGCACTGGATATGAATGTATTGACTTGCTTGGATATGAACGGTATTGTAATTTGAGATGTTATTTATTGATATATCATTGCTAAATATCCATTTTACAATTTGAGATTGTCTAAAATATAGCAAAGGTCATGCCGAAATTTTTCATATTTTTCTACAATTGTGATATTATTGCAAAATATGTAATTTACAATTGTGCTATTATTGCAAAATACAATTCTAATATTTTTGTGGTTTTTTTGGGTATTTATCGGGTTTTTATAATTTTTCTCCGTTGTTTGTACTGTTGTCGGTTTTTCGACAGAACCGACCGGTTTTCGCTTTTACCGATCGGTTTCGACCTTTTGTTCGCCAGATTTGAATTCCAAATTTCAAATTTGAAAACCGTTCGGTTTTGGTCAGTTTTCGGCCGATTTTCGCAAAAAATCACTACCGAGCTGTTTCCGGTTTTCAGATCCAAAACGAGAATGTAAACCCTGCAAGGGAGCTTCCAAGGGCGCTCGTCGAGCTAGCACGGCTCACTCCTCAATTATGGGTGGTTCTAATATGTCCGAAATGGAGTACTAACGAACAAAATGTATCATGTCACATATGAGACTCCACTTGTCATTATTATGCCACACCTAAGTTTTTTAAAATAATATCTTTTCTTAATACTACAAAAATAAATGATCATATAAATAATTGCAGAAATACACCGATATGGCTCTATCACACAATAGCTATCTCACCATTCAGAATTGCTACAGAATATATCATGATTTGAAATTGTAACAAAGAGTCTGTCGTATAATGAATCGACAGTAGAATAGCACGTCAGACGCCACGACTTCTAACATTTGGCACCATTTTAAATGACGACGACTACAACATATCATCGTTTGAAATGACGATATATGCCTCTTAAGCTCTGTCGGCATTTGGCAACCGATCGTCATTTCAAATAGCAACAAACATCTGTCGTTTGTCGCTATTTGGAGTGACTAAAAGTATATTTCTGTAATTTTTTATTTACATATTATTTGTATAATATTAATAAAAAAATATTATATAAAAAATACGACACCTAACCCCGTTGGCCCGATTAGATTCTCCATGTGCCACGGTAACTGAGACTGGTGTGATGATGCATGTGAAAAAAAATGGCGTTAAATTGAAAAAGCTCTCGCCTATCACGGCAAACCTTTCTGCATCTTGAAAAACTCTGGTCCTTTCATATTGCATAAGAGCTCTTTTACAGTGGATTAAAATCAATATAAGTCATTCATTTTTTTGAATCTAATGGTTGAAATCAATTTAGATCTAGTTATACTACCACCTATAGTATTGGTAGTAAAATTCAGAAAAGGGTAAAAGGGTAAAAAATTATATCATATTATTTGTTCTCTACGGTAAAACACGTCCTGTGATTCTGATGAATGGCGGATGAATAGATAAGAAGTCTCTGAAGATCATCAAGTATTCGGTGAATCCAAAACTGTGAACAAATTAAGAAAAGTCTAAAATACCTCTGATGAATGGATAGGAAAAACCTAAAATACCCTTGATTTCTACTAACACTATTTAGGCCATGTTTGGATCCCTGGACTAATTGTTAGTTGGCTAAAAATTAGCTCTAGTCTATCCAAACAGGAAGACTAATAGGTGGGCTAATTTTTAGCCAACCCCTTAGCTAACAATTAGTCCATTAGCTGGTGGAGAGGAGCTAATTTGGACTAATAGCATGTAACACGCTGGGAAAAGTCTAAAATACCCTTGCGCTTGCCTTATCTTCATTTCCTCACCCATTATGAGGGGGTAGACATGACTTTTCTCAGAAATTAGCCCAACCATTAGTCATGTATCCAAACAGCCCTAGACTAATTTTAGATGGACTAATTATTAGCTGACTAACAATTAGCTCTAACCATTAGCCAGCTAACAATTAGTTTTAGCCCATCCAAACATGGCCTTACTACCTATGTTATCCACTTTAAAATTTCTCATTGCAGAAAGCTACTCCATAAATGTAAATAATCCTATGCGGGTTGACATTATAGGTTCACATTTAAGAGCGTATCGTGCACAAATCCATCTTGAAATGAGATAATGGGAACTTGCCATATGAGCCGTCCAATTATGTAGTGTGGATTATGATCCGATCATATACCACTTCAACCTGCTATGGTTAGAAAAGTTCACAATTTTAGGCTCCTTTTGGACGGAGGAAACATATTAATTAATTTTTTAAAACCAGAGGAGCCACATGAAGTAATTTTAAACAGATTTTTCTGTAAAATTTCGACGTTCCAAATTAACGAGGCTCACTTTTCTTTGTTCTCTAGGAAAGGAAGTGGTTGATTATTAAGGTGGTTATTATCTGTTGCTCGGTTGGTTGATGCGTGCAGCTCGCGTCCAACTTGTCCGTGTTCGAGCACCGCTCGACACGGGAGCGCGCAAGGTCGAGAGTAGACGTGAGTGAGTGTTGATTATTCTTTTTTTTCTATAATAAATACTAGAGTTTTAGACCAGTTTTCAAAAAAAAAAAAAAAAAAGGACAGCACTTCCAACACTGGTTGTCCGGATCGTTCAATTTGTTTGTACTCTTGTAAGTCTGTAGGGAGTAGGGACTCACTGGTCCGAAAAAACAAAGCTTAGATTCTCGAATAGTCACCATCATGATCACAACTCACAAGCTCACCGAACTCCCTTGTTGAAATCTGGACAAATTTAGCACCGTGCGCATGCATGCAAAACATGAGATAATGACCTATCACTCAATGACATTGGACATCACATTGCTTTTTTGAAGAACACAAAAATAGAAAAATCACTCCCTAAGTAACCTGATTAAGTGACATATGAATGATTTCATCTCAGCTAACCTAATCTTATATATAGTTTTTGGAAACTATAATAATCTAATAGAACACTACTTAAAGCTAATTGAAGAGAAAATTAGGCCCTGTTTGAAACGTATGAATTTCATAAGAATTCTACAGGAAATACCGAAATAGTAACAATTTCCGCTGAAATCCTATCAAATTCCGGTATTCCAAACACGCCCTTAAGTTACACCATGGAAAAGATTATATACATCCAAAGCTACAGCTAATTCTTACTAACAATCTTATCATCCTTCACAGGCAGGTAGGACGATCTAGTCTTGATGAATTCCAAGCAGTCGGCGATGGCCTCCGCGTAGAAGGAGCTCTGGTCCCTCCCGCCCGGCGCGGGGCGGCGGCCGCGCCCGCCGTGGCACAGCGCCGGCCTGCGCGCTCTCGGCGCCGAGCAACCGATCCAGCCGCCGGGGCAGCACCTGAGCTCCTCCACGCTCCTGAGGAGCAGGCCGACGAGGCCGGACAGCCGCACGCGCAGCCGGAGCAGCAAGCCCAGCCGGACGCCACCGCCGCAGCGCACACGCCGGCGCCCTCGATGGCCGGGCTTGCCGCAGCTCGTCTGGTGGATCAGCATTGATCGTTTCTTGCTGCTGCCTGCTGCGATGTTTATTGTAGTGTAAAAGTTGTGGAATGGGGCATGGTGAGCTAACCGTGTTGCTTGCGTATATATAGCGAGATTTATTTATCACTGTTGTAGATTAGGGATTGAGGTGTGGTAGGGCAGGAGGTGCACCCGGACGTACACAGCATCGTGTACGTAGTCACCGTTTCAATATGTCGTCATTTGGAAAAGCACGGGCAGTTAAACCGAAGATTATTTACAGAATTAAGCATTTATAGATTTAGCGCCATATCTAATCAGAATTCAACGCTTGCGAGTTGCGAGTTGAGATGAAGTGGACGAGCTATTAATTAGACCATCTCCAAGAGAGCATCCTAAAAATGAGCCTTAAACTTTAATTTAAGACTCCAACTAATTAGATTTAGGGCTCCAACGAAATATTCACTCCATCAATTAGGCTCTAAAATCCAACGAAGATAGGGCTCAATCACAGAGTTGCTAAATATAGCTACTCTCTCATAGCATCTCCAAGAGGGGCCCTAAATATGGTCCTAACTTGAATTATAGGGCTTTTGGGGAAAAGATTAACTCCAACAAGAGCCCTAAATTGTTAAAATTTAGCAAATTGGTTTAGGGCCCCTAAGAGAGTAGCTATATTTAGCAACTCTGTGATTGAGTCTTATCTTTGTTGGGTTTTAGGGCCTAATTGCTGGAGTGAATATTTCGTTGGAGCCCTAAATCTAATTAGTTGGGGTCCTAAATTAAAATTTAAGGCTCATTTTTAGGGTTCTCTCTCTCTTGGAGATGCTCTTAGGGGCCCTAAAACAATTTGCTAAATTTTAATAATTTAGGGTCTTGCTGGAGTTAATCTTTTCCCCAAAAGCCCTATAATTCAAATTAGAACCATATTTAAGGCCCCTCTTGGAGATGCTCTAATTAGTCTACTCAGATTTACCACCTAAAGATGGGATATGGACACTGTCGTGCTGGGCTGGGCTGACTCGCCTCCGGTATAGTTCAGAACATGCTGTCGTGCCATGCTAGTTCAGACCTTATTCTATTAGATGTGTGAAGTCATTGATGCCATCGTTGTCGGCTGTCGCCGTGGATGGCACTAAGGATAAGGAGCAAGCATCGACCATCGGTGAGGATCTAATACACACAATTATTTTAAAAAAGAATTAAATTTTATTTATTCATTAGGTACAGATACAAAGTTGCTACCTTATTAAAAACCTTACACCCTAAAGTTAAGTTCTCTTGGTAAGGAAAAAAGGTATAGTAATAACAGACATACATACTAGCTACTCCTCAATGTCCAGATGTTCATATATTCCAGGTCAATGGAGAGGAAGCATAGGTGGAAAAGGGTAAGAGGGAAGAGAGGAGACGATGGAGGCACAGGGAGATGGCGACTGTGTAGGATGGGTCATGAAGCGAAGGGGAGAGATAGTATTTAATGATGGTTTGAGCTGCTATGATAAGATAGTTGATGACGGGTTAAACTGTAGATATGATGTTTTCTTTATAAAAGGGTCGCTTTAGCTGCGCCGGTCGCCCAGACACAGCCCAGTCGATATATTGTACCATGCCGAGTTTTCAAGTCAAACATTGTCCATCATTCATGTCATGCTAACCCGATCTGAAGACATCCGTGCTGTGCCGTGCTTTAGACCAGCCCAAAAAGTTATTACGCATATCTATTACCACCTTACGTTGGGAATTCGTTTCACACTTCCATCCTAGTCATCATGTCAAAAAACATTTAGTTGCTAGACTGTCCGAGCGTACCGTGTTCAATTTGCACAAAAAAAGGTTAAGAGGATCGAAATCAATTTCTTCTGCGTCCATTGGCATGTACTATCAGAAGTAAAATTCAGTGGGCGGCGTTTTCAGATAGGATTCTCGCTCAAACAAGGCTGAAATCCTCGTGTTCCGCTTGGTTTAGCGCGTTGTTACTTCGACCAAGATTGCATAGAATACTACTAAGATTGATCAAACATTTAAATCTCCTTATAATAGAACGTTTGACATGACCTGCCACCAAATGTTGAAAAAAATATATATTTCAGACGTAAACGCAACTTTTGTACTCGAACAAATATAACACTATGGCAGGAATGGAATCTAGGACCCCCAACCCTAAATATAAAAAAAAAAAAAAAACTACTCTCTGTTCACTGTTGTGAGTTTGCTCGTGTGAATTAGTGCACAGTCGCACTCCAACTTTAATTTCCAATCATTCAGAGACACACAGGAGCCGGGGACAAATGGGGAGTTAGTGTGGGGCCGTGCGATGTTTTGTGCGGATGCATCTGGAGGCAGCGCAGAGACACGACGGCGAAAGGCGTCCTCTCCTCCCGCGGCTTGGTTGCTCCCAGGGGCCAGGGCTCCGAGTTGAGCGTGCAAAACTGCCAAACCCGTGCTGCACTGCAAGCCTGTTTCGTTCGTTGTCACACACTAGTTGTATGCTAGTTACGCAAGTTTGTGTCCACAAGCTTTTACTCCGCGTATGAGAGTGAAACCTAGTTGTGGTGTACAAAAATTAACCTTAGTGAGTCACCTGTTACACACACTATTTCTTGAAGGAAATCGGACACAGTAGCTCATTTGGCCGCCGCATTAAAAATTGAGCTCTTTTACGGTACACTAAATTGAATATAAATTGTTTATTCTTTTTTATCCAATGAATCAGATTAACTAGAGTTTACTTATACTTCATCTGGTAGTACAGTAGTATAAACACCCTTAATAAATTGATCAACCGTTAAATGTGATTTCTACTTATATATTATATACTACCACCGTAAAATCTATTATATGTTAAAAGCTCATAAGAGTCGCTAAGAAAAAAGAGAAATAGGCTAGAAATTCTCACAAAAAGCAAAACATCTGGCTCTTAATCTAAGGGGATCAGGATTATAACGGCTTAGATTAGGCCCTGTTTGGTACAGTTCCAGATTCTAGTAGAAACGGAAAAGGTTCCAGATTCTTGATAGAAACGTTTCAGGTAGAATCAGAATCACTGTCTGGAAACCGTTTGGCTGGCTATCTGGATTCTGTGAATAGGCGTGGAATGGGGTTGAGGGTGATTCGGCCCCGGCGTAGAAAAAGAAGAAACGTTCCGAGGTGAATCGTTTCAAGTTTTAGCCCGTTTGGTTGGGTTTCTCCCAGATTCTAGTAGAAACGGTCCGATTCCAAGTTGCCAAACGAACTCTAAAAGAAAGAGTCCAAGGATCTCCACCATCGGATGTTATTATTAAATTCTCACAAAAAGCAAAACATCTGGCCCTTAATCTGGGCGGACACGGATTATAATGGTTTAGATTAAAAGAAAGAGTCCAAGAATCTCTACCATCGGATGTTATTATTTAAAAAAATTCTAACCGTCTATCTAGCGGACCTAGGTTATAACGGCTTAGATTAAAAGAAAGAGTCCAAGAATCTCTACCACCTATTTTGGTTTGACCAGATTATAACCGTGCATATTAATCTATATAGATATTAGAGTTATATAAAAAATCATACTGTCGGGGGGTCGGGTAATTCCCATAAATTACCTCGGGTGCCACCAACGACCAAGCTCGCTCCCGCCCGAGCCACCAGGAGGTCGTTACCCTGGACGGGTTAGTTAGAACCTGGAAGGCTACGATTTTCGGCTGCTCCGAGCTCGGGCTCGGAGGGACCCGGATGCCACGTATTCGATCGATTCCGGCTCGAGTTCGGGTAAGATGTACGAGCTCGGTGCGCTATCGGCCGACCTAACGTGATCTCGAGGTCGGGAGTGGAGTAACCGCCCGAGCGTAACTTCCGCTAGCTCTACGTTCCGCGCGAGCGAGCGTGGCGGTTGTAGGATCCATCGGTTGTCACGCTTTGGATGAGGTCCAAACGTGGGATAGTGGGGCCGATGGAGTTCGATCCTTTGTAAGCTATAAAAGCGTCCCCATCATGAGGGGATAGGACCTGCATCGTAAGACAAGAGACATACACTCAGATACGTTGCAATAGTATACAAGAGCTGGAGTAGGGCTATTATCTCTTTCCTGAGAGGCCCGAACCAGGGTAAACTGCTGTGTCCACGCTCGTTGAAATCTGGTGAGCCGTTCCTTGAGTAATCCCTCACGCAAGAAGGGGTCACAGTTGGTCCCTCCACCAACAAGTAAGCTCGGCGGGGGTCTGTTCCCCAATCGTCGACACATACAATTATATAAAATCTCTACTATATAAAGTGAGAGTTTCTTCCCATGTCACATTAATTGCCCTGCTTAATTGCCCTACGCAAGAAACGAAGCGTTGCTTTAATTAGCCAGCTTCTGCAAGAAACGAAGAGTTAAAGATAGATGTTTGATCTTATGAAATACGTCACATTAATTGCCCTGCTTAATTGCCCTGCTTAATTGCCCTACGCAAGAAAAGAAGCGTTGCTTTAATTAGCCAGCTTTTGTAAGAAACGAAGCTTTAAAGATAGATGTTTGATCTTATGAAATAGTATTTTTTTATTTTTTAATCTTTATTTTTCGTTATCAATTTTGTTTTTCGTAGCAACGCACGGGCATATAACTAGTATAGTTATATATCAAAGATAATCATATCATAATATCTAGTCAAGCAATTACGCGAATGAATTTGCTAGTTTCTCTAAAAGTTTGACGTGGCAAGGAAGCAAACAGCCTTAAATCGCACATGGCGGCGACGTACCGTGCAGCCTCGGCGTGTTTCTCCCGACCTGAGACGAAGGTACGCGGCAGGGGCACCTGCGCTTGTCCGGTGTCTCTTGTTGGACGCCATTGGAACCGGAGGTGGAAATCGGCGCGGGTTTGTCGATGCGGCGTCCGTCGCTGTGGCCTACCTGTCGATGGGCCAGGTTTTAGCGTCAGATATCCGTGCCGATTGGCAGCTGCGTGCGACCTCGTCGGTTTCTGAAGTTACGGGAGTTGCTAACTTGCCGTGAATAAGGACGAGCCATAAACCTGACCAAATGCACTTCGTCTCCTGTCCTTACTTGATTTAAGTGCCAACTTGCGTGACAATTTTTTTTTTCATCCACTCCAGTTTCCCTGTCCGGATGAAATAGACGTCCATGATACGTCGACAGAAAAACAAACATGACTTCGAGAAGCTTGAAATCTGAAGCTGTGCGGTTTTTTACTGGTCGCTTCTAAGCTTCAGAACCGAAGTTCATGGGGGCAGTACATTGCAGCAACTACATGTTCTACAACGGCTCGTTTTAAATAATTCCTCAAATCAAAGTCTTTGCTCAAGTGCTCAACAAGTCAATGATTTAAGATGTCAAATGAGCACGACATATATGCTCAGATTTCATCCTTCTGCAATCTCTGTCTATGCCAAACTCAACTACCCGAGCTGACCGAAATGCAGCTCTAACTCTTGACTTGTGGGGGAATCCGTTCGCACACAAAAGCAGCTTTTACTCGTCTCTTTTCCCCCGAGACGAGGCTCAATGGCAGGGTTCAACTTACCATTTTGAGGAGAATCATCAAAAATCGTATGATTTCGAAATCCAAAATTTAAAAAAAAATCACGATTTTCTTCCGGTTTTCACCGATTATCGCGATATTTTGACCGGCTAATTGAATGTTTCGCAAAAACCGATTTTTGAGCGATTTTCACTGATTATCACGATATTTACGCCGTATAAATTTTTTTGAATTTTTGAATTTAACCAGTTTACCGGCCATTTTAGATGTCGTACCCCACCGATATGTCCGAAAAATCGTGATTTTCACACGATAATCGCCAAAATTATGAACCCTGCTCAATGGTGAGGTCCAGTTCCAAGAACTCCGGTAGATTCGCTTCACATGATACACTGCCCGGTGCTCATTTCTTGTTCATCTTGTTGTTTTCGTTGTTGCTATGTGGTCGTGTCCAAGAGTCTCCAGAGGGTGCTCGGGGCCTCATCAAGGTTTTGACGAGGTAAGGAGCTCACGTCTTTGTACATCGGAAACGGCATGTTAACATCAACTCGGCCAGCTCTCTCTCCTAATTCGCAAACGTATCAGATATGAGTACGGTCGGAGAGGCAGGTATCACTTTGCGTCAATGGCCTGATCCTAAGCTCTGCAATTTGTCCACCTCTATCTAGCTCTCAGGCTGGGCATACAGGCAGTACGAAAATGTTGTGATGCTTTAATCTTACGGTGGTGGCATGCATGGCTACTGGACATATTCTGCTTTCATAAAGGGCACCAATGATAGGACGCTTTGAAACGCTTAGCATTGCGACACGGTTTCTACTGCCAAGTTGGGTTAGGTATCCTTAGGCAAGAGGGCATTCGTTCTCTGCATCTACTTTGTTTTGGTATCAATCATGAGAAGCCAACAAATTCCCCTTTCATCATAGAGGAGGAACTGGCAAATCACGTTTTCAACTGTCTAGCGAGAGGGCAGGTGCAGGCTCGTTGGAGGACATTTCTTTGCGTCTCCTACAAGAGAGAGATCGTACCATCCGGTCCTCTTCATGTCACCTTTGTGGTGGGCACAGTGAGCCCTGTTGTGTCATGTTTCCCGTCGCTGTTGTTCGTCGAAGTATCTGTCTCTTTTTGGTTTGAACTATCAGATGCAGCGTACTGTTTACTTTTGTTATCTTTCGACTTGCGAGTAGGGGTGAGTGTCCTGCCGTGCGGGGGTGGCTCGGCACAGGTTTATCGTGCTTCGCATTTGAACCGTACCAGGTTGCGACGACCCGTCGTGCCCGCCGTGCTGTGTCGGCTCGGCTTGCCTTCAACGAGCCCATGCATGGTCTATTTGCGCTTCATGTCTGCTTCATACCATGCTAACCCAAGCCTGATCTATTTGCGCTTCGTGTCTGCTTCATACCATGCTAACCCAAGCCTGACCTATTTGCACTATTGTAACAAGAGGAAAGGAGTCGAAGACGCACGGAGCTGAAGCAGTGGACATAAACATTAGGAAAAAAGAACTAAAATTTATTCATTCTAGGTACAGAGTGACATTGGAGTGTTTACACGAGTACATAATGCTCCTTAGTATAAAGATTTGTACATTACATGAAGTTGATCTCTCTCATCTCTCTCGCGCCATCTTTTTCAATCTCTCTCTTGCGCCCATCTCTCTCAATCTCTCTTAGCTCTCTCTCTCTCGTCTGTCTCTCTCAATCTCTCTCTTGTCCATCTCTCTCTCTCTCTCTCTCTCTCTCTCCCGTTGCCCCCCTCTCACCTCTCTCTCTCTCTCAATCTCTTTTAGCGATGAGCGAGCGAGGTGGTGAGAAGAGTGCAGAGAGCGGGAGCACCATCAGCCAAGGAGAAAACGAGAGAGAGAGAGAGAGAGAGAGAGAGATGAGCGAGTGAGCAGTGAGAGAAACAAAGAGAGCTAGACGTTGTGCCGAATGAGGAGAGTGAGAGAGGAGGGGGTTAGAGAGAGAGACAGAGAGAGAGAGAGAGAGAGAGAGAGGGTGGCATAGAGAGTCGACAGGGGATGAGCAACAGTCGGAGAGGATTTTCATACGAGCGATGCAACTATTTTAGAGTCAGAAAGCTCCTGAAATATTACTTAATTACTTGAATTTCACAATTTTATTTGACTTCTTTTTTATTTCTCTTTTCATCTTTTCCTCTTTTCTACATATTTTCGCTTTTCCTCTTTTTTTCTTTCATTTTCCTCCTTTTTTACCCTTCCCCTATTCCCCCTTTTTTTGATCGGTTCGCCCCCTCTCTCCCCCCATCCACCCAGTGACCAGCTAACTGTGCACCCAAATTTCACCCCACCGGCCGCCTCGTCCCTTCGCCTTCACTTATTGCCGATGCCCGACGCCTCCCATCCTCTCCACTCAGGCGGCGCCCGACCCTCCCTTCCTCTCCTTCTGACGGCGGTGCCCCGACCCCTCCCTTTCCCCTCTGCCCCCACTTCCCTACCGACTCTGGCCCCCATCCCAACTCCCCTTCTTCTGGCATCCTCCATGACACGAGCGCCTCCCTTCGCCCCCATCACGGCCATGCTCCTCCCTGCTTCCTCCACGTCGCGGACTCGCGACCACGGGCGACAGCCTCGGCGCAGACGACGACCTCAGCGTGCCCTCCCTCTCCTCAGGCAAGTAAGCCCCCTCTCCTCTCTCCCCCCCCCCCACACACCCTCCTTGCCGCGGCCGTGCCCCTACCACGAGCCTGTGGCAAAGCCGCTGTGCCGTGGCGTCCGTGCCTCCTCTGTGCCGTGTTAGCATGGACCCAGCCCAAACGGCCGTACCACCCATCGTCTCGACACTCCATATCGTGTCGGGTTTTGGGCTGGACTGAGCTCCATGCCTCGGGCCGCCCTAAAAAGGCTTGGCCCGAGTGCCCACCTCTATTTGCAAGCGTGAAACAAATTGTCCTAATTAACCCTAGGGCAGAGCATGGGCCAAGATGGTTGAATCCTCGAGTCTTGGTGGCCCACCGTGCAGCATTAAGCCTAGGCAGAGTTCAGTAGAAGGCTAGAAGCACAAGGCCGAGTCAGTTAGCCTGAGCGACACGGGCCACGAAGACGCCGAGCGCGTGCGGCGTGCGCCCGAAACGGGCGGGCCACCGCCCACAAGTACTGCGCGGCCGACGCAACGGAGCTACACTTCACAGCGCTGCGCGGCCCAGGTGCACGTGAGGAGCAGTCGTACTAACCGGCACGGGGTTCAAGCAGCTGTGGTGTCGCGGCGTGGGACACCAGGTGGAACCACCGGCCGATGCGTGGAGGCAGGCCGTGCGCCCGAGGGCCATACTGGGAAATGTCTAATAGATGTGCACATTTAACACCGGAAAATGGTTTTATACATCTGAAAGTACGTATTCCCACTCTTAATATATCGCTTAAATGATGTTGTTATACCTCTTTATCCATTTGAGTATACGCTAATGCTGATTATAAGATACTCTAAAGTGAGTTCTATGAAAAATTTCATCATAATTTGTTTATATACTCTTTTTACATATGGAAAAAGGTATATAGCAAAAAAATAAAGGGTTCCGATGAATTTTTTTCAAGAATGTCGCATTGTAGTAACTTAGAATTATTAGACTAGTACCTAACTTGCTCTTCCCTTGGACATTGCTCTAAAATATCGTGGACACCCTGCTCTTCCCCATCGTGTGCATGCGCGAGTAAGCCGTGGCGTGCAGTCAACAAAGCAACCAACGCGCTAAAATAAACCATTCATGCGTGCATGCCTCTAATCTAGATTAGCATATTTGGATTGATGACACTGGACTAGAAGCGAGCTCTATGGAGATTTAGGCTATCAAAAATGTTAAACCAAAAGGAAGCTCATTTTATCAAGCTGAGCACCCAGGAAATGTAGGTAGTCTGCGCCCCTGTCGCTTCACCAAAGTGCCAATGTGCACCGCTTTTCGATTACAGCAAATAGTTCCTCACAAGTACAACCAAAATAGTATTCACTACAAGATCAGTACTGCTGCTTGTCTGCCAATCTTTTCCGGAGAAAGAAAAGGAAACTAAGAAACACACACGCAGTGGCGGAGCCAGAAAGATTCAACGAGGGGGGCTAAAAAAAGAGACATCCAAAATCAACGAGGTGCGCGTGAGGCTGAGCCGCTGAGACACTAGGCCGAGACAGAGCGGCAAGTCACCGGGAAGACGTGTGTGCGCTGCGCGAGGCCGAGGCACTAGGCAGAGCAGCGCCTTGCCTTGCCGTTGTTGCCATGAAGACGAACTGACGCGATGCGAGTCATGGAGACGCTACGCGGTTTGCTAATTTGCTACTAATGCAATGCATTCAGAATTCCAGATGGCTAATTGCATAGCTAATCGCTAATACCGATGGACAGGGAGGGTTTTGGGGCTGACGTGGGGTGGGCTTCAGCCCCACCCAGCCCCACGAGCAGCTCCGCCTATGCACACACGACATGTGCGAAAATGCGGCCATGATTCTCGATTTGCTATGTGCATGATGGCTGATGTTGCTTAAGCTTGTGACCAGTTTATCAGACATAATTGCAGGCAAAGTATCAATCATTTACGCAAATTATGGCATTCCCTGTCTTCCTTCTATGCCCCCTCATGCCTCACGTAAAAGCTCAGTTCGGCCGGCCTTGTCACGTAATCAGCATATGGTTGGTTCCCATTCACCGAAACTCGTGTTGCGATTGAAGTAAAGCTCCATGACTAAACAATCTGAAGTGAAACCTGTCATTACCAAAAGGTCCAAAAAAAAAAAGTAGTATCGGCTGGGCTTTTGTACGTGGGCGCGCGGTGGCGCAAGTGCAATCCACGACGAATTGAAGTGCATGGGTACCAAGCACCACCAGGTGCGTTGTTTTATACGGATCACGACGCCCTGGATGGTGAATACACTATTTTTAGCTCGATCTGAATGGTGAGCACAGCGCAACGGTGGAGGCGACACGAGCACGACGACACGGAGACGGCAAAAATATTTATTGTCATTGGTTGGGCCAGTGAGATCGAGGGCACCGAAAGGAACAGTGCCCGGTGTTGCAGGCTGTAGATGTATCTCTATTGGGAAACATGCTCATAAAGCAACATGTACTATTCTTTAACAAAAGGAAAGGGGGAACGAGAGAAGTGTATCTGACAGCTAGATACTCCTCCCTGCATTCTTCTATTTTTCTGGATAGGCACAGCCAGGAGTAGACAGATACACCATATCTCTTTTTTTTTCCCTTCAAAATTTAGGATACTACATATCTCCAGGGCACATCTCCAAAAGCAGGCATTCTGCATGTCATTCTATCTCCAAGGGCGCACACTCTATGTCATGCTCTTACTCGTGGTTGAGGACCGGCTATCAAGCTTAATAGGATGGGGAGAGTATCCTCTGACGTCGTGTCCTCTGACGTTGAGTCACTGACATGTGGGCCCTACGTGTCGTTGGGCCCACATGTCAGTGACTCAACGTCAGAGAATCGACGTCAGAGGATCTCAATTCAATAGGATGTCATCAGACTTCTTTCAAAATTGATATAGTTGATGTTAGACCATTTTATTTACCATTTAAGTGGTTATTTTAAATTTGAACTAACGAGTCACTATCGAGTCTAGATGTATTAGCTTTTTTCATTTGAAATGGACCCATTTTAATTTTAAATCTATTAAAAACTGTAATAGATGAAATTTTGATTCAAACTTTAAGAAGCTTTTTTGCCAGCCCAAGTGGTTCCCATACGGCATCATGATTCTTCAAACATCCTAGTCTTCATTATGCTTGTTGCCATCTTGGTTTCGTTTGCGAGTGGGAGGGAGGGAGGTGGCGAAGCCGGGGTGGCGTCGGAGGTGGGAGGGAGAGGCGGCGGTGGAGTGCTCGGGTGCGGGGAGAGAGTGGGAGGAGAGGGAGGGAGTGAGGGAGAAGGGGAGCCCCCCGTGGGGGGCGGATAGGGGCGGCAGCGTGGCCAGGAAATGAGACGGCGGGTGCACAACGACCAACGACAGGGGGGATAAGGGTATGGTGTATGGAGGAGGAGGGAATAAGGTGATGGCGGTTCGTGTGTGTGTGTGTGGGGGGGGGGGGGGGTGTTATCCACGTGGAAAAGGGGGAGACAGGCGCTCAGAAGATGGAGCAGGGAGCTCGATCATCAGGCGGCAATGAAGGGAGAGGAGAGAGAAAAAGAGAGGGAGGGACGTGGAAAACAAAACAACAGCACCAGATCCCAGTCCGAGGAAAAGAGCAGTTAACGGCCAGCCAGCCAGTGTATTCTCCCGGGATTCCTGCGTAACTTGGCAGTTCTGGGTAGTTGCAAAGTAGTAGTGCCCTAAGTTGGCAGTTCTACGAAGCAAACTCCTCCAAACAAAACTGGTCATATATGCTTGCAACCCAAACCCCAACACCTCATCCTTCCCTTCTGTCTGTCCGCCTCTGTATTTGTGGGTGTGTGTGATGGCTTCTTCTCAGGGCAGTGCCATGTCCTTCCTCTTGCTCTCTCTGGTGCTACTAGGAGAGCTCTGCTGCTGCTGCTCTTGCTCTCAGGTTGGTTTCAGTACTCCACCTCCTCTCATGCACAGCTCGGCTTTGTCAGATTCTCCGCGTGCTTGCTCACCTGTGTTTTGTGTCGTCCCAATGCTAGCTCTTGCTTCTTGAGCTCTTCCGATGGTCTAACCCTTCCTAAATGGATGCCAATCTCAGGTGTATGTAGTCTACATGGGCAAACGACTGCAGGGCAGCAGTGATGACCGTCATGACATTTTGAGGCTTCATCACCAGATGTTGACTGCTGTTCATCAAGGAAGGTTTGTTGATGTCTATCTGCCTTTTGGAGTTTTAATGCAGCTTGATTGGATATTTGCTATCCACAGCTTGGAGAAGGCACAGGCATCGCATGTCTACAGTTACAGCAGCGGTTTCCAAGGATTCGCGGCGAAGCTGAACAAAGAGCAAGCCATGAAACTAGCCGGTAACTTCCCTGTACATGGATTCTGATGCTATTGCTATCTGTATCAGCCTGGCAGCAAGTCCAGTGGTGGTGCCGGTGAGACTGAGCTAAGTCTGGTGCGCATTTCTCCAGAGATGTCCGGTGTCGTCTCGGTGTTCCCGAACACAAAGCGGAGCCTCCACACCACTCATTCGTGGGATTTCATGGGCTTGTCCACCAATGCAGCGGCTGATGTCCCTGGATTATCAACCAAGAACCAGGAGAATGTTATCGTTGGATTCATTGACACAGGTGAGGTAAACTGCAATTTGTATATTCATTCTGCATTGTCCTCTTTTGTTTAGTGTACAAGATTTTTTGTGTTCTTTCGTCAATTATTCCAGTTGTCTACTTGTCTGTTTAGCCTTAAAACTGCCAACAAGACATGTCAGCGTTGCAGGATTAGATTTAGATGGGTTTCGGGCGCTACCAGACTACCAGTGTAGCATATGCATGTCCTACATATGGTTTAATGGACTGCATTTGTTTCTATCCTGAGCTTGCATTCGGAATTTTTGGTCATGAGGTGTTTCCATCACCATGTTTACCTTACACATCAAATGATTGTTCATCCAGAATAGTACTCCCAGAAATGAGAAAGATGCCTTCAGATTGACACCTCAGAAAATCACGAGATTTTAATAAACTTTTTTACTCGGTGTGTGTACCTCTTTTTTAGGAATATGGCCAGAATCCCCTAGTTTCAGTGATCATGGAATGCCTCCAGTTCCTACAAGATGGAGAGGGCGATGCCAGGGAGGAGAGGCAAATTCACCATCAAATTTCACCTGTAACAGGTAATCGACAAGCTTCTAGATTCACTCACATTATGTGTATGGATTTCATAAATTCAGGCACCTGCCCTAATATTATAGGAAGATAATAGGAGGTAGGTATTACCTCAATGGATACCAAACAGAAGAAGGTGGCTCAACTAAAAGTGCCATCAAGTTCATGTCTCCAAGGGACAGCTCAGGGCACGGCAGTCACACTGCTTCAACAGCTGCTGGAAGGCTTGTCAAAAGCATGAATTACAGAGGTTTGGGGGCCGGAGGAGGCCGGGGAGGAGCCCCCATGGCAAGGATTGCAGCCTACAAGGCCTGCTGGGACTCAGGCTGTTACGATGCTGACATTCTTGCAGCATTTGACGATGCCATCAGTGATGGTGTTGACATTATTTCAGTGTCTCTAGGCCCAGACTATCCTCAGGGTGACTATTTCAGCGATGCCATATCCATCGGCTCGTTCCATGCAACAAGCAATGGAATACTGGTCGTTTCTTCTGCAGGGAATGCTGGGATCCAAGGCTCAGCAACTAACCTTGCACCATGGATGCTGACAGTAGCAGCAGGAACAACCGATAGATCCTTTGCTTCCTATGTCAGACTAACAAATGGTACCTTCATAATGGTAATTTTCGTTCTAAAATGACACTTCCACTCTTAATTTCTGAGAATTTTTATGATGCATTATACTGGCAGTATATAACGTGTAGTAGAAATCAAATTTAGACATTGATTTGTTAAAGGTATTTCTATTACTATACTACCGGCTAATATCATCCATTTGATCAGAAAGAATGAACAGTCCTTATTAAATTTAGTATACCGTAAAAGAGCTCTAATTTCTGATGCGATCTCAAGAGTACTTTCCTGAACATTGCGCCTTTGATGCAAAGGGTGAGAGCTTGAGTACATACCGCATGAACACTTCAGTTAGGACAATTGCAGCTTCAGAAGCCAATGCAGGCTATTTCACTCCCTATCAATCCAGGTAAAACAAAGAAGTACCTGGAATTAATATCTTGATTTGAATTACCAACAAACTGAATTTTCCTGTGGCTTGTTGTTAGCTTCTGTTTGGACAGCTCTTTAAACAGGACAAAGGCCAGGGGAAAGGTTCTTATTTGCCACCATACTGAAAGCTCTTCAGAATCACGTGTATCAAAGAGTATGGTTGTGAAGAAAGCCGGTGCAGTTGGGATGATTATCATCGACGAGATGGGGGCTCATGTAGCTAATCATTTTGCTCTTCCTGGCACTGCCATTGGGAAAGCAATGGGTGATAGAATTCTTTCCTATATCAATAGTACAAGGTTGTATGTTACATACTGCACTAATTGTCAAAAGGGCATTTTATTGGCATGTCAATCTTTTTCTAAAGCAAATTCTACAGGCATGCCAGTACGATGATTTTGCCAGCAAAGACAATCTTAGGGTCCAGAGTTGCCCCTCGGGTGGCGGCATTCTCTTCAAGAGGTCCAAATTCATTGACACCAGAGATTCTGAAGGTAACCAGGTACTAAAGTTGAGGTAATATTATTATCAGTGATAAATCAAATGACACGTTCCTTCTTCATGTGGGCATCTTATAGCCAGACATCGCTGCTCCTGGGCTAAACATCTTGGCGGCATGGTCTCCTGCTAAGGAGAACATGCATTTCAACATCCTATCTGGAACTTCCATGGCATGCCCCCATGTTACAGGAATAGCAGCTCTTGTCAAAGGCGCATATCCATCATGGTCTCCTTCAGCAATCAAATCAGCAATTATGACTACAGGTATCAGTTGATATCATATTCTGAAGATAAAATAGCGTTGCAAGTTCCTACCAATCTTATGTATCTTACTTGCAGCAACTGTACTGGACAACAAACACAGCGCCATAGCCACGGACCCTGAGGGGAGGACTGCATCCCCGTTTGACCTTGGCTCAGGCTTTATGGATCCCATCAGAGCTCTTAACCCAGGGATCATCTTTGATGCACAGCCTGAAGATTACAAGTCATTCCTATGTGCTATAGGCTATGATGACCACTCCTTGCATCTAATAACTAGAGATAACACTACATGCACTGACAGAGCTCCCTCTTCTGCTACTGCTCTGAACTATCCATCAATTACCATACCATACCTGAAGAAGAGCTATTCAGTCACTCGAACTATGACGAACGTGCGGAGTATAAGAAGTGCTTACCATGCTGTGGTGTCTGCCCCTGCAGGCATCAACGTGACAGTGACCCCAGAATTTCTAGACTTCGAGAACTACGGTGTGAAGAAGACTTTCACAGTTAGCTTCCATGTGGATGTGCCACCTAGACATTATGTTTTTGGTTCTTTATGGTGGCACGGAACAGATGCTCGCCTGATGATGCCATTGGTAGTAAAAGTCCAAACTGCTGACAAAGGCCTGCTTTGATCAGCTGCACAGATACTTGACACAGAGTGCCTTACGACACTGTAAAGAGGTAGAACTGATTAGGCATAAGTTATCTAGAACTAGTTTCAGAAGGAAAAAAAAAAAAAAATTAACCACAACATTTTATTTGAAATTTGCTACCTTAATTTTATGTAACCACTCCCAGAATAGGCTTTCTTACTGGAGTAGAATGCATGGCAATATTCTGCATGTATTTTACTAGATGTAAATGTCAAGACTGAAGAAGTTGCTGTACAGTGTAAGCTTATTATGAGCTTTTTTTTCTTTTCTTTTGGATTCATTTTCATACTTGTACATAGACATAGTACAGAACAAGCTTTAGATCACTATAAACACAGAGAAACATTTCATAGAATAGGAAATGTCATTATAAGCACAAGGACACACAAGGGCTATTATGTTAAATAACAAGTATATTGCTTTTGGAGTTCAAAGTTCAAACCTTCCATTTTTCAGGTAAGCAATATCTAGACTGTATTGGCCAAAACGAGCCAGCAGCAAAAATAACAGGCTTATTTAGTACAAGAGTAGCGTTACATCAAGCACTATGTCTCTGGTTATGTGACATTGTAAATCCGACACGAAGTATTCAAGGAAATTATGATAAGAGTGTCAACCGCCAAAAAAAAAAAATTCAATAGCTCTAGAATAATCGATCATCATATATAGGACAAGTGTTTCGAGCGCCTAGGTGCCTAGGCAGTAAGCACCCAAATCAATATACGATGATGTGCATTTTAGATTATAAGCACTGAAGGTCATAATTTCTGCACATTTTAGTTATTTGTATCGCCACTACTCAGTACTACGAACTGTAATGAAATAGGTTCTGTTTTATGTTCTATGAATCATTGTTGTGTGACCCCTATACATACTCTTTTAATCGTATGGGGGTTCACATGTCCAACGAGAAAGGGTTAGGCACAGATATTATCCAGTACGCTATACCATCTTTCAGAATTAAATAAATAGTGGCACCTAAAATGTGAAAATCGCACACACGATGATTTCAGCTCAACACCAGTCTGCAATTTGTTCATTTAGAGATTCCTGTTCCAGAACGTCTCCGAGGATTTACAATAAATACAAGAGCATAATGTGTTAGGTCACCAATCACCACTAAAGACCAGGATTATACAAAGTTTAACCATTCTGAGTTGTGATGGCTCCTGTCTCAATTAGAACTAATAACAGGATTAATCTTTGGAAAAAAAACCTAATAACAGGATGCATTGTCAAATATCAAACCCGAGCAGTAACTGAATATCCTACCTGGTATCAGATTGAGACACGAGCATTTGTAGCAGAATCCGTTATTAGGATGAGAAGTGAACTGAAACGGGGATGCAGCAATCCGCCCTTGGACAAGCGCAGGGATTCACAACTCTCCTAGCATTGAGCCTTACAACTTACATGTCGTGATTCTTGGGAGCGGGATCGTGTCGTCGCGCGGGTGCGGCACAACATAGCGGCGAGGTGGACCTGAGGAGGCGGAGGTGGGGAGAGCGTGAGAGAGACAGGGAGAGAGAATCTCGCCGGAGATGCGTGCGAAGGAGAGGCGGTGTTCACCTGTGAAGCACGTGCGGTGGCGCGGAGTCTGCGGGCGTGGGGTTTGGCGCGAAGGAGACGGGGTGGCGGTGGGGGAGGTGAGGATGGAGGGGGGGGGGGGGGGTAGGAGGGCTCGCGGCGCGAGTTCGTCGTCCTCAACGTGGACGACTTCGCCAAGGTGAGCGTGAGCGATCCCAAGATCTCCCTCCTGCGGCCATGGATGCTATTGTAGTGTATCGCATGGACTGGTAGATGGGTGCCTGTCGTGCTCTGAACATGTGACCGTGTTTCGGCTTATTTTCTCTTTGAACTTACTATATTTCTTCTTTTAATGGGTTGTTGGTTAGCTGCATCTAAAGAGATTTGTATCTGCAGATGTAAAAGATGAGTATTTGGTTATCTTCTCATTTAACTCAGTCTGGCTTTACAGATGCAAAACACCCATTTCAGCCTGGCTCTAGGAAAACAAGAAAATCTATCGTTTTCCCATAGCCAGGCTCTGCTGAGCCATGCATGCATGCTGACATCAACATTTACTATCTAGTTTTTTTTTTTTTTGCTATATCTTTTGATTAACATCTTCGATTAACCAACCGATTTCATCTGTGTTTCTGGTATTTTTTTGAACAAAATTAGAACATACTTGCTATATAAATTTTAAAAGATTAAAATTTTAGTTTTTCAATTTATTGACTTTCTAGAATACATTTTAAATTTTTTTATTTTTGTTTGTGAAATTATTGATTTTTTAGTATTTTTAAAATTTATTTCATCCCTCTCTTGAATTTGCCTATCACACTTCCATTCCAGTGCAGCCAACCAAATAACATATCTGTGCAGTCTGTCCAACCTTATACAACCAACCAAACAACATCTACTTACATCCACTCAGCCTGACTCCCACCAGCCTGGCTGAGCTTATGCAGTCTGGCTAAGCTTATGCACCCTGGCTAAGCTGAGAAGGCAACCAAACAGTCCAAAGATAACGTGTATATACTCCAAGTCCCAACTGACCAAAACATTCTGCAGCAACAGTGTACAAGCATACGAACATTTCCAGCAGACTATGCATTATGCTATGTTACTCGCCAAGAGGACCAAAAAGAACAGGTCGTCCGATTTGTATAAAATAAAATTAAACAAGAAGTGAATTATTTATCACTGAATTTCGGAGATTAAAATATACCATCATGTTTCTCCTATTCCTTCCTGCCACCTCCATCGAGAACGGGATGCAGAGGTTGGAGAAAGAAAACATCAAGGGCACAAATCATCACCCATTGCTGTTGATCGCTACGGAGGAGGGCTGCGAGCCTGTTGAGATATGCGACTTCGAGCTGCAGCTCTGCGACACTCAGCCGGCCACCGTGTGAGGCGCCATGAAGGAGTTCATCTTCTCCAGCAGGCTCGACAACCTCTGCATGTCGTTCTGCGCAGTGAAGGCATTGATCGACTCGACGGCCGACGAGTGCTCTCTCGACCAAGAATCCGGGGTGAGGTGATGGCATTGTTCGACCACGAGGAGGTCGGCTCCGATTCCGCTCAGGGAGCCGGATCTCCAGCCCTTCTCGACGCCATGCCAAGAATCACAGGGTTCTTTAACCCATCGAGCTCCAATCTCCTCGAGAAGGCGATTCAGAGGAGCTTCCTGGTCTCTGCAGACATGGCGCACGCTCTGCACCCCAACTACACGGATAAGCACGAGCAGAACCACCAGCCGACGATGCACGGAGGCCTCGTGATCCAGCACAACGCGAACCAGCAGTGCGCGACGAACGCCGTGACGGCGTTCGCCTTCCGGGATATCGCCGAGAGGCGCCGGCTGCCCGTCCAGGACTTCGTGGTCCTCAACGATATGGCCTGCGGCTGGACGATCGGCCCGAATCCTCGCGAGCGGCGTTGGCATCCGCACGGTCGACGTTGGGGCGCCGTAGCTGTCGATGCACAGGCAGCACAGCTGGGAATGATATCTCGTCCAGATTTTGTAAAATCTTGATGAAATTTTGGATTTTGAACCGCTTTGAATTTTGTAATTCCGATAAAATTAAGTAAATTCTAGTAAAATTTAAAGTGCTACAGTATCTAAAATATTAGCGAGATCTCGGTAAATTTGATCGAGATTTGAACAAAACTTGATCGGATTTTGGTGGGATAAGATTCTTTATGTCGTTTTACATGTAGGACAGTCGGTAGATCATAATTCCGATAAAATTAAAATAATCCTAAAGAAATTAAAGGATGACAACATATAAAATTTCATCGAGATCTTGGCATTTTGAACCGAAATTTCGGTATTTTAAACCAAAATCTCGAAAATTTCGGTTCAAAAATTTATTTTTGAATTTCGTCAGATTTTGACTGAAATAACGAGATTTTGCCAAAATTTTGGATTTCAGAGGATACCGAGATAAAATCCTAAAAAAAAAGAATTTTGAAACATTGTGCTCGGTCGACATGTCCGGAACTCTTACGAGCATTTCAAGGCGTATTTCGAGGAATTCACCGAATTTGACCGCAAACTTAAGATTAGAATGCAAAGTAATGTTTCCAGTTTTCAAAAAAATTTTTTTTGAAAGATGGCTTGAAGCTCTAGCATTTATGTAAAGAAGGAAAAAAACAACATGCGAGCTACATACGCACACACATGAATCCTCACACACGCACGCACGCCCACACGCGTAATACTCGTCTCTCACGCGCGCCTGCGTCGAGCGGCGCTCGAACGCGGGCGGGCTGGTCGAGCGCTGCTCGCACCAGCCAGTCGAGCCGAAGCTCGATCGCCAGTTTTCGAATTTTAAAGTATCCGAGGCTTGAAGCAACGCTTTGTGTATTTGTGTGAAGGATCGCGGCACATTAAAAGATGAATTAGTATAAACTAACACCTAGATTTATTTTTTTTTATGTTTTTATTAATTCCAAAAATTAATAAAATAAAGATTAAATTGAAATAATCAATATAGAATAAAAGATTTAAGATCATGGAAGAAGGCAAAATATCCGGTGCAACTACCGTTTTCGTGCAACCACCGTGCAACCCTACTAAAAAAAGTTTCAAAAAATTCTGAAAAAAATCATGAATGTACATCTCAACTTACTCCATCTACGTATAAAATTTCATGATCAAATTCGTCATATACTAGAACTTACAAAAAAGACAAATTTTCGCTTGGAAACTTGCTACAGTAGACAACACAAAATTTGTCTTTTTTGTAACTTCTAGCATAGGACGTATTTGATCATGAAATTTTATACGTAGATGGGGTAAGTTGAGATGTACATCCATGATTTTTTTCAAAAAAATTTGAAACTTTTTTAGTAGGGTTGCACGGTGGTTACACCGGATATTTTGCCATGGAAAAAACTAAATTAAATAACCAACTAGGCAACTAGAAAGTTGTTGTCCGAAAACACGAAGAACAAGAATTAGTAGATCAGAATCTAAACTCCTTGATTTATTCCCCAAATTAAGAATGTTGAATATGCATAAGGATCCCTTTATATGAAAACATAACTCTGAAATAACTTTTCAAAATTTTCTAATTTTTTCTTGTCTGTTGTCTCTCTTTTTATTTTTCTTTTCTTCCTTGCACTGCACTGCCATCAGGAGGATAGCCTTTGTGCCGCCTGGGAGGCGATTTTTTTTATAAATAATCATATTTTATTCATGAAATACAAAAATATAATAACATTAATTTTTTTTTCAAAAATGGTCTTCCATCGCGTCACGGTGGCAAGATATGCTGCCAGTCGCACCACGGTGGTGCGACAGGCTGCCAACTCACTGCGCCGCTGCCACGTGCACCACACCAAGCCACAGGGGCCATACTAGGCGCGATTGGCTGTAGGAGTCGCGATTGGCAGATGCATGCTTATTACGTAGTCGCGGTTGGCATATGCATGCTTACTGCGGCATGCTAAGCATGCTTAGTGCACACTAGGAAGATAAGCGTGGCGCACGCCGCGTGCGTGAACGAAAAATGAATTTACGTTTTTTTGAAGAAAAAATGAACTGAGATGTACTTTCTAATTTTTGTAGAGTCTTTCGGAATAGCATTTTTGAGTAAAAGTTTTTTGGGGGGAAAAATGAAACAAGATGTTTTTTAAAAATTCTTTTCATCTTTTTTTTTTGAAAAAATGGATGGGGACGGAAAAATAGACAAAGACGTAGTTTCCAAAACTCCGGAGGATTTTTTTGCGGTGGCAATTGGACATCCTCTAAGGTCCTCAAACCTCCTAACTTTATTACATAGTACATATTTTCTCGGTAAAAACGGAGAAAGGATCTTCTTTTGTCGAGTTTAACACTATATACGCTTGCAGGCCAATAATACATGCTTCGAAAAATACTATAGATCGAGTTGCCCCAAAAAACTATAGAGATACAATTGTACAGCTATTTCTCATTACGGAAAATATTAGGAATCAAGATGAAAATATTTTTTTTTGGAAAAACGGAGAAAATTATTAGAGATGCCAACCTTCTTAGGTCGAGTTTAGAACTCCATGTGTTCACTAAGTAATAATATATGTTTTGAAAAATATTGAAAATTGAGTTGGGGAAAAATCGAGAGATAGAGCTGACGGAGAAAAATAATTAGAGATGCCAACCATGTGTTCACCGATAACAATACATGTTTTGAAAAATATTAAAAATCGAGTTGGAAAATCGAGTTGGGAAAAAAATCTAGAGATAGAGTTGCACGCAAAAAAAAAATCGGGAAAAATAG
This sequence comes from Rhipidocladum racemiflorum, assembly GCA_036346355.1. Lineage (NCBI taxonomy): Eukaryota > Viridiplantae > Streptophyta > Magnoliopsida > Poales > Poaceae > Rhipidocladum > Rhipidocladum racemiflorum. The sequence continues at coordinate 6,460,787 of CM070580.1, read as the reverse complement.
AGAAAAAGTATTAGAGTTGACAACCTTCTTTTGCCTAGTTTAACACTCTATGCGTTCACCGAGTAATAATACAGGTTTTGAAAAATATTAGAGATCGAGTTGAAAAATCGAGCCAGGGGAAAGGGCTAGAGATAGAGCTGCACACATATTTTTGTTGACGAAAACATTTTTCCCTTGAAAAATGGAGAAATGACCTGAACGTAAGGAGCGAGGACCTGTTTGTTACGATTTTGGACCCGACTGCTATCCCGAAAAATTAGAGGAAGGCTCGCTCGCGATTTGAATTTAACGGGAGTTTTTTCGTAAAACAATGAACAAGGGGCCTGAACACGATTTAAAAATGAATTTCTTCCCCTCACAAGAAATTACGAAGGACTTATTTGTAATTTATAGGGACCTACTCGTAATTTGAAGAAACAGAAGAGGTTTTTCGTAAAACGCGTGAAGTAACACGTGGGCACTCCGATTGGCCAGAGATTTCTTCCCTTATAAGGGAGTTAATATGCATATGCATCATGCATGCATGAATTAGCGCGGCATTAGTGCATGTGCATGTGCATGCATTAGCTGATGTGAAAATACGCATGCATACATTAGTGCATTAGTATTTTTAAAAGGCATTAGTGAACATGTTTATTTTTATGGTAGATTTTTTTAAAAATAATTATTTTTATACGTAAATTACAAAAATATACATCCATCTCAGATCAGTTACGCCATGTGGCAGCGACACACGCGCTGCGCCAAATTCATATAATTTTTTTGAAATAATCTTTTTTTATTCATGAATTACAATAATATACCCCGATTTTATTTTATTATTGCAAAAATGTCCATCTGTCGCACCACGTGGCAGCAACTTGGATCAAACGCGCCACATGGCAGCGATATAATCTATTGCTTATTCCATCATCTGAACTTTCGTTGTATGTGCCCTGATATGCGTTCAACAAATATATTTCGTGGACTTAACTTTTCATAACATGAGTTGTTGTCGACTATAATACTTAGTGTTATTGCATTAGTAGAATTTACATGCAAAGCAAGTTGTAAATTAAATATTTTTCCAGAATATAGTAGTCCATATATCAAATAGCTAAAATGATCCATTCTTCCTAAAAATTACAATTAAACATGATATTTTACGGGCTGCCGAAAAGGCTTGAGCGTTTCTAAAATTTACGTGATAATAGCTCGGTTTTCTTTCAAAGCTTGGTTTATTGAACTGAGTTCATTTCTAAATGTTTTTCCAAAAATGGGATATCTAAGGCCCTAAGAACTAGTGATATTTATTTCATGATTTTTGGAGCCATGGGTTGTATAGTTTCTTCATAATACATTAAATGGCCTTTAGGTAAACTTGATTCAAACAATTTAAATCTTCATGGAACAAAGTAGTTTTTATTGTATAATCTGAATCCTTATATTATAGCTTAATACAAACCTAGCCACTTAAACCTAACTAGGTCGAATCGCGTGTGATGCCATGCCGCGAGAAAATTAATCCGAGATTTTTATTACAAAAAATACAATTTTGATTTTCTCGATGGTGTTTTTTTTAAAAATTGGCTAGTTATAAGCCCTTGTTTTTTTTTTCTTTGCAAAACAATGGGAAATTATCTATCCACGATCGCAAAAAGATGGTGGAGGATCTATTCGTGAAATACAGGACTACAGGGTCATTTTTTAAAAACAATCGGTGGAAAGATCTAAACATAATTTTAGAATTTATGGGAGCCTTTTCGCAAAAAAAACTTGCCACGTGGCATGGCTGATTGCTCTAGAATTCTATGCGCTTTAAAGAAGTATATTATTACTTACCTGTAATTATCTGCATGCATGCATATATAGTTGGCTCAAATACACAAGATCTATTCCTATACATACATACGAACAGCCCAATACTTACACATACACGTGCATGGCCTACTTGCCACTCTCGGTGGCTCGTTGCCCGCACGACTCGTTGGCCACTATATTGCGTCGTACGTTCATGTGGATCTCTTCGCGTCCTATTTTGTTGCACCAGCGTAACTCATGTATTGCTCCCGAACTACACACTTCCTGCTCGGATTCTCCCTGACCTGCAATTTACGTGTGTTGCACGGCACATGCTTGTGTTGCATCTGCTGTTACAAGAAAAACAAACCAACACAGTACTTTGATGTTCTGCAAATAAATTATTCTATCATAAATATTATATTTCATCATAAATATTATTATCAAATTAATCATATATATCATAAATAGAATTAATGAAAGCAGTAGGCAAGTAATAACAGTTGTGACAGAAACAAAACATTCAGGAATGCTTTGCTACTTGTTTGGTTCAGAGTTCAGACACCCTTCTGTCCCCATGAGCAATCCAATTAGTGTCGGAGTCGCAGATGAGTTGACAAGAGTTGCATCATTGCATGCTATTACTGCCCAATCGCGTTCGAAACCTGGTTCAACGCCAGTGCTCACCACATTAAAACGTGTGCGCACGCGTATGGTGGATGAGTGTAATATGCATGAGTTGTGTGTATGATACATGCTCTGTGTCCACCTTGTATCCAAAAATTAGTTTCAAAGTTCATAGTGTAATTGTAAAGATGACCCATTAAGAACGGTTAGACTGTAGCATTGCGTTTAACCAGTGGCGGAGCCAGAAAGTTCCAAAGAGGGGACTTAAAAAAGAGACATCCAAAATCAACTACTAATACACCGAGACGCGGAAGACGAACTGACGGGAGTTACGCACGTCGTGATTTGGTTTGAAGACGAACTGATCTGCCTCTGTGCTATGCGGAAGACAAACTGACCTGCTAGCTACCTCTATGCTATGCGGTATGGTTGTATGGGCCATGGGCCATCGCGGGGGGGGGGGTCTTTTGCGCTGGGCTGACGAGGTGGGCTCTAGCCCCACTGACGCCTCCGCCTCTGCGTTCAACCATTATAAAGTTCTCATACCTATTCTTGTAAAAAAGAAAAATCTTTCTCTCTCTAGTACTAGTAAAGCTCTCCTATCATACATGCATTAGGGCAGGTGCAACGCTCCATGGTGGACGGTGTCAAGGCCCCGAATTCGAGTTCGACTCATGCGGCTAGCATTAACCCTAACCAATCTTTAGCCGCGTTCGAGATCAATTTCTAACTCCAGAGCAAATCCTAAACTACCCCTTAGGAGTCTCCCAAGCTTAACTAAAAGTTTAGAGCTAGAAAATTGTAGACTGCAAGTGTGAGTTTCATCAAAGTTTAGAGCCTGATACTTGGAGATCTATAAGGGTCTAGAGTGCGCACATTAGTTGGTTACAAACTAGGAACTTTTCTCCATACAACGGTCGAGTTTTCTTGCCAATCCAACATCCAATTCTTAAGTTAGTGGGGATTTAGCCATAGCACTTAGTCTCCATGTGAGTTGGCAACTAAACTCAAAATAGCACACATCAAAACCCACCCAAAATCAGCAGCCACTAAAACCCATTTCTCTCCAACCCGTGCAACCCCATTTCCTTTTCTCCATTTCGTGCAGCTCCCCATCCCATGCAGCTCCTGGTTGAGCTCCTCTTTGGGAAGCTCTCCTCCATTTTTGCAGCACCCCAGCTCCTCCAAGCCCTCCTCCATTAGAGCACCTTGGAGCTCCTCCATCAGCATCCCCAAGCCGTCCCCAACTCCTCCAACCGGCGCCCTGCAGCGAGCCTCCTCCTCTTCTTCCACCTAGGGTTTCCATGGGGCATGTAAGGTATAAGTTTTCTTGGATTGGATTTGAGAGTTTCTTAGGTTTGGGAAGGGTTCTTGCAGGTTTGGGGCCCTAGGGTTTGGAGATTGTGGGGGAAAACTGCAGCTAGGGTTAGATTCATGTTCTGAATTTTCGAGCTGGCACTTGAGCTTCGGTTTCGTGCATGTTTGAGCTAGATAGAAGGGTCATATATCCTGCCGCCTGTTGAATAAGTTGTAGCTAGGTCTCTTACGGTCGTTTAGAGCACAATAAGTCGAAATTTGGCTAAACCAATCAAAATATATTGCCGTTTTACTGCTGGCTATCCCGAATTGGGTGCAGTTTCGGCAGAGCTGCGGTTTGCTCAGTTTTTGTGTGAGCTAAACTAGTTGTTGTCCAAATGGGGGTAGTGGGAATCGTAGGTAAGGTTTCTATGCTCAATTAGAAACTAAGAGAGCTCAATTTGATGGAGGGATTAAAAAGTTATGTTCATTTGAATAGCTAGTTGTTCTGAACTACTGAATATTGGACGCTGAAAATTTGCTCTCTGTTCCTGGCCGAACTGGGAGTTTTACATGCAATGGATGGATAATTGGCCAAATCTAAATTGTAGATATGCCTCTTAAGCTTCATTAGCACTTGGAAGCACTCAATTTCGTTAAACCTTGTGAAAGTTATGAGCATTTTGGTGGAATCTATCCAGTTTGGGAGCAGTTTGACAGAGCTGCTATTTTGTTTGGTTTTGGGTGAATTAATCCAATTGTTGTTCAATTGGGGGTAGAGGTATGTGTAGGTATTGTTCTCATGTTCAATTATAAACTGGAATCACTCAATTTGATTGAGTAGATAAATAGATATGTTCAATTGAAGTTCGTGTTGTCCTGAAATTTCAGAGTTTGGGTTTGAAACCAAAAGAATAGTGTGCTTGTTGTTTTCAGTTTTCCATGTTTGTTACAAAGGTTAGGATTTTGGGTTGGAGTAGTGTAGAACATTTCAAAATATGGCTTGGCTTTTAATTTGGAGTATTGACATTTACATTTACATGTTTGGTTGATGAAATGCTTGCATTTTTTTTGAGCTAGCATGGGTCCCCATTTGTCCTTTCATTTCATGAGCACGGCATACATCTCATTTTCACACATTGTGATCGTGTAGAGAACGAACCCGCAGAGGTTGACGTGACCGTGGTCGAGGGTGAGATTGAGGAGCATATTGTGGTTGAGAATTCGGCAGAAGCTCAAGGCAAGCACATAAGCATATTCAACCTTATATGAAATTTTATTTTGGTGAATCAATTGTTTAGTGGATGATTAAGTCATGCATTAGGAGTTGAATTGTGGGAATGGTATTAGAACCCAATTGTTGCACATACACCCTTTGATATTTGTTGAACACCTCCTTGGAGCTAGTCTAAGGGTAAATGTAATGTGTCCATGCTTAGTTTGCTTAGATGTCGGGTATGGGCCAAGTGGTGGATGGTTCCATCGCTTGAGAACATTTACTTCAAACTATTGTGCTACAATGGATTTGGGTAGGAACAAAAATGTGAAATTGAGACTGGGCGAGAGGGTTGGATCATTTCAGTGTGGAGACTCGAATGCGTAGTCTCGCCTGTGTCTGTTGAGGACCGATTCGTTGATTGCCCTGTTTATCAAGCACACTTTGTTGATCACATGCCTGATAATTGTACGATAAGCCACCCTTTCATGGCATACTATTCGATGGATCATGCCCTCATGCGGTTGGACGTGGTTGAGGGCGAGGTTTAGGCCGACTCTCGAGGGCCAAGCGAGGCTTGGGCCAAGCGAGGGGGTGCTAGGTGCTCGGACCGCATGAAGATGGTTCAACGAATAGGCATGGACGGGAGGAGGGTTGACATGAGGTTCCTTCGTGGGATTCATGTCGTGTGATTAATGATCCCCTGCAGGGTGCCGCCCTCTCGGATATGAGCACGCTTGTATCATCTGACATTTCAACGTAGTAATAACTTAAACTTGATGCTAGTTGGTATGTTGATGATTATACTTGTTCATGATAATACTTGCTTTACTTTAAATGTTTAATTTCAGATTTCACTCTAGCAATAAGTGCTGTCCATAAATGCTATAAAACCTGTGAATTGAGTAGTGGAATGTAACTATGCAACAAAGTTAAGCTTTTCCGCACTTTTTACATTAAGCTTGTTCCTTGCTACATCCAATGCATATTCTTTCGAGTCGGTCATATATGAACCACGGGTAAGTCTTGCGAGTACCGTTTGTACTCATGCTTCTGCTTTGTGGTTTTCAGGTGAGGATCAGGATGGATGCGAGTTCTGTTCTTACTGACTCTCGGTGTCCGGGCGGGGCACCGAGTAGAGGCTACTTGCGACGTTGTAAACGCCCGGAAGTGTTCAGGGGCAGGACACTTCCGGAGATGCTTTGTTTTGCTAATATGTTGGTTGAATTTACTTTTGTTGTATAGTTAGCCTTCCAAACCATGTCAAATGATGCTTGAGCACTTAGACTATTTTAGTTGTCGAGTCATGAATGCGTTGTAATGCATATGTTATGTCTAGTAGGTTGCTTCTATCCATGTCGATTATTATGCTATGTTGTTGTTGTGGTGTCATGTGTGGATAAGTTAATTGCTTTTCTGTCTGTTGAGTGGATGTCCTCACTTTTGGGGGCATTATGCCAAAATTTTGTAGAAATCCCGAGTCTAGGTAGGATCTTATTATTGTCTCTTTTGGCGAGTTAGAATCTATCGTTGTGAGTTCTTGCCATGTGTAGTTGTCGGGTTTGTCTTTGTTCTTGAGTTTTTAGTTGTTTTGTGGTGCTTCCGTGGTTGCGTTTCTGGTCGTAAAGTTTTGGGTTCGTTGCCCCCTTTATGCAAATTGAGTTGATATGTCATTGGAAACCAGTATGCGGGACGATCCTGGGCTAGTTTCGGATCGCATACCGGGGGAATACCGGGATTGTTGTCGAGTTATTCGAATGGTCTCACTGTTGCCTCAATTGGGCTTGGGTGCTAGCATTGCGAGCGCCCTCAGCGATCCATGGCTAGCCTCCAAATCCGATAAGGGCGACCGAGCGTTCAATAATCCGAGGACGGTCTGGGCGGCTCCTGACAGGCGGTGGCCTCGTAAGTCCACGTTGGATCGGATGCTACCCTAAGAAGTGTAGAGGAGATGAGTGTGAGGAGCCGCCCAGATCGTCCTCGAGTTATTGGATGAACAGTAGCTCCCATCGGATTTGGATCCTAGCAACCAATCACCGAGGTGATCCTGATGCTAATACCCAAGCCCAAAGGAGACAATCCTACGAACATCCAAACGACTCGACAACAACCCCGGTATTCCCCCGGTATGCGACCCGAAACGCGCCCAGGATCACCGCATACCGGAAACCAATACGATATCGATTCAATTTGCATAAAGGGGGCAACGAACCCGGAACCTTCCAAACCACACGCAAGTGGAAACACACGGCACAAAGACGAACCCGACAACCACCGAACCAAGATTGAAACAACTCCAAAACTCTAAACTAGGCAAGAACGGGGAAAAAGACCAAGACTCCGAAAAACGGAAAATTTCGGCATGACCCACCTAGAACCTATGGACATCCACTCAGCAGACAAGAAAACACAGTTGCAGTATATATATATTCAAAAGTAAAGCAACAACCACAACAGCCATACAATCACAAGTCGAGACAACCACCCACAGGATTTACTGACATAGACTTGAACATCGATTAGACATAAAGTAGAAGACTAACTACACAACAAAAGTGAACCAAATCGCAACACAAGCAAAATACGACTACTCCGAAGTGTCCTTGCCATGAACACTTCCGGGCGTGTGCGATATCGCTAAGCCTCTAATCGGTGCCCCGCCCGGTCACCGAGAGGCAGTATGGGCAGAACTCACACCCGCCATCCTGGTCCTCACCTGAAAACCACAAAGCAGAAGCATGAGTACAAAAGGTACTCGCAAGTCTTACCCGGGTCCATATATGACCGACTCCAAAGGATTATGCATTTAGTTGTAGCAAGGAGAAAGCTTAAGGTAAAAGTGCGGAAAAGCATTAACATTTGTAGTATAAATGCGACAATCGAACCAATTACAAGTTTAAAGCAGTTATAGACCGCACTTACTTCTAGTGTGAGATTGAAATTAACAACAATTAATGTAGAGCAATACATAACCATTTTAAAGCTCAAGCCCAACGGCGAACCACAAGTTCAAGTTATTTACTACGCAGAAGAAGTTCGGATTAAGCTTGCTCATATCCGAGAGCGCGGCAATTCGAATCGCTTAATTAGCCCTGCAGGGAAGCATTGATCGCACGACACTTACCACAAGGGCCTAGTGTCAACCCCCTCCCAATCATGCCCAATCGCTGAAGCGTCCTCCTGTGGCCCGAAAACCTAGCACCCCCTCGAGCAGCCCCAAGCCCGGCTTGGCGCCCGAGAGTCGGCCTAAGCCTCGCCCTCAACCACGTCCAACCACAGGAAGTTACGGTCCATCGATTCCGTATGAGAGAAAGAGTGGCTTACCGTACCATAATCGGGCATGCGACCAACCGGTGTGTGCTCAATCCTATTCCACTTATGGATCGGTCCTTAATTGACACAGACGGGGCTACACATTTGAGTCTCCATACCCAAATGAACCAACTCCCCGCCCGGTCCACAATTTATTTCTTTCCAAAACCTTTCCCAATTCCAAACCAACATAATGTAGCGTGTGTGTAATAATAACAACCGCAAGTGATGTAACCCTCCGTCACTTGGCCCGAACCCCGAACCTCTAAGTAAGACTAAGCACGGACTCGATTATTGTCGGTGTTTCGCACCTAATACGAATTTATGGTCGGATGGGGTCGCGCTCCTCTCCTCGAATGGTCGACTCAAGGAGTCGAAGATGTATACTGGTTCGGGCCGAATGTCCCTACTCCGGCCAGGCGGTGTGAATGTATTGATCTTTGGGAGACGGACAAGGGGTGTACAGCGAGGCGACGGCGGTCGGTCCGAACCCCTTGAGGTTTTCGCTTAGGAGTCGAGGCTACCTAGGAGACTGCTTTCTCTTTTCTCCGCGCCCCTCCTCTCGGCCTGCCTCTCCTTATATAGACGGAGGAGGCAGGTTACACGGAGTTGGGAAGACTACGAGGAGAGGGTGCACGCCTTGAGGTCTGGCTTCCTGCCTTGTCCTGGCCAACCCTCGCCCGTCCCGAGGTAGGGTTGGTGGCTCTGTGGCGTCTGATCTTGCGTAATCTTTGTCGGTGGTGGCGTGTTGCGTGGTGCTCTTGTCGGCCTCGGTGGCTTTAATGGCGCTTGACTTTGCTTCGCCTCGGAGTGGGCGTACTCCTGGCGAGTGCCAGGCGACGGGGCGGGGCTTGACTTCTTCGGTGGCTCTTCCGACAGCCTTTGGGAAGGAGCCGCCTACCCTGCACGGATGTCGGGTCCTCGCGCACAAGGCAATACCGACATCGCGTGGGCCCCGCTGGCTCGTGCGCAGGTGGAGCTTGAGCTTCAATATTAGGCGGCCGGCGCATGCCGACCGCCCGGAACCGGAGTCCGCCGACCGTCCGGGGTCGGCCCCGCACAGGTCGGGGCTCGTTCCCTGCGGCTCTAGTACCTTTCGGTGGTGCCGGGCCTTCGCCGTGATAGGTCAGCCCGTTCGTGCTTCCGGGCTGATGGGGGTACCCATGGTATGGGTACTCGTCAAGAGTTTCGAGCCCCGGAGCGGGTCGGAGAGCCGCTCGGGGGTTTAGCCTGGCGGCGGTAACCGTCGGCCCGGAGGTCGGTGATGCTAGGTCGTCGTGGCTGCCTGGGAGCCGTGCCAGCCTAGAAAAGAGCCCGGGTGCGCGCGAGCGCACCCGGTGGGTGTAGCCCCCGAGCCCCCGAGCGGGTCAGGGAGCCGGTCGGGGGTTTACCCGGTCGAAAAGCGGCCGCGGACCCTGAGGTCGGCGACGCCTTTGGTCGGGGCCGCCGCTTGTCGGTCATGCCCGCCCAAAGAGCCCGGGTGCGCGCGAGCGCACCCGGTGGGTGTAGCCCCCGAGCCCCCGAGTGGGTCGGAGAGCCGGTCGGGGGTTTAGCCCGGCCGCGGTAGTCGTCGACCCGGAGGTCGGTGGCGTCACGCGATCGCTCGGAGTCGCGCCACTGAAAGAGCCCGGCAAGGCTGAGCGCACCCGGTGTAGTTCCCGAGCCCCCGAGCGGTCAGTGGAGCCGGTCGGGGTTTATCTTGGCCGGACTGGGCAGGCCACGGTGTGCGTGGGTCCTCGAGTCGTGAGCTGACGCGCGTTTACCTTCGCTTCGGTTTGAACGCCGTGCTCGTGGCGAAGCTACTATCGGGTAATCCGAAAGTGGAACCTTGGCGATCCCCTTGAGGGGTTCGCTTCAAGCCGACGTAGCTCCTGCGTGGCGTCCGACTACGGGGCGTTCCATAAAAACCTTTCCTTACTCGATCCCGTGTCGGATCGCCGTCGTCCGCCGACCCGAGCGCCGGGCCGCTACTCATCGATGAGTTCCGCGGGAGAGTGTGAGGTATGGTCTCGGACGCGAAGTCACGTTGATTGGGTCGTCCGCCGACCCAACCGAGGCCCTTCGGGGCTCACCGCGACTCGCCGCTCGCTTCTTTACGCGGCCGGGCGGTTGCTCCACCGGCCGATTCGGCCTTCAGAACCCACAAAGACGGTGCCGGGCCTCGGTGCGAGCCTATAGGCGCTTGCTCTCCCGAGGCCGGCGGCCCAATGGCCGCTTGCATACCTTTCACGGCGCGGGCGCTCGGCCCATCGTAATCGGGCGGAGTTCGCGATGTCGCGGCGGCCTTGGCGCGAGGCGGCCATCTGTCGAGCGCGATTAATGCGCAGTGGGATTTAAATGGATCGCGGCACGTTATCGGGAAACGGCGAGGCGACAAAGTGACGGTTTTGCGACCGCGTTGATTTGCGTGAGGAGGCGTCGATTTCGGCGCGGAGGCGCGTCTGTTCCCGCCTTGCGCCTATAAAGGAAGGAGTGGGTGGCGTGGTAGGCGCCAAGCCCTCTGTTCGCGCACTCTGCAGAAAAAGGAAAAGGGAAGAAAGAAAACGAGGGAAGAAGAGGAGCTTCCTGCTTCGTCGCGTCGTTCCCTGCTTTCCTTCGCGCATTTGGAGATGTCGCTGACCCCGCACTCGGCCGCAAGTGTCGCTTATCTCGGCCTGGAGAGGAAGGAGTTCCTTCCTCCGCGCCCGAGTCCGGCCGGGCGAAGTTCACGGCCGGGACCGAGGTCCCCGAACTTGAGGACGGCGAGATAATCTCGCTGGCGTTCTTCTACGAACGGGGCTTCGGACTTCCGCTCCACCCGTTCGTCCGGGGGTTGCTGCACTATTACGGGGGAGAGGTTCATCACCTGAACCCGAATGGAGTCCTCCATATTGCGGTCTTCATGACGCTATGTGAGGCCTTTCTGGGGATTGAACCCCATTTTGGGCTCTGGCGCCACTTCTTCTTCGCGAGGCCGTCACCGGACACCGCCGGCCTCCTGGCTCGATGATCCAATCAAGCGCAACCACCGCAAACCGTTCTACATCGATTTGAGGCTGCCGACGCCTAACCGGGGTGGCATAGCGAGTGGTTCTATGTCCGGAACCTCGACAACAAAGGTTCTCCCTTCCGGTGGGAATTTACCAACGCCGCATCCCTGTTGGGGCTGGGGTCCTGACACGAAGGACCGGAAGAAGGTGGACGCGATCCTTGAAAAGCTCGCGGACCTGAAGCGGCGGGGCCTGACAGGCAAGGTGGTCCTCAGTACGTTCATGGAGAGGCGCATCCAACCCCTCAAGGGTCGGTTACGTCCCATGTTTGAGTACATTGGGCCGACCGACTCGCAAGGTCGCCGAGCGGAGCTCCCTCCGTCGGAGATCCTCGCGCGTGTCCGCAGCCTCCATCGCGGAGACACCGAACCCGGGCGGGCGAGGCGCCGCGCCGTTTTCGCAGAATCCGTAGAACTGGGTACGCCTCGACGGCTCTCGCTCGCTTTGCTTTGCTCTGCTCCTTCGCCTCCTTACCCGAGCGCAGCCCCGCAGGGGCTCGGTGGATCGATCTCCGCCCCTTGCTGCCGGGGAAAAGGAGTTGAGGGCGGCCGCGCCTCGAAAAGGAGAAGCAGGACGCCGCCGCTAGCGGAAAAAAGGCCACCAAGACGCGGAAGAGGAACGAGCGCGCGGACCGCCACAGTGGCGAGGAGGTCTCGAGGAGACCTCAAGAGACCTCAGTGAGGGTGACGAGGAGTCGTTGCCGAGCGAGGAGAGGAAGTCGCCGGAGGCGATTTCGCGGCCGCGACGGGGTCCTGGGCCAAGGCCGGGCGACCGCATGCTCCTCCGAAGAGACCGCGGGCGCAGGTTTATCCTGCGCAGCGGGTCCTCGCCGCCTCCTCGCGGGCGTCCGGCAAAGAGGGCACGTCAGTGCCGGTTGTTCGCTTCCTCCCGTAAGTGGCTTGCGCCAATTCCTCTGTGTCGACTTCTTCGCAATTCTCGACCGATCACAGACGCAGGTTCACTGGGCCACGGAGGGCGCCGAGCCCTACTGGCGGTGAGGAACCGCCTCCCTGGCCCCGCCCACGGGCGCGGCGGTGGTTGTCGGGAGCGGGATCGCCGGATGCGCCTCGCGGTAGGGGCCCGCTTGGCGAGGACGCCGCTGCAGGGGACGATCTGGGCCGCCGGATGCATCGCTAAGGCGTAAGCTCGTCGGGCGTGCTTCCGCGCGTTGCCGGACGAGGCCGGGCGGAGTTCCGGCCGCCGCTTTCCTGCCGCCGACTGCGGAGGTCGCGAGCCCGTCGCCGGGAAGCAATCGGGATTCGCCGGCGGACGAGATCTACCACCCCGCCGCCGCCGCCGCCACCGGCGGTCCGAGTGTCGCCGATGGGCGACAACCGACCGCCACAGCGCCTGGCGGGGAAATCAAGTCGTATGGCGCCGATCGCTGGCTGATTGGCCCTACCGACCGGCCGGGGTCCCGCGTTTCGCTCGACGACGACGCAGAACGCGCGGATTGGGACGCCTGGAGGAAGAGATGGGAAGGATCCACGCCGACCTTACCCTTGTTGTTGACGCCAAGGCCCAAGGCGAGGGAAGTCCATTGCTCAGGAGTCCCGCCGCCAGATCGGGTAAGTTTGACGGGATTTCTCTTGTGCACCTTCTTGACCGGAAATGGAGATCGACCGGGCGGTACTTTGCAGCGCTTGACATCCCGCGGTGGACAAGTCAATGTTCCTCCGCGCTTGCACACGGGGAGTGCCATAGGGGAAGAGCCGCTCGACGCTGAGGGCGCTTGCCGGGCCGAAAGCAAGGAAGGGTCGCCTCGGCGGGTCAGCGGTCGGGAGAGGTCGCCGAAGCCTTGCGGGAGGCTCAATGACGCGCGAGCCGTTGGCCACCGAGGGAGAGAGGGCTGTCGTCCACTGGCGGATCTGAAGCAGGCCAAGACTTGCGCAGTCTGGCGGCAAAGATCTGCCGGCGAGGCCGCCCTCTATCGGAAGGAATGCGAGTCGATCCGCAGGAGGCCGACCAGCCAAGGCCGAGCGGATCTCGCCGGGGAGCTCGTGGACGATGAAGGAGCTTGCCGATCAGGTTACGGCCGACCGGGAAGCGCGTGCCAAGGTCGAGGAGGAACTTCGCGCCAAGGAGGCTTCCGTGGCGGTGAGTAGTTCGTTCTTCCGAGTCGCCACGGCGAGCGCCCCTCGACAAGTTGTTTTCGCCCCTGGCAGATTCGCGAAAAGCCTTACCGACGCTACCGGAGTCGCTGAAGGGCGGCGGTGGAGGCATCGAGACGCGCGGTCGAAGTTACGCGACCGGCCCTTTTGAATAAGCGGTTGGCGGAGAGGATGCGCCGACACGACGCCACCGACGGCCTCCACGTGGCGCCCAGCCGCCGCGACCGTTGTTCGGGCTTACTCGCCCAGCGCCATCCCCGCCATGCTTGGGTGGATCCTCGAGCGCCGAGGCGTCGGTGCGGGAAGCGGCGGTGCTTGGCGCTTCCTCGCCCTGGTCAACACCGCCTCTTATTACGACGGCGTCGACCTTGAGGCGGTCGGAGCGGCGTCGCTGGCCGACCGGGCGACGAAGAGGTCGACGCGTTCATGGCCCGGCCGATCCGTGTGCCCAAGAGATTGCCGGCCGAATCTCGCCAAGGCGAAATTCTCCGAAGGGGGAGGAAGATTAGTTTTCCTTCCGCTTGCTTTTTGGCAATGTATGTAATGAACAAGACTGCCTAGTTGAGCTCAAACACCGGGCTGTTTTAAGTTACTCTGCCTGCCTACCCCGTGTTTCTTTTATGAATTTGGGCAATTTTTCAACCAGAGCTACGGGGCCACAGGGTGCCCCGAGAGCGAGGGCGTTGCACCAGTGTTCATGCGAAGAGGACACGGGGCAGGGCGAGCTGCCTCGAGCGATTGCTTGATGGAGGAGGTGTCGGGGTCGGACCACCTCCTTCGCGAAGCTTTGGCGGGTTGAAATCTAACCTAAGTGGGGGTGCTCCGACCGCTCGTAGTGTTTCTTGCTCGGGGGGCTTGTTTCCCTCCGCAGAGTGCTACTTCGAAGCCGTAGCCGCGGGGGGCGTGGGCCGTAGCACTTTGAGCCGAGGGAAATAGCCGCGAGGTAGATAGCTCTCGGTCGGGTGCGGCTTAGGTTAGCGACCGCTGCTTTTAAATGATGGTCGGGTTGGGCCTCTGGGCGAGGGTTGTAGCATTCGCCAACCTATATCGAAGGCTCCATCCGACCGCCGCTCGGCCCTTCGCGTAGCCTCCTTTTGCACAAAGTGCTACTGAACCAGCGCTGGGGCGTGGGCCGTAGCATTTTGGTTTTGAGGAGGTTACTTTAGGAGGGGAGCTCGGTCGGAGTGGTAACCGGTTATCGATTTAGGTCGCCGACCCTACCTCGAGGTCATGCACCCGAGTGGTGCGTGGGGATCGAGGGTGAAGTCGCCACGCCGCTTGAGTTCGCGGTGGGTGTACGATTTTTTCCGGAAAAGGAACTTTATGCTTTCGGGATAAGGGTGAATTAACTCGCCTTGAGGACCGCGCCGATTTGGGCCGATTGGCGCTTGTGCGCTGCGTGACCCCTAAGGCGCTGTTTTCGCTTCCTCTCGTGACCGCTTTGGCGACTTGGGGCGCCGTGCGCCGCTGGTTATAAAAGGAGAGGCGCCAAGGTGCTCATATTCGTGATGCCATGGCGGACCACAACGCCGCCTTCGCGAGGAGGTAGTCGCCATCAGGCCTGGTTATGCGGAGGTGGCGGATGTCGAGGTCGCTTGCTCGTCGTGAGGACGCATGGCGAAGCCTGGCGTCCTCGTTGCCGTCGGCGTTCCTCGCCGAAGCGAGGGCGCCACTATTGCGCGGTGGTAGAGGCACGCCGCGGGCTCTGGCCTGGCAGTGGCGCGCACTAAGATCGCAATGGGCGGTTCGCTCTTGGTTGGGGCGATGTTCCTCCATAAATAAATAAAGTGCTCGGGTTTCTCTTTTCGTCTCTTTTCGCTCCTTCTCTTTTTGTGTCGAGATCTAGCCCTCGTTCTTTCGCACGTGATCGAAGGAGGACAGTTTCCGGACCTCTCGCTGGGCGGAGGTCGAGTGCTCTAGATCAAAGAAACGAGAGAGGTTCGAGAGAGAGAAAAACCACTTGGCCTGGCCGTCCGACCGCTGCAGCTTTGAGTGTTTTTCGCATGGTACAAAAAGAGGAGAGAGGCCGACTATGGATAGAACCTTCGCCTTCTCTATGTTCCAGCGCTTGTCACGAGATTCCTTCGGTGTCCTTGAGGCGGAAAGTGCCGGTCGGAGGACTTCCGTGATGGTGAAAGGGCCCTCCCAAGGCGGGGAGAGCTTGTGTCTGGCCCTTCGCGGATCGGACTTGGCGCAGCACTAAGTCGCCGACCAACGAAGCGGCCGCGACCCGCTTACCGTGGTAGCGACGCAGCGGCCGATATTTTGCCGATCAGAAGATCGCGACGCCTCGAAGCTTCGTCGAAGCCTGGCCGAGGTCATCTTGTCGTTCCTCGATTGCCCGTGCGTTGTTGTAGTTCTCGCACCCTTTGGTGCGCCAGACTCAAGGTCGGTCGGGAGGACAGCCTCCGCCTCAACACCAAGAAAAAGGAGTGAACCCGGCCGACCGGGTTGGCGTGGTTCGCAGACTCCAAAGCACGGGCGGTAGCTCGGCGGCCCATCGTCCCGCGAATTTCTTGATCGGTGAAGATTCGCGCTTGAGTCCTGGAGGATCATGCCGCTGGCTCGCTCGGCCCGTCCGCTGGCTCGGGTGTGCCACCGCCGCCCGATCGACTCGGATGTTGAAGTTGTCGCAGAACTCGAGGAACTCCTTTCCCGTGAATCGCGCCCCGCTGTCGGTGATGATGGAGTTGGGGACCCCGAACCGTAGACAATGTCGCGGAAGAAACTTGCTGCTGCGCCGATGTGATCTTTGCCAATGGCTTTGCTTCAATCCACTTTGTGAACTTGTCTACGGCGACAAGCAAGTGAGTGAAGCCCCGGCGCCTTTCGAAGGGTCCGACCAGGTCGAGCCCCCAAACCGCGAAGGGCCATGTGATGGGGATCGTCAGTGGCTTGCGCAGAAGATGCGCCTCGGGCGAAGAATTGGCATCCTTCGCAGTGCGGACAATCTGGGTCGTGACCGCTATGGCGGTCGGCCAAGAGAAACCTTGCTCGGAAGGCTTTTCCTACCAGGGATCGCGGGCGCCGCATGGTGCCCGCACACCCTGCCGTGGATGTCCCGCAGAAGGTGCTTCCTTGGTCTGGCCTAACGCACTCAAGGATTCCTGACGGCTCCTCTTGTAGAGGGCGCCGATCAGATTTAAAGACTTAACCCGCCGAGCGAGGCGCCGAGCCTCGGTGGTATCGGCGGAGCGACCCGCTTGTCAATCGATCGACAAACGGTCGCCTCCATCGGCTTTCAATGCTCAGACGCCTAAGTCCGACTCCAGCGGTGTGGACATCCGACCGAGATCGGTGGGGCCGCCCGCCTTTGGGTCGGGCGGCGCCTCAAAGACCTTCGGTTCCAACCGGATTGATGGGTCGTTGAGGTCGGAGACGAAGATTCCAGGGGAACCGCCCTTTCCTGAGGCGAGGTTGGCGAGGAGTCGGCTTCACCGCTAGAAGCGTCGGTAGCTATGATGGAGCTCGAAACCCTTGAACTTCTCCTCGAGCTTGCGGACCTCCAGTAAAGAGGGCGGCCATCCGAAGCGCCACGGGCTCTGGCTTTCATCACTTGGTCGACGACCAGCTTGGAGTCGCCGCGAACGTTGAGCCGTCGTGCGCCCAGGTCGGCGGCGATCCGAAGGCCGTTGACGAGGGCTTCGTACTCGGCGACATTGTTGGTGGCGTCGAAGAGTAGTCGTATGGCGTACCGGAGTTTGTTGCCGAGTGGGGAGATGATGACGACCCCCGCGCCGGCCCCGTTCTTGGTGTAAGACCCATCGAAGTACATCGTCCAGTACTCCGGGTCCTCGACCGCCGCAGGGACTTGTGCCTCAGTCCACTCGGCGACAAAGTCCGCCAAGACCTGGGACTTGATCGCCGTCCTGGGGACGTACGATATGTCGAGGCCGTTGAGCTCGAGAGCCCATTTGGCGATCCTTCCGGTAGCGTCGCGGTTGTGGACGACTTCTCCGAGCGGCGAGGAGGTTACCACGGAGATGGGGTGTCGATCGAAGTAATGGGCAAGTTTCCTCTTGGTGATGAGCACCGAGTACAAGAATCTCAGATCTGGGGATATCGGACCTTTGTTTCGAGACTACCTCGGCCGAAGTAGACCGGCCTTTGTACCTTGAGAACGCTGGCCTTCCTCCGCCGCTCCACAACAAGTGCCGCTACCGACGACCGAGTCGTGGCGGCGATGTAGAGGAGCAAAGGCTCCTGCGGCTCCGGCGACCAGACCGGAGGTGAGGTCGAAAAAGCCTTTAGTCGACTAAAGGCTTCCCGAGCTTCGCTGGTCCAGAAAATGGTCGGACTTCTTCATCACCTTGTAGAGTGGCATCCTCGTTTCGCCACGAGGCGGATACGGCGACTTAGTGCCGCGAGGCATCCCATCAGCCTTTGAACTCCCTTCAGATCGTTGATTGGCCCCATCCTTGTGATAGCGGAGATCTTATCTCGGTTGGCTTCGATGCCACGCTCGGAGACGATGAATCCCAAAGAACTTGCCCTCGGGGACCCCGAAGACGACTTCTCGGGTTGAGCCTTATGCGAAACCGCCTGAGGTTCGCAAAAGTCTCCTCCAGGTCGGTGATGAGGTCATCGGCCTTCCTGGTTTTGGATAACGATGTCGCCGACGAGGCTTCGATGTTACGGCCAATTTGGTCTCAAAACATGCCCGCATACATCGCCGTACGTGGCGCCGCGTTTTCAGGACTAAAAGGCATCGTGGACGTAACAAAGACGAGCCATACGGGTGATGAAGGAGGTCGCGAGCTGATCGGACTCCTTCATCGCGACCGTGATAGCCCGAGTAGGCATCCAAAAGGAAAGGGACTCACACCGGCGGTGGAGTCCACGACCGGTCGATGCGAGGCAATGGGAATGGATCTTTCTGACAGGCCTTGTTGAGGCTCGTGTAGTCAACGCACATTCTCCATTGCCTCGACTTTTTCTTTACAAGGACGGGATTGGCGAGCCACTCGGGTGACGCACCTCCTTACAAAACCGGGCCAAAAGTTTGGCGATCTCTTCCCCAATGGCCCGCCGCTTCTCTTCGTTTAAACGGCGCAGCGCTGGGCGATTGGTCCGATCCCGGCCGAATGTTCAGGAGTGCTCGGCGACCTCCTTCGACTCCTGGCATGTCCGAGGGTCTCCAAGCCGAAGACGCCTCGGTTTGCTTGGAGGAAGTCGACGAGCGCGCTTTCCTATTTGGTGGTGAGGGCGGCCCCGATCCGCACGGCCTTGGCGGGATCCTCGATCAACAAATGACCTCCTTCGTGTCCTCCGCGGACTTGAAAGAGCTAGTCCCCGACTTGCCGGAGCTCGGGCGGATCCGGGGCCTTCTCGGAGCCGGGCGAGCTCGGCAGGTTAGGACGGCCGAGGCCACTCGCAGCCGCTTCGGGCCGTTAGCTTGTAGGCGAAGCTGGAAAGATGTGGCCACGGTGATGACTCCTTGCGGCCCTGGCATCTTCAGCTTGAGGTAGGTGTAATTGGGGACCGCCATGAACTTCGCGTAGCATGGTCGTCCCAGGAATGGCGTGGTAGGAGCCGGAAGTCCACAACCTCGAAAGTGAGGCTCTCGCGGAAGTTGTCCGGGCTTCCAAAGGTGACGGCAGGCCGACCTGCCCGAGGGGTGGGCTCATTGGCCTGGCACGACGCCATGGAAGGGCGCCTTGCTCGGCCGAGGGCGGAGCGAGGGACCCTCAGGGCATCCAGGGTCTCAACATACATGATGTTGAGATCATGCCGCCGCCCATGAGCACCTTGGTCAGCGCCGCCCCCACGATGGGGTCGACGACGAGCGGATAGCGCCCCGGTGCGGGATGTGGTCGGGTGGTCGGTCCGGCCGAAGGCGATCGGGCACTCCACCACCTCAAGTAGGTGGGCACGGCGGGGTAGCCGTGTGGACCTCTCGGTGGCGAAGCTTCAACCGCCGCTTGTCGGCGAGCACTCCGCCTCCAAGATCATGAGACACCGCCGAGTTGTGGGAACTCGTCGGCCGCTCATCGCTCTTTGTCCCGGCTGTCGGTGCCGGGTCGCGCTTCTTCCCTTACCCCGCGACGCCGTGGGGTTTCCGGAGAGAAACCGCTCAGGACTTCGCAGTCCCGAGCATTTGTGCTTGACGGGATAGTCGTGGGTTCGGCACGGACTATCCATCAACTTCTCGAATCGGCCGCTGAGCCGAGCCGCTTGGCAGGTCGGCTTGGCCAGCGGCGACTATTCGCCTTTCGCGCCCTCGCTTCCTTCCGCTTTCTTTTGTCCGGTGGTCGGAGGGGGCGCCCCGAGGTCGGCTGTCTTGTGGGCCGCCTTCCTTTCGAAGATGGCCCCCACGGCCTCGCCGAGGCGTGGTTGGTGGCGATGTCAAGGAGCTCCTTGGTGGTCCGGCTTCGTGACAGCCCCAACTTGTGGACTGTGAGCCTCGCACGTGGTGCCGTAGATGAACGCCGACGACGCCGTCGGCGTCGCGGATGTCGGGAGCTCATTGCACCGCTGGGAGAAGCGGCGGATGTAGTCCCCGAGGGTCTCCTCCGCCGCTGCTTGCAGCTTTTCAGTCCCAGGAGTTGCGGGCGCTTTGTACGCGTTCTGGAAATTTCCGACTAAAAGGTTCGCCAGTCGGCCCAATCGCCGATGGTATCTGGCGGCGTGTACTCGAGCCATGCTCGAGCTGAATCCGCAAGATAGATGGGGAGGTATCGGATGACGAAGCGAGTCGTCTGTCGCTCCCCACCGACAGCGAGCCGATAGTCCTCTAACCAGACATCGTTGGTAGCCCCGTGTACTTGGCTATGTTGGTCGGAGCCCGAATCGACCGGGAAGTCGGCGTTGGCGGATGCGGCGGTGAACGCGCCGCGCCCAGACCGTCGAATCCTGGTCGGGATGGTTGCGCCGCCGCTATCGGCGACTTGCAGGGTGCCGCGTCGGTAGCTCTTCTTCGCGCCGAGGGTGGTGCGGAGATCATACTTGTCCCCAGGCGATGGCGCACCGGGTGTATGATGCCTGGGGAGTTCGTGGCGGGCCGTTTTGGCTGGCTCCGCCGCCTGTGAGGGGGAGGGCCCAGCGGCCCGGTGGCGCCCGTCACGAGAGCTAGAACCTTGGGCGTGCGAACGACAAGACGCCTACCACCCCTGAGGTTCCGGTAGGTGGCCTTGGCTTCAGTTCGCTGGCTCAGCAGCCTCAGAGCAGATTGCCGCTAGCCGGGCAATGTTACGTTGGCGTGGGGAAGAACGGAAGGCCGCTTCGCTCTTAGCCAATTGTCGATGTGACCTGGCCTACGGGCGCGGCCGGGAGGCCGGTGGTGCGGGCTAGGCCGACGGCGCCCAGCTTCGCCTGGAGCTTATCGAGCCTCGGCCTTCGGGCTTCTAACTCCTTCGCTACCGCTGCCGAGGTCGGGCGTTGTAGGTGCTTGTGGCGTCGCCTTCCGCCGGGATTCCTCCCGCCGCGCTTCGTCGCTACGGGAGGAGGGTCCCGATGGTAACGGGTGGAGGATGGCTCCGCCGCACCGCCATATTGCACTCGCGGTGTAGGCTCCTTCGAGGGGCACACTCCTTGCTCTGAGCTAGAGCCGTGGTGGAGGAATCCGCCAGCCAGGTCGTGGAGGGAAGCCGCCACAGAATCGCCATGGCCACGAAGTTGTGAGCTCGTGGAGGGTGGTTCCGCCGCCGCCGCAGCGTAGGCGGTGTCGCCAGAGCAATGCCGGCGGGCTGCCGGGCCCGCTCGCGACTTGCGCTGGGGCCTCGAGGCCGAGGTTGCCGAGGACGCCGAATCGCATCCAGGCTTGTGGAGGCGTCCGGTCCCGACGGCAAAGAGGACGAGGACAAGCTCTCCGCCAGAGTGACGATGAAATCGAGGGCGCCAAACGGATCCACTCGACATCGGGCGAAACGAGTGGGAGGAAGCCATCGTGGAGGAGAATGGGAACCCAAGATGAGGATGTCGCTGAAGACGCCGCGAGAACCCCTACCCGGGCGCGCCAACTGCCGGTGTTTCGTGCACCGGCAAGAATACGAATTTATGGTCGGATGGGTCGCGCTCCCTCTCCTCGAATGGTCGACTCAAGGAGTCGAAGATGTATACCGGTTCGGGCCGAATGTCCCTACTCCAACAGGCGGTGTGAATGTATTGATCTTTGGGAGACGGACAAGGGGTGTACAGCGAGGCGGACGGCTACCGTCCGAACCCCTTGAGGTTTTCGCTAGGGAGTCGAGGCTACCTAGAGACTGCTTTCTTTTCTCCGCGCCTCCTTCGGGCCCTGCCTCTCCTTATATAGACGGAGGAGGCAGGTTACACGGGAGTTGGGAAGACTACGAGGAGAGGGGTCTGCACGTCTTGAGGTCTGGCTTCTGTCTTGTCCGGCCAACCCCTGCCCGTCCCGAGGTAGGGTTGGTGGCTCTGCGGGCGTCTGATCTTGCGTATCTTTGTCAGGGTGGCGTGTTGCGTGGTGCTCTTGTCAGCCTCGGTGGCTTTAATGGCGCTTGACTTTGCTTCGGCCTCGGGAGTGGGCGTACTCCTCTGCGGAGTGCCAGGCGACGGGACGGGGGCTTGACTTCTTCGGTGGCTCTTCTGACAGCCTTGGGAAGGAGCCGCCTACCCTGGTACGGATGTCAGGGGTCCCTGCGCACAAGGCAGCCGCCTGACACTGGCGTGGGCCCCGCTGGCTCGTGCGCAGGTGGAGCTTGAGCTTCAATATTAGGCGGCCGGCGCATGCCGACCGCCCGGAACCGGAGTCCGCCGACCGTCCGGGGTCGGCCCCGCACAGGTCGGGGCTCGTTCCCTGCGGCTCTAGTACCTTTCGGTGGTGCCGGGCCTTCGCCGTGATAGGTCACCTGCTCGTGCTTCCGGCTGATGGGGTACCCATGGTATGGGTACTGCCAAGAGCCTCGAGCCCCTGAGCGGTCGAGAGCCGCCGGGGTTTAGCCTGGCGGCGGTAATCGCCGCCCGAGGTCGGTGATGCTAGGTCGCCGTGGCTGCCTGGGAGCCGTGCTACCTAGAAAGAGCTCGGCAAGGCGAGCGCACCGTGGGTGTAGCCCCGAGCCCCGAGCGGTCGTGAGCCGGTCGGGGTTTAACTGTGCCGAAAAGCGACCGCGGACCGAGGTCGGCGACGCTTTGGTCGGGCCGCTGCTTGTCGGTCTTGCCCGCCCAAAGAGCTCCTGCAAGGCGAAGACCCGCAGGGTGTAGCCCCGAGCCCCGAGTGGGTCGGAGAGCCGACGGGGTTTAGCCCGGCCATGGTAATCGCCGACCGAGGTCGGTGGCGTGTTTAGGCCTGCCGCGATCGCCGGAGTCGCGCCACTGAAAGAGCCCGGCAAGGCGCGAGCGCACCTGGTGGGTGTAGCCCTCGAGCCCTCGAGCGGGTCAGGGAGCCGGTCGGGGGTTTACCCGGTCGGACTCGGGCAGCCACTGCACGTGGGTCCTCGTGAGTCGTGAGCTGACGCTGCGTTACCTTCGCCGGCTTGAACGCCGTGCTCGTGGCGAAGCTACTATCGGTAATCCGAGTGGAACCTTGGCGATCCCCTTGAGGGGGTTCGCTTCTGCGACGTAGCTCCCGGCGTGGCGTCCGACTACCGGGGCGTTCCATAAAAACCTTTCCTTACTCGATCCCGTGTCGGATCGCCGGGTCGCCCGCCGACCCGGAGCGCGCTGGCCGCTTACTCATCGATGAGTTCCGCGGAGAGTGTGAGGTATGGTCTCGACGCGAAGTCACGTTGATTGGGTCGTCCGCCGACCCAATCGAGGCCCTTCCGGGGCTCATCGCGACTCGCCGCTTCTTTTTTACGCGGGCGGTTGCTCCACCTGGCCGATTCGCCTTCGTAATCCACAAAGACGGTGCCGGGCCTCGTGCGAGCCTATAGGCGCTTGCTCTCCCGAGGCCGGCGCCCAAAGGGGCCGCTTGCATACCTTTCCGGCGCTGGGCGCTCGCCCATCAGAATCGGGCGGAGCCCGCGATGTCGCGATGGGCGCTGGCGCGAGGCGGCCATCCTGTCAGAGCGCTTAACGCGCAGTGGGATTTAAATGGATCGCGCACGTTATCGGGAAACGGCGAGGCGACAAAGTGACGGTTTTGCATCGCGTTGATTTGCGTGGAGGAGGCGCCGATTTCGGCGCGAGGCGCTGGCCTGTTTCGCTTGCGCCTATAAAGGAAGGAGTGGGTGGCGTGGTAGGCGCCAAGCCCTCTGTTCGCGCACTCTCGAAAAAGGAAAAGGGAAGAAAGAAAACGAGGAAGAAGAGGAGCTTCGCTGGCCGCTGGGCTGCTTCCTCGCTTCCTTCACAAGATTTGGAGATGTCGCCGACCCCAGACTCGGCCGCGGCGTGTCGCTATCTCGGCCTGGAGAGGAAGGAGTTCCTTCCTCCGCGCCCGAGTCCGGCCGGGCGAAGTTCACGGGCCGACCGAGGTCCCCGAACTTGAGGACGGCGAGATAATCTCGCTGGCGTTCTTCTACGAACGGGGCTTCGGACTTCCGCTCCACCCGTTCGTCCGGGGGTTGCTGCACTATTACGGGGGAGAGGTTCATCACCTGAACCCGAATGGAGTCCTCCATATTGCGGTCTTCATGACGCTATGTGAGGCCTTTCTGGGGATTGAACCCCATTTTGGGCTCTGGCGCCACTTCTTCTTCGCGAGGCCGTCACCGGACACCGCCGGCCTCCTCGGGGCTCTGATGATCCAACTGCGCAACCACCGCAAACCGCTTCTACATCGATTTGAGGCTGCCGACGCCTAACCGGGGTGGCATAGCGAGTGGTTCTATGTCCGAACCTCGACAACAAAGGTTCTCCCTTCGTGGGAATTTACTAACGCCGCATCCCTCGTTGGGGCCGGGTCCTGACACGGCGACCGGAAGAAGGTGGACGCGATCCTGAAAAGCTCGCGACCTGGCGGCGGGCCTCGACAGGTGCAAGGTGGTCCTCAAGATGCTCATGGAGAGGCGCATCCAACCCCTCAAGGGCTGATTACGCCCCATGTTTGAGTACATTGGGCCGACCGACTCGCAAGGTCGCCGAGCGGGAGCTCCTCCGCCGGAGATCTCGCGCGCGTGTCCGCATCTCCATCGCGGAGACACCGAACCAGCGGGCGAGGCGCTCGCGCCGTTCTCGCGCAGTAATCCGTAGAACCTGGTACGCCTGACGGCCTCGCTCGCTTGCTTTGCTCTGCTCCTTCGCCTCCTTACCCGAGCGCAGCCGCAGGGGCTCGGTGGATCGATCTCCCGCCCCTTGCTGCCGGGGAAAAGGAGTTGAGGGCGGCCGCGCGCCTAAAAAGGAGAAGGTGACGCCGCCCGCTAGCGGAAAAAAGGCCACCAAGACGGAAGAGGAAAGAGCGCGCGACCGGGCCACAGCGTGGCGAGGAGGTCTCGGAGGAGACCTCGGAAGAGACCTCGAGTGAGGGTGACGAGGAGTCGTTGCCGAGCGAGGAGAGGAAGTCGCCGAGGCGAGCCTCGCGCCGCGACGGGGTCCTGGGCCGCGGGCCGGGCGATCATGCTCCTCCGAAGAGACCGCGGCGCAGGTTTATCTCGCGAAGCGCTGGTCCTCGCCGCCTCGCGGGCGTCCGCAAAGAGGGCACGTCAGGTGCCGGTTGTTCGCTTCCTCCCGGTAAGTGGCTTGCGCAATTCCTCCGTGCCGACTTCTTCGCAATTCGACCGATCAACAGACGCAGGGGCCTTCACTGGCCGGAGGGCGCCGAGCCCTACTGGCGGTGAGGAACCGCCTCCCGGCCCCGTCCACGGGCGCGGCGGTGGTTGTCGGGAGCGGGATCGCTCGGATGCGCCTCGCGGTAGGGCCCGGCCGAGGGGACGCCGCCAGAGGGGGACGATCCGGGCCGCCGCCGGATGCATCAAGGCTGGGCAGAAGCTCCGTCGGCGTGCTTCCGCTGCGTTGCCGACTCGCTGAGGCCGGGCGGAGTTCTCGCTGCCCGCTTTCCCCGTCGCCGACTGCGGAGGTCAGCGCCGCCGGGAAGCATCGAGGATTCGCCGGCTGGACGAGATCTACCACCTCGCCGCCGGGCCGCCGCCGGGCGGTCCGAGTGTCGCCGATGGGCGACAACCGACCGCCACAGCGCTCGTCGGGGCGGGGAAATCAAGTCGTGGCGGTCGCCGATCGCTGGCTGACTTGGCCCGCCTACCGACCGGCCGGGGTCCCGCTCGCTCGACGACGACGCAGTAACGCGCGGATTGGGACGCCCGAGGAAGAGATGGGAAGGATCCACGCCGACCTTACCCTTGTTGTTGACGCCAAGGCCCAAGGCGAGGGAAGTCCATTGCTCAGAGTCCCGCCGCCAGACCGTAAGTTTGACGGGATTTCTCTTGTGCACCTTCTTGACCGAAATGGAGATCGACCGCGGGGTACTTGCAGCGCTTGACATCCCGAGCGGTGGACAAGTCAATGTTCCTCCGGCAGACTTGTACAGCCGGGAGTGCCATAGGGAAGAGCCGCCGACGCCGGAGGGCGCTTGCCGAAAGCAAGGAAGGGTCGCCTCGGGTCGGTGGGGAGGTCGCCGAAGCCTTGCGGGAGGCTCGGCGACGCGGCGGAGCCGTTGGCCACCGAGGAGAGAGGGCAGTCGTCCCTGGCGGATCTGGCGCCAAGACTTCGCGGTCAGTCTGGCGGATCTGCCGGCGTGAGGCCGCCTCTATCGGAAGGAATGCGAGTCGATCCGCAGGAGGCCGACCAGCCAAGGCCGAGCGGATCTCGCTTCGGGGAGCTCGTGGCGATGAAGGAGCTTGCCGATCAGCGTTACGGCCGACCGGAAGCGCGTGCAAGGTCGAGGAGGAACTTCGCGCCAAGGAGGCTTCCGTGGCGGTGAGTAGTTCGTTCTTCCGGAGTCGCCACGGCGAGCCCCTCGACAAGAGCTTTTCGTCCCTGGCAGATCTGCGAAAAAAGCCTTACCGACGCTACCGGAGTCGCGAAGGGCGGCGATGGAGGCACGAGACGCGCGGTCGAGTTACGCGACTCGCCCTTTTGAATAAGCGGTTGGCGGAGAGGATGCGGCCGATACGACGCCCACCGACGGCCCTCCACGTGGGCGCCCAGGCCGCCGCGACCGGGTCGCTCGGGCTTACTTCGGCCCAGCGCCATCCCCGCCATGCTTGGGTGGATCCTCGAGTTGCCGAGGCGTCGGTGCAGGAAGCGGCGGTGCTTGGCGCTTCCTCAGCCCTGGTCAACACCGTCTCTTATTACGACGGCGTCGACCTTGAGGCGGTCGGGAGCGGCGTCGCTGCTGACCGAAGAGACGAAGAGGTCGACGCGTTCATGGCCCGGGTCGATCCGTGTGCCCAAGAGATTGCCGGCCGAATCTCGCCGCGCGAAATTCTCCGTCGGAAGGGGGAGGAAGATTAGTTTTCCTTCTGTTTGCTTTTTTTGGCAATGTATGTAATGAACAAGACTGCCCTAGTTGAGCTCAAACACCGGGCTGTTTTAAGTTACTCTGCCCGTCTACCCCGTGTTTCTTTTATGAATTTGGGCAATTTTTCAACCGTAGCTACGGGGGCCCACAGGGGTGCCCTGAGAGCGTAGGCGTTGCACCAGGTTCATGCGAAGAGGACACGGGGCAGGGCGAGCTGCCTCGAGCGATTGCTTGATGGAGGAGGTGTCGGGGTCGGACCACCTCCTTCGCGAAGCTTGGCGGGTTGAAATCTAACCTAAGTGGGGGTGCTCCGACCGCTCGTAGTGTTTCTTGCTCGGAGGGCTTGTTTCCCTCCGCAGAGTGCTACTTCGAAGCCGTAGCCGCGGGGGCGTAGGCCGTAGCACTTTGAGCCGAGGGAAATAGCCGCGAGGTAGATAGCTCGGTCGGTCGGGGTGCGGCTTAGGTTAGCGACCCGCGCGTTTTTAAATGATGGTCGGGTTGGGCCGCTGGGGCGTAGGTTGTAGCATTCGTCAACCTATATCGAAAGGCTCCATCCGACCGCCGCTCGGCCCTTCGCTCAGGTAGCCTCCTTTTTGCACAAAGTGCTACTTCGGAACCGTAGCCGCTGGGGCGTGGGCCGTAGCATTTTGGTTTTGAGGAGGTTACTTTAGGAGGGGAGCTCGGTCGGAGTGGTAACCGGTTATCGATTTAGGTCGCCGACCCCTACCCCTGAGGTCATGCAGCCCCCGAGTGGTGCGTGGGGACTGAGGGTGAAGTCGCCACGCGCCGCTTGAGTTCGCGGTGGGTGTACGATTTTTTCCGAAAAGGAACTTTATGCTTTCGGGGATAAGGGTGAATTAACTCGCCTTGAGGACCGCGCCGATTTCGGCCGACTGGCGCCGTCTTCAAGCGTTATGCGTGACCCCAAGGCGCCGTCTTCTGCTTCCTCTCGTGACCTTGCTTTGGGGCGCTTCGTCTAGCGCGCCGCGGGTTATAAAAGGAGAGGCGCCAAGGTGCCTGTTACCCGTATGCCATGGCGGACCACAACGCTCAGCTTCGCGAGGAGGTAGTCGCCCATCAGGCCTGGTTGCGGGAGGTGGCGGATGCTGAGGCCGCGGGTCGTTCGTGGAGGACGCGGCGCGAGTCGGCGTCCTCGTTGCCGGCGTTCGGCCGAAGCGAGGGCGCCACTATTGCGGGCGGTGGTAGAGGCACGCCGCGCGGAGCTCGGCTGGCAGGGCGCGCACCAAGATCGCAATGGGCGGTTCGCTCTTGGTTGGGGCGATGTTCCTCCATAAATAAATAAAGTGCTCGGGTTTCTCTTTTCGTCTCTTTTCGCTCCTTCTCTTTTTGTGTCGAGATCTAGCCCTCGTTCTTTCGCACGTGATCGAAGGAGGACAGTTTCCGGACCTCTGCTTTCGGGGCGGAGGTCGTAGTGCTCTAGATCAGCAAAACGAGAGAGGTTCGAGAGAGAGAAAAAACCACTTGGTCGGTCGTCCGACTGCTGCAGCTTTGAGTGTTTTTCGCATGGTACAAAAAGAGGAGAGAGGCCGACTATGGATAGAACCTTCTCAGCTTCTCTATGTTCCAGGCGTTTGTCACGAGATTCCCTTCAGTGTCCTTGAGGCGGAAAGTGCCGGGTCGGAGGACTTCCGTGATGGTGAAAGGGCCCTCCCAGGGCGGGGAGAGCTTGTGCCTGCCCTTCGCGGATTGGACTTGGCGCAGCACTAAGTCGCCGACTTCGAACGAGCGGCCGCGACCCGCCGTGGTAGCGACGCAAATACCGCTGATATTTTGCCGATCAGTAAGATCGCGACGCCTCGAGCTTCGTCGAAGCCTGGCCGAGGTCATCTTCTTGTTCCTCGATTGCCCGTGCGTTGTTGTAGTTCTCGCACCCTTGGTGCGCCAGACTCAAGGTCGGTCGGAGGACAGCCTCTCCGCCCGAACACCAAGAAAAAAGGAGTGAACCCGGTCGAACGGGTTGGCGTGGTTCGCAGACTCCAAAGCACGGGCGGTAGCTCGGCGGCCACATCGTCCCGCGAATTTCTTGATCGGTGAAGATTCGCGCTTGAGTCCTTGGAGGATCATGCCGCTGGCTCGCCGGCCTGTCCGCTGGCTCGGGTGTGCCAACGCCGCCGATCGACTCGGATGTTGAAGTTGTCGCAGAACTCGAGGAACTCCTTTCCCGTGAACTGCGTCCCGTTGTCGGTGATGATGGAGTTGGGGACCCCGAACCGGTAGACAATGTCGCGGAAGAAACTTGTCGCCTGCGCCGATGTGATCTTTGCCAATGGCTTTGCTTCAATCCACTTTGTGAACTTGTCTACGGCGACAAGCAAGTGAGTGAAGCCCCCGGGCGCCTTTCAAGGGTCCGACTGTGTCGAGCCCCCAAACCGCCGGGCGGCCATGTGATGGGGATCGTCTGCAGGCTTGCGCAGAAGATGCGTCTGCCTGGCGAAGAATTGGCATCCTTCGCAGTGCGGACAATCTGGTCGACCGCTATGGCGGTCGGCCAAGAGAAACCTTGTCGGAAGGCTTTTCCTACCAGGGATCGCGGGCGCGCATGGTGCCCGCACACCGTCGTGGATGTCCCGCAGAAGGTGCTTCCTTGGTCGGCCTAACGCACTTCTGAAGGATTCCGGACGGGCTCCTCTTGTAGAGGGCGCCTTCGATCAGGACGAAAGACTTAACCCGCCGAGCGAGGCGCCGAGCCTCGGTGGTATCGGCGGGGAGCGACCCGTTTGTCAATCGATCGACAAACGGTCGCCTCCAGTCGGTTTCAATGCTCAGGACGCCTAAGTCCGACCCAGGCGGGTGGACATCTGACCGGAGATCAGTGGGGCCGCCCGCCTTTGGGGGGTCGGCGGCGCCCTCAGCACTCGGTTCCAACCGGATTGATGGGCTGCTGAGGTCGGAGACGAAGATTCCAGGGGGAACCGGCCCCTTTCCGGAGGCGAGGTTGGCGAGGGAGTCGGCTTCACCGTTGTAGCGTCGGTAGCTATGATGGAGCTCGAAACCCTTGAACTTCTCCTCGAGCTTGCGGACCTCCAGGCAGTAGGCGGCCATCCGAGCGTCACGGGGCTCGGTGGCTTTCATCACTTGGTCGACGACCAGCTTGGAGTCGCCGCGAACGTTGAGCCGTCGTGCGCCCAGGTCGGCGGCGATCCGAAGGCCGTTGACGAGGGCTTCGTACTCGGCGACATTGTTGGTGGCGTCGAAGAGTAGTCGTATGGCGACGGAGTTTGTTGCCGAGTGGGGAGATGATGACGACCTCGCGCCGCCCCGCTTCTTGGTGTAAGACCCATCGAAGTACATCGCCCAAGACTCGGTCCTCGACCGCCGCAGGACTTGTGCCTCGACCACTCGGCGACAAAGTCCGCCAAGACTGGGACTTGATCGCCTCCTGGGACGACGATATGTCGAGGCCGTTGAGCTCGAGAGCCCATTTGGCGATCCTTCCGGTAGCGCCGCGGTTGTGGACGACTTCTCCGAGCGGCGAGGAGGTTACCACGGAGATGGGGTGTCGATCAAGTAATGGGCAAGTTTCCTCTTGGTGATGAGCACCGAGTACAAGAACTTCAGATCTCGGGATATCGGACCTTTGTTTCGAGACTACCTCGGCCGACGGCGTAGACCGGCCTTTGTACCTTGAGAACGCGGCCTTCCTCCGCTCGCTTCCACAACAAGTGCCGCTACCGACGACCGAGTCGTGGCGGCGATGTAGAGGAGCAAAGGCTCCTGCGACTCGGCGACCAGACCGGAGGTGAGGTCGAAAAGCCTTTAGTCGACTAAAGGCTTCCTCGAGCTTCGTTGGTCCAGAAAATGGCCTGACTTCTTCATCGCCTTGTAGAGTGGCATCCTCGTCACGAGGCGGGATACTGCGTTTACTTAGTGCCGCTAGGCCTCCCATCAGCCTTTGAACTCCCTTCAGATCGTTGATTGGCCCCCTCCTGGGGATAGCGGAGCTCTTATCTCGGTTGGCTTCGAGGCCGCGCCGAGACGATGAATCCCAAAGAACTTGCCCTTGGGGACCCCAAGACGCACTTCTCGGGGTTGAGCCTTATGCGAAACCGTCGGAGGTTCGCAAAAGTCTCCTCCAGGTCAGTGATGAGGTCATCGGCCTTCCTGGTTTTGACAACGATGTCGTCGACGTAGGCTTCGATGTTACGGCCAATTTGGTCTGAAAAACATGCCTGCATACATCGCTGGTACGTGGCGCCTGCGTTTTTCAGACTAAAAGGCATCGTGACGTAACAGTACGAGCCATACGGGGTGATGAAGGAGGTCGCGAGCTGATCGGACTCCTTCATCGCGATCTGGTGATAGCCCGAGTAGGCGTCCAAAAAGGAAAGGGACTCACACCCGGCGGTGGAGTCCACGACCTGGTCGATGCGAGGCAATGGGAATGGATCTTTCGGACAGGCCTTGTTGAGGCTCGTGTAGTCAACGCACATTCTCCATTGCCTCGACTTTTTCTTTACAAGGACGGGATTGGCGAGCCACTCGGGGTGACGCACCTCCCTTACAAAACCGGCGGCCAAAAGTTTGGCGATCTCTTCCCCAATGGCCCGTCGCTTCTCTTCGTCGAAACGGCGCAGGCGCTGGGCGATTGGTCCGATCCTGGCCGAATGTTCAGGAGTGCTCGGCGACCTCCTTCGACTCCTGGCATGTCCGAGGGTCTCCTGCCGAAGACGCGTCTCGGTTTGCTTGGAGGAAGTCGACGAGCCGCCTTCCTATTTGGTGGTGAGGGCGGCCCCGATCCGCACGGTCTTGGCGGGATCTCGGGATCAACAGCGACCTCCTTCGTGTCCTCCGCGGACTTGAAAGAGCTAGTCCCGACTTGCCGGAGCCTGGGGCGGATCCGGGCCTTCTCCTCGAGCCGGGCGAGCTCGGCAGCGAGGACCGAGGCCAGCCGCACCGCTTCGCCGTTAGCTTGTAGGCGAGCTGGAAAGATGTGGCCACGGTGATGACTCCTTGCGGCCCTGGCATCTTGACTTGAGGTAGGTGTAATTGGGGACCGCCATGAACTTCGCGTAGCATGGTCGCCCCGAATGGCGTGGTAGGAGCCGGAAGTCCACAACCTCGAAAGTGAGGCTCTCTGCGGAAGTTGTCCTAAGCTTCCAAAGGTGACGGCAGCCGACCTGCCCGAGGGGTGGGCCTGTTGGCCTGGCACGACGCCATGGAAGGGCGCCTTGCTCTACGGAGGGCTGAGCGAGGGACCCTCAGGGCATCCAGGGTCTCAACGTACATGATGTTGAGATCGGCCGTCGCCGCCCATGAGCACCTTGGTCAGCGCCGTCCCCACGATGGGGTCGACGACGAGCGGATAGCGCCCCGGTGCGGGATGTGGTCGGGTGGTCGGTCCTGGCCGAAGGCGATCGGGCACTCCGACCACCTCAAGTAGGTGGGCACGGCGGGGTAGCCGTGTGGACCTCTCGGTGAGCGAAGCTTCAACTGCCGCTTGTCGGCCGAGCACTCCGCCTCCAAGATCATGAGATGCCGCCGAGTTGTGGGAACTCGCTTACCGCTCATCGCTCTTTGTCCCGCTGCCGGGTGCCGGGTCGCGCTTCTTCCCTTACCCCGCTGACGTCGTGGGGTTTCCGGAGAGAAACCGCTCAGGACTTCGCAGTCCCGATACTTGTGCTTGACGGGATAGTCGTGGTTCGCACGGACTATCCATCAACTTCTCGAATCGGTCGGGTGTTCGCCGAGCCTGGCCGCTTGGTGTCGGTCGGCAGCGGCGACCATTCGGCCTTCGCGCCCTCGCTTCCCTTCCGCTTTCTTTTGTCCGGTGGTCGAGGGGGCGCCGCCCCGAGGTCGGCCGCCTTGTGGGCCGCCTTCCTTTCGAAGATGGCCCCCACGGCCTCGCCGAGGCGTGGTTGGTGGCGATGTCAAGGAGCTCCTTGGTGGTCCGGCTTCGTGACACCCCAACTTGTGGACTGTGAGCCTCGTGACGTGGTGCCGTAGATGAACGCCCCGACGACGTCGGCGTCGCGGATGTCGGGGAGCTCATTGCACTGCTGGGAGAAGCGGCGGATGTAGTCCCGGAGGGTCTCCTCCGGCTGCTGCTTGCAGCTTTTCAGTCCCAGAGTTGCTGCAGGCGTTTATGCGTGCTCGAAATTTCCGACGAAAAGGTTCGTCAGGTCGGCCCAACTGCCGATGGTATCTGCGGGCAGGTACTCGAGCCATGCTCGAGCTGAATCCGCAAGATAGATGGGGAGGTACTGGATGACGAAGGAGTCGTCCGTCGCTTCCCACCGACAGCGAGCCGGTAGTCCTCTAACCAGACATCGGGGTTGGTAGCCCCGTGTACTTGGCTATGTTGGCCGGAGCCCGAATCCGACCGAAGTCGGCGGGCGGATGCGGCGGGTGAACGCGCGCCCAGGACCGCCGAATCCTGGTCGGGATGGTTGCGTCGCCCGCTATCGGCGACTTGCGAGGGTGCCGCTGCGTCGGTAGCTCTTCTTCGCGCCGAGGGTGGTGCGGAGATCATACTTGTCCCCAGCGATGGCGCACCGGGTGTATGATGCCTGGGGAGTTCGTGGGCGGGGCCGTTTTGGCCGGCTCCGCCGCCTGAGGAGGGGGAGTGGCCCAGCGGCCTGGTGGCGCCCGTCACGGAGCTAGAACCTTGGGCGTGCCGAACGACAAGACGCTCTACCGCCCCGGAGGTTACGGTAGGTGGCCTTGGCTTCAGTTCGCTGGCTCAGCAGCCTCAGAGCGGCATTGCCGCAGCGGGCAATGTTCGTTGGCGTGGGGAAGAACGGAAGGCCGTTCGCTTCCTCACCAATTGTCGATGCACCTGGCCGCTGGTGCGCCGCCGAGGTCAGTGGTGGGCTAGGCCGACGGCGCTCGATTCGCCTGGAGCTTATCGAGCTCGGCCTTCGGGCTTCTAACTCCTCGCCGTCATTTGGAGGTCAGCGGCGTTAGGTGTCTGCGGCGTCGCCTTCCCGCCGGATTCCTCCCGCGGCTTCGTCGCGCGGAGGAGGGTCCCGATGGTAACGGGTGGAGGATGGCTCCGCCGCACCTGGCCATATTGCACTCGCGGGTGTAGGCTCCTTCGAGGGGCACACTTTGCCTGAGCTAGAGCCGTGGTCGGAGGAATCCGGGCCACAGTCGTGGAGGGAAGCCGCCACAGAATCGCCATGGCCACGAAGTTGTGAGCTCGTGGAGGGTGGTTCCGCCGCTTCGCCGCAAAGGCGTAGGGCGGTGTCGCCAGAGCAATGCCGGCTGCCGCGGCCCGCCCGCGACGGCGCTGGGGCCTCGAGGCCGAGGTTGCCGAGGACGCCAAGAATCGCATCCAGGCTTGTGGAGGGCGTCCGGTCCCGGACGGCAGCAGGGACGAGGACAAGCTCCCCCGCCGTAGTGACGATGAAATCGAGGGCGCCGAAACGGATCCAGCCCCTCGTCATCGGCGAAACGTAGTGGGAGGAAGCCATCAGGGAGGAGAATGGGAACCCGAAGATGAGGATGTCGCTGAAGACGCGCGAGAACCCCTACCTGGCGCGCCAACTGTCGGTGTTTCGTGCACCAGCAATACGAATTTATGGTCGGATGGGTCGCGCTCCTCTCTCGAATGGTCGACTCAAGGAGTCGAAGATGTATACCGGTTCGGGCCGAATGTCCCTACTCGATTAGGCGGTGTGAATGTATTGATCTTTGGGAGACGGACAAGGGGTGTACAGGCGAGGCGACGGCCTACCGTCCGAACCCTTGAGGTTTTCGCTAGGGAGTCGAGGCTACCTAGGAGACTGCTTTTCTCTTTTCTCCGCGCCTCCTTCGGCCCCCGCCTCTCCTTATATAGACGAGGAGGAGGCAGGTTACACGGGAGTTGGGAAGACTACGAGGAGAGGGGTCTGCACGCCTTGAGGTCTCGGCTTCGTCTTGTCCGCCAACCCTCGCCGCCCCGAGGTAGGGTTGGTGGCTCTGCGGCGCATCTTGCGTAACTGTCGAGTGGTGGCGTGTTGCGTGGTGCTCTTGTCACCTCGGTGGCTTTAATGGCGCTTGACTTTGCTTCGGCCTCGGAGTGGGCGTACTCCTGAGTGCCAGCGACGGACGGGGCTTGACTTCTTCGGTGGCTCTTCCGATGCCTTTGGGAAGGAGCCGCCTACCCTGGTACGGATGTCGTGGGTCCTCGCGCACAAGGCACCGACATCGGGCGTGGCCCGCTGCTCGCGGCGCAGTGGAGCTTGAGCTTCAATATTAGGCGGCCGGCGCATGCCGACCGCCCGGAACCGGAGTCCGCCGACCGTCCGGGGTCGGCCCCGCACAGGTCGGGGCTCGTTCCCTGCGGCTCTAGTACCTTTCGGTGGTGCCGGGCCTTCGCCGTGATAGGTCAGCCCGTTCGTGCTTCCGGGCTGATGGGGGTACCCATGGTATGGGTACTCGTCAGTTATATTACCCGTATTAGCTTCAAGGAAGTGTTTAACAATTTTCAATGGGTGTATGTGCAGCAAATGGGATCTAGTCCTATCCCACAATTAACTCCTAATGCAAAACGTAACTCACAATTTAGCAATTTATTCTCAAAAATAGAATCATATAAGGGTTCAAGATGCTTAGGTGCTTGCCTGATGCCTCTGCTGGAGTCTCAGTAACAACCGGCTCACCGTGATCACCCTCGATCGCGGCCACTTCACCCTCCACGTGATCGTTCTCTACACGACAACGATGCATATGAAATGAGATGTATGTCATGCACATGAGAGGGGAAATGACAATTGAAGACAAGAAGGCCAGCATTCAACAAAGCCAAAACGAAAAACGACTCAAGACTCCAAATCATTCGATTAAGCTAGAGGCCAACCGAATCGTTAGAAGGATGCAATTACAACTAATAGCTCAATTTAACAGTTGGTTGTTAGGGAGAAAATGACAACAAAACGGAAACGAACAGAGCCTAACTTGAAAATACCAACGGAGTCTGCCACCCAAGGCTAATAGCTTGACCCACGGTTTGATCATAACCCTCGACACGAACACTTTAATGGCCGTAGGAGAAGACTACAAACTCAATCATAAGGTGTCCTCACACCTTTGCTATGCCATAATATGACACCTCCAATGTGCCCCTTTTTATTTAGAGGATTGAGATGGATACAAGAATTTGGCAAGAAGCAATTGGACGCACATTGGTCCTAGTTGGCATTTTAACAAACACCTAGCAACAACCACCTCTATTGAATTTGTATGAGCCCTCACAATCATCAATTCATCATCTAACATGACAACAATCCTAGAAGGACCACTATTACCCACACATCCATCCTTCTAGTGCTTATAGCCATTTCATCAAACACCTACCATGCATCCCAAATTGGAGCAACTATTCCCTAACACCCAAACCCTAACCATGCCTTGGAGAGGTAGAGGGAGAGAGAGAGAGGGAGAGAGGAAGAGGAGGGAGGAGAGGGCCGTACGGGGGGGGGGTCGCCGGCGTTGGGGAAGGCGGCAAATGAGCCGAATGAGGCGGCGTCGGCCGGGCTCGGGAGAGCCGAGCCGGATGGAGGAGGTAAGGGGGCACGTCCCGGTGGAGGCGGCTGGCCACAGCCGGCCACGGCCGTGCACGGAGGCAGGAGGAGGCGCCGGCGTTGGTGGAGTGAGGGGGGGGCGTCGGGTGGAGAAAAGCAGGGAAGGGAGGAGGCGTCGGGTGGAGAAAAAGAAGAGGGTGGGGAAAAAAAAAAGGAATTTACCCTCTTGCCCCCAAGCTCACTCATGTGGGAGAAATCTGGACCATGACAATGAGAAAGGAGGGTAGTTTGCAGTGTGAGAGATTGATTTGCAGAAGCTCCATTGGTTTAGGGGAATGCAGAAGCTCTTGTGGCTTTGGGGAAATCATGAATTAATCCAAAAATGTGGTGGTCCTGAGTCCTGATAGAGAGGGTGGTCATGAAGATAAAGAGAGAGAAACACCTAATTGCCTTGCTGAGGTCTCCCCATCGATATGGCGGTAAGACAGAGCGAGGGCAGCGGCAATGACGCCGAGCAATAGATTCTGACAGCAGTGAGCAGAGAAAGGGAGGTCCACTGCGGTGGCGGCGATTGAACCGAGCTGTTGATGACCAGATCCAAATGTCGGTGACCTCCGACAAGGTTGTCGATGGGGCCTCAAGCCCTCAACAACGACGGTCGAGACAGCTGGCGATTGGATCTAGCCAGGTGAGAGCGCCTGCAGAAACTAGATCATGCTGAATCTGGTCACGGGTCCAACTAGATTTAGTCAAATCTTACCGGGGAGCAGCGATGACAACACCCAGTTGGAGCGGCGCCGGTTGAACGGGAGGAGAGACCGAAAGGGATTGATGGGAGAGAGGAGAGGAGGAAGGGACTCATGCTACGATGATGGGGCAAGGATGAGATATTGGGACTGATATGTGGGCAGTAAGCATCGGTAATATGTAATTTTTTTTCCTTTTTCGGTTTTTAGTGTAAATATTTTGAACGAGTATATAAATTCAAATTCTATAAGGGCTGAAACAAAAAATAGAGGGCCAAAATACAAATATCTCAAATCACCAGTTGAAATCACTATGTATTGAATAAGAAAAATTTATAGTGACATGGGCTAATATGAAACTAGATGCAGAGGTGCAGCTCACGCTGCGCCAGCCGTAACATGCCTACGTACGTGTCAATAAAATAATTTTTCAGCTTTTTTATAATTGTGCAAATTTCCTAGGGCTTTTTACAAAAAAAAAAAAACGACGAAATCTGGTTTTATTTGGATCTTTTCGAGAAGGGGGATCTAATGTAATTTTTCATTTTTTGGG
Organism: Rhipidocladum racemiflorum; assembly: GCA_036346355.1. Classification (NCBI taxonomy): domain Eukaryota; kingdom Viridiplantae; phylum Streptophyta; class Magnoliopsida; order Poales; family Poaceae; genus Rhipidocladum; species Rhipidocladum racemiflorum. Next base: position 6,423,342 of record CM070580.1, on the reverse strand, counting down.
TGACTTTTCTGGATTAATATGCAATTTTGGAAGAAAGAAAATTTCGGGACTTTCGGGCTTTCCCACAAAAATATAGACTTACACGTAATTTTCTGAAAGCTTCTCATAATTTTGGGGAACCTTTGCAAAAAAAGAGCAAATTTTGGAAGATTCGGGGTCTCTTCGTAAAAATGGACTAATACGCAATTTCAGAAAGTTTCTCTTAAGTTTCAGGGGCCTTGATGCAAGCAAAAAGAATTTTTTTGATTTTTTTCAAGGGCTTCTGCGCAAGAAAATGAAGTTTGGAAGTTTCGAGGGCCTGTTCGGGAAAAAATTGAACTAACATGCAATTTCAGCAAATTTGTGGTGCCCTTTCGCAAAAGTATTTGCTTGTAGCGGCTGAGCCACGAGTCACGGCCCGCACCCGTGCCCCGTGTCACGCCGACAAAAAATCACACGGGCACGAGTGTGGGTGGGGCTCTAACGCGCGACCGACAGCGTGGGCGGGCGTTGTGTTACCGTTGCGCACTACACCCGGTTGTGTAAACGGGCGATGTTAAAATACTTAAGCCGTATGAGAGGCTGAGTCAAGCAGATGATGCGGCTGCACAAAAAACGAACACGTCGTCTGGAATACACGTGGATGCCGCGGTAGAGCCGAAAAGCTTGGAGATTTAATATATGGAGTGTACTATTCCACCACTTGGGGCTACCATGTATTATACAACCACTTATCCGTCGCAACAGTACCCAGCATCCACAAAGTTTCTGACGAGCCTGCCTCCTGCAACCAAGCAGGACAAGCTTTCCTTTTTTTTTAGCCGAACTTTTCATGATTTCTCCCAAGAAAAAGTCCTGCCTGCAGCTGCAAACAGTCAGGAGTCAGGACTCAAGAGGGCCGCATCTCCGTTGGAAACAGCCTTGGATACCCCTCTCGGCTCTTTTTCTTCTCGTTTCCAGGGGGAGCTCTGGTTGGAAGGAACCCATCCAAAGGACCGAAGCCCTCCCTGTCCAAGACCCTATCCGTGGCCATTGACATGGATCCATCACCAAACCAATTCTTGTTGCATGTACTAGCACCGGACACTGATTGCGCCGAGCACTTCAGGCTCCAGACTGTGTAGGGAGCAGATAAACACGGAACAGATACATGTGCATCTGTGCAGTTAAGCGTGCGTAAATGTGAGCCGGGGTTGTTGGACTTAGTGGCACTTAAAGCTTGTCCGTACTCATTAGTTCTCTTTTTCTGATCTTTTCCTAGCAAATGCTCACTTGTAACAATTTGCCGTCGTTGTAGGTTTGCTGAAGTACAAGATGTAGATTAATGGGCATTAATAAGGTCACAAAACAGAAGAGATAACCAACATTAGGTGTTTGGCATCTGTCTTTTGGGAAAGGGGAACAGCACCTTGCATTAGCTTTAAGGTGTACGTATCGTCCAGTGTACTTCGCCCTGCAAATGTGGCGAACTCTTCGGTCCTAGCTCTTGTTTCGTGTAGATTAGAGGAATGGCTATGGAGTAGAAGGCGGTGTGGATTAAGGCTTGTGATTGGAGATTTAAGTCACTGGAGCCAAATTTGATTGTAGAGTACTAATGAGACATTTCTTGAGCTATTTCCTGGAGTAGATGGCGTCTCATCAGAACGAAGCCAGGACAAGAAAGGAAAGCAAAATGTTATGTTTTGTTCAAAATGCTTAGAACGTCCTAGCAAGTGGCAAATTGTCGTTTGCTGAAAAGCTTAATACTACTGTAGAAAACTAACCTCAAACCTATGATATCTCGTTGATACTGTTGCATACTTGCATGGTTGATACTGTTGCATAGTTGCATCGTTGAAGATTTGTACTTATATGAATTGACATTTCTTGCACGGGCCAATCAAGACAGTTGTTGCCAATCAAATCCAGCTCGCGTACACTCCTGCGCTTCCGTTATTTCCAGACATAGGCTTGCAGAAGCAAGATCAAGCGCTCACAGCTCAACTCATTCATCGAAACCTTTAATTATGTACGCCGAATAGATTCGATAGAACTCGACGGTCGCAAGGAATAATCTAGTTCATCAACATTTCCGAAAGGAGCACTTAACTTTGTCCGATTCTTTGATTCTGCCGAAACGAAGTGAAAACAAAAGAAGAGACGGTGTGAAAAAAAGAAGAAGGAAAGCACTCCCTCCCAGCAAAATCAATCTCTTTCACCGCTAAAGAAGCACTTTAACTAACGCAGCGAAAACGACGAGAGCAAAGCCAAAGCACGCACAAAAGCGTAATTATATCCGGTCAATGCATGCCAAGCGATGAGACGCTCGGCCAGGCCACACATACACATGCACGGATCACCGATGAGCCGCCAGGCGCCGTGCCGCTCGGTGAACTGACAATGACGAGATCGCGAGCTGCCGCGCGCGCGAACGTGGCGTGTGGCTAAACGCGCTGACCGGCGCCGTTCGGCACGGCACGCGCGGCGTGCGGTAGAGGGGGTTTTGCGAGTTCAGAAGCGGCCGTGCGGCTGCTTCCGTGTGTTTAGGGTGTGTTTGGTTGTTTGTACTAAGTGGTACATGTATAAGATGGTTTAAGGAAAAAAAAACCATCAATACATTTGATTGCTTGAATAGAACCATCCCATATTGAATCAAGTGATATAATTTTAAGAAATATTTTCTATAGATACTGAATTATTCTATTCACCTGAAATAATGAAACAAAATAATACATAATCATCTTATCCTACTCAACCTCGTCCCGTCAATTAGACACAGCTTAGACCCGAGCACCGCTGTGCATCTCCCCACGAACGCCCCCCCCCCACGCTGTTGAGTTTGACCCGTTGCGGCGCGCAGAGTTGGGGTGGCACGTCTCTGTTGAATCCTCAGTGCCCAAACTGTTGGTGCAGCGTACTGCTTCGCTCACCGTGATGTGAGCGGAGGGAAAAGTGACCTGGATGGATGGGGTGCGTGCGGCACCGTGCGACACAGTGATATCCACTGTCGGCGGACACAATAAGACAATGAAACGTGATTCTACCGCAATAAGCTAGTAATTTACCGTTCAATTTTATAAAATGTATTTTTCAACTGTTTTATCTATAAATATACAACATGTTTTATATTCTAATACAAAAATTAATATGATATTTCTTCTACAACGTATATATCTGTACTTTACATTTTCTTTATGCGTATGAATTGAATGTAGTGTTTAATGATAGTAGTTAAGGATAATTTAATTATTTCTAATGTATTCTTAATTTATGTGTTGGGAAGAAATACCCCTGTAAGCTTTCGCTCTGGAGTACCACCTAATGTGACTGGTAAGCCGCATTAAAGACGGGATCTAAGATGTTTGATGCGCTGCATCCGTGCTTAATTAGCTAGAAAGTTAGCATTCACTAACCTCATAACAGCTGTACCGCTCGATTTCCATGGACGATGTCACGATGGTAACTGAAAAGGAAGGAACGCTAACTATCGAGCTGTGACAAACGCGCACACAGACACACTTGCATACGGCGGCAGCATAAACTCCCAACAGCTGTTCACTCACTCTGACGATACTAATGCGTCTGGTGAGTGCAAGTACAATACTAATAAATTTGATTACTTACTCTATCTCTTATCTATATTATCTAAAGTAAATAAAAAACTAGTTTATACAATAATTATCTCTTTAAAAATATCTTTAGATGCAATGTAATAATTATTTCTTTTTTCTCGTAAATACTAATATATCTATCTTGTTTCCACTTTTGTATGAAAGTTAGTTTTTTTCTCTCTCGCAAACTGATATATACAGACTGGGATGATCTAATCCTACATGCTCTAAAAGAACCACCAAAAAACATTCGAGTTATTTCAGAATTTGACACTCAATTCGCAAGCCTTTCAGCTCATTTAGAGGATACTAGTTACATGCCAGTGCGTTGCTACGAAAAACAAAATTGATAACGAAAAATAAAGATTAAAAAATAAAAAAAATTATTTCACAAGATCAAACATCTATCTTTAACGTTTCGTTTCTTGCGAAAGCTGGCTAATTAAAGCAACGTCTCGTTTCTTGCATAGGGCAATTAAGCAGGGCAATTAAGCAAAGCAATTAAGTAGGGCAATTAAGCAGGGCAATTAAACGGCAATTAATGACGTGGAAAGAACGGACCACTGCCACCAAGTGTTGCTTTAGAATAGTAAAGATATGAGACCGTCTGTGTGTATAACAGTGGATCAGAGTGTCAAATTCCGACGGAAAGCGTGCGCCGGGAGCCCAGGAGTGTACAGCAGCCATCAATTCAGCCCCAAAAATTTCACTTTTCGGCAGAAAGCCGCGAAATAATCCACCAATCGGAAGGTAGCAGCCGCGGCTCGCGTAATCCATCACCACTCCAGTCCTCACGCACTCCCACTCACACTCCCAGACGCCGCAGGCAGAGAGAGAGCAAAGCATGCGGAAGGACGCGGCCGGCGGCGGCGGCATTGCGGCCGGCCCGTCCCCCGCGCTCCTCTGCTTCGACCTCAAGCCCTTCCTCGCCTCGCTCACCGTGCTCACGCTCCTCGCCGCAGCCTGGCAGCTCCGCCCCTACCACTCCCTCCTCTCCTCCCCCTTCTCAGTCTGCCCCCACTCGACCGCCGCCACCAACACCTCGCCTCCTCGCTCGCTCAACGCCCACGCCAAGACCACCAGCTCCTACTCGAACGCCTCCTCGTTGCCGAAACAGGAGCAGCAGCCTGCGGCGCCCGACCCCAACAGGCGGGAGTTCCGCGCGGTGGGTAGCGCCGCGCCGCTGTTCGTGCAGATGGGTGCGTACCGCGGCGGGCCGTACACCTTCGCGGTCATCGGGCTCGCGTCCAAGCCCACTCACGTCTACGGCAAGCCCTGGTTCCGCTGCGAGTGGGTGCCCAACACGGGCGCGAGCGCGAACGCCTCCTCCTCCTCGTCGGCGGCGCCGGCGAGGCCTATGCGCGCGGCCAAGACGTACCACATGCTCCCGGACTGGGGCTACGGCCGGGTGTACACCGTCGTGGTGGTGAACTGCACGTTCGCGCGGGTGCCCAACGCCGACAACGCGGGAGGCAGGCTCGTGCTGAACGCCTACTACGGCCCGTCGACGGCGCGGTACGAGCGGATCGTGGCGCTGGAGGAGGCTCCCGGGGCTTACAACGAGGCGGCGTTCCGGCCACCGCACAGGTACGACTACCTCTACTGCGGCTCCTCCCTGTACGGCAACCTCAGCGCGGCGCGGGTGCGGGAGTGGATGGCGTACCACGCGCGCTTCTTCGGCCCGCGCTCACACTTCGTTTTCCACGACGCCGGCGGGGTGAGCCCCGCCGTGCGCACCGCGCTGGAGCCATGGGTGCGGGCCGGCCGCGCGACTCTGCAGGACGTGCGCGCCCAGGCTGAGTACGATGGGTGGTATTACAACCAGTTCCTTGTTGTCAACGACTGCCTGCAACGGTACCGGCACGCCGCGAAGTGGACCTTCTTCTTCGACGTTGACGAGTACATCTTCCTGCCCGACGGGCGTACGCTCGAGGCCGTCCTCGCCGAGCTCGAGCCCTACACGCAGTTCACCATCGAGCAGAATCCCATGTCGAGCAGGTTGTGCGCGCGGGACCCCAACTATCCCGAGACCAACTACTCCAAGTAGGTGACTGTTTCTTGGCCCAAACATGTTGGTTTGGTAGAGATTATTTCTTTTACTCACACAATTACAGCATTGTTGGAAAATTTGGTATATTGTGGTGACCTTTTGAACTGGAATCACCGAATTAGGAATCTAGAATCACAATGTAGCTTATTGTGCCATTTGTATTGACTAAAAGAGCCAATTTGGTTGTTAGGTTGCTTCTGATGTTGCTGCATTCTTGCAACGCCACAGTAATCTAAGTGAATTGGAGCTGGAGTTTTGCAATGCAGCCTGGTTTTCGTTTGTTTATTTTGTGTTTTCAGTTGCCCAAAGAAAACAAAAGTGGTACTTGGAGATTTCGAGTCTCCAATTTATGAATCTAGTTTACTTTTGGTAATGCAATTGCTGAATCCTTCTATGCCCTGCTTGCAGTCTTAGTTGCATTACCTCTGTTACATTTGGCTATGGTTATTTATAAAAGACTAATTCTTCTTAGTGAAAACGTATGCAGTCAGTGGGGTTTTGAGAAGCTGGTTTTCCGGAATTCGATCACTGGGGTGAGGCGTGACAGGAAGTATGCGGTCCAGGCCAAGAATGCATATGCCACAGGTGTCCATATGTCGGAGAACATTATTGGGAACACCACGCACAAGACGGAGCACCTCATCAGGTACTACCACTACCATAACACCATCAATGTGCTCGGTGAAGTGTGCCGTGAGTTTGCGCCCATACCACCCAAGGGTGGCATATCGTGGTCCGAGAAGACACCCTGGTATTTCGATGATAGCATGAAGCGCCTGGCTGATGCAGTGCGGGAATTCGAGAGGAAGACCATTGGTGATGTGCGAGTGTGAGTATGACATGACCACCATAGAACGAACTGATGTTATGGTATTGCTGTACTGTTGGCCACTCATGACTCACGGGGCTTGGCAAGGGCATCCCTGATGTGATCAACCGAACAAATAACTTATGATTTGGAGCTCTGGGAGCTGACAGAGATGTGAAGAAAGAGAAGCAGCAACCCCAAAGGAATGGCAGATTGTGTGCCACTACAGCTCTGAATTTAATCCACAAAGGTGAGGATTTTGTAAACAGACACCTCATCGGTGTAAATTTCATTGTTTTATTTGCTCGGCCATATACAGTGTATTCCGTTCACTTGAGGTTCCAGTCTGATATGAACGTTGTCTACGATGTACTTCGTTTATGATGCATTTCTAGAATAGAAAGAGATAGTTCCAACTTTTCCTGTTTACTGAGCTGCGACGAAGTGTAAATGACACTGTTTTTAACTCCTTATTTTTGTTGGACCCATAAGTTAAGGCATGAACATACAGAAATCAACAGTTTTTCGCCACATATTGGAATGATTTTAGGGATAAAGCAATCAAATCAGCATGGTTTTGAAAATAGTCTTGTAGCTATAAAGGCAGAGAAAAGTTGGGGGACCGGGTGACGGACATGGGTTGTATGATTGGGCAAGGTGGCTTGGCCTATAGCATGGGGGTGTGGTATTGTCTCCAGCTGCTGCCTTCTTTGTCATGGCATTTGATGTGTTGTTCATTGTTTGGTGGGCCAAATTCTTATGCTAGATATGTCGATATGCTAATAGTGATTAAGTCTTTAGATCAAGCATTACATCATTTTGGTCTAATGTCGCATCAGGTTTTACCGGTCGGTTACTAATTAGTGCCCGTTTGCTCATAGATTTCTCTGCTGCATCTTCTTGTCTCTCTCTCTCTTCTTTCAGTCCTAATGGCATTCATGCGGTTGAAAATAAATGATTTTAGAACTTTCTTTCTTTTAGAATGCAATTTTAGATCTTTCTTCATCGGCTGATGAAGCTTTTATACTGACAGTATATAACAACTAGTGAGGAACTGAGAAAAATGTATCTCTACTATTCTAAAGCACCACTTGGTGGCAGTGGTCCATTCTACACGTCATTAATTGCTCTGTTTAATTGCTCTACTTAATTGCCCTGTTTAATTGCTCTCTACTCGAAAGCGAAGCGTTCTTTAATTAAAACTTTCATGAAAGCGAAGCGTTAAAGATAGATGTTTGATCTTGTAAAATAATTTTTTTTTATTTTTTAATCTTTATTTTTCGTTATCAATTTTGTTTTTCGTAGCAACGCACGGGCATGTAGCTAGTATGCTTTATATGGCAATCTCTACATTAATTGGCACACCTGTTATCATGCAGAACTAATACATCCAGGTATCCAACAAGTAAGGGCCAATGACATGGCTGCTATAAATTTCCATTTGAGATTTCCAGAAAGTAGTCATGCTCTGCAACTTGTGGAACATGAATGTTCAAGTGCTATCAACCATACGAAATTACAGAGCAGTCATCCACCTTGGTTGCCGATTGATTGAATTAGCTCTTTCTTTTTTCAAGTTTCTTTTGCTAGAAAAATAACCCTTCTAACAAAATCAACATTTTACAACCATGGAAGCTCGATTGCCGATCATGGGAACCACAGTTTAGCTTACGATCTCTGTAACTCTGTTCACTCTACTGTGCGATCGATATAGCACCATCTCATTATCACAGTTGTTCACATCTGAAGAGCGAAGATGCCATCGTATCAGGTAACAAAATCATACCCTATACTACCCAGATCTCCTTGTTACCTCACGTTGTGATGATAAGATTTTATCATAGTTGGTAGCTGTGTAGACTAGACGTAGACACGTAGTAGTAGCGGACTGGCAAGGGCAACGGGTATCACTTACCAGATATCAGCTCAGGCCAAATTCTCCGTCTTTTGTTTGGTGTAAAACCAAGCCTGGACTGGAAATCTCTTTTATCGTACACAAAGATTGATTCTTTTATGCTAAAGGTGTCAAATGCTATCCACAAAAATACTAAGTTTGGCCTATTTGGCTTCACAATTTTTTTATCCATCTTTGATTATCTTCCGAACAAAATTACAAATCTAACATTCTTTCTGACGTAGAAGCACCAGCAAGTGATACGTGCCATCTACCACACTTTCTTAACTCGGTAGGTCGTCGGCGCCGTATCCACCGTGACAAACTACCTACCATGGTACCCAAGCTTAGCAGCATACAGTACTACGGCTTCCAAACTCGACAGGTACCTGTTGCTGTAGGAAAGTGTGGTAAGTGTTATATATTGTCTATTGATGTTTTTGTGGTCGAGAAGAGAGTTAAATTTATAATTTTGTTTTGAAAGAAAACTAAAGATAAAAAAAATTGGGCTAGAGGATCCAATATACCATGTCTTCCTACTAGCCCATACATACATTAACCTTCATATGCAGGAAGGATCCACGAGCTCTGGTGATTCATAGGGCTGTGCATACGGTATAATTGGTAAATATGGTTCGATAAATATGTTTTTTTTTAAATATGGTAATTGATATGTGTACCAAATATACCAAATAGAACTTCGGTTCTGTATCGGTAAATACCATAATATTTTGGTTCGGTATCGGTAAATACCGTATTTACCGAACTAGCATGAATTGTTCGTTTTCACTTATCGTTTTGGATATCGATATGATTTATAATGCATATCTTCAACTATTACCCTAACTAAGTATACATTAGTAAAAATTATTACATATATTTAACTATTACTTTGACAAATCTAGTGATATTATTTTAATGCGAAACTATACTTTATACACATTGAACCATTGCTTTATCTAATTATACATGTATTTTTTTTTTCTATTTCGGTATTCGGTTTATTTCGGTTTACTCGTGGTTACCGAAAAAACCATATCCAAAAAATCAAAATTTTGCCATACTATACCGAATACCGTATACCAGTTAAACCGAGTTGACCGGTTCGGTTAGGTTTTTTTGGCACGGTTTTTTCGGTTGGGTAAAACCGTGTACAGCACTACTGATCCACGTTGGCATTTTGCGCGGAAAAGACCCTCTCATTTTTCCTGTTTGCGTGGAGGTCCCGTTCTCCAGGCCGTTGATCTCGTCGATTGCTGTCTATCCGGCTGTCCACGTGTCCCGAGTGTATATATATGAACTAACGAATGCTAGGTATCCGTGATCCATCGTTCCAAACCTACGGTTGGGTTTGGTTTGAGATTTTTTTTGTTTGTTCTAGAAAAGGTAAATAAAGAGATATCTGAAGCGCAAAGGACGGGGGTACGCGCACAGGCCCCACCTGTGTTGTACCGCATGCCCGAAGTCGCTGTAGTGCGTCAGAAACTTCCAGAAAACCGTTTCACCCTCATGAATGAACGTGTGGTCATGAGCACCAAGTTTTTTTTTTTTGGAGTGGGCAGATGGGAGATGGCCCAAGTTGTCACCTATGTCCACCTCTTCGGTGATTTAGGATGAGTTTGATTGTTTACATTAAACAGTATATATATATATAAAAGATAGTTTAAGAAAAAAAATTATATGTATATATTTGTTTGAATGAAACTATCTAATCCTAGATGGTGTGATACAAATTTAAAGAATATTTTTTAGAGATGTTGAACCAATTTATTCACCCAAAATAATAGAATCAGATGTTACAATATCATCATATCCCCTTCAACCTTATCCTACTAACCAGATACATCCTTACTGGCAACTGACAACTACAAGCAGCCCTATTTGAGATGCAGTTTGTGATGGAGCCAATTTGTCTGTAAAAATACTAGGTTATTTGTGTCAGATCCAAAACATAACACACTTTTGAGAATTCCTAAACAAGTTCCAGATCCTTCCGGACGAAGATGATCACAAGGAATGATGCAGGAGCATTCACCTTAGGTGATGATGCCACCATCGCACATGTTTTAGCAATAATAGCAAACACCAAGATAGGGTCATATAGAACGATGATGCGCCGTTGGTCAAACTTTATCATCTCTTTCTCTCCTTTCTGGAGCATTGCCGTAGGTTGCTAAAAAAAACCATCCTTTCAGCTTCAGCAAAGACGGCTCGGATGGCAGGGCAATAAAATATTAATGAATAGTGCTTTTATTTTTTTTTCAAGTTGTACAAATTTTTAAAGCAAGTGAATGGATGAGTAATCACCGTTTACTATTCATTTATGCTTTAATATTTGTGTAATTTTTAAAAAGAAAAGTACAAGCTCCACGGGTAAAATCATGCACATTTTTTTAGAAAGAATTCATATACATTTGTTCGTACACATAAAACTCATTTCTAGACAGATTGCTTTATCGCTAAGGAGAAGCAAAAATTGCTAGTATGTATATCATTTCTAGACGTCACTATCCAGATAAGTCGACGGCTAATTCAACTGTGATGTAACTATGTAATACGGGTGATAATTGCTGTAAAATTTATATTATCTTAAGATGGGAATTTTGTAGCTATTTTGAGTGATAGTTGAGACTTGGACATGTTTATCCTCCTTTTAGCATTAAATAATAGCAAACACCAAGATAGGGCCATATATAGCGATGATGCACTGTTGGTCAAACTTTATCATCTCTCTCTCCTTTCTGGGGTCATTGCCGTAGGTTGCACAAAAGCCATCCTTTCAGCTTCAGCAAAGAGGGCTCGGATGGCAGGACAATAATATACGAAGTGTTATACGTAAGAACATATTCATACAAAATCATATTTTGAGTCCCTCCTAGGCAGGCTCCGCATGTAAAATCATGCAACTTTCTTTTAGAAAGAATTCATACAGAACTTGCTAGTACGCATAGCATTTCAAGACGTCACTATCTGGATAAGTTGATGGCTAATTCAACTATGATGCAACCATACAATGCCGGTGATAATTTTGGAGCTATTTTAGGGGATAGTTGAGACTTGCCATTATTCCGAGCTGGCACGCATAGACATATATTATCGTTGTCACTTGTCAGGCGAGGTGCCGGGTTAACGCTTCCTTCAATGATTACGGCTTCGGCTTGGAAACTTGGATCAAAACGACAGCAAAATGGTGGGCTTCTGGATAAAACAATTTATTGGCATTGCAGTGATTTGGAGAGAAAAGACACTGTAGGCTGCTTTCTTCCTGTGGAATTCAAGCTGTTGTGTTTGACCTTTCTTCGATCGGTTTTTGTCTCTACTAACAGAAACTCACAAGAAAGCTTGAAAGAATGACATAAGGTGGCAAGGTTGAGTTTTTGGTCGGCATTATGACTTGCCCTTCGCAAAGTAGTTGCTCTGAATCTGTGATGCCCTTCTCTGTTAACAAAGGCTACCTTTGATCCCCCCCCCCCTCCCCCCCTCTCTCTCTGCTATAAAAAGAAGCTTGAGCCTCTCTAAGCTCATGACTTGGAAAATTAAAGCCTTTGAGACATTGGGCCATCACGATGTTGCCATTTTCCATTCATTTTCTGAAACCTGATGTATTGATGCCAACATTATGGACCAACAATGGCCCATGTAGTCTCATCATCGACAACAAATTGAAATGAACCTTTTTCTAGCAACAAATGCCTAAAAATGTGTTTTTAAAAAATAAACCTAGAAATGTTTATACCTAGTCATGCAAATTGCACTTACATTTGTTTTGCTTTTTACACATTTTATTTAGAGCTCTTTTACGGTACACTAAATTGAATATGAACCATTCATTCTTTTCGATCTAATGGATCAGATTAACTAGAGTTTACTTATACTACACCTGGTAGTAGAGTAGTAGAAACACCCTTAATAAATCAACGGTTAGATATGATTTCTACTACATATTTCATACTACAAATATAATCCACCGTAAAATCTCTCTTTATTTATGCTCGGTTTTGTGTAGTCTGTGCTGGCAATTTTGATTTACAAATTGAGGATCTACCCCCCCCCCCCCCCCCAAAAAAAAAATAAAATAATAATAACGGTACCGACAATTTTGATGTACAAATTGAGGATCTACAGAAACATAAATGGGCACACAGAAAGGGCAGTTAAGAGCCCTTTTCAAGTTCAGAGGAGAGAATCCTTGGGCTTCAGACAAAAGGAAGACGATGCTGCTTTACCGCTGTGCTCCTGCATCAACTTAAGCCTCACGGTCACGGCTAATCCGAGAGAAGCCGGTAGATAAGAGTTGCTTTCGTCGAGTTAAAAGCGTTTGCAATGCATGAGATGTCCAAACTTAAAGGCGAATCATCCCCTCGAGACATCTCCGAGCCGACGGGTCAGCGCTTACGATCTCCCAGTTGAAGCTTGTCGAGGAATAGTGTGGTCTTGACTCTTGTGTGCTGCTTGCTAGCTCTTGCAGTTTCTCAAGGGGTTTTACATGTTACGTATCTTGTGCTGCTTTATTTATTTATTGGATGAATGATCCGTTCATGCTTGCGTGGGGAATGGGACACAAGCTGCAAAATAAATTAAATCCTTGATGCTTATCAAAAAGAAGATTGTACGAGTTTTTTTTTAAAAAAAAAAGAAGGAGAAAATTTTATAATCTGTTCTATCCTGCACATGGTGTCATCTTGGAAAAGTAACATAGGTCTGGACCCATGTGTCAGCGAAATAATAACTCCCGTGAAAGTCAGCGAGGGCGTATACAAACTTGTGCCGTGTCCTTTCTTGTTTTCATATGGCCATGTGGGAAGAGTTTACCTTTTGAATTTAGCTTCTTGCAAATGCAATGGTTTGTGTTACTTTCCTGGTGAAATTACACAGTATTTTGACCTTCTCCATTACATGTACATTTCTTTCCCAGTGGAGAAATTGTACATTTCTGAAAGCAGAAGAATTAATTCAATCACTCTAAAGGCAACTACAGTTCTAGATTTCTCTAATGAAATTAAATTAAGCTTACACATGGGATGCCTCCAGCATTTATAATTGTGTATGTAAGATTTGCGGCCAAATAAAAAAAAAACTATGTTCTCAGCGAACATAATAATATACACCATCCGATCATAAGTAGTTGTCATTTTGGACATTGATACGCTCTTTAAAACACAGTTGTAACCACTATTTTTTATTAAAATATATTTATAAAACCCCAAAGATTATAATGATATGAAAGTACTTTCCGAGGCAAATCTACACATATTATTTTCATGTATCCAATGTTAATATTTTAAAAAATATTAACAATCAAAGTATTGAAACTTTGATCATATCTATATCCAAAAACGATAACTATTACTGATCAGAGGGAATATATGATTTTTTGTAGGGCAGTACTTCCATCCGGACGTCCGATTTTTGCTTTTTTCGGACGCCCTCGTAACATTTTTTGTGTACTCGCGAAACATTTTTTTTGTACGCATGAAACATTTTTTTTTAATGTATGAAACATTTTTTTTTACTGTTTGTCGAACAAAAATGTTTCACACGTATAAAAAAATGTTTCACATGTACAACAAAAATGTTTCACACATACAAAAAAAATGTTGCAAAAAAAATAGGCGTCTGATTCCTAGCAATTGTCATTTTTGTATCATCATGGGTAGTACAACTGACATGGTATCTCTGTCAAGCCCTAATAACTACATGGTGGATCTATTATGGATTTTGTATAATTTAGTCGCGTGACATTTAAATTGTTGAGCCTCAAGGTATATATATAGTACAATTACCTGAATACTATGGTGCTTAGGCACCAAGATCCAAAACGGGTATTTTTCCTTTTTATTTGCATTTGAAATTTTTAAAAATTTTAGGACGTTGAGATTAACCACTTTACTAACTAGTTCAAATAAGTTTAAACTGAAATTCGAACTAGAGTTTCGTTTTTTGATGATAGTTTGATTGTAAGTACACACACATATATATTTGAATTCGAGTATATATGTGTCGACGATTGGAGAACGGGCTCCCGTCGAGCTTACTTGTTGAATGGGGGATCAACAGAGCCCCGTCGCACGGATCGAAGAGGGCGTTCGAGCGACGCGAGGTCGGGAGAAGGAGGCCGGAAAAGGGGGACGCGGTGTTTTTATCTGGTTCGGGCCTCTCACCGCCAGAGATAATGACCCTACTCAGGTGTATTGTGTTCTATCTTTCGTGTGCCCTCCTATTACGAGATCTTGAGGGGTTTTAAATACTATGACTAGAGATGCGAAAAAGTAAGCGCCTCAGGGATCACGCTATGCATCCATATCCGTGATCTTGCCCTTGATTCCAGCGTTATTTGAATTTCGGGTATGATTTCCCTTGATCTCAGGTGATTGGTTGCCTCCTTCCTTCCTCGCGGCCTTTCGCTGGAGCCCTCCGACCAAGACACCCGAGCAGGTCGTGGCCTCCACGAGCATGCTTGCTCGTGGGGTGTGTTTGGTGCTTACGCGAACGGAGGCGCAAACGCGTATGCTCGGAGGAGAAGGAGGGATGCTCGTTCGTTCTCGAGCATCTTCCCTTAGTGCCGCTTGGTCGGCGGGTTTAGCTTTCACGGGGTACCGTGGTCTTTTGCCGGATAGCCAATCCGACGGCTAGCCCCGAGGTTCAAGTGGGGAACCCTCGGGCTTCCCTTGAGCCTAAGAAGACTTGAGGGGGATTGAATTTCCTTTGGTCGTGGCTCCACGACCATTTTACGTCGGGAGGCGAGCTTCTTTACCGCGCGTGCTTGCTCTGGCGGGCGCGTCGTTTGGTTGTTCTGCGGTTCCTTCCAGAAGCCTCCTGTAGCTGATGCGGTAGTTTCTCGGAAGCGGCGCTTTCCGGCCAGGTGTTCTTTGCTGCGATAGGCGGCGATTTTTATCCCGCCTCTTCACTATCCTTTTAACCCTTTCTACCGGAGAGGTCGGAGTCCCATTGCGTCTCTTTGCTCGTCTTCGCGAAAAATCTTCCAAGAGCCCTAGCGCCCAAGAACCCTTTTCGCTCTCCTTCCTTCTTCGGCCATGGCGCGTTTTCAAGGTTAGCGAGATGACCGAAGGAGGCTCCAGTGCTCACGGACGAGGTACGTCGACCAGGCTCGGGTCGAGTGCGAGGATGATGCGGCGCCGGCACCGCGGAGACGGAGATCGTCTCTCGCGAGTTGTACGCCATCAACGGGCTGCCGCGAGAGCGACTTCCTCGCCTCGTGCTTGCCTTCTGCGGGTGCGAGATCTCTCATCTCCACCCCAACTCCATCCTTTCCTCGCAATCTTCTCCCACCTTTGCGAGGCTTACGTGGAGTGTAATGCCCACGGCTAGCCTCTTCTTTCACTTCTATTCCCTTCCGCAGGCCGGGATGGTTCCGCCGGCTGCGTTTATCTTCGCCCGGCCCAACCGACCATACGAGTACCCCTTCGTTGCTCTGAAGGACTCGGTGTCGGGTTGGGCGACCTCTAATTCTACCGTAAGAAGGCGAGGGGTCCCAGCTGGTCTACATCGGGAGGACGCTCCGCCCTCGAGACGGCGCGCCGCCTGCGTAACCCGAGGAAGAGCGGGTGCTCGGGGCGATCGGTGAGCTTGCCCAGATGGGGCTCACTAGTCGGGATATCGCCGGGACTTTACCTTCAACCGGTGTCCTCTCGAGGCGCCGCGAGCATCCCTTCTTCGAGGTGACCGGGTGGCACGACTTCACCCGCGAGGACAACGCAGTATGTTCCTGGACCTCTTTCCCGAGCATCGCTGCTACAGTGATCGGCGCTATGCATCCGTATATGCCTTTTGTCTTAGTCTTCGGTTGTGGCGCAGACTCAGGGGCCAATTTGGAGTTGACTGATAAGGGTCGCCAGAGATGTTCGGCGCTCGGCGAGAAGGAGCCGACGCCCAATCGTCAGGTCCCCAAGAATATTTTTGACCGCGCGACGGTAAGTACATTTTCCCACTTCCGCTCGAGGGCATGTTTTCCGAGCTCATTCCTCCCGATTGCTGGCGGAGAAGGTCGCCCTTGAGCTTGCGGTGTCGGCGCCGCAGCCGCCAATAAGCCAAAGACACCCGCCAGGGGTTCCGTAAGAGGGCGGCGGTCGAGGTCGCCGAGCATCCGCCTCGCCTCCCGCGCAGCGGTCGAGGCGCCGAAGCCGACCAGGACCCTACCCCGCACCTTGAGTACGCCGACCGCCAGGAGGTAGCGAACTCCGCATTTGGTTCGATGACTTCAAACGGAGGAAGCCGGAGCTGATGAGCCGATCGGGAACAGCTCGCCGAGCAAAGCGAGGAAGGCCGAGGAGGATGCTGTGTCTCTCCCGACCAAGGAGCGGGCCGAGAGGCGAGATCAAGGCCCTCCAGGACCAGCTCACTCGGGTGGTTGATGCCCCAGGAGGAGGAAGAAGAGGAGGAGGCCGCCTATGCTCGGTTAGAAGGAGCAGGAGGTCGACCTCTCAAACCGCCTCGACGGCTGGAAGAGGTCGACATGGACGATGTCGACCGGCGATGGCATCGCGCCCCGACGCCGCATGAAGGAGCGCTGTGGTCGTGGGCCGAGGCCTACGAGGCCGCCGCGAGCGTGTCGCCGTGGGCCCGGCGAGGAGGCCGAGGAGGATGGCGCCGCCGCCGGGCGAAGAATACGTTCTTCATTCTCTTATTCCGCTCTTGTCTTGCGACTTTCTTCGGCTAACCCCACCCTGTTTGGCGTGGGCGTGATAGCTTCGGATGTCGTTTTGGACTTCCGCCCGGATGGTCGAGGAGATTATCAACTCCGCAGTGGACGCCGAAGCTCGACCGCGTCGTCGGCCGGGTGATGGCCGAGACGGGGAGGAGCCGGTGCTAACCGGACTTCGGTGGAGCCCGAGCTTCTTCGGCGGGACTCAGCGCTCCCTTCGGCCGTGGAGCCTATCGGCCACCGCGGAGGAGCAGGAGCCATGAGGGGCGAGGACCAAGACGCCTTGGCCTTGGCCCCTTGCGAAGAGATGACTGCGGGCGAGGCTCAAGCGCCGAGCCCCGGGGAAGGGAGCTTGGTCGCTCCCGACCAACAGCCCTTGGCCATGAGCCAAGGAGAGGAGGAGGAGGAGGTCGTCCCCGGCCTAACTCCTTCGGTCCCGGGGCACCAGGCGCCCCCGGCCACGGAGGTGCAAGGGGCGGAGGTGATCGTACTTGATCAATCGCCTCCGGCCGCGGAGCATCGGTCGCCTCCGACTTTGGTGGGACAAGAAGCGGAGGTGATCGCCCTCGATCCATTGCCTTGATCGGAGAGCATTGGTCGCCTCCGGTGAAGAGGAACAGAGGCGGAGGTGGTTGCTAACGACCAGCGCCTCGGTAGCGAGCATGGAGTGGCGGCGCTTCGTGGTTAAGCGTCTGACCCGGCGCGGTGGCGACCATGGGGAAGGCGACCCACGAGCCGCTTGTCGTGGACGAGGATCGGCCGGGCGACCGGGTTGATCGAAGGTGGTGACGCCGTTGCTCTCTGGGAGCAGGGTGCTCAGGAGAACAAGACCTTGACGCGCCGGCAGGATGACTTGGTCAATCCCTTCTTCGGTGTGACCGGCCGCCAGCCGGCTTCAGGACAAGGCCGGTCGGTAGGGCTCTTACGGTAAGTTTCCATGTTTCTTCTTTTACTGCCGCGAGCGATCTTACGGGAGTGCGCTCGGCTCTTTCCCTTCTCCTTTCTCTTTACGCAGAAGTTTGCCGCGAAGGCTATGGAGGATATCGATGCCACCTCGGTCTCGAGCAGAAGAGTCTTGGTCGCATTCCACCGCGAGCAAGGCGCCAAGATCGCCGATCTTGGCGTCGGGTCTCCGAGGTGCGCGAGGCCGACTGAAGCGGTGGAATCGGCGAGGAGCCTCATCGCCGGGCCGGGACCAGCTCTTCCAGAGCGAGGACGGCCGAAGAGCACTTCAGAGCGAGGCGCGCCGAGCTTGACGAAGAAGGCGGTGAAGCCAGCTGGAGACCTTCAATGAGCTCGAGCGCGAGGAAGCCGGCTCAAGGAGGCGCGGCGCCTCGGAAAGCGGCCGAAGGTCGCGCGGACAGCGGAAGGTCTGGACCTAGAGGCGGAGGTCGACTCCCTTAAGGACGAGCTCGCTGCCCTCCAGGCGGTCGTAGGACTTAGCTCTTTCTTTTTATTTTTATCTTGTGTAAAACCTCGTAAAAAAACAACGTTTTGGATTAAATGAGCATATTCGCAGGAGTTTGGTCCTTGCCTGCTTTTTTTTTTTTGCTTGAACTCGCTTTGGATATGCCCGTATGATCCTGGTTCTGCGAGAAAAGAAAGCAAGTTCTCGCATGGAGGCGTGAATACGAGCAAAGAAAACAAGTTCTGCGTAGATCAAATATCATAGACACGAGCAAAGGAGCCTTGGTAAGGAGGGGCGAACGTTCCTATCATACGTAGCCCTCGCCATGGACAAAGGTCGTGTCCTCAGCATTGCGAGCACGAAGTTTGTTCATGGGAGTTTTAAGGGTCGCTTTGGTCGTAACGATTTTTGAATTACTCGAATAGATCGGTTGCGTTTGAGTGAGCTGTGAGCACGCAGGCAGGCGAGCTTTAAACCAACAATACGTAGAGCCACCATACCCGAGTGGTCACCGAACCGGGCTTAGAGTGGATGCTCGCGCTCGACCATGCATACTGAAGAGCTACTGTGGAAAGTGGACGATTGGGCGAGCATCGGCCGGGGGCCAAGGGAGATGGCGCGCACATACTTGTTGGATAAGTTCGTGCAGAGGTCTTTGGTAGACGACGATGCTCGTTCGACAAAGCGAGGACGAAACTTCGAGAAAGAGGGAAAATGATTTATTGGAAAAGAACGCAAGGGGCGCGAGATAGGAGTACTCGTCTAAGCGTAGAATTCTGTGATTGATCGATGTTCAGTCTTTGGTGAGCTCCCGACCATCTGGCATCGCGAGGCTTAACAGCCCCGGCCATTTGTAGACATGACCGTGTAGGGTCCTTCCCACCTTGGGGTCGGCTTATTGGCCTTCGACAGGTCTTGAACTCTTCGTAAGACCATGTCGCCGACTTGTAGGGCCCTAGGTCGGACCGCCTTGGCTGCATGCCTCTGAAGAGCTTGTAGGTAAATTGCAGTGACGGAGCAACGCCTGTCGCGTGTCGCTCGGCGAGGTCCAGGTCGACGAGGCGCTCAACCTCTTGATCGATGGAATCGATCAGTTGCACCTTGGGGAACCCAAAGACGATTTCGGCAGCGAGAATGGCCTCCGCAGTAGACGAGTTGGAAAGGCGTCTTGCCTGTGGCTCGACTTGTCGTGGTGCGGATAGACCAAAGAACGGCGGGAAGCTCCTCCACCCATCTTTGCTTGTCTTTGGTTGAGGGTCTTAAAGACTCTCTTTTATGCCCTGGACTAGCTGCCCATTTGCTCGCTCATTTGCTCCGTTACTCTGTGGATGTGCCACGAAGCGAAGCAGACCTTGGTCCCGACCTCCTCACGGTAACTTTGGAGCAGTTCAGCGGTGAATCGGGTCCCATTGTCTGTGATAAGGCGGTTGGGTACCGAACCGGGTTACCACGTTCTTTGCGGAGGAACCTCTTGGCGCTGGGCCGAGATGGTCGAGACGGGCTCGGCCTCTATCCACTTAGTGAAAGTGTCGATGGCCACGAGCAAATACTTGCAGCCTTTTCCGACCTCGGGGAAAGGGTCCAAGGACGTCGAGCCCCAGTCGAGAATGGCCACGCAGCGGTATGGTTTGTAGGGCATATGCCGGTTGGCGGGTTTTGCGAGCATGGAGCGGCATGCTCGGCAGGTCGTTACGATTGACCGCGTCCGTCAAGGCCGTCGGCAAGAGTAACAATCGGAAGGCTTTGCTCACAAGCGTTACGAAAGACGAATGAGCTCGCACATTCGCTTCGTGGATATCACGAAGAAGGTGCGCCTTCCTCCTGGGAGACGCATTTGGAAAGGATTCCTAATGCGCCTTTCCGTATAGGTCGCCTTCGATCGATCTGTCTTGAGAAGATCGCCTTGTTAGCCGAACGCTCGGCTTCTTCCTCGGGCAATGTCCCATGCGCAAGGTATTGGATGAATGGCGTCATCCAATTTGCGCTGCTCGAGGAATGAGACCCTACCGCCGGTCTCTGGTGCCTCCTCTTGAGAGGGAATGGAGGCTTATGTAGGTGCTCGACGAGCACCCCGCCGAGCGGCGGTTTGGGAGGAACCGACCTTAGACATTTGGTCGGCCAGGGAATTATCCTTCCTGGGGATGTAGATTACTTGAAATTCTTGAAGTATTTCTCCATCTTCCTTACTTCGGCCAGTGCATGGCGCCATTGAGGTATCGAACACCGATACTCCTTGTTGACCTGGTTCCACGACCAACCGTGAATCGCCCTTCACGGTGAGCCGTTGGACTCCTAGCGATTTGCATGCTCAAGTCGGCCAAAGGCCTTCGTACTCGCCGCGTTGTTAGTCGCGGCGAAATGTAGTTGGATGGCGATCTTGTAGCTGCTCTCCGTCCGGGAGACCAAGATGACGCCAGCCCGAGCGCTCGTATGCTCGGGATCCGTCAAAATACAAGGTCCAGGAGTTTCCCCTCGAATCATTGGTCCCGCTGGCCGGTGGTGCCGAGCGACCGATACGCCACGAAATCAGCCAGGACTTGTGATTTTATCGCCATGGCCGAGAATACCGGCTCGAACTTCGGCGAGTTCCATTGCCCACTTGGCTATCGACCACCGGGCGCCCTGATTTTTCAGGATTTCCCTGAGTGGGAAGCCGGTCGACCACGATCTTGTGTGCTTGAAAGTAGTGACGCAACTTCCCGGAGGCCATCAAGAATGAGTACAGAGTTTCGGACCTCGGGTAACGCTCCTTTGGTCCATGAAGTACTTGGCCGACGTAATAGATAGGTCGCTGGGTACCATCTCTTTCTCGCCAACACCGAGCTCACTGCTGCGGCGGGTTGCCGAGTATAATAGCAATTCTTCCCCTGCCGTGGGTGTGACGAGGACGAGGCGGCTTGGAGAGAATGCTTGTTTAGCTCTTTGAGCAGCGCTGATCGGCTTCCTCCGTCCATGTGAAGCCATCATGTTTGCGGAGGGCTTTAAAGAAAGGTAGTCCTCGCTCCCCGGTCCGGAGACGAACCGGCTTAAGCGGCCATCCTCCGGTCGAGCTTGTACTTCCTTTACGCATGTGGGCGACCTCATGTTCTCAATGGCTTCGATCTTCTCTGGTTAGCCCCAACGCCATGTGGCCCGACCATGTAGCCGAGCACCTTGCGGCCTTCACGCCGAATACGCATTTTACGGATTTAGCTTTATTCGATGCTTATTGAGGTTCTGAAAGTTTCTTCTAAGTCGACAACGTGACCTGAAGTACTCTTGCTCTTGACAACTATGTCGTCGACATATACCTCCAAATTCGACCTATTTGGTGCGTGAAAGTCTTACGCATGAGGCGTTGAAAGGTTGCTCCCGCATTTCTCGACCGAAAGACATGGTCGTATAGCGAGAAGGTACCGAACGGGGTGATGAAGGAAGTCTTTCCCTCGTCTTCGCGCGACAGTCGATCGATGATAGCCTTTGAATAGGCGTCTAGGAAGCTCATGGTGCGTGACCCGCCGTCGCGTCCACCAATTGGTCTATGCGAGGCAACGGATAGTTGTCTTTTGGGCACGCCGCGTTCAAACCCGTGGTCGACGCACATGCGCCACTTGCCTCCTTTCTTCACGACCAGGACTGGATTGGCTAGCCACCTGAGTGCTCAATCTCTCCGATGAAGCCACTTTTAGGAGTTTATCAAGTTCCTCCCGGATGATTGCTTGTTTTTCCGGGAAAAGCGTCTAAGTTTCGTCTCATCGGTTTTTGTCGGTGAACCGCTAGCCTGTGCTCGACCACCTCCCTTGGGACCCGGGCATGTCGGATGGTTCCCGGCGAACACATCCGACCTTGCTCGGAGGAAAGTGACGAGCTCGAGTTCCTATTTGGGATCTAGGAAGATCCCAAATGAGCGATTTGGCCGTTCCGACTTCGTTGAGCGAACGACCTTGGTCTCTCCTCCAGGTTGGAGGGCAAGTTTAGGCCGGAATGCTTCGGCTCTTGGTCGGGGCATGGGCGGGCAGCGACCGACCATATCAGCGCTCTTTCGTCGCAATTGAGTGCGGACTTGTGGTTCCTTTGACGGTTATGACTCCGTTTGGCCCGGGAATCTTTAGGCACCGATACGCTGCGTGATGCGCAGGCGGCCATGAACTTGGCCAAGGCCGCCTGCCGAGGATGGCGTTGTAGGCCGATCAAGTCTACCACCTCGAAGGTGATTAGCTCCGTTACGAAGTTACTTGGGCCGGAAACTTACGGGCAAGACGACCTGCCCTGCAGGTTTGATCGAGGTGCCCGGACTATCCCGAAGAAGGGCACGGCCACACTCTTGATTTTGGAACGAGGAATCGCATCTCGCCCAATACCTTGGCCGCAATAAGGTCCAAAGAGCTCCCTGAGTCTATGAGGACCCGGCCGACGGCAGTATTGTCGATGGTGGGGTTCACGACCATCGGAAGCCTCTGGGTTTGGTCATCCCCAAGGGACAATCGTCTACGGAGAATGTGAGGGATACCTCCAGGCCATTTCACCGCTGCACCGGAGGCTTACCCTGGGTAACATGGTGCACTTCCCTTGCAGCCTCCTTTAAGTCCGGCGGGACTTGTAGGCGGAGGAGCCCCGAAGATGACCGCTATGTGATTCCTTGGTTCTTGATATTCCATTTCATCCTCACTTTCCTCGTGGGCTGTTTTCCTTTGTCGTTTTCACCTGCTCGAAGCGTCGGCATGGGACCCTCGGCCAGAAAATCGCTTCCAGCGGTAGAGTCCACGTTCGGCAATTCCGTGGAGTCGTGCCTGCGCGCTGGTGAAGTGGGCGATGAGGTCGCCCGTCCGGTCCGCTTGGTCGCCTCGTCGGTCCGGCTTGGTCGCCTCGCCCTCGAGGCCTGGGTGGTTGTCCTCTTCCCCGAGCATTAGCCCACTGCCATTGCGGGCCGAAGCGTTCGGCCGTTGTTGTTCCACTGCGGCTACCATGGCGGCGAGGGTTGCTTTTTCTTCTTCTTCTTGATCTTCTTGTCTACAGTCGAACCCTTTTTGCTAGCCGAGGTCTCTAGGCCAGGCCGAGGCGGCAGCCTTCCTTCATCCGACATTTTCTTCCATTGGGCGGCTTCATCTGCGTTGGCGTATCGATCGGCCATCTCGGAAGAGCTCGTTATTTGTTAGATCCGGTGGATCTCCAGGTCCTCGTGAAGCGCCGCCTCGTACCCGAACTTGAAAGCTCGGACGGCGACCTCGTCCGATATGTTCGGATCGAAGTTCCGGACCTGGATGAACCTCTCGAATTAATTGTCGCAGGTTTCCCGTCCGTCAGATCAAGCGCTTCCAGGTCGCGCTTCTTTCCCGGCGGATGTAGCGGCTACGAAATTCGCTTTCGAGTGCGGCGCTGAGCTGCCTCAGACCGTATGGATCCTTCCTTTTGATTGAAAAGCCACGTGACGAGCAGCTCCGTCGGGGCCGTCGGAAGGTAATTTGCCATTACCTCATCACCTCCGGCGGCGAGGGATGGCGGTAGTGTATATCGAGAGGAATTCATCCGGTTCGGGTCCCGTTGAATCTCTCGACGTGGCGGGCTTGAACCTGTTTGGCCATGCGACGTCCGGAGGGAGCTCGTGAAGGCCCGGCACCAAGCTTCGGGGTTTCGCGACGAAAACCTCGGCCACGCGGCCTCCACGCGGATCTTCCACCCAACGCCCGGCGCTGGCCGAGTCGGGAGAAAACCTCATCGCGCGGTCGTGCCGATGACCGCATGGTTGCGAGTGCTCGAGCGCTCGTAATCTGGCGACAGGCAGATATCGCCCGAGGTTGCTCTGGATCGCTCCGGCCTTTCGGATCGGTCGGCGACACAGGGCGATCTCCGAGCATGGCTCCGAGATTCATCTCTGTGCGAACGACGGGGAAGCGTTGTGATGGTCCCGGACACACTCGGGCATCCGGCCATGGGGAGGATCCGAGACTTTTAGCCTCGGCGGCAAGCCTTCCAAATCTTCTGGCCACGACCCCGCCCATGGCCTCTAAGTCTACTTGCTCGGGAAAGCTGCGCGAGTCACGCGACGACCGCACGCCAAGGCCTCGTGAGCTGCCTCAAGCTTTCGTGAATCGCGGGCGGCGAGCTTTGACGGGCGCCTCCGAGTGCGATCGGAGTTCGGTACCTGGCGAGTTCCTTTCCGTGAGGCGCACCTCCCTTTGCCTGGCGGCGAATGCTCGCAAGCGTCTTTCCCAAAGACGCCTCCAAGTGGCGTCTGGCCGCCTCATAGTGGTCGTGCCTGGCGGCGTCGAGGATCCTCTCCGGGCTCGCGTGGCTCCCGGCCATGTTGACTGACGAGAGCGAGACGAAAGCGATGGGGACATCATTGTATCCCCTTGGGACGCGGTCTCTGGCCGAGCTCTAGGTCGTCTGGTATGTCCAGCCATCGTAGAGCTTCGTTGCGCCATCCTCTGGGGTCTCCGAGGGTAATGTCTGGGAATGGAGGATCTCGCCTCGCATTCCCGTGTCCGAGGAAAGGCTCCCGGACTCGGTGCAGGATCGATAGGATCGGTCACCCCGGCACGTTGTCGGCGGCGTAGTACACGTCGTCATCCTCAACGTGGTCAAAGACACAAAGGTCCCGAGTGTCTCCCGAGTTTGGCATCCTCGAGGATCTTGATCCGCACAGAATCAAACTCGTCGTCCCCACCAGGACGGCGCCCGGTGCCGACGATTGGAGAACGGGCTCCCGTCGAGCTTACTTGTTGAATGGGGATCAACAGAGCCGTCGCCGCACGGATCGAAGAGGGCGTTCGAGCGACGCGAGGTCGGGAGAAGGAGGCCGGAAAAAAGGGGGACGCGGTGTTTTTATCCTGGTTCGGGCCTCTCACCGCCGAGATAATGACCCTACTCCAGTGTATTGTGTTCTATCTTTCGTGTGCCCTCCTATTCTGAGATCTTCAGGGGTTTAAATACTATGACTAGAGATGCGAAAAAAATGCGCCTCAGGGGATCACGCTATGCATCCATATCCGTGATGTCGCCCTTGATTCCGCGTTATTTGAATTTGGGTATGATTTCCCTTGATCTCGGTGATTGGTTGCCTCCTTCCTTCCTCGCATGTGGCGCATTGGGCCCTCCGACCAAGACACCCGAGCAGGTCGTGGCCTCCACGAGCATGCTTGCTCGTGGGGTGTGTTTGGTGCTTCATGAACTGAGGCGCAAACGCTGTATGCTCTGAGAGGAGAAGGAGGGATGCTCGTTTCGTTCTCCCGAGCATCTTCCCTTAGTGCCGCTTGGTCGGCGGGTTTAGCTTTTCACGGGGGTACCGTGGTCTTTTGCCAGATAGCCAATCCCCGACAATATGTTTAAAGGTATGTGTTTCATTTGAATTGTTATAGATGAGTACATACCCTAAAATTGAAAGTTTCAAAAAACATACCCAAATTTGACTTGTATTCGTGCATTTATAATCAGGTGCCTGAGCACCATGATGTCCAATTACAGCGTCACACACACACACATATTTCCAAGAATCAATTGCACCCTTTTGCAAAAGAAAATGTATAAGATTTTTTTTTGGAAAAACCCGTATACGACTTAAAGATCAATTTGCTCTATGCCGCAGAGGAATCGAGATTGATCTAGCCAGAAACAAAGCCCGGGGGGGGGGGGACAAGCCGTAGATGATCGGTGTCTACCTTGGTGACGTCCAATATTGCATAGCATAGGTCAGAGATAGACGGGGGAAAATATAAAGAAGAGAAAGAAAATGGAGAGAAATGGAGCATCGATCACTCAGGATAGATGGTTAAGGGAGGGACATGTTACAAGACTTTTTTTCCAGTTTTGGCCTCATATGTCTGATACGGTGGAGATTCTTTGCCCCCTTAATATCACTTCTTGTTTTGCTGACCAAAAAAATAGAGCTAGAGATTCCCGGTTTGTGTGTGTGGAAAATCCTTCTTTTATCACTAGGTACACACCAAAGCCGCAAAACTTTTCTAGACGCACAAAACGGTTGATTGTTTTCCTTCCTATCTTGCTAGCTTTTTATAATGGAATAATCAGTTTAACTTGACCAAAGACAAAATTAATTAATTCGTCAGTTCAGGTTGAGTGGGGTGGTTTTGAAGCCGCTAAACACAAGTTAGGGAGGGTTAATTTAATCCAGACAAAACCTTTTAAATCCTAATGTTGGATTAAATTAGCCCACCAAAAAGGTAGAACAAGCTAACCTACTTTCCCAACCTAGGTGGAGGTTTAGAGTCGAAGATACTTGGCTTACCAAGTTTGGTAAATAACTAAATACTTTCTTTTTTACTTGTTGTATTAGAATACAACATTTTAGAACTTTGATAAAAAAAATTATACATAAAAATATTTAGATTTCTGACATAAAAAATTATACTACTACATTTTTCATCAAAAGTACTTCTATACCATTATATTTAATTTTTTTCTAATACATAATTAAAAAAATCAATGGTCAAAAGAGTGTATTAAAGACTGTATGTCCAAAGCGATTAAAAAAAAAAGAATTAGTATGTATCCACACATAATGATAAGGCACATTTGCAACATTGGTCTTAGGGTACCGAAAATGCATATAAAGAGAGAAAGTGAAAGGGTGGATTCGGAGTGTGCAACTTAAAATCTACCATCTGCACTTGACAGCAAGGTTTCAAATCTCGTTTTGAGTCAAATCTCGGAGGTTCCCGAAATCCGAAATTTCGGCGAGATTCGGAAATTTCGGACAAAATCCGGACGAATTGCAAAAACCAAATTTCAAATCCGGTTTTTTTCTATCGAAATCCGAGATCTCGGCCGAAATCACCGAGATCTCTACAAATCACCTAAATCTCGGCCAAATTGAATCGGGTGAAAAATGGTTCAAAACACGCCAAAAAAATTTGAAATTTTTTGGATAGTCCTAACACATCACTAATGTTTCCATAAAAATTTGAGATGATGATCAATCATGAGGAATTTTTAAAAATCTAACAAAGGGTAAAGTCGTGATAAAACCGTATATAAAATCAGTTTTGATTTTTCAAATGTAACAAATGAACTTCAAGTCATTTTAAAAGTTTTATATATGTTCCTATGTATTAAGGGAGATTCTTTCTTTGAAACCACTGCATTACGAGGAGGTTCTTTCTTTGAAACCACCTGCAGCTTTGAATTTTGACTAATAAGAAAAGATCAATGCCATAAATATGAGCACCGATCATGTATATGTGAATCTCGCCATATATACATAGGTGAGTTAAGATCGCACTCCATTTATAAATACATGTTATCTTAGGTTTTAAATTTTGTTTTTCAATATATGTCATTCAATAATTTTGAAGTGGGTTTTGTACCACTATTTCCACTCCACTTCTCTCTCATAGGCATACATGCATTGATTTCAACTATCAACGCCAGATCGCTTATCATTTCTCCATTGCTTCAATGCACTAGAAAAGTTCATATGTATTAAAAAGTTCAAACCACTTTAGAAAATTTTGAAAATTTTTGTGAATGGTCCTAATACATCAATAATATTCCCATAAAATTTTGAAGATAATCAATCTTGAAAAATTTTAAAAATTCGGAAAGTCCTAACCGACGTATTGAATCGACCAAAAATGGTTAAAAACATGTTAAAAATTTTTGAAATTTTTGTGGATGATCTTGATCCTAAACCCAAGCAAATAGAATGCACAAAAATCAAAATCCGCAAAAATATACCAAATCTCGCCGAGATTGCCGAGATTTCGCCAAATTGCCGAGATCTCGTAGAAATCCGAGATTTGAATTTTTTAAATTTTTGAATTTTCCAGGATTTTGAATCTCGGAGGGTCCGAAATCCGAGATTTCACGATCTCGCTAATTTCACTAAATTTGGACCCTCGCTGATGATTAATAAATTTCTTGCTCTAAAAGAACATTTCAAATTGCTTGCTCTAGAAGGAGATGGCCATGTCAACAAGCTTACTGTTTTCAATGTACAAGTGTACGTAATATTTGAAAGTATTCTCCTTTTAAACTTGCTTCCTTCTTGAATGAAAAGGACTGTATCAAGTACTATTATGCAGGTACAATTATTGAGTACATGTTAGAAATAGCCACGGGTTCCATCCATCCACTTGACCATGACTTGGGTCCCAAGATGCCAGAACGGCATTATTGCAGTAATAAATTGGGAGAGATTATCCAAAGCAAAGAATACAAATAAAAGACGAGTGAGAATGGCAAAAAAATCTTACCCACATTATTCTTTCGAAAAAGGTTAAATTAATCAAATAAGTTTCATCGTCACCAAGCACTAAGGTCCTCGTCAACCCGATAACCGTCTTTCATAAACCTGAGTCCCTATCGAACGGCCAATATTGCTCGGCGTGAGAATCTGTTTCCCTCTTCTTTTTCTGCGCCATCGCCATGCGGTCTCTCTCTTTCTCCGCTCACACCCCCACAAATCCTCATATTACAGCATGACCCCTCCCTCTAGCTCTACAGGAACTCTACAAGATACACGCCCATTTAATTTGCTAGCGGCAAAGTACTAAAGTATACGAGCCACATTCACACGATCAGAGTCGTAGTACGATTATTTTTTGAGCAGTACTTCTATGCTTTTCTTTCTAGTACAAGTTGCACAAATCTTGAAACAAGCGAAGAGGTAAGTAATCACCATCTACCATTCATTCATGCTTTAATAGTTGTGCAACTTTTAAAAGGAAGAGCATAGAAGCACCTCTCTTATTTTTTCCATGGATATCTCTCAGCGGGAATATTTCATACCGACGACCAAATTAAAGAGAAGTGTGGATGGTCCAGCAATTTCGTCAAAGGATGGGCGTGTAACCGGGAAAGGATTTCTTTTTGGGAGCTTTAGCTATCGCGAGAAAGAACCGTCGACACGTCTCCTATGCAAACCAAACCGCCTTATCATCCTCCACCGTTTCATTTCGTTTTTGTTTCCCATACCTCTCTCGTTGTCATGAGAGGGGAAAAGAAAGAAAGAAAGAAAGAGAGAGAGAGAGAAGCCATCGATTTATATCTCTCCATCTATAATATTTTTTCCCCTTCCTGTGATATATACTTCACACGATACCTATTCTTGGATTTCCAGAAGCCCAGGCAGCCGATCGAGTTGAATCCCCTCCTCCTCACCTCCATCCATCCATCGTCCTCTCCTAGCTAGCTTATCAACCCACTTCTTCGATTCTACCCCTCGATCGAGCAGGTAACAATTAATTCGTTAAAATACTATTATTAACCTGGCCCCTTGGGCCATCACATCATATATGCTTCCTCTCTGTTTCTGCATTCATCTCGCGTAGACCTGAGTTAGCAGATTGATTCTTTCTTCTTGCTTAATTTTGTGATTGCAATCTGTAGGTGTTGAGGTGCAGAAGGAATATATTTATATATTTATATATATATATATCTGCTAGCTAGCTAGCCCTGGAAGAAAGGACTTCATCATATATCATGGTAAGTTTCACTTCTTGGCAATCTGTAAAGACAAGCATCTGTGTACATGCAGATGTATATATATATATATATATGTAGCTTCCAGTAGCTATAGAGAGTCGCATTGGGTTAATTTGCAGGAGGAGGTGGCGATGATGATTTTGTAATTGGTGTGCGTACGTGCATGGAGATGTGGTGCAGGTTATGGTGAGCGTGCAGAGCCCGAGCCCGTTGGTGCGGTCGGAGGAGGACCTGGGCCCGCCGTGGCTGCAGCCGCTGCTGGGGACGAGCTTCTTCGTGCCGTGCCGCGCGCACCCGGACCTGAGCAAGAACGAGTGCAACCTCTTCTGCCTCGGCTGCACCGGCGACGCCCTCTGCGCCTACTGCCTCCCCGCCCACCGCGACCACCACGTCGTCCAGGTATGCACTTACCGCTTAATTCCTCTCTCTCTCTCTCTCTCTCTCTCTCTCTGTGTGTGTGTGTGTGTTGTTGAGCGCGCGGCGGCGGCGGCGGCGGTTGCTGATGACAGCATCCGTGTGGTGTGGGTACAATTGCATCATACATGGATCCGTGCGTGCAGATACGGCGGTCGTCGTACCACAACGTGATCCGGGTGTCGGAGGTGGGGAAGCTGATCGACATCTCGCACGTGCAGACGTACGTGATCAACAGCGCCAAGATCGTGTTCCTCAACGGCCGGCCGCAGGCGAGGCCGGGGAAGGGCGTCACCAACACCTGCGAAATCTGCTGCCGCAGCCTCCCGGACTCGTTCCGGTTCTGCTCCCTCGGCTGCAAGGTACGTAATTCGCTCTCTGATTCTTCCCCTCCTTCATGTTCTCTCTCTAGCCCCTCTCTCTCTCTAAAGTTTGTGCAGTACAAGTAGTATTTGCGTGAGGCTTGCAGACGTGGCCACCTGGGGGCAATGCAATGTATGTTGTGCATGTTTAATTTGCGCACAGCTCGTGTGTGTGTCCACCCGAGAGAAAAGTAGCCGTATCCTATTATTCCTATTGCGGAAAGGGGGTGCAGTGGGAGAGGAATTTGCATGCGCACACAAAGCAGCAGCGGCAACTCACGACTCTCTCTCTCTCTCTCTCTCTCTCTCTCTCTCTCTCTCTCTCCCGTGGTTCCCTGCATACTTTCTACCTCGGATAACCACCAATGGCCAACTGCATTGGCCGGCACTGAACGGAAGAACCTGCATGCATGAACTGACGTTGTAGGGTACCAGCTCCAGAGAAATAGTTGTCCTTTTAGATATAGTGATGTAAATTTTTTTTAAAATATGACTTATCTTTTTAAATATTTAAATTGGATATATAAACATCATTTGGGTAGATTTGTCTCAAAAAATACTTTCATAATATTATAATATTATTGGGTTTTTTGAATATATTATAGTAAAAATTAGTAATCAAAACTATGTTTTTAGAGATGTGTTGATGTCCAAAATAGCAACTATTTATGATCCGAGGGAGTATCATATATAGTAGTATAGTACCATGCAAGCTCATTGGCCTAGCTATTACTTGTTGCACCTTTGAGAGAAGTTGCTGTGGTATGAGATTACTGATGTGCAAATTAAAGGGCATTTTATTCTTGTTTTTCACATGCTCTTTGCGCTGCAGTACTCTACTAGAGTAATGGATTGGAATGTGTGTGCAAGCATAGGGTTGCCATGGATAGGACTTGGAGTTAGATGTCCTTAGCAAACAGGGAGCTAATCAGGAAAATCGAGGATTTCCAACCAAAAAAAACGAGGTGGACATACCTTCGTACCTTTTATTTCCCTGAAAACTAGCTTATAAGTCTTCCTTGGAGATTAATTAAAGACCCTCAAGCATAGTTGTACACTGTTAATATTATCTCGTTTAGAGTGCAGGAATTTTACAGGAATTAATTCAGTCCATATAAGAACCGAGAAAAATTCCGACTTTCCAAAGGCAGCAAGAGATAACAAAGTAGTGCTACTTCTTTGAATCTAAACTTTTACGGTGACACGTATCAATTTTATCAATCCTACCCTTAGTTTGGGATGTTGGTTTGGGTCTTTCTTTTCTCTTCTTTTGTACTGCCAAGTGACATTCTATCGGCAGGTCCCAATTATTGCCTTTTGAACTTTGGGTACGTTGGTACGTGCGCAGCCGTTAAATGTTAGCTAAAATGATTCTCCATATCGGGTTCTGTCTAGTGGAGCTCGCTTCATTAGATCTGTGGATTCAGTGGAGCTGGGTATTTCTAGCTTTATCAGATCCGTGGAGCTGAAGCTGTGGGTATATTAAGTGTTTAGGTGGGTTATCTTGTTTATATTTTAGAATAAAAATATAAACTTAATTCACTTTATTTTAGTCTACAAGTTTTAAATCTGAGGTGGAGCTGGAATATAAAACTCTACTAAACCGGACCTATATCCTATCCTTGCCTGCGTCCATTTCCACCAAGTACATGCGCTGCTGCAAATAGAGACCATGGACGATACAATTTGCCAGGATAGAGGATTACTTCATCTTCAAATCATAACCTACTACTGCATGCCTTCTAATCATGGTCTGTTACCCTGTGTAGCAAGCGAGAGATGTGCATGTATCTTAATTATAAGCTACATGTCCATTTGATTGCAACTGCAATGAGCATTAGAAAAGAAGTGTGGCCCAAGGAGTTGAAGCTAGAGTACTCATCTAGTTTAGGAAAAGGCAGCTTTCAGGGAGTAGGTAGACTTGAGACATCATCTCCGGATCTTCCAGCGATAATACACTTCTTTCCCCTTTCTTTCGGAGAATGCATCATATATCCAGTTAACCCCCTTTCCTTCCGAAAAGAAAGGGTTTGCGTTATCCAGATAAAGTTGACTTCTCTGGAAGTGATGTTCTACCGAATCACCTTGTCGTGTTTGCAAATTTACCAAAGGTAGAATGAGGCTGACATCTCTTTGGATCACATATCGTTCATATTCTTGTAGCGCATTATTTTCTGTTTTGGAATTTCCCACCAATCAGATATTTTTTGCGAATTATCCTATGTGAAATTCATGTAAAATTTTTGCGTTTCAAACAAGCAGGATTGCTTGCTAATGTTCAGTCCTATTTGGCAGAGTTTCAGATCTCAACTTCATCTCAAATCTGAAACTTATAAGTTAAAATAAAGTGAATTAAGTTTATATTTTTATTCTAAAATGTAAACAAGATGAATCACCTAAACACTTTTAATATATCCACAACTTCAACTTCACGGATCTGATGAAGCTAGAAATATCTAGTTTCACAACTCTACAAATCTACTAAAACTAAAACTCTGCCAAATAGAGCCTTCATCTCAGCGTGTGTGACGGGATGGCTTCATGGCAAGACACATGTAGCACTACTAGGTCGTAATTTTCATTTTGTCTTGACAAACTTGAAGGGAGTCACCAGGCAGGTAGGCGCTTATGCAAGCTCTAGAAAATTTACAAAAGCTAAACGGTGTCACCTTGACAGCGATTTGATGTGCTCGGGGGCTGCAGTTAGTGCAAGGACGACCGATGGATAATAATTCGCTACATCATGATATTTTTCACACGTCTTCGTCAGCTCACGTCAGTTGAAAAGATGTGTTTATCATTCTGAATTAAGTAAGTTGAGTATAGAGTTGAAGAGATATGTTCTCTATTCTGTATTAAATAAAAGTTAGGTAATTCATAGCTGAGATTGATTGTCTCAATAAGTTAAGATTGTATCATAAATTACAAGATTAAAGAGATAAATATTGGGACTAATCTTGTAAATGAAGTCTGTGTCCGAGTACGTAGTGCAAGGACTAGAAACCGAGTAAAATATGTTACCGAGTCATTTTATTGAGCCAGACTTTATAAGCAAGAAAAAGCAAGCAAACAGAGCAAATAAGAAAGAGAGGCAAGCAAATAAGCAAAGAAGCACAGCTCGAGTTTCTAGTCGTGTACGACCACAGCTCGAGTTTCTAGTCGCATAGGTGTTGCACTGCAGCCGGCTGTATACGTGCATCTATATACTTTGCATGCAAAAGTAACTCGTCGTCTAGCCGAACGCCTGTGTCTGCCTCAGAGCTACGCCGAAGCTCGATCGCGTAATTGATCTTTTATCCGATCCATCCAACATCTCTTGTGGCCATGATGAATTCAGAGCCTACACTTTGCTGATCTTATTTACGTTGCACTAGTACAATGATTTTACTTGCGGTTATTCACCGATCGATGCATGCTTATCTCTGCCATTTTTGATGCGATTTCAGCTCGGAGGAATTCAGTGGGACCCGAGCCTGACATTCGCCATCCGGCCGAAGCGCGGCCAGGACTCGGGCGGCGATGGGTCCGGCTCGGACGAGTCGTTCAGTCCCAAGAAGCTCCGGAAGACCGGGTTCGAGCTTGGCCGGTTCGACCGGGCGATCCGGTGGTTCGACGACGAGGGCAGCAAGTATAACACCGGCCCGATCACGCCGACGACACCGCCGATCAACCGGTGCCGGCCGTCCAGGAGGAAGGGCATCCCCCACCGCGCCCCATTCTACGGCTAGATACCAATGGAACCACTCAGCCTTCAATCCTCAGCCGAAGTGACAACCCTACCACTACTGGTAATACAATGTGTCAGGTCTAATGGGTAGTGAAGTGATGATCCAGTCAGCTACTGGTGGGTGACTAGCTAGATATTAGCTAGCCTAATACATATAGTTGTATACATACATACATACACAATAATGTAGGTGAAGTATGTGTACATACGGATATATTGACAAAGGTTGTCAGATTATAAGGCCAAGGGCGGGCATGGCCATGGTGTAGTGGCCTGCTTCATGTAGACATAAGTTAAAAGAACAGGGATCGGAAACAGAGAATAGAAACATAGGTAGGGTTTTTAGTTTGGGTAGGTCGAGATTGATATGTGAATGGAATAATCATCATGTATTTATCTCGCTTTGTAGTATTTGGCTATTTGCCCCCCGCCCAACGCGTTTATTAGCGTTGTGGTGTGTAGTTTTCAAGTTTCAGTCTCCTTTCAGGAACTTAATTTGTATAGACATTGTATGCTGTTTTACTTGCAGAAAAAAAGGGGAAAAAAAGAAAAAAAAAAAGAAGGAATAATGACTGAAGCTTCTGTCATGTAACTAACATATGTTCAATATCCTGTCCTGCGACTCTGTAAATATGTGTTATGAGTGACGTTCTTTTCTTTATAACTGAACATTTCATGATGAAATCGTTATGCGTCTAACGCCTTCTTCTGATAATCTACTACAAGTTAATTGTTTCCGATAGGTAGAAGCTAGCACTGCACATCATCTAGAGATTCTAGACTAGTACGTGCTTCCAATGTATGGGATGAATCCTGAACAGGATGGCAGAAAACGATGCTAGAGCAGTAACAAGCCAACTTCGCACAGTGGTGCCGGTATGTGCTCTTGTCACTGCCATTTCTGCCACAGCGTTGACAATGAGAGACCTCAGGTTTGTGCCGGGCCGGCCGGTTGCCATTGCTCTCTCACATCATAACACATGGGCGATCGAGATTTGGGAGAGGTACTGCACAGCAGTATCAGTACTACCATGACCTGTCCACGGTCCTGTGAGTGGCAGGGTCGTTCTCTCGACAAGAAAGCCGCGTTTAAGCAGATCAAAAAACGGAATAATTAAGTGACAGACTGAAGGTGAGGTTGACGAAGCGTTTGCTCCCATCGGATGGGCGCCCGGCCGGCCGGTTGGGCCACCACCACCCACGGCAGGAGAGGGTAGGAAGGGATGGGACGGGATGCGATCGAGTCGAGCACTCGAGCTGCATTACATGACAAATACAACCGGACCAAACGTCGAGGTCACGGGTGACTCATACGGCTGGCGATCAGAGAATCCTGACGCAAGAAACTTGCTCCAGAATTCTTGCCTTGTGTGCGCATAGTAGTAATCTGATGGAGCCTTCAAATCACACGCAGTGAAATTTACACTCTCTTTCTCCCTTTGCTTACGGTCCGATCACGATGATGGCAGGCATAATGGGCGACGTTTGACAAGCCTAGCCCGGCCCGGCCCGGCCCGGCCCGGTGTTCTGATTGGCTGTGTTGTGGGATTGCGGACGAAGTTAATTTCGTGGTAATTTCGACGTGAGACCGGCCATCTCGCCTTTCAAATCGCAAACCCGGCCGTCCTGGTGCTACATTAATCCTTTGCAATTTGCGCAGGTCCCTGGCCCCCTGCCCAGATACCAACTACACGGAATCGGACCCTCCGCCGTTTGTAATAGGAAAACCTATATGGTCCGTGCCTTCAAGCCGCACTGCCAAGCTATTGTGTGTAAACAACTCTATTTTAAACAGAAACTAGCAGGATGAGCCACGTACTTGCGTGGCTAAACTTGTTATCAAATAATATAACTTAGATACTTACAAATATATTCACGTATCTTATAGGATACTTACATTTTTAAGATATCATAAGAATTGAAAATGGCTGTAGAAGTATGAAGGAAAATACAATTCAATAACGTAACTGAAGTTATTCACGTATCTTACAAATATATTCACGTATCTTATAGGATACTTACATTTTTAAGATATCATAAGAATTGAAAATGGTTGTAGAAGTATGAAGGAAAATACAATTCAATAACGTAATTGAAGCATCAGTTTTGATGTAAGAAAATCATTAAATATAATAAGTTGTTGGGATTCTTACAAACTGAAGTACTACTCTCCACCGTGCATGGATCATGTAGTTGTATGCCCCTATCCTTACTTTATTAATTACTCTTTTACAAAATGTATGCATGCATACGTACCTCCCTTTAATTTTCAGAAATACATTGATTATATGTACGGTAAATTATCTTATTAGTTTATATCGTATTATATAGTACTTTGCCCATGCATACATGATGCACCATGGATGACTTATTTTGAACTTATCTCCCCTCACACGCCATTTGCCCCGCTAAACTGTGCGTCATCTATCTATTCTCTCTACTACAGCTTTTATGCTTTAGCCTCCAACTGCAAGCAAATTCTTGATCGATCATCCTCAGCTGCTACCACTTCCAATGCAATTCTCTACCACATAATTATCTTCTACTTCTCTCCAACTATTGCTTAATGTTTATCATTGCGATATCAAACACACATACTTGTGCAACCGGTTCCGATCCCTACCGCGACACCAATCACGCTCTCTTCGGTGCCCCGAGCTTGTTGTCTACAACTGCACCATTTCTACTCCAAGCTCTTTGCTACTATGTTTTTGTACATCTATAGTTCTAGTCTTCTAGAGTAGTGCTTCTATGCTTTTCCTCCTAATACAAGTTGCACGAATCTTGAAGCAAGCGAAAAGATAAGTAATCATCGTCTGCCCTTCATTCATGCTTTAATATTTGTGCAATTTTTTTTAAAAAAAGCACATAAGCACCTCTCATAGTTCTATTCGTACATATACATACATGATGTTATACGTGTTCGATGTCCTCTTCACATGTGTTGGTCGCTTCTCTTTTTTGATGTTGGACAACTCAATGCTGTGTCTTCCCCACTAACTGCGGTGACCTCTCATCTTCACTAATGCTAGTGTATCTAGTTTAGTTATTGTCTAACAATGTGGAAAATCTTCTCGCCATCACCGGTGACGCCATGCTCATCACAACAATGGCATAATCCTAGCTACCAAATGGCCCCATACGTGTATAACTCATCTGCAATGCAAAGCTTCATCTCTTCTCAGTCAGGGCTTCCCCATCATTGAGCTTCTTTGACCCCTGGCTTATTCAACAATGTCAATGCTCACCACTGGTCATCGCTACCCTTGGCTCATTCGACTCTAGTTTTTCTCTTCAATGGCTCCAGCAAACAACACGGCATTGTCCTCATCGAACAGCTAAGGTGAGCAACATGATATTATCATCAATGTCTTCTTACAGGACAAATAGACGTCGTTGCACTCTTTTGTGGTTTCCTCTAACACCATTCGTGCCTCCTTATTATAACTTTTAAATATTCAAAATTTTAGTTATATTTTATTGGAGTTTGTATACAAATCAAATTGCTAATTTTATTTAATATATTTTGGATTGTAGTTATTTAGGGATTTTAATTTGGAATTGTATAGAAATCAAATTGCAAATTTATTTTATTTTTTATTCCTAATTTAATTATTTTTGTTGGAATTAGTATACAAATTCAATTGTTAATTTTTATTCGGAATTACAGTTTTTTTAATGAATTCTACTTTGGAACTCCTATTGATATCAAATTGTTGATTTTTATTTTTATTTCCAATTTAAGTAGTTTTTAGTTGGAATTTATGTACAAATTCAATTGCTATTTTTTGTTCAAATT
Organism: Rhipidocladum racemiflorum; assembly: GCA_036346355.1. Lineage (NCBI taxonomy): Eukaryota > Viridiplantae > Streptophyta > Magnoliopsida > Poales > Poaceae > Rhipidocladum > Rhipidocladum racemiflorum. Next base: position 6,385,228 of record CM070580.1, on the reverse strand, counting down.
TTATTCTAAATTATATTTGTTTAGGGAGTTTACTTGGTAATTCTTATGAAAACAATATTGCTAATTTTATTTATTTATTTATTTTGAATTTTAGTTATTTCTAGATTTTACTTGATATAGACTCTTTCTTTTAATCTAGCTATTATAATTTGGACCTACCACAATCGCCAATGAAGGTCTTTCTCCTTTTTTTTACCGATTAATGTGTGAATTCTAGCCCTCGAGAGCGAACGCGATCGCTTCTTTTTGTATCCCTTTTTATAAGATAATAGAAGCACTTTGTGTATTTAATTTCTAAAAAAGGCCAAATCATAAAAAAAATCATACCCCATCCGTTCTTCTTAATTTACTTGTCATTTTGGACAACGGCCTCCAATACACATGTTTGACCATTAACTTTTCTAATTATATGTTAGTCAAAAAAATATTAAAAATATATTACTATCAGGACCATTTTCATTTTAAATCTACTAGTATCATATCCACGTGATAAAGCCAAATACTTTTATGTATACTAGCTATCAAAGTTTTAAAATGTTGACCGCAGGTATTATAGGATGACAAGTCAAAAGGAAGGGACGAGGGAGCAAGAGATTCAACGAGCGATAACAGGTAGAAAGAAGGTCTAAAGAGTGTCCAGTGTATACTGTCTAGACATTACGTTCTTGTTTCTTACTTCCACAAAACCAGGAAACCACTGATGGAAGAAAGTTGACCGAAGAAAGAAGAAACCAAGTAACCAATCCAACCCTTTCAAAAGAAGAAGAAGAAGAAACCAATTCATCCAGCCAGCCACCAACGAACCCAGCGGTCCCAACCTCCAGAAAAGCTACAGGTCAGTAGTTATAACAAGTAACAACAAGTCACTGCCCTGATTAGATTAGCAAGTCACAAGCTTCATGTCCAAGAAGCAGTGAAGGGGACGGAGGAGGGACCAGGCGAGGCAGGCCTGTTCCCGGCAAGAGCCATGCGGCCCGCTGTACTGTGCATCCCGTGGCGCGGATAACATTTAGAGAGGTATTTTTATATTTTTATTTTTAAAGTTGTATAAATATTAAATCATGAATGAATGATAGATAGTAATTACTTATCTCAAAGTTTGTTTTAAAATTTATACAATTTATTTTGTATTAGAAAGAAAAACATAGAAATAGACTTGTGCTTTCGGAGGTTGAGTTGATTCGGGTTTACAAATCGGGGGTAGGGACGAGGCGAAGGACGCAGGGAATTTTGGTCAGTTCAGCTTGCCGGACAGAGGTAGTGTTCAACTTTGAACGTTGGGGAATGACCGTCTGTTTTAGTTTTTTTTTTTTTTTTTTTTTTTGGTAATTCGCGTTTGCTTGAAATTTTTCTCTCTTTCGGTCACATAAAATCGTACAAGACTAACCCTAAAATTACAGCGCTAAGTAATGTACAATTTTTAGTTATATTTATTTTGTATTTGTAGGATTCACCTAGGTTTATTTTATTTTGTATATTGTAGGGAGTCAACTAGGTTTACTTTATTGTTGTTGAGGTTAGAATTTTTCATCGATCATCATCAGCTTGGATGCTTCCATCCGTTTGATCGAAACCACTACAGAACCACAACAAAAGCTGGGCATGAATACGTACATGGCATTGTCTCATGGTACGAACAAAGGAGTACATGACATACAGTAGGGGCGTCCTTGTTATGGCTCACGACAGGTCGACAAATCCAATTAGGGATTTGATACCATTAAATAGGATATGTTTCTATACTTTTCTTCTTATTACAAATATAAATTTTGAATCAAATGATATTTTATTCATGTTTTAATATAGAAACACCTTCCAAGACTGAAACATACGTGAACTGTGCGATACGGACAGTACAGGCGAAACACGAAAGGCGCACGAGATGCACCCAAAAATCTCGAGACCGCGACTGCAACGGCGTGTGAAATGTGAACCAATCAAGGAACGCACGGCAGTCGAGCGCGCTTTTGGGTACGAATCTGGGTGCATGAGAGCATGCTGCACGTGGTAGGAGGAGCCGTCGCCGGCCGGCCGGCCGGCGATCGATGTACGCTGCCAGCTACCTAGATTTCCCTATTTGCAAAAACTAGGATCAACATCATCACGCACGTACGGAAATCTCAGACGTCTCGATCGTCTCCTCGTGCAGTCCTACGCTTATTAATTTCCACTCCCTCCCATTTTCCTAATTAACAGCACAGTTTTACGATTGATTTCCAGCGCGGCCTAGCACGCTAGTAGCTAAGACGTGCAAGAGGCCACCGTGAGTTCGTGGCATAGCCAATATACCTGCAAGATCGAGGAACCTGCACATCTTAGAGCACGTCCGGTCCTTGGTTATTCTACTGTACTACTGCCGCGGCAGATACGCGCTCTAGTGGACGCGCACCAGCTGCCCGGCACTGCGACGTACGTACATATCCAAAAAACAGCGTGCGTGCGGCGACGGCTTCCGTTCGGCTGGCTCCGCGTCAGCGCCCACGCGCGACTCCTCCAGCCCGTGGTTTTCCCCTGTCCCGGTTGTCAATGGAAATAAATTCTATGTAACAGTGTTGTATATCATGATCTGTGTAACATCGTGCGGATTGACGTCTCGTATCCCGCTTCGTTAATCTATGGGGCCTAACGTTTCATCTCCTGAGCTGGTTGCTTGGGGATTAACGAAGCGGGACACGAGACGTCAATCCGCACGGAGTTGCACAGGCCATGATATACAACACCGTTGCATAGAATTTATTTCCATCGTGTCAATGCGTTTCGTCGACTTTGCAGTCTAGACCCTGTGGAGGTGGTGTTTTGCGAAACTGGCGCGGATTGTGGGCTTCCTGCGGGACTGCGAAATCGGGTGGTTTTCAACGCTGTGTAGTGTAGTGTGTACCCCGTGGATGCAAGGAAATATACGGCTCCGTTGACTTTGAAATAACAGAGATTCGCCCGTTGAGTTGACTTTAAAGACACAAAGCATTAATCTACCAGTTTCGTCGGGATGAACCGTTAATTAGGTCAATTACTGCGTGCGCGTATTACAGTATTGAAGCGGTGTTTCTTTTGCCCTTTTCTCATCAATGGGTGCTGTTGCTTCTACTGGCTAAAACAGGAGCATCTTATTCGTAGGAAAAGCAAACACACAGAAGAATTGCTACGGTTGTTGCAAACAGAGAACATTGTACACGGATTAGGAAAGCAACAAGTTCACAATAGCACAATAACCAAGGGAGTGAAATGGAAAGACATTTCCATTCGTTTCAACCTCTTCCCTCCTCCACTTTCGGCGCCTCCTCTAGTCTACATATACATCTTCTCTTTGGTCCTCTCGTCTCCATACTCCAACTCCAAACCATTCATTTGTACACACAAAAGCCAAAAGGTTCATGGGATCAGGTCTCTCTCGCAATCACCGGAGCAGCATCTCGCTTCAGCAGTGTAACACCCCAAAATTTTGCTTTTCTTAAATTCATGTGTGATTTGGCACTTTGGTGGATTTTTGGAATTTTCTGGAATTTATTTGGAATTTATTTGAATTTATTCCATTTTGAAATAATTAAAGAATTTAATTTTGCACATAAAATTTTGTTGGAAATATTTTACTTGAGTCCAAAATGATCCAAAATATTTTCCGTAATTTTTACGGAATTTTTCTCGAGTTATTTGCTATTTTTAATGAATTAAATGAATTATCGGGAATTATTTTGAATATTAAAATCGCTTCGGGTTTAGTATCGTTCCTGTCCGAGTCGACGAGTCCGAGCAACCCGATCGAGCCAACCGCTTCGATCAAACCAAGTCACCGAACCTAAACCGAACCCTAATTCTCCGACCGTTGGATCAAGATCCAACGGCCGAGAATCGCCTGCACGGCCGAGCCGCGGTCCGACCGAACCCGTTCGCGCCGATCCGATCGGGCCGCTGATCGGACACGTGGACGGTTCTCGCGGCCGTCTTCCGTCCGGAAGTCCGAGCCGGAGAGCTCAGCCGCCGCCCAGGAAGTTCGCTAGGGTTCGCTGATATCGCGGACGTCGAGGCCTTATTTAAGGAGACGACCCCACCGCCGTAATCACCTTGCCCTTGCGCACCGATTGCCTCGATCCGTTTCGCTCGAGCCGCAACCACGCTCGCGCAATTGCTCGCCGGAGTTGGACCTAGGGTTGCTTGGGTCTTTGCCTCGCTCCGCCGCTGTCCGCCACTTCCCCGGGGCATTGGAGATCGGATCCGAGACCCCCGAAGCGAGACGCACCCGCGGGACGTTCTCTCCTCGCCGGAAACCCACGGGAGCGCCGCGCTACGTGTCAAGGCCCCAAACTTCAAGAACTCCTGGGACATCCGGAGTATCCGGATAAACATCCGGAGTGTCCGGATCCAACCCGGAATGTTCGGATAAAAGTCCGGAGTATCCGGATTGGGCTGACCGAACACCCCAACCCGGAGTGTCCGGACTGAATGTCCGGAGTGTCCGGGTTGATTCCACCGAAGACCCCAACCCGGAGTCTCCGGGTTGAGCGTCCGGAGAGTCCGGTATCTGCGGGGGTTTTGTATAAAAATCCTGTTTCCTTGGCCCCCACCTCATTTCACTCTACTCCTTTTGCTCCTCCACCGTGTATGCACTCTCCACCCACTCCTAGCTCCTCTCCGTGAGCTCCCACCGGCCGGCGACCTCCGTGGCTCCTCCGGCATCCTCTAGCCTCGCCCTCAAGCCGGCGTCCTCTTTCCTCTACCCCGGCGTTGTTCCTCCCCCATCTTCCTTGGAGGTAGGCTTTTCTCTTGGGGGTTGATTCGTAGGTTTCTTGGGTTCTAGGGTCATCAGTGGTGGGAGTTAGAGCTTAGGTTTAGATTTGGGGTTTTGGAGTTAGATCTTGAGCTTTAGGGCTGTATGAGTACACCGTCATGTCGTTCGGTCTGACAAACGCGCCGGCATACTTCATGTACCTCATGAACTCCATCTTCATGGAGGAGCTGGATTCCTTTGTCGTCATCTTCATTGATGACATCCTCATTTATTCGGCCAGCGAGGAAGATCATGCCAGGCACCTTCGTGTTGTTCTCGGAAGACTTCGGGAGCATCGCCTGTATGCAAAGTTCAGCAAATGCGAGTTCTGGCTGAAGGAAGTGTCATTCTTGGGACACGCCCTTTACGAGCGAGGCGTGGCGATTGACCCGAGCAAGGTGCAGGATGTCTTGAAATGGGAGCGGCAGGGATCGCCACGGACATCCGCAGCTTTCTTGGATTGGCTGGGTATTACCGCTGCTTTCATCCAGGACTTCTCAAAGATTGGCGGCCGATGATCGAGCTACTCAAGAAGGAGTTGAGTTCGAGATGGTCGGCGACCGTGAGAGCGCCTTTTCGACAATCGGCTAACGTCGACTACGGCTCCTGTCCTACGCAGCCGGATATACACAGGCCTTTTGATGTATATTGCGATGCGTCAGGCATCGGGCTTGGTTGTGTGCTTATGCAAGAAGGCCGAGTCGTTGCCTACGCATCTCGGCAGTTGAAGCATCATGAGGAGCACTACCCCACCCACGATTTGGAGCTTGCAGCAGTGGTGCATGCCTTGAAGATCTGGCGCCACTATCTCTTGGGGAACAAGTGCAATATTTATACTGATCATAAAAGTCTCAAGTACATCTTCACTCAGGCGGATCTGAATATGAGGCAGCGGAGATGGCTTGAGCTGATCAAAGATTACAGCCTGGGAGGTCCATTACCACCACAGGAGGGCTAATGTGGTGGCGGATGCTTTGAGCCGCAAGGTACAATGCCATTGCCTCACTCTTCCACCACGGAGTGCCACCCTTTGTGCTGAGTTTCAGAAGCTCAACCTGGAAATGGTAGGAGAAGGTTTCCTGACTAATGTGGAGTTGAAGTCCACGTTGCTTGATCAGATTCGGGAAGCACAAGTCGGCGACAAGTGTGTCACCAACATTCGCAATAGTTTGAGTTAGTCGAGGCCCTGGGTTTCGCCTGGATGAGCAAGGAACCTTGTGGTTCGGCCAGCGCATAGTTGTTCCGGATACCCAAGGGTTGAAGCGGGCAATCCTTGATGAAGCCCATAACTCGTTGCTCACAATCCATCCGGCAAAGAACAAAATGTACCAAGACACAAGCGGCAATTACGGTGGACTCGCATGAAACGCGAGATTGCTCGTTACGTGGCCGAGTGCGATGTTCAGTAAGCGTGAAGGCCGAACACTTTAAGCCACCGGTACTCTTGACCTCTACCCATACCCACCGGAAATGGGAAGACATCGGCATGGACTTTATTACACGGCTTGCCTCGACCTCTTCGAGCCACGACTCGATCACGGGTGATTGTCGATCGGTTGACCAAGTCCGCACACTTCCTAGCCGTTCGCACCACCTATAAATCCAGAAAGTATGCGGAGTTGTATATTTCCTGATTCTCAGGCCTCCATGGAGTGCCAAAGCGGATAGTTTCAGATCGGGGCTCACAATTTGTCTCCAGTTACGGGAAGAGTGCACGCAGCGGCGTTGGGCACCAAGCTACTTCACGATTCGACATATCACCCCAGACCGATGGACGGGCATCGAGAGGGTCAATCAGATCCTCGAGGACATGTTGAGGGCATGTGTCCTAGTCTATGGGAAAAAGTGGGAAGAATGCCTCGTATGCCGAAGTTTGCATACAATAATAGCTACCAAACCAAAGCATCCAGATGTCTCCTTTTGAGGCCTTGTATGGTGCGTAGCTGCCGGCACCTCTTAATTGGCTGGAAGCGGAGAACGATCATTTCTTGGGCCGGAATCGGTCATGGAGGCCGAAGAGAAAGTGAGGACCATTCAAGAAAATCGAGGATAGCACAAACACGGCAAAAGAGCTATGCCGATTGTCGTAGGAGACCCTCTCCTTCGATATTGGTGACTCTGTCTATCTTAAGGTGTCCCCTCTTCGTGGCACCCGCTGCTTTGGAGTTAAGGGAAAAGCTGGCGCCTCGATATGTGGGGCCATTAGGATCCTTGCAAAGCGAGGCCAAGTGGCGTATCAGTGCCAGCTACCTCCCTCGCCGAGATGGTCCACAACGTCTTTCATGTCTCCCAATTAAAGAAGTGTCTCCGTACTCCCTTCGAGTCACTTGAAGTGGATGATCTCGGGTTGCGCTGAACCGGATCTTTCCTATCAAGAGCGTCGGGTCGGGTTACGGAAGAAGCGGAGCAAGACACTTCGGAGAAGGACGCTTAAGTTCTACAAAGTTCAGTGGAGTAATCATACCGAGGATGAGGCTACTTGGGAACCCGAAGGTCGCCTCAAGGCCGAGTATCTGAATTCTTCGGTACCATGTAAGTACTCGTGTGTTGTTTTTCACAAGTTGAAACGTGATCGATCAAGATCTTGGTTGTACCATCTCCCAACGTTTCTCTTCGATCTGTGCGTTTGTTCTGAATCTCGGGGCGAGATTCCCTTAAGGGGGAGGGTTTGTCAAGGCCCCAAACTTCAAAAATTCTGGGACATCCGGAGTATCCGGATAAACATCCTGAGTGTCGGATCCAACCCGAATGTCCGGATAAAAGTCCGGAGTATCCGGATTGGGCTGACTGAACACCCCAACCCGGAGTGTCCGGATGAATGTCGGAGTGTCCGAGTTGATTCCAATCGAAGACCCCAACCCGAGTCTCCTCGGGTTGAGCGTCCGAGAGTCCGGTATCTGCGGGGTTTTGTATAAAAATCCTGTTTCCTTGGCCCCCACCTCATTTCACTCTACTCCCTTTTGCTCCTCCACCGTGTATGCACTCTCCACCCACCCTAGCTCCTCTCGTGAGCTCCCACCGGCCGGGCGACCTCGTGGCTCCTCCCAGGCATCCTCTAGCTCGTCCTCAAGCCGGGCGTCCTCTTTCCTCTACCCCGGCGTTGTTCCTCCCCCATCTTCCTTGGAGGTAGGCTTTTCTCTTGGGGGTTGATTCGTAGGTTTCTTGGGTTCTAGGGTCATCAGTGGTGGGAGTTAGAGCTTAGGTTTAGATTTGGGGTTTTGGAGTTAGATCTTGAGCTTTAGGGTTTTTGGTTATAGTGATTCTAGGGTTAGTGTGGAGCTTGGGTTGGCAAATGTGGGTGCTAGTGTGGTAGATCGGGTAGTAGTGATGCCGATCCAAGGGTTGATTAGGGTTGATTAGTGGTTCTTTGGATTAGTGTCTTTTCGCGTGGAATAAGCTAGTTAGGAGCTTCTCCGGCTTAGCCACGTGTAGGAAAGTCGTAGATCGGGGTCTCGTGGTCTTAGTAGAGCTTGGTGGTACCTCGGTCCTCGTGTTAGTTAGGCGAGATGCGCTGGGCGGAGTGTCAGGACCCCACCCGAGTGTCCGCCAATCCGAGTGTCCAGATATATATGGCCGGAGTGTCGGGTTAGCTGATCGTCCGGTTAGGCTGGTCTGTCGATGAGTCGAGTTGTCCGGTTACGTTATTTCTTCGGGGTTTTTCCGTTGTACTTCTTTCATATGCATTGCATGCATTTTAATTATGCATTGTATCCGTGTAGAGAACGATCCCGCTGGCATCGGCGTGGCCGTGGTTGAGGGAGTTGCCGAGGGGCAAATCGCTGTCGATCCACCAGCAGAAGAGCAAGGCAAGCACCTATGCATCTTGAACCTGTATTAATTGTATTTTGTGAATAAACTGATTAATTGGTGAAATAAGTCTGCATTAGGAATTGAATTGGGTTAGGATTAGATCCTATTTGCTGCACATTCGTCCTTTGGATTGTGAACACTTCCGTTGGAACTAGTAATGGTATTAAATGAGTCACTGCTTAGAATTGCTTAGAGGTCGGGGTTGGGCCAAGTGGTGGTTGGTCCACCGCTTGAGATCAATTACATTAATTACGATGAAATGAAATGGGTACGGTTAAGTAAGGAAAGGTTAAATTGAGACCGGCGGGAAGGTTGGGACATCGGGTAAGGAGACCCGATGTGGTAGTTCCGTCTGTGTCGATTAAGGACCGAATCGTAAGTGGAATCAGTTTGAGCACACCCGGTTGGTCGCATGCCCGATTATGGTACGGTAAGCCACTCTTTCTCTCATATGGAATCGATGGACCGTGAACTTCCTCGTGGTTGGACGTGGTTGAGGGCGAGGCTTGCCGACTCTCGAGCGCCAAGCCGGGCTTGGGGCAGCTCGAGGGTGCTAGGTTTTCGGCCACAGGAGGACGCTTCGGCCGATTGGGTATGATTGGGAGGGGTTGACACTAGGCCCTTGTGGTAAGTGTCGTGGCGATCAATGCTTCCTGCAGGTTAATTAAGCGATTCGAATTGCCGTGCTCGGATATGAGCAAGCTTGATCTGAACTTCTTCTGCGTAGTAAATAACTTGAACATGTGGTTCGCCGTTGGGCTTGAGCCTTGATTTGGAAGGTGGAGTTTGCTTTAATTAATGTTAATTACAATTCATGCTAGAAGTAGGTGCGATAACAACCGCTTAAGACTTGGGTGAATTGAGTAGTTAAGCAACTAAACCACAAAATATGAGCATTTACGCAAGTTTACCTTGACTTTGTTTCTTGCTACATCCAAATGCATATCCTTTGGAGTCGATTAGTATATGGACCATGGGTAAGACTTGCAGTACCTTTTGTACTCGGGCTTCGCTTTGTGGTTTTGCGGTGAGGGTCGAGGGTGTGAGTTCTCGCCTCTATCGCCTATCGGTGGCCAAGGGGCACCGAGTAGAGGCTGTCGACGCCCGTGCGCCCGGGAGTGTTCAGGGCATGACACTTCCGGGGTGTTTTACTTTTGTTGTATAGGATAGTTGGCTTTACTTTTGTAAACTGTCGCACTTTTATCTCTGCAATGGTTTTTGTCTACCTTTCGCTTGGTTGTTTCGTTGGTTGTTTTTGTTGGGCTTCCGTGTGCCGTGTGTTTTTTTGTTGCTTCCGCGTTCGTGCGTCTCTGGTAGTAGGTTTGGGGCTCGATGCCCCTTTGTGCGAATTGAATGTTGATACGGCATTGGGAACCGGTATGTGGGGATCCTGGGCGAGTTTCGGATCGCATACCGGGGGAATACCGGGGTTGTTGTCGAGTCGTTTGGATGTTTGTCGAGTTGGCTCGCTTGGGCTTGGGTATTAGCATCGGGATCACCTCCGGTGGTCTGTTGCTAGAATCCAAATCCGACGGGGCGATCGTTCATCCAACAACTCGAGGACGATCCGGGCGCTCCTCTCAGGGTTGGTATCAGAGCAAGGCACACAAAGACGGACCCCAACTCGACGACCAGTTAGGAGATTGCTTAGGATTGTCATTAATGCATTAGATAGAAAGTGATATTTATCCCCGCCCTAGATTGTAGCGGTGGGAGTGAGTTGCGTTGGAAGTCGTACATGTCATCTCATCTCATGCCGTGCATGTGTCATCTTTGCTTTGCATCGAGTTGTGTTCTGGGTGTGGCAGACTTGTGGGACCCCAGTGCGGGGTGCTGCAGTCTGAGTGGGAGTAAGTTGAGGTTGTTAGGTTAGTGTGGTGTGTCGTTTCCGTTTGGAGTCTAACTCTTGTCGTCGGTCTTGGTTAACGACAGAATCGCGGACCAGCGGGGCTTCCACTTAAGGGGTGATGGAGGTGCGGAGCGGCAAGGCGAGAGGGTGCTATTCCGCCGCCTCCCAATGTCTTGGATATTCTGCCGGACCGAGCGGCACCAGGAGGCGACAAATCGGATCCTAGAGATGCCGGTCCAGGATCGGGTCCAGCAGGTGGTGGCCGCGGTGATGGGCGGGTCGGCCCACGGCTATCTCGACTTCACGCACACGCACCACCGGTCTTCTCACGGCCGCCGATCCGTTGGAGGCCGACGATTGGCGCGCCGCGATAGAGCGTAAGTTTGCTCTTATCGGCGTGGGGAGCTCCAGAAGGCCCACTTCGCGGCGCAACAGCTCCAGGGCCCTGCCGGTGCTTGGTGGGCCAATTTGAGGGTGATGCAGCCTGCCGGGCACCAGTTTACCTGGGCTGAGTTCCGTGAGGCGTTCCGGGCGTACCACATCCCGAAGGGCCTCATGGACATGAAGAAGCGGCGATTTCTTGCCCTCCGACGGCTCGGCAAGTCGGTGGTTGACTACTCGCAGAGTTCAACTACCTGGCGCAAGACGCCCGGAGGAGGTCGACACCGACACCGAGAAGAAGCGTGGTCGGTTCGTGAGTGGGTTGGCAAATAAGATGCAGGACAAGTCATTCCGTCTGCGACTTCGCCGCCGACATAACGACCTGGTGAGCCGCGCGATCACCGTGGAGCTCAAGATGCGGGCTCATCAGGAGGAGAAGAAGAGGAAGCGGGCGACGCCGTACTCGTGGCGGCGGCAAATGCAATGCTCGTGGCGATCTCAGATCGGCCGTCGAGGCCGTCTGCTCAGCCCAGTCTCGATCGATCGCGGCCGCCGATCGTCGGTTTGCCGCTACCGGCCACGACCACCACTACCGTCGCCGGCAGAGCGTTAGCGGGTCCGGCCTGCGTTACAATTGCGGACGTCACGGGCCACTTCATCCGGATCGCCCATTCCCACGCCAGGGCAGCACCGCCGGCCGCTCCACGGCCAGTAGCGCGACGGCACCACCGCCGTTGCCTACGTCGAGCCGAGGCAGCGTCACCTTCGTCGACGCCGAGGCGGTTCCCGAGGGCTCCGCCGTGCTAGCTGGTACGTTCCTTGTTGAGGGGCATGAGGCTAGGGTATTGTTTGATTCGGGGGCTTCCCATTCCTTTGTTCGCACGGGGTTTGCGGAGCAGCATCAGATGAGGGTCAGTAGCAGTGTCACCTCTTTCCTGATTGAGGCACCAGGGTCGAAGCTCACGGTTAGGCAGATGGTTCAGAAGGCCGTAGTTCAAATTCAGGGGATTTCGTTCACTGTTAGCTTGCTGCTTCTAGACCTTCGGGGAATAGATGTCATCCTGGGGATGAGTTGGTACATCACGACAGTCGCTGTTTTGGATTGCTGTAGTCGTACCCTGTCACTCCGAAATCCGAAGGGCGGCCGACTCACCCTACTTCTTAGCGAGAACAAGGCCACCTTGTGTTCACTGAATGGGACAGAAGTTGAAGAGCTGGACTCGATTCCCGTGGTGTCGGAGTTTCCCGATGTGTTCCCAGCGGAATTACCGGGAATGCCACCTGATCGGGATATCGAGTTTGTCGTTGAGCTCCAGCCAGGGACTGCTCCAGTGTCCAAGCGACCGGATCTTGATGCCGCCAAATGAATTGGTCGAGTGAAGACCCAGTGAAAGGGTTGATGGACAAGGGTTTCATTCGCCTCGAGCTCCTCACCTTGGGGCTGTTCGGCTCTGTTTGTGACCAAGAGGATGGTTCTCTGCGCCTGCGTTGACTACCGCCCTCACGAATGCCGTTACTATCAAGAACAAGTACCCTCTGCCTCGGATTGATATCCTGTTCGATCAGCTTGCTGGTGCGCGGGTATTCTCTAAGATTGACTTGAGGCTTGGGTACCATCAGATTAAGATCCGGGCCGAAGACATCCCGAAGACAGCCTTCTCCACTCGGTATGGGCTGTATGAGTACACCGTCATGTCGTTCGGTCTGACAAACGCGCCGGCATACTTCATGTACCTCATGAACTCCATCTTCATGGAGGAGCTGGATTCCTTTGTCGTCATCTTCATTGATGACATCCTCATTTATTCGGCGGCGAGGAAGATCATGCCAGGCACCTTCGTGTTGTTCTCGAAGACTTGGGAGCATACTTTGTATGCAAAGTTCAGCAAATGCGAGTTCTCGGGTGAAGGAAGTGTCATTCTTGGGACACGTCCTTTACGAAGCGAGCGTGGCGATTGACGAGCAAGGTACAGGATGTCTTGAAATGGGAGCAGCCGGGGTATCACGGACATCCGCGATTTTCTTGGATTGGTGGGTATTACCGCCGTTTCATCCAGGACTTCTCAAAGATTGGCGGCCGATGACCGAGCTACTCAAGAAGGGAGTTGAGTTCGGATGGTCGGTGAACTGTGAGAGCGCCTTTTCGTATTAATCTTGAAGCAACGTCGACTACGGCTCTGTCCCTACGCACCGGATATACACTGTGCCTTTTGATGTATATTGGCGATCGCCAGGCATCGGGCTTGGTTGTGTGCTTATGCAAGAAGGCCGAGTCGTTGCTCACGCATCTCGGCTGATTGAAGCATCATGAGGAGCACTACCCCACCCACGATTTGGAGCTTGCGGAATGGTGCATGCCTTGAAGATCTGGCGCCACTATCTCTTGGGGAACAAGTGCAATATTTATATCGATCATAAAAGTCTCAAGTACATCTTCACTCAGCGGATCTGAATATGAGGCAATGGAGATGGCTTGAGCTGATCAAAGATTACGATCTGGAGGTCCATTACCACCCTGGGAGGGCTAATGTGGTGGCGGATGCTTTGAGCCGCAAGGTACAATGCCATTGCCTCACTCTTCCACCACAGTGCCACCCTTTGTCCGAGTTTGAAGCTCAACCTGGAAATGGTAGGAGAAGGTTTCTGACTAATGTGGAGTTGAAGTCCACGTTGCTTGATCAGATTCGGGGAAGCACAAGTCGGCGATGCGGGTGTCACCAACATTCGCAATAGTTTGAGTTCAGTCGGGCCCTGGTTTCGCTGGATGAGCAAGGAACCTTGTGGATTCGGCCAGCGCATAGTTGTTCCGGATACCCAAGGGTTGAAGCGGGCAATCCTTGATGAAGCCCATAACTCGTTGCTCACAATCCATCCGGCAAAGAACAAAATGTACCAAGACACAAGCGGCACTCGGTGGACTCGCATGAAGCGAGATTGCTCGTTACGTGGTGAGTGCGATGTCCAGAACGTGTGAAGGCCGAACACTTTAAGCCACCGGTACTCTTCGACCTCTACCCATACCTGTGGAAATGGGAAGACATCGGCATGGACTTTATTACCGGCTTGCCTCGACCTCTTGAGCCACGACTGATCTGGGTGATTGTCGATCGGTTGACCAAGTCCGCACACTTCCTAGCCGTTCGCACCACCTATAAATCAGAAAGTATGCGGAGTTGTATATTTCCGGATTACGTGCCTCCATGGAGTGCCAAAGCGGATAGTTTCAGGCCAGGGCTCACAATTTGTCTCCCGATTACGGAAGAGTGCAGACGCGGCGTTGGGCACCAAGCTACTTCACGATTCAAAGATATCACCCTGCACCGATGGAGCGGGCCGAGAGGGTCAATCGATCCTCGAGGACATGTTGAGGGCATGTGTCCTAGTCTATGGGAAAAAGTGGGAAGAATGCCTCTCGTATGCCGAGTTTGCATACAATAATAGCTACCAAACCCGGCATCCGAGATGTCTCCTTTTGAGGCCTTGTATGGTCGTAGCTGCGGGCACCTCTTAATTGGTCGGAAGCGGAGAACGATCATTTCTTGGGCGGAACTGGTCATGGAGGCCGAAGAGAAAGTGAGGACCATTCAAGAAAATCTGAGGATAGCACAAACACGGCAAAAGAGCTATGCCGATTGTCGTAGGAGACCCTCTCCTTCGATATTGGTGACTCTGTCTATCTTAAGGTGTCCCCTCTTCGTGGCACCCGCCGCTTTGGAGTTAAGGGAAAAGCGGCGCCTCGATATGTGGGGCCATTAGGATCCTTGCAAAGCGAGGCCAAGTGGGCGTATCACCGCAGCCTACCTCCTCGCTCGAGATGGTCCACAACGTCTTTCATGTCTCCCAATTAAAGAAGTGTCTCCGTACTCCTTCGAGTCACTTGAAGTGGATGATCTAAGGGGTTGCGCTGAGCAGGATCTTTCCTATCAAGAGCGTCCGATTCGGGTTACGGAAGAAGCGAACGCAAGACTCGGAGAAGGACGGCTTAAGTTCTACAAAGTTCGATGGAGTAATCATCTCGAGGATGAGGCTACTTGGGAACCCGAAGGTCGCCTCAAGACCGAGTATCCTGAATTCTTCGGTACCATGTAAGTACTCGTGTGTTGTTTTTCACAAGTTGAAAGCGTATCGTCAAGATCGCGGTTGTACCATCTCCCAACGTTTCTCTTCGATCATGCGTTTGTTACGAATCTCGGGCGAGATTCCCTTAAGGGAGGGTTTGTCAAGGCCCCAAACTTCAAGAACTCCTGGGACATCCGGAGTATCCGGATAAACATCCGGAGTGTCGGATCCAACCCGAATGTCGGATAAAGTCGGAGTATCGGATTGGGCTGATCAGAACACCCCAACCCGAGTGTCCGGATGAATGTCGGGAGTGTCGGGTTGATTCCACAAGACCCCAACCCGAGTCTCGGGTTGAGCGTCGGAGAGTCCGTATCTGCGGGGTTTTGTATAAAAATCCTGTTTCCTTGGCCCCCACCTCATTTCACTCTACTCCCTTTTGCTCCTCCACCGTGTATGCACTCTCCACCCACCTAGCTCCTCTCCGGCGAGCTCCCACCGCCGGCGACCTCCGTGGCTCCTCCCGGCATCCTCTAGCTCGTCCTCAAGCCGGGCGTCCTCTTTCCTCTACCCCGGCGTTGTTCCTCCCCATCTTCCTTGGAGGTAGGCTTTTCTCTTGGGGTTGATTCGTAGGTTTCTTGGGTTCTAGGGTCATCGGTGGTGGGAGTTAGAGCTTAGAGTTTAGATTTGGGGTTTTGGAGTTAGATCTTGAGCTTTAGGGTTTTTGGTTATAGTGATTCTAGGGTTAGTGTGGAGCTTGGGTTGGCAAATGTGGGTGCTAGTGTGGTAGATCGGGTAGTAGTGATGCCGATCCAAGGGTTGATTAGGGTTGATTAGTGGTTCTTTGGATTAGTGTCTTTTCGCGTGGAATAAGCTAGTTAGGAGCTTCTCAGGCAGCCACGTGTAGGAAAATCGTAGATCGGGAGTCTCGTGGTGCCGTAGTAGAGCTTGGTGGTACCTCGGTCCCTCGTGTTAGTTAGGCGAGATGCGCTGGGCGAGTGTCGGACCCGATCCGATGTCCGCCCGATCCGGAGTGTCCGGTATATATATGGCCGGAGTGTCGGGTTAGCCGGATCGTCCGGTTAGGCCGGTCTGTCGGTTGAGTCGAGTTGTCCTAAGCATGCGTTATTTCTTGAGGTTTTTCCGTTGTACTTCTTTCATATGCATTGCATGCATTTTAATTATGCATTGTATCCGTAGAGAAACGATCCGCGGCGACTGACGTGGCCGTGGTTGAGGGAGTTGCCGAGGGGCAAATCACTGTCGATCCACCAGCAGAAGAGCAAGGCAAGCACCTATGCATCTTGAACCTGTATTAATTGTATTTTTGTGAATAAACTGATTAATTGGTGAAATAAGTCTGCATTAGGAATTGAATTGGGTTAGGTTAGATCCTATTTGCTGCACATTCGTCCTTTGGATTGTGAACACTTCCGTTGGAACTAGTAATGGTATTAAATGAGTCACCGCTTAGAATTGCTTAGAGGTCGGGTTGGGCCAAGTGGTGGTTGGTCCACCGCTTGAGATCAATTACATTAATTACGATGAAATGAAATGGAGTGCGGTTAAGTAAGGAAAGGTTAAATTGGAGACCGGGCGGGAAGGTTGGGACATCGGCAAGGAGACCCGATGTGGTAGTTCCCGTCTGTCGATTAAGGACCGAATCGTAAGTGGAATCGGTTTGAGCACACCCGGTTGGTCGCATGCCCGATTATGGTACGGTAAGCCACTCTTTCTCTCATATGGAATCGATGGACCAGTAACTTCCTGTGGTTGGACGTGGTTGAGGGCGAGGCTTGTCGACTCGAGCGCCAAGCCGGCTTGGGGCAGCTTCGAGGGTGCTAGGTTTTAGACCCACGAGGAGGACGCCAGCGATTGGGTATGATTGGGAGGGTTGACACTAGGCCCTTGTGGTAAGTGTCGTGCGATCAATGCTTCCTGCGAGGTTAATTCAGCGATTCGTATTGCCGTGCTCTCGGATATGAGCAAGCTTGATCTGAACTTCTTCTGCGTAGTAAATAACTTGAACATGTGGTTCGCCGTTGGGCTTGAGCCTTGATTTGAAAGGTGGAGTTTGCTTTAATTAATGTTAATTACAATTCATGCTAGAAGTAGGTGCAAGAACAACCGCTTAAGACTTGGGTGAATTGAGTAGTTAAGCAACTAAACCACAAAATATGAGCATTTACGCAAGTTTACCTTGACTTGTTTCTTGCTACATCCAAATGCATATCCTTTGGAGTCGGTCGTATATGGACCATGGGTAAGACTTGCAGTACCTTTTGTACTCGAAGCTTACGCTTTGTGGTTTTGCGGTGAGGGTCAGGGGTGTGAGTTACGCCTCACGCCTATCGGTGGCCAGCGGGCACCGAGTAGAGTGTCGGCAGCTGTGGCGCCCGGAGTGTTCAGGGCATGACACTTCCGGGTGTTTTACTTTTGTTGTATAGGATAGTTGGCTTTACTTTTGTAAACTGTCGCACTTTTATCTCTGCAATGGTTTTGTCTACCTTCGCTTGGTTGTTTCGTTGGTTGTTTTGTTGGGCTTCCGTGTGCCGTGTGTTTTTGTTGCTTCGCGTTCGTGCGTCTCTGGTAGTAGGTTTGGGGCTCGATGCCCCTTTGTGCGAATTGAATGTTGATACGGCATTGGGAGCAGGTATGTGGGGATCTGAGGCGAGTTTCGGATCGCATCACGGGGAATACAGGGAGTTGTTGTCGAGTCGTTTGGATGTTTGTCGAGTTGGCTCGCTTGGGCTTGGGTATTAGCATCGGGATCACCTCCGGTGGTCTGTTGCTAGAATCCAAATCCGACGGGAGCGACTGTTCATCCAGCAACTCGAGGACGATCTGGGCGGCTCCTCTCACTACGCATCGTCTTCCTCCTCTCCGGCCGAGCTAGCACCGCCGCACGCCGTCAAGCCCCGCGAAGGTCCTCAGCCGTTCGATCCCGATCAACGGTCCAGGTTAGCCCACGTCACCTCCCGTGTAATTCCACGTTGCGGTTTTAGATTCAATCTCCGCCGTTGGTTTTAGATCGTACGGGTTAGATTGGATCGAGTGTTATCGGGTAGATCTGTCCTTAGCCGTCGGATCTTAATCGTGTGTCTTTGCTTGAGCCACGTAGCCGCTCCACTGCACCGTAGCCAAATTCTTTATGACCGTTAGATCGAAATCCGACGGATCGGATTACGACACGTGTGCCTAGTCGCACCGCAGCGTGTGGTAGCGTGTCCTGACACGCGGCCCCGCAAGTCGAGGAGCCGCAGCGTCACCACGTTTGCGTGAGACCCTTAGCGGCCACGGTGGTCCCACTGTCGGTCTCATCAAGCCGTGGGCGGGTGTCACCGTGGACTCGATCCATGGGCCGAGACACGTGGCGGCACCGGGACATGCCACGTGGCATGATGGCGTCATCTTTGGCGTCATCACGGGACCGTTCGATCTTGGCGTCGGCCAGTCACTGTGGACCAATCACAGGATGACACGTGTCCATCTTTGTATAATAATTAATTTCGAAAAAGAAAATGATTTATTAATTCGAAATATTGATTCAAATTTGGATTCAAACTTCAAGCGCTTATAACTTTTGCGTTTCAACTCCGATTTGAGTGATTCAAATTTCTAAATTTGTATAAAAATGAGATCTACCTAAATATAAATTTTATTTAATTTTTGGACTAAAGTTTTTCTCTGCAAAATTATTTAATTGATTATTTAAACTTTAAATAATCATAACTTTCGCGTCTTTGCTATTTGCACGCTTTACGAGTAGACGTTGAAGTGCCGGAAGGATTCGAAGGAGAAGTATTAACTCAGGATCCAACTCAAGACCAAGAACAAGTACTTTTTGAAGGCAAGTTGTGCTTTGACCATGTTGATCTTATTTCGAAACCTATTTTGATTTAAACTATTGCATGCTAGTTCAATTAGAAAAATACTTGGTTTAAACATGGGGTTAGATAAGTACCAATTTGCTGTATGACACCTTGATTATTTAAGTATGTGCCATGACCCTTGTCACCCTAGTTGTGGATTACTAGTTGGACATTATTAAATTGCCAACATGGGTTATAGACCGTTGTAGTATACTGCTTAGACACCTTACGTGCTCATAACATGATTTTGGATAATCAAATGCTAATATTGACTTAATGATATATTGAACCTGTTTTGGAAAAGTATCATGTGATGTTGATGGCACGTGGTGCATGGTAATCAAGCGGGGTTTGATAAGCGATTTTCGGCCAGGGCATGTGGCAAGAGTAATCAGGTGGGCCGATTGTGGCGTTAGGAATGTTGATTTGGTTCTTCGGGTAGTCTTGCCTGGTCACCCTAAGGACTTAACCTTGCAAGCCTTTGAAGCCGGGTCTAACGTGCAACCACATGTCTGTAATGGGACGGACCTAGTTGACTAAGTTGCTAATAACGCACTGTGGGACCTCAGGAGGTCAACTACACCCTTTGTGTAAGTTGTGCGGGGGGCGTCGGGGTGAGGCAGTACCCATCTAACGGTTGATTGGCCTAGACTTCGCCTTAAGCGAAGGGAAGGGTTAGTCTTGCAATAACCAGGGAGGACCACTTGTATTGTTAGAGGTTTCGAAAGACTTTATTACGGGAACTCGCCTTTGTGGTGTTTGATTTGTATCTTGTGGGTAAAGTGCATAACCTCTGCGAGTTTAGAATCTATTCGAATAGCCGTGTCCGCGGTATTGGACATCGCTTCGGGAATTACGAGTCAAGGGTTAGATTTTCTCAAAAATAACTTGGATTTGGAAAGTTGGGATGGTTTAATAATGAAGATGATGGAAATGTGGTTTAGGATGGGAAAATGTTTATTAAACTTCTTGAAAAGTTATTTATGCTTTACTTATTTCTCTTGCTTTGAATCTACTTATATTATTTGTCAAATGTTGTTTCTTGCAAATATACCTTGAGCTATTCCTTTGTACCAAGCCATGCATATAGTATCTTAGCTTGCATTACATTGCATGACTTCTTGAGTACCAAGTACTCACCCTTGCCTCAACACAATATCGATTGAAGAGGAGATTACGCGACTTTGGAGGAGGAACTCCAAGAGGATCCGTCTACTTAGGAAGCGAGCGATCGGTTGCTGTGGTATCTTGGATGGCGCCACAAGCTATTTGATTTTCATTGCTATTATTTCTCTTTTAATAAGTTTAGCCTTGCGAGGCATACATTTGTAACTTGACCATAAGGTCGAGTAACGATTTAGTTATTTAAATAAAGTACTTTGATAATATCGATTGGTATGATTGTGATATTTACCAATGTTAAGGCTGTGTGCACTAAGCGCGTTCCTGGACTAGTGCTTGAATACCTGAAGGGTCGGATTTGCAAATTCGGGTCCCGACAGAGGTGGTATCAGAGCCATACTTGACTGTAGGCTCAACCCTAGCTAGAATGGTCGTAGTGAGGATAAAACCTATTTTCTAAAGCTAAAAATTTGTGAAGACAAGAAATGACATCTCGACTTATCCCCTTCTCTCTTTTCTTGTCTCTTGCTGAAATTTTCCCTTACCTTGTCACAATTTAAAAATTCGAGTTCTTCGTAAAGCACTCTTGTGACGAGATGGAGGAAGAGTTCAACTACGTTGATCTGGGAGTTTGTCACGCCGCGGAACTTTGGCATATTCTACAAATTCTCGGAGGTTTTGAGAAGCCCCAATACAAAGTAGAAGTGATCAGACAAGCAGGATTGATCAAGGCTTGTGACGTAAAGATTGAGGTACCTGCTAGGAAGAAGAGGCCAGGCAATCGCCCGATACAACACCTTTGCCAGGAGATCTACAATGCAGATGGGTATCCAAGAAGTATCACGACGAGCAATGCGGCACGTTACCGTATCTACGCCAGAGAATTGGAGAGCACGGTGTTCCGTTATCATCCGCGCAGCGATAACCTTCTTGACCGAAGGCGATTCAGGTTGAGATGCCACGGTTACACGGTTGGCACGATTTGTCGTCGCCAGGAGGATGTACTAGATAATACAAGCAAGGAGCTACGAAGGCCCGCAAGGAAATCACGACAGAGAAGAGCAGATGGCGGGAAGCTCAAGAGTATGTGGCACACCTTCTACGAAGGATTGGCGAGTTGGAGATGACCTTATGCGGACCGGACCCGAGCGATGCTCGAGCTACACGAGCCAGATCCAGAGGAGTCGGATCTCGATGAGGACACTTTGCTTCTTCGACTACCACAGTGGACACGATCATTTGGACATGGCGATCGTTCGGCGCCTATGCCACGACCTGCACCGTGCCGTGGAGGTTTTCTCGATGAGTGAGCATAGGTTCTATAGTGAGACTCCTTCGCCGAGTCGCGTCATAGAATAAAGAGTCACCCTTTAGGCGTTAGACTCGAGAGTTAGTTCGATTTGGATTTGCTTTGTTTCTTTGAGTGTGCGGTATGTGTTGCAAGGCCCTTAGGCATTGTAAGCAGCCATACCAAGTTATTAAATAATAAAGTTGGACCTTAAAGTTCCCCCTTGCGCCCCGCATACGTTCCCTATTACTTGTCTAGTCTTGTTTCCCTCTCATATCTAAACCTCGAGCAAATCAACAGATGGGAAAGACCCGTGGAAACCTTGGACGCACTGGGAGTGGTGCTCGCCCGAGAAAACCCCAATGATGGAGCACCAGCACCGCCACTTGGATATGCAGAATTTGGAGCTTTTCTTGCTGCCCGGACTCGATTAATGCATGCTATGATGCAACAAATGCAACACGTCACCGCTCAGGCCACTTTGCTAATCAAGTTAATCGGGGACCACGCTTGAGAATACAAGGCTGTCGAGTTCATGAGAACTCACCCACCCACTTTCTCTCGGGAATGCCAATCCATTGGAGGCCGATGATTGGTTAAGATCAATCGAGAGGAAGCTACACATAGCTCAATGCATAGGAAATGAGAAGGTACTCTACGCTTCTCATCACCTGGAAGGACAGCCGCCGAATGGTGGGAGAACCTGTGCCACGCAAGAGAACCCTCAAGATATCACTTGGGAAGAGTTCACGGTTTGCATTCCGACAATTATCACGTGCTGAAGGAATCATGGACCTTAAGAAGGAGGAGTTGAGCAGCGAAACAAGGTAATCGGCCGGTGGCCGACTACGAACAAGTTCACACAGCTAGCACGCTACGCTTTGAGGATGTAGCGGCAGATAAATCCAGGCAGTCTCGTTTTATGAAGGGACTTAACTCGGGATTGCAAGTAGGATTGATCACCCACACCTTTCAGATTTCCAAGAGTTGGTGAATAAGGCACTTATTCTTGAGGACAAGCGCAAGGAACTGGATGAGAACAGGAAGCGCAGGATGCAGCGGCAAGGATCACGCCGAGAACGCCAGCGCTTGAGAGTTGCACCAAATCAATTCTTGATTCCAACCACGAGAATGCAACAAGGACACCATCCTCAGCACCAAGACACATCAATCGAGAACTACCAAACCCGGCCCCCGCTAGAAACGCTACTCGAGCGATCGGCAAGGAACAGTGAGGCATTGCTACAGCAACGAGCGAGACACTTTGCCGCCATGATTGTCCAAAAGACAGCAGGAGTGACCCAGTTCGCTTCAATCTAGGAACCACCCAGCTAGGGCGCCAAACACCAGAGCCACACCCAGGCCGTGGTGAGAGGCCGAGTCAACCATGTCACCGCAGATACCTTTGCAAAATGCTACGGACGTCGTCTTGGGTAAGTTACTTGTTAACTCGATACACGCTTGATTTTGTTTGACTCACGGAGCTTCGCATTCGTTTGTTTCGCAAGGCTTTGCTACTAGAAATGATTTGAGAATTGCAAGACTTAAGTGCATGCTTTTAGTTCAAACCCACGGTTCGAACTCGAGCGAAGGTAGGATGTTAGGGTGAGAATCTTGATAGGTGGAATAGAGTTCCTAGCAAACCTTATAATTTTGGAGACCCGGACCTTAGGCGTCATATTGGGAATGGATTGGTTATCCAAGCACAAGGCCGTATTGGATTGTGGACGGAGGACTATCTCGATTGAGAGCCCGTGTGGGAAGAAAGTAGAATTTCAAGCCCACTGCGATTAGAGATGGGCAGTTGATGGTTAACAGTACCAAGGCAATCAGCATAGAGGATGTCCCGATGGTGAATGAGTACCCGATGTTTTTCCGAAGATCTACAGTATGCCGTGAGACGAGGACATAGAGTTTGTGATAGAGCTTGTACCTGCACAAGACCGATAGCAAAGAGACCCTATCGGATGTCCAGAGGAGTTAGGTAGAGATGAAGAAGCGGCTAGAAGAGTTAATGGAGAAAGGATTTATCGAGACCAAGTTCGTCGCCGTGGGGAGCACAGTTTTGTTTGTCAAGAAGAAGGGCGGGAGTTTCGAGGATGTGCATTGACTCTGTGCACTCAATGAAGTCAAGTGAAGAATAAGTATCCGCTACCAGGATTGATGATTTGTTTGATCGATTGAGAGGAGCGGAGTTTTCTCCAAGATTGATCGAGATCGGGATACCATCGATTGAAGATCCGATCGGAAGATATTCAAGGCGCATTCGTCAAGATATGGACATTACGAGTTTACAGTTATGTCCTTTGGGCTGACGAATGCGCCATCTTATTTCATGAATATGATGAATAAGGTGTTCATGGAATATTTGGACAAGTTTGTCGTCGTGTTCATAGACGATATCCTAATCTACTCCAAGACAGAGGATGAACATGCCGAACACTTAAGGCGAGTTTTGGAAAAGGCGAGGAACAGCAACTTTCGCCAAGTTCGACAAGTGTGATTTTTGGAAGGACAAGGTGGAGTTTCTTGGACATGTAATGACCGCAGAAGGAGTCGCCGTAGATCCAAGCAAAGTAGAAGCTGTGTTACATTGGGAGCAGCCGAAGATTGTGACCCAGATTCGGGGTTTCCTTGGAATGGCAGGATACTACCGCCGTTTCATTGAAGGCTTCTCGACAATTGCGAAACCTCTTACGCAATTGCTGAAGAAGGAAAGGAAGTTTGCATGGACGCCGGAATGTGAGAAAGGATTTCAGGCGAAGAAGCGATTGACATCGGCAGGTGTTAGTTCTACGGATGTTGCTCAAAGCTTCGATATTTATTGTGACGCATCGCGCCAAGGACTTGGATGTGTCTTGATGCAGAATGGAAAGGTAAGTAAACTATGCATCAAAGCGATTGAGGCCGCATGAGGAAAATTATCCGACACATGACCTAGAGTTAGTTGCCGTAGTGCATGCCTTGAAGATATGGCGTCACTATCGATCGGAGCAGATGTGAAGTGTATACGGATCATAAGAGCCTTAAGTACATATTCACCCAGTCGGATCTGAATATGAGGCGGAGGAGATGGTTAGAGTTGATCAAAGACTATAATGTTGGAATCCATTACCATCCGGGAAGGCCAGCGTAGTAGCCGATGCCCCGAGTCGGAAAAGCCATCTTTGTGAGCATGTTGCTAGCCACAAGTCGGGATGAGCTACGCCAGGGATTTTCAGAAAATGAAGATTGAGGTAGTACCTAGCGGATTCTTGGCCGCATTAGAAGTAAAGCCTACCCTAGAGGATCGGATCCGAGAAGGACGGAAGGATGATGACAAGATCCGTAGGATTAAGTCCATCAAGGAGGAAGGCAAGGCGGAGGACTTCAAGTTGGATGAGCAAGGCACGTTGTGGATGAAGGATCGCATTTGTGTGCCTAACAAGAAGGAGTTAAAGCAAGCGATTACGGAAGAAGCCCATGACTCAAGTACTCAATTCATCCCGAAGCGCTAAGATGTATCGGAGATCTGAAGGAGAGATTCTGGTGGCCGAGTATGAAGCGTGAAGTTGCCGAGCATGTTGCATTGTGCGGCGTATGCCAGAGAGTCAAGGCAATGCATCGAGACCACAGGATTGCTACAACGTGAAAATACCCGAGTGGAAGTGGGAGGAAATCGGAATGGATTTCATTACCGGTTTGTCGAAGACTCAAGGAGGTTATGACTCCATATGGGTTATAGTGGATCGCTTGACTAAAGTAGCCCATTTTATCCCGTGAAGACCACTTACTCGGAGATAAATTAGCAAGAATTGTACATGATCGAGGATTGTCTGTTTGCACGAGTGCCAAAGAGGATTGTATGTCAGAGGTACCCAATTTACCTCAAGGTTACGGAATAAGTTGCATGAAGCCATGGGAACCGTTTGAACTTCAAGACAGACTTATCATCCACAGACGGATGGAGCCAGGCCAGAAAGAGTCAACGGATCTGGAGGATATGTTGAGAGCTTGTGCATTAGCTTATGCTACTTCTTGGGATAAGAGTTTACCGTATGCCGAGTTCGATTACAACAATAGTTATCAGGCTAGTTCTGAGATGTCACCTTTTGAGGCCTTTGTATGGTCGACTCTGTCGGACGCCATTGAATTGGAACGAGACCGTGAGCGCCGAGTCTTTGGGCCTGATATTCTTCAAGAGGTCAAGAGCGGATCGCTATGATTAGGGAAAGGTTGAAGATAGCCCAATCTCGGCCAGAAGAGTTATGCGACAATCGTCGCCGAGACTTGAGTTTTGAACGAAGACTTTGTTTACCTCGAGTTACGCCTCTCGGGGAGTTAAGAGGCTCCATGCCAAAGGGAAACTCGCACCCGTTATGTTGGACCATTTAAGATTTTGAGTCGCAGAGGCGAAGTTGCTTACAGTGGAGTTGCCACGATCGTTGGCGAGGGTGCATGATGTATTCCATGTGTCCCAATTGAAGAAGTGTCTCAGAGTTCTGAGGAGCAGACACCGCTAGAGTCAATTGAGTTGCAAGAGGATTTGACTTATAAGGAGCATCCGTGAGGATTCTAGACACAATGGATCGAGAGACCAGAAATAAGTCGACCCGTTCTGTAGAGTTCGATTGGAGCAACCATGAAGAAAGCGAAGCGACTTGGGAGCTTGAAGAGGATTTGAAGAAAGAGTTTCCAAACCTATGTAGTGAGCCACTGAATCTAGGGACGAGATTCTATTAAGTGGGTGAGGTTTGTAACACCCAAAAATTTTGCTTTTCTTAAATTAATGTTTTATTTTTAACTTTGTTGAATTTTTTTAATTTTATGGAATTTATTTTGATTTATTTGGAATTTATTTTAATTTATTAAATTTTGAAATAATTAAAGAATTTAATTTTGCACATAAAATTTTGTTGTAAATATTTTACTTGAGTCCAAAATGATCCAAAATATTTTCGAATTTTTCCGAATTTTTACGAGTTATTTGCTATTTTAATGAATTAAATGAATTATCGGGAATTATTTTGAATATTAAAATCGCCGGGTTTAATCTTGTTCCTCGGGTCCGAGTCGGACTCGAGTCCGACCGAACCCGACCGAGCCAACCGTTTCGATCAAACCAAGTCACCGAACCCAAACCAGAACCCTAATTCTCGGCCAGTTGGATCAAGATCCAGCGGTAGAATCGCCCGTCACGGCCGAGCCGCGTGTCCGACCGAACCGTTCGCGCCCGATCCGATCGGGGCCGCTGATCGGGACACGTGGGCCAGTTCTCGTGCCGTCTTCCCGTCCGAGTCCGGCCGGAGAGCTCGCCGCGCCGCCTCGAAGTTCGCTAGGGTTCCGCGCATATCGCTGACGCCGAGGCCTTATTTAAGGAGACGACCCACCGCCGTAATCACCTTGCCCTTGCGCACCGATTGCCTCGATCCGTTTCGCTCGAGCCGCAACCACGCTCGCGCAATTGCTCGCCGGAGTTGGACCTAGGGTTGCTTGGGTCTTTGCCTCGCTCCGCCCATTGTCGCCACTTCCCCGGGGCATTGGAGATCCGATCCGAGACCCCCGAAGCGAGACGCACCCGCGGGACGTTCTCTCCTCGCCGGAAACCCACGGGAGCGCGCGCTACGCATCGTCTTCCTCTCTCCGGCCGAGCTAGCACCGCCGACGCCCGTCAAGCCCGCGAAGGTCCTCGGCCGTTCGATCCCGATCAACGGTCCAGTTAGCCACGTCACCTCCGTGTAATTCCACGTTGCGGTTTTAGATTCAATCTCCGCCGTTGGTTTTAGATCGTACGGGTTAGATTGGATCGAGTGTTATCGGGTAGATCTGTCCTTAGCCGTCGGATCTTAATCGTGTGTCCCTGCTTGAGCCACGAGCGCTCCACCGCACCGTACCCAAATTCTTTATGGCCAGTTAGATCGAAATCCGAGCGGATCGGATTACGACACGTGTGCTCAGCCGCACTCCACGCCGCAGCGTGTGGCGCGTGTCCTCGACACGCGGGCCCGCAAGTCGAGGGCCCAGCGTCACCCACGCGTTTGCGTGAGACCCGACCAGCGGTGGTCCCACCCGCCGATCTCTCATCAAGCCGTGGGCCGGTGTCACCGTGGACTCGATCCATGGGCCGAGACACGTGGCGACACGGGACATGCCACGTGGCATGATGACGTCATCTTTGGCGTCATCAGGACCAGTTCGGTCTTTGGCGTCGGCCAGTCACTGTGGACCAATCACAGGATGACACGTGTCCATGCTGACGCAATAATTAATTTCCGAAAAAGAAAATGATTTATTAATTCGAAATATTGATTCAAATTTGGATTCAAACTTCAAACGCTTATAACTTTTGCGTTTCAACTCCGATTTGAGTGATTCAAATTTCTAAATTTGTATAAAAATGAGATCTACCTAAATATAAATTTTATTTAATTTTTGGACTAAAGTTTTTCTCTGCAAAATTATTTAATTGATTATTTAAACTTTAAATAATCATAACTTTCGCGTCTTTGCTATTTGCACGCTTTACGAGTAGACGTTGAAGTGCCGGAAGGATTCGAAGGAGAAGTATTAACTCAGGATCCAACTCAAGACCAAGAACAAGTACTTTTTGAAGGCAAGTTGTGCTTTGACCATGTTGATCTTATTTCGAAACCTATTTTGATTTAAACTATTGCATGCTAGTTCAATTAGAAAAATACTTGGTTTAAACATGGGGGTTAGATAAGTACCAATTTGCTGTATGACACCTTGATTATTTAAGTATGTGCCATGACCCTTGTCACCCTAGTTGTGGATTACTAGTTGGACATTATTAAATTGCCAACATGGGTTATAGACCGTTGTAGTATACTGCTTAGACCTGCTACGTGCTCATAACATGATTTTGGATAATCAAATGCTAATATTGACTTAATGATATATTGAACCTGTTTTGGAAAAGTATCATGTGATGTTGATGGCACGTGGTGCATGGTAATCAACTGGGGTTTGATAAACAGTTTTCGACCGGGGCATGTGGTAAGAGTAATCAGGTGGGCCAGTTGTGGCATTGGGGATGTTGATTTGGTTCTTCGGGTAGTCTTGCCCTGGTCACCCTAAGGACTTAACCTTGCAAGCCTTTGAACTGGGTCTAACGTGCATCCACATATGCAGTAATGGGACGGACCTAGTTGACTAAGTTGCTAATAACGCACTGTGGGACCTCGGAGGTCAACTACACCCTTTGTGTAAGTTATGCGGGGAGCGTCTGGGTGAGGCCAGGTACCCATCTAACAGTTGATTGGCCTAGACTTCGCCTTAGCGAAGGGAAGGGTTAGTCTTGCGCAATAGCAGGGAGGACCACTTGTATTGTTAGAGGTTTCGAAAGACTTTGTTACTGAACTTCGCCTTTGTGGTGTTTGTTGTATCTTGTGGGTAAAGTGCATAACCTCTGCAGAGTTTAGAATCTATTCGAATAGCCGTGTCCGCGGTATTGGACATCGCTCGGGAATTCTGATCAAGGGTTAGATTTTCTCAAAAATAACTTGGATTTGGAAAGTTGGGATGGTTTAATAATGAAGATGATGGAAATGTGGTTTAGGATGGGAAAATGTTTATTAAACTTCTTGAAAAGTTATTTATGCTTTACTTATTTCTCGCTTTGAATCTACTTATATTATTTGTCAAATCTTATTTCTGCAAATATACCTTGAGCTATTCCTTTGTACCAAGCCATGCATATAGTATCTTAGCTTGCATTACATGCATGACTTGCTTTGAGTACCAAGTACTCACCCTTGCCTCAACACAATATCAGTTGAAGAGGAGATTACGCCACTTTGGAGGAGGAACTCCAAGAGGATCCGTCTACTTAGGGAAGCGAGCCCGGTCGATTACTGTGGTATCTTTGGATGGCGCCACGAAGCTATTTGATTTTCCGCTGCTATTATTTCTCTTTTAATAAGTTTCGCCTTGCGAGGCATACATTTGTAACTTGACCATAAGGTCGAGTAACCAGTTTGGTTATTTAAATAAAGTACTTTGATAATATCGATTGATATGATTGTGATATTTACCAATGTTAAGACTGTGTGCACTAGCGCGTTCCTGGACTAGTGCTGAATACACAAAGGGTCCGGATTTGCAAATTCGGGGTCCCGACAAGCAGCAGCCGGCATCGCCGGCGCCGGCCCGGATCATCGCCGCCGACGGCTCGCTGAGGGAGTTCCCCGCCTCCTCCCCTGTCAGCGTCTCCGACGCGCTCGGCGGCAATGCGGATCGGTTCTTCGTGTGCAGCTCCGACGCGCTCTACTTCGACGTGGACGTGCCGGCGCTCGACGGCTGCGAGCTGCTCCGGCCGGGGCAGATATACTTCGTGCTCCCCGCGGCCATGCTCGGGCGGCCCCTGTCGTGCGTTGACATGGCAACGCTGGCCGTGCGGGCGAGCGAGGCGCTAGCGGCGAGAGCACGGCGTCGTGGGCGCGCGCGCGGCGGCGTCAGGAAGGTGCGCGTCAAGTCGGTGCACGCGGAGAGCGGATTTGGCGACGTCGGGGTCAACGAGAAGCTGAACGAGAGAACTCTGGGGGAGTCCGTGATGACTTCACCGAGTCCGACGAAAATTGACAAGAAGTTGGCGGTGGCGGCACGCCGACCGCTGATTAGGGCGCTCAGCACCATTGAAGAAGATGCCGATCGAGTGATAAAATGGCATGAAAACACAGCGATGCCGATTGATAAAACGGCACGAAAGTATAAGCTTGATTAATAGGTTCCTTTTTTTTTTGTTTCATTTCGTTTTTTGGATTAACCATTTTTTTTAGATAGGGAGTTTAAGACCGAGTTAAAGATGGGGAAAAAATGGAAAAGAATAGATAAATGTGCTGTTTGGTTGATCTGCCCTTGTGTATTTGATAACAAAGGGAAAATAATTGTGGTTCATTGATTTGTTTGTTCATAGAGAGGTGCTTCTATGCTCTTTCTTCTAGTACAAGTTGCACAAATCTGCGAAGGGGTAAGTAATCACTATCTACCCTTCATTCATGCTTTAATAGTTGTGCAATTTTTAAAAGAAAGAGCATAGAAACACCTCTCTTGTTCATACGTGCTCTTTCTTGCTTTTTGTTTGGCTAGCTAATGGTTAAAGAAGCCTGCTTTAGGCAGACTTTTTGTTATAAGTTGTAACTCCACAAGTATTGACAATAAAGAAGAAATGTGCCATTGTTATGTCAAAATCATCTATCCTGTGGAGTTACAACTTATAACAAAGGTCAGGCAACGGCAGTGCTCATGATTCGTACTAGAATAAATAACCATGTCAAACTTAGAGTGTGTTTTACATGTCCCAGGATTGGAATTAGACTGCTATAAATATTAAGTTAAACCATTCAACACGATGTCAAGATGGCCGAGTTTGTCTAAGGCGCCAGTTTCAGGTACTGGTCCGAAAGGGCATGGGTTCGAATCCCATTCTTGACATTTTCTTTTTCTGTTTTCGTTTTCTTGTTCTTTTTTTATATGATGCGATCCTCTGCTTGTTTGCCTATTCTTTTTATTTGACACGGCTCAACTGAATACTCATTGCTTTTGCGGTGTGCCGTCTATTGATGAACAGAATATGACTTGCGATGAGGAATTTAGTGCTACGCTGAATGGGCACGATGATCATTTGAAACAGCTGCGCATTGACTGAAGGTAAAAAGGGAACGATCGGTATTCAGAAAGCCCGTGAACAGCGGGCCAGAGCCCATGGTTGTATCTGGTCTCCTGGAGCCGGCCGGACACTGGGAAATGGTCGATAGGTAGGAGGGGAGGCTGGTGCTCCCCGCAGCACCCAAGCCTTTGCTGTCACGCATGGACTATGGTCCTGCCGATTGTCTAATAATGTACTTGGTTCGTTCGTAAATGTAATATGAAAGGTATTTTGACTTCACATGAAGAGTAATATTACGGTAAAATTAGAAAAGTTACGAGAGAAAATGAATAAATATCGATCCTTACTTAATTGTCTTGAAAGACGAGAGATAATACATTACGCAGGTGGTAATGAATAAATGCATATGGTTGTGAGAGAATACGTATGGATATAGTAGAAGGGGGATACTAGCACTCGCCATACGATGAAAGCATTCCCATTGTAAACTCCTGAAAGCATCTCAACAATTTTTTTAACGTATACAAGAATTCATGGCAGTACAAGCAACATTGCAAAAACACATAAGCAACACCGAGGAAAGATTTGAAAAAAAAAAATTCACTCTCTCAATGTTGGATACCGAAGGAGGTTGCTGCCATGCCGATGAGGAACATGATCAGACTTGGAGCTCGGTTTGCCAAGGTTAGCAGAGGTGGTGGAGCTCAAACTCACAAAGGGCACGACACATATTACGGAAGCTTGTAGAGTGTACTAAAAAAAATCAAGCATAATAACTCTAATGATGCATCACATAAGAACTCTAATGCAACATTAACAAACACCGATTACAATATCAACAAATACTGAATGCAACAAAATAATTCTCATGCTGCAATAAATTGACATAATTGATGTAACAGCACTCTTCTTACAACAAAGGAGAGAAGACATTTGCAACAAATAGTAACTCGGATTACAACAATCATTTTAAACAAGATACGCAAGTCTATAACATTCACAGAGGACATCTGCAACATCTTAATACACCTGATACAACAAAAAAGAATATCTTCTTGCAACAAACAATTGACTCACTTACCTCAGCCTTCAACAGCAGTAGCGACACGCTTGCCCTCGAGGCCCCGAATGACACCGTAGGCTCATCGTGCCCCACCCCCACTCCTCCACTTACCTGGTGCCTGGTCTCCACCCCTCACCGCTACCTCGTTGCCGACCATCCATTCGCTATTGGTATCCTCACAGCCTGTGGCCTCGGCCTTGCCAGATCAAGTGAGCTCCAATCACTCCTCGCAAGGGGAGACCTCCTCATGAGCTCCAGCTACGGATGGCCTCGTCAAGCGCAAATGATGGTGAAGCTTGGGACACCATGGTTGAAGTAAGAGTGGAGCAGCTCATTGATGATGAAATCGGATCAACCAAAAACTATTGCATCGATGGTAGAGAGATATGAGAGAGAGAGAGAGAGAGATGAACGAACGGTTGGGGCACTCTCCTATAGCAGAATAGATACGGTTTAGAGTTATCGATGTTCAAGATCTAGGGGTCCCTAGATTGAGCTTATGAATATAATTTAGGTTGCTTTTGTCTAGAAAGCAAGATTGAAAGGCGTAGAAAATAAATGGTGATTGTATTATATCACGAGTGTTTTTACAAAGTACAGACTATTCTTAATCTTTGACTCTCTCTCTATCCATCCACCCTTTGAACCCTTGTAGGAGTATCATATTTATAGCGTCAAAAGGATAGTAGTTGTTATCTTCAGAGAGGTGTCTTCCCATCAAAGAGGTGTCTTTTAGTCAAAAGACGTCTTCTCACCAGGGTTCACAAAATCGACAATTTTCGCGCGATTTTCGCCCGTATCGCTGGGGTTCGATATCAAAAACCGGTCGATAAATCTGTCCAGTTCAAAAAAAAATTCAAAAAATTTTACGTGTCAAAAACAGGTCGAAAATCGGTGGAAATTGGTCGATTTTCGTTAAAAATCGTCGAAAATCGCTACAAAAGCCGACCGCACAAAAAATCAACATGGTTATCGATTTTCCATCGATAATCGTCGATTTTTCATGATTTTTGAATTTTTTTTCCAAAAAAATTGGTTTTTGAATTTGTGCAATTTTTTTCGATTTTCGGCTCGATTTTTGCGATTATCGAATTTTACTGTTCATCCGAAAATCGTCGAAACGATAAGGTGAACCCTGCTTCTCACCAAAGAGGTGTCTTTTTGTAAGAAAGATGTCTCTTCGTAGGGAGTAACTTTCAAGTGGTCGTCTGTACCTGTCAGAGAAAGTGTCTCTTGCAAGTTATCCTTGTGCAGAGGTTCATTGCCGATCTGAATCAGGTAGGGACGAGGGTTATCCTTTACCCGATCTTGTCTAGGTGGACATGATAAAGGGAGCTATATTCGACCTACGAAGGTTCATAGGTCAGACTGTTTTCGACCTGGTAGAGGCTCGGATCAGAGACACAAGATAAGTTTTCATCCGACCTATATTGCAGGTCGGGGAGTTGTTTACGTGGTCAACTGTAACTTTGACCGAATAATCATGGGACATTTAATGTGTCTCTTCATTTTATGGGCTGTATTTATGAGGATGCGACTTGTCGGTGTTTCGTGCACCGGCAATACGAATTTTTGGTTAGTGGGGTCGCGGGCTCTCTCTCCTCGAATGGCCTGACTCTAGGAGTCCAAGATGTATACTGGTTCGGGCTGAACGTCCCTACTCCAGTTCGTGAGGTGAGTGTATATTGCTCTTTCGGGGGGTTACAACGGCGTCTTCCTTCGCAAGGGTCCAAAATTCGACGAAATTCGGTGAAATCCCGGCGAAATCTTGGATTTTGGACCCCTCCGAGATTCAAAATCCCGAAAAATTTAAAAAAATTCAAATCTCGGATTTCTCGGCGAGATCTCGGCAATCTCGGGCGACATTTGATATTTTTTTGCCGGATTTTCATTTTTGTGTAGTGTATTTGATTGGATTTAGGATCAAGATCATCCATAAAAAATTTTAAAATTTTTTAACATGTTTTTGACCATTTTTTGGTCGGTTCAATATGTCGGTTAGGACTTTCCAAATTTTTTAAAATTTTTCAAGATTGATTATTTTCTGAAAATTTTATGGGAATATTATGGATGTGTTAGGATCATTCACAAAAAATTTCAAAATTTTCTAAAGTGGATTGAACTTTTTTAATACATAGGAACTTTTCTAGTGCATTGAAACAGCAGAGAGAAATGATATCTGATACTGAAATTGATAGTTAGAATCAATCTGTGTATGACTATGAGAGAGAAGTGAAGTGGAAATAGTGGTACAAAACCCACTTCAAAATTATTGAATGACATATATTGAAAAACAAAATTTAAAACTTAAGATAACATGTATTTATAAATGGGTACAATACTAACTCACCTATGTATATATGGGCGGGGATTCACATATACATGATCAGTGCTCATATTTATGGCATTGATCTTTTCTTACTGGTCAAAGTTCAAAACTGCAGGTGGTTTCAAAGAAAGAATCTCCTTCAGAACTGCAGGTGATTTCAAAGAAAGAACCTCCCTTAATACATAGGAACATATCTAAAACTTTTTAAATGACTTGAAGTTCATTTGTTACATTTGAAAAATAAAAAACTGATTTTATATACGGTTTTTATCACGACTTTACCACTGTTAGATTTTTAAAAAATTCCTCATGATTGATCATCATCTCAAATTTTTATGGAAACATTAGTAATGTGTTAGGACTATCCAAAAAAAAATTCAAAATTTTTTGACTTATTTTGAAACATTTTTCAGCCGGTTCAATTTGGCCGAGATCTCGGTGATTTCGGCCGAGATCTCGGATTTCCCGGTAGAAAAAAAAAACGGATTTGAAATTTGGTTTTTGCAATTCGTCCGGATTTTGTCCGAAATTTCCGAATCTCGCCGAAATTTCGGATTTTAGGAACCTCCGAGATTTGACTCAAAACGAGATTTGAAACCTTGTTCCTTCGGGGGGAAGAAGAGCCGGACGATATTTCCGCTTTTCGCGTGTGGTTGCTTTTTCTTGTTGAGTTTTCCGACCGATCGATCGATCTCCTTTTCTCTCTCTTCCTCGGGGCGATGCCTTTCCTTATATAGGCGGAAGTGGCAGGTTACATGTGACTTTGGAATGGGAAAAAGAAAGAGAAAGGGGGTTGTCCTACGTCTTGGAATCTGGTCTTCTGTCTTGTCATCCGACCGGCCTCCGTCTACCCCCACGCCGAGTTGGTAGTCTTGCGGCGGGGGGTTCTCGGCCGGGTTGGAGAAGTGACGCACTGCTCTGTACGGTCGTCAGGCTCTGGCATTAATGGTATTTAACCTCAGTGTGACCTCGGGAGGGCGCACTCCCCTCTGCTGCGTGTCAGGATGATGGGACCGGAGCTTGACTTCTTAGGCAGCCTCCCTGACACCTTGGGAAGGAGCCACCTACCCTGGTGCGAACGGTTTGGGACGTTATGCCAGCAGGGCAGGTGTCCAAGTGCTTCGAAGGAGCCGCTGCTCGCTCCGACCCCCTAGGTCGGAGTGAGCTGGGCACCCCGACCCTCGGGGGGTCGGAGCGTGTCTGCATTTGTGCTTGGCCAGGGACAAGATCCCTCCATGGCCTACGGGCCCTTGGTCGGAACTGGGCCTCAAAGCGGCAGATTAAGCTGTCTCAGCTCTGAGGTACCCATTAATGCGTGTACACAAATCACGGCGGCTTCTAAAAATCCTTAACCATTTATGAGCCTCAGATAGATTAATCATCGTCAGCTAGCCCCCAAGAATTGAGAGAGCACATATATTCTCTTAAGACGTGGCCCCATGACTTTTATGAGCTAAGTGGTTTCAAGTCCGCGTGAAGTCGTTCGGCTTCATGTCCGTGAAGAGAAAAAAAAAATCTAACCGGTTCAAAGTCTGGTGCCGCAAGGATAAGTCTGACAAAAAAATAGAGTTTTCGGTAGAGAATTTTTTTTGCACGTCCAGATAAAATTGTTTCGCACACCCATAGCGCAACAGGAAGTTTCTTTTTTTTCCAGAATCTACCATATTTTTTATCTACAAGTTTATTCTTTATTATGTCGTCTACTAAATTTGACATCAAGAAGTTCGATGGCAAGATCAGTTTTGCAATATGGCAGGTTCAAATGAAAACCATTCTCACACAGGGGGGTGCCAGAAAAGCACTGTCAGCTAAACCGGCGATAATGACAGATGAACAATGAGAAGAACTTGACCAGAAAACCCTTTCCGCCATACAGCTCAGTTTGTCTACAGATGTTTTGCGTGAAGTTATCAGCTTGACCACTGCTACACAACTATGGAAAAAGTTGGAAGATTTGTACATGAAGAAAAGTCTCGCCAACAAATTGCGTCTAAAAGAATGTTTGTACACAATTCGCATGGCAGAAGGTACTTCTATTTTGTCGGGATCCTGAATTTGCAAATCCGGACCCTCTGTGTATTCAACACTAGTCCAGGAGCGCGCTAGTGCACACAGTCTTAACATCGGTAAATATCACAATCATACCATTCGATACTAATAAAGTACTTTTATTTAATTAAGCAAACTGGTTACTTGACCTTATGGCCAAGTCACAAATGCGCCTCAGTGGCGATACTTATTAAGAGAGAAATAGTAGCAACGGAAAATCAAATAACCGTGGCGCCATCCGTATACCACAGCAACCGACCGGGCTCGCTTCCTAAGTAGAGCGGTTCCTCGTGGAGCTCCTCCTCCAAAGCCGGTGTAGTCTCCTCTTCAGCGGTGTTGTATTGTGGCAAGGGTGAGTACTTGGTACTCGGCAAGTCATGCACAGAATGCAGGCTAATATACTATATGCATGGCTTGGTACAAAGGAATAGCTCAAGGTATTTTTGCAAAGAAATAAAGATTTAACAAGTATCATAAGTAGATTCGAAAGCAGTAGAAACAAGTAAAGCATAAATAACTTTTCAAGAAGTTTAGTAAACATTTTTCCCATCCTAAACTACATTTCCATCAACATCAATTATTAATCCAACCCAACCTTTCAAGTCCAAGTTATTTTTGAGAAAATCTAACCCTTGACTGTAATTCCCGAGCGATGTCCAATACCGCGGACACGGCTATTCGAATAGTTTCTACACTCTGCAGAGGTTATGCACTTTACCCACAAGATACAGTCAAACACCACAAAGGCGAGTTCAGTAACAAAGTCTTTGGAAACCTCTAACAATACAAGTGGTCCTCCCGGTTATTGCACACTAACCCTTCCCTTAGCTAAGGCGAAGTCTAGGCCAATCAACCGTTAGATGGGTACTGGCCTCGGCCAGACGCTCCCCGTACAACTTACACAAAGGGTGTAGTTGACCTCCCGAGGTCCCACAGTGCGTTATTAGCAACTTAGTCAACTAGGTCCGTCCCATTACGGACATGTGGTTGCACGTTAGACCAGCTCAAAGGCTTGCAAGGTTAAGTCCTTAGGGTGACCAGGGCAAGACTACAGAAGAACCAAATCAACATCCCCAATGCCACAACCGGCCCACTGATTACTCTTGCCACATGCCCTGGTCGAAAACTATTTATCAAACCCCGCTTGATTACCATGCACCACGTGCCATCAACATCACATGATACCTTTCCAAAACAGGTTCAATATATCATTAAGTCAATATTAACATTTGATTGTCCAAAATCATGTCATGAGCACGAAAGTGTGTCTAAGCAAAGATACTACAACGGTCTAAAACCCATGTTGGCAATTTAATAATGTCCAACTAGTAAACCACAACTAGGGTGACAAGGGGTCATGGCACATACTTAAATAATCAAGGTGTCATACAGCAAATTGGTACTTATCTAATCCCCCATATTTAAATAAAGTATTTTTCTATTTGAACTTAGCATGCAGTAGGTTAAATCAAAATAGATTTCAAA
The DNA here is from genome assembly GCA_036346355.1 of Rhipidocladum racemiflorum. Lineage (NCBI taxonomy): Eukaryota > Viridiplantae > Streptophyta > Magnoliopsida > Poales > Poaceae > Rhipidocladum > Rhipidocladum racemiflorum. The sequence continues at coordinate 6,347,552 of CM070580.1, read as the reverse complement.
ATAGGATCAACATGGTCAAAGCACAACTTGCCTTCAAAAAGTACTTGCTCTTAGTCTTGAGTTGGATCCTGAGTCAATACTTCTCCTTCAAATCCTTCCGGCACTTCAACGTCTACTCGTAAAGCGTGCAAATAGCAAATACACGAATAAACAATAGGCAAAAAGTGTCCAAACATCCAAATAAAATCCATAAACAGAGAGAACATAATTTTATGAATTTTTAGAAACTGGAATCGTCAAATTTGGAGTTAAAATGCAAAAGTTATGATTATTTAAAGTTTAAATAATCAATTAAATAATTTTACAGAGAAAAACTTTAGTCCAAAAATTAAATAAAATTCATATTTAGGTAGGTCTCAATTTTATACAAATTTAGAAATTTGAATCACTCAAATCGGAGTTGAAACGCAAAAGTTATAAGCGTTTGAAGTTTTGAAATTCAAATCAATTATTAAACCGAATTATTAAATCATTTTCTTTTTCGGAAAATCATTTATTGCGTCAGCCTGGACACGTGGCAGTCTCTGATTGGTTGGCTGACGTCGGTAGGTCCATGGACTCGGTCCCACGCTCGGTTTGGTCTACCGTGGACCCGTCCACGGCTCACGTGAGGCGATAGGTGGGTCCCCTCGAGTAGCGTCATTCTTGGCGTCGGCGAGGCTCGGCCACGATCTTGGCAGGTGGAGTCCCACGTAGCGTCATTCTTGGCGTCGGCGCTTTTGAGACGGCCCGTGACATCTTGAGCGCCATGGCGTCGGCGTGGCGTCATGGTGCGATTTGGCCGGGCGTGACATGCGGGCCCAGCGTGTCGGCGTCCTGCACGCCAGCGTGGGCGGCGCCGATCGCGACGGTCGACCTCCAGGACAGCGTGGCGCCAATCTCGGCCGATTGATTTGAAAATCAGCGGTCGGATTGGATCTGGACTCACGCGTTTGGGGTGGACGCGGTTGATCTGGACCGTTGGATCTAGATCCAACGGTCGAGATTGGATCTGGGATTTTGGACGAAATCTCACCGTGAGATGATGTGGCGCAATCTGGGCCCTTGGATGAAGATCCGACGGCTGAGGGAGCTCGAACGACGGCGATGGCTTGCGGCGGCGCTGGCTTATCGGAGTTGGGGCAGCGACCACGGCATGGCAGCGTCGGCGTGCTCGGCCGAAAGTGAGAGGTAGCTCGGTGCGCCGACGCGAGGAGTCCGGATCTGGGCACAACGGCGGCGGAGGACGACGGAGATGGCCGCAATCGGCAAAGAACCACGGCGGAGGGAAGAGGCAACTCCGGCGAGCGATTGCGGCTCAACGGCGGCGGCTCAGGCGACGTTATCTAGGGCTACGGGTGCGCAATGAAGCGGCGATCCCGACACGGGTGGCGGCGCAATAAATAGGGCCCTCGGCGTCCGTGAAACGCGAACTGAGGTCCTCTCCGCGGCGGCGAGTCGTGGCGGCGACCTGATTAGGAGTGGCGTGATCGCAGCGCCGCGGACACCGTTGGATCGAGATCCAACGGTGCGCGAGTTTGGGTCCGGGTCGGACTCGGGCGAGCTGGCTCGGTCGGGCTCGGGCTCGGGCTCGGTGACGTGGCTCAATCGTGGCCGTTGGATCAAGATCCAACGGTCACGCGGTTAGGGCTCGGCCGAGTGGGTTCGGTCGAGTCACGTGACTCGGGTCGGACTCGAACTCGAGTCTGACTCGGGCTCGGTCGGATGAACAGTAACCGACTCGGTTTGATTTTCCAGCGATTTATTATTTAAAATAATTTCCAGTAATTCATTTAATTCATTAAAAATAGCAAAATACTCAGAAAAATTCCAGAAAAATTCTGGAAAATATTTTAGAACATTTTGGACTCAAATAAAATATTTCCAACAAAATTTTATTTGCAAAATTAAATTCTTTAATTATTTCAAAATGGAATAAATTCAAATAAATTCAAATAAATTCCAAATAAATCCAAATAAATTCCAGAAAATTCCAAAAATTCACCAAAGTGCCATATCACACATGAATTTAAGAAAAGAAAAATTTTGGGGTGTTACATATTTAGTCTCATCTTAATGAGTTTAATTCACTCATCATTGATCTTGAGAAATTAGAGGTAAAAATTGATGATGTAAGGCTATTCTGTTGGTCGTCTCTTTGCCTGCTGCCTTTAAACACTTCATAGAAATTATGCTTTATGGCAATCATGACATCCTTAGTTTTGAGAATGTTAAATCAAATTTATTGTCTAAGAAGAAATTTGATATTGACTCTCGCTCTGAAGTTAAGGCTGAGGGTTTAATTGTTAGAAGTAGATTACAGCATAAAGGCAATTCTAATAGATCAAAGTCAAGATCTAAGTCAAGAGTACGTAAATCGAACAACTTTTGCTGTTATTGTAAGACTGTTGGTCATGATATTTCAAATTGTTTCAAGTTGAAAAATAGAACATATAAAGATAAAAGGTCACAATCTGATAAATCTGCTGAAGAATCAAACTGCTTGGATCATTGATTCAGCTTGCACGTTTCATATTTGTCCATTTAAAGAGTGGTTCTCTACTTATGGTTCTGGTGGTAGTGGTGATGTTGTAATTGCTGATGAGTCTCCACTTAAAATTGTTGGCATCGGTTCTATTCAGATTAAAACCCATGATGGCATTATTAGAACCCTCACAAATGTTCGCCATGTTCCCAGAATGAAAAGAAATCTTATTTCTTTAGGCACTATTGAATCTTTGGGTTATAAATATATCGGTGAAAATGGTGTTCTTAAGGTTTCTTAAGACAACCTTGTTGTTATGAATGCCAATCAGATCAATAGTCTTTATTACTTGCAAGGTTCTATAGTTACAGGTTCTGCAGTTGTTTTAACAATTGCATCAAATCCTCACATCACCAAGCTTTGGCATATGCACTTGGGTCACATGAGTGAGAAAGGTATGCATATTTTATGCATGAAAGGACATTTAAATGATATTGGCAAACTTGATTTCTGTGAACATTGTGTTTTTTGGCAAACAAAAGAGGGTCAGTTTTACTGTCTCAAGTCACCAGTCCAAAGGAATTTTTGATTATGTTCATTATGATCTTTGGGGTCCTTCTAAATTTCTTTCTATTGGAGGATGTAGCTACATGAATACCTTCAATGATGATTTTTCTCGCAAAGTTAGGGTTTATTTCTTCAAACATAAGAATGAAGCTTTTTCAGTATTCAAGAACTAGAAAGCTTTGGTTGAAAATCAAACTGGCAGAAAAATCAAGAAATTTAGAATTGACAATAATTGAAATTTTGCAGTGGTGAGTTTAATCACTTTTGTGCTAATCATGGTATTGCAAGATATTTGACAGTTCCAGGTAAACCTCAGCAAAATGGTGTGGCAGAACGTATGAATCGCACTCGTTTGGAAAGAGCACGTTGCATGCTTTCAAATGCAGGTTTATGGGACAAGCGTGCTTTGTGGGCTGAGACTATTTCTACAACCTCTTACTTGGTTAATCGCTATCCAAATTCAGTCATTGATTTTTAGATTCCAGAAGAGGTTTGGTCTGGGAAACCAGTTTATTATTCAATCTTGAAAATATTTGGTTGTCCTGTTTATGCTCACGTGAGTGATGAAAAATTAGAGCCTAGAGCAACAAAATGCATATTTGTTGGATATGGTTCAGGTGTCAAAGGATATCGTTTATGGTGTTCTGATGCTCACAAATTATTTATTAGTCGTGATGCTACATTTCATGAAGATCTTTCATCTGATAGTGATAGTGATGGTTGTTCATCCACAAATGAATGTGAAATTTCTGAAGTTGCTACAAGAAATGCAGAATTTGAGGTAGATTTACCTAACATTGATAATGATTCATCTAGTGGTTCTACTTTGCAACCAATTTCAGCACCTAGTAGTTCTACTTCACAGTCAGTCTCAGCATCTCCTAGTGCTAATGATCATTGTATTGCTAGAGATAGAACAAGAAGAAATATTCATTTGCCTGCTAGATATCGTGACACCGATGATATGGCATGTTATGCTCTTCTTGCTGCTCAAGATATTTGTGATACTTTTGAACCTTCTTCTTATTCTGAAGCTATCTCATGTGAAAATTCTTCTAAGTGGTTGACAGCTATGAATGAAAAAAAAAAGTAAGCCTTCATAAGAATAATACATGGGTTTTGGTTGAGCTTTAAAAAAGTAAGAAACCTTTAAAGTGCAAATGGATTTATAAGAAGAATGATGGTATTACTGGAATTGAACCAGCAAGGTGGAAAGCCTGTTTAGTGGTAAAAGGTTTCGACCAAAGGGAAGGTATTGACTTCAATGAAGTTTTCTCTCCTGTTGTTCGCCACTCTTCAATTCGGGTTATGCTTGCGTTTTTTGCTTTATTTGACCTAGAATTAGAGCAACTTGATGTTTAAACTGCCTTCTTACATGGAGATTTAGAAGAAAATATTTTTATGACACAACCTGAGATGTTTATTACTCCTGGAAACGAGAATTTAGTTTGTCATTTGAAAAAGTCTCTGTATGGTCTAAAACAAGCTCCAAGATAGTGGTATAAAAGGTTTGATTTTTTTATGATTGCACAACGATACTCTCATAGCAATTATGATAACTGTGTTTACTTTAAACAGTTTCCAAACGATTCTTTTGTTTATTTGCTGCTCTATGTTGATAACATGCTTATTATTTCTCATGACAAGTCACTGATTAAACAGTTAAAGGCTCAACTTAGTCATGAATTTGAAATGAAAGATCTTGATCCAGCAAAGAAAATTCTTATGATGAAAACTCAGCGTGATCGCAAAGCTGGTACATTATTTCCATCTCAGAAAAATTATATTGAGAAGATAATTGGTAGATTTAATCTCAGTGATTGCAAACCAATTTCTACACCTTTTGCCTCTCATTTTAAATTATCTTCAAATTAGTGTCCTACTAATGAAGAAGACAAAAAACTATATTTCTCGTGTTCCTTACTCTAGTGCAGTTGGTAATATCATGTATGCTATGATTTGCACCAGACCAGATTTAGCTCATTCTGTTAGTGTTGTTAGTAGATTTATGCATAATCCTGGCAAATAGCATTGGAATGCAGTTAAGTGGATTCTTCGTTATTTGAAAGGGACTTCTAATTTTGGCTTGATGTTTAATAAGAATAAAGTGAACACAAATGATGTCATTGGGTTTGTTGATTCTGATTATGCTGGTGATCTTGATAAACGAAGATCAATTTATGGTTATATCTTCTCTTTATGTGGTTCTGCAGTCAGTTGGAAGGCATCCTTACAGCCTATTGCTGCTCTTTCTACTACTGAAGCGGAATATGTTTCAGCTACTGAATGCGTTAAGGAAGCTATTTGGTTGCGAGGTCTGATTTCTGGACTTGGCATTAAACAGGATACTCTTGCTGTTTATTGTGATAGCCAGAGTGTTATTTGTTTGACCAAGAATGATATGTATTATGCCAAGACCAACCACATTGATATCAAGTACCACTTTATTCGCGACATTGTTGATGAAGGACATATTATTGTGGGAAAGATACGCACTGATGATAATCCTGCAGACATGCTCAACAAGTCTCTCTCTAATACCAAGTTCAAGCGTTGTCTTGACTTGGTTGGCATTCATGGCGCTTAATTACCCATCAGGGTTTTTTGGAGACAAATTTTCATTATGGATTTTGAGTTAAGGGGATGTTTGTTAGGAATATACTCAATCTCTTAACAAATCTGGAGTCCTCCTCTCATACAACTCGGATTCTTTGACTATATAAGCCAACCCTATGTTGTAACCATTAAACCCACAAGGGTTTTCACGTAAATGTTATCCCAACTTTGTGTTGTATGTGTGTGTGCGCGATCTAATCCTAAACCTAGATCTAACAATCTCTCCTTGTTCTTCTGGCTCCGCAGTTAATATTGCTGTCCATCATCGAGATGACGCTCTTCTTCCGTACAGAGATGCACCGTGATTCTGTGGCGAACGGAGGCATCTATATGGGTGCACTCTTCTTTACAATGATCATGATCATGTTCGATGGTTTCTTTGAGTTTGCCCTCACCATATTTAAGCTACATGTTTTTTTCAAGCAAAGGGATCTCCACTTCTATCCTGTATGGACGTACACTGTACCCTCGTGGATTCTCAAGATCCCCATCACATTTGTCGAGATTGGCGGGTTCGTTTTCATAACCTATTATGCCATTGGATTTGATCCAGATGTAGTCACGTGAGGTTTATTATTAACTATGTCATATTTTCCTTAACAATGTATCTAATCACCCACATGACTATTCCAGTTCAGTGTTGTGACAAACTACCAGTGGTTTCATTATCGGTAGGCCTTTCAAGCAATATCTGCTTTTCTTAGCAGCTAATCAGATGGCATCTTCGCTCTTCCGGTTCATTGCCGGGGCAGCAAGAAACATGATCGTTGCCTACGTCTTTGGATCGTTTGCATTGTTCGTCCGAGTCCGAGTCATGGTACGTAATTTGGATTCATAATTCACCACTTTTTCTTTTGATTTATACTGCAAACACGAACCATATACCCTAAACCGGTTTGAATTTAATTTTACACTGCAAACACAAACCACATACCCTAAACTGGTTTGGATTTGATAAACCCGATTCATGATTTACGAGGATTTATAGCAAATTCGGTAACTATGACCTATAAGATTCAAAATAGAGGTACAGCATTTTAAGGGTAATTTAGTAGTATATTATAGTATCTTCTAAGAAGGTAAAAAAATCTGTAAGGTTTCATATGTTTATTCGCAAGCTGATTGGGTCGTCATTCTCCAGAACTGATCACCTGTTTGGTTATTCCTAGGTAAACTAATAATAAATCACAAGAATTCAGATGCTCCACTTTTCAATCTGTGCGGTGCTCGCAATTCATGGAGCCAAGGAAGTCCAAGATGTCTACGAAGTACAATCCAGCGACAACAATTGTTCGAACGAAATTGTATAACATCTGTTCCTGCGAAATTGTAGTCACTTCCAGGTTACGTCTACAGACTCCGCCGGAGAAAAAGAGAGGAATGAACAGGGAGCTTCAGCCAGAGCATATATATTCACTTCAATCAAAGAGGAATTTCGTTCTTGGAGATGGCAGGGTACAATAATAACACGAGAAGATGTAGCCATGGAAAAAAGGCTCATGTGTAGGGCAGCAAGCTGCCTTCCTACAGTTATTCAGTCTTTAACCATAAGGCAAATTCACCTTATATAGAACTAGAATGAATTATCAAACAATTGGCACTGCTTACATTTGTGATGATGCATGACCAGCCAGTGATACTGAGGTATTTTTAAAAACAAAGAAACAATTACACAGGGTAGTAAAACTATCAACAAAATTGTGAATTTATTCATCGTAAATAAGTGTGCACTATTCGTAGAAGAAGAAGAATAACAAAATGTTACAAGCTTATGATTTTTCATTACTGTGTTACAGATGCCTTTTGCTACTTCGCCGTTTGCACAGTATCTTACGTGTGATTCTACTGCCATCCTACCTTATGCAATGACCTGAAGAATCCTAGTTACAAGTTACAACAACCGAGGAATCTGCAAGAATCAGCCGTTCTTTACTATACATGTGAAAATGGCCTTTAATGAAGCCTTTCAAGACCTTGCCGACAATCGACTCAATATTTCTGGGAAGAAGTGCAACAACCAAGCTTTCTGTTGCAGTGCACATGGAATAACGATGGACCGGATGCAATGCATCAATGGGTCTAGACAGTACATGCCAGCAAACCACTGTCAACATGTTGTCTCCACAGGATCATACAACCCTCTTCAGTAGCTAGGGCGACCCCTGTGGTGTGCACCACGGTAATTTAAAAGTAGAGCAAATGCCCACAGGTTTGGCAAAAGCACTATAATGCAGAGCATTGAATATCACACCTTGCCTCCAGAAAAATAACACACCTTGAAAGAGTTGGGGCACGAAAGGTGCAGAAAAATTATGTGGTTGGTCTGGTCATTGTTGATAGACCCCGGCCTCCGATAGGAGCCATACCATGAAGCCCCATATCAGGTTCGTCTTCTGCAGTTCAATTACATCATTAACATAACGAATAAATAAACCACAAAAAACTAACGGATAAAATCAGACCATTGATGAATTACACTCGTGTCTAGACCACACTGCTAATGAACACACATGTTTATATTCAATTGGATGATATACTGCATTACTGATAACTGAGACTAGTTTTATGTACTAATATTGCTCACGTTTGAAAATAATTCAAACTAACTCAGGTAAATTATATGATTAGGAGCTCTTGTTAGTTAAAACCAGTAGAGTTCTTATTAAGTACCATTCATGTCTTCACCAGATTCAGCGCCAGCAATCCCAATGCAAGCAAATAAAGAAGAATCATCAACTTTCAGGTGCTCATATGCAAGATACAAGTCCTCAATTGTGGCACTTTCATACAACGTCGTCAATTCCTTGATACAGGATATGTCCTGCATTTAATCGAAACACATGAAATACAGCAAGACAGTGATACAACACCAAAAAGCAAATAAAACATGTATGCAAATTAACAGTAATCAAACGAAGGATAAGATGTAGCCGAGCTCCTACAACTAATAATGTATAACAAAAGTACAGTATCTACAAATTTAAAATATGATCATACATTAGCAGATACATGCTATGCTGACTGTTTGTTCAAGACTTCTTTTATAGACTATGGTCAAGACAAGGCCCAAAACCGGAATTTAGATTGCGTTATGGGCTTCTGGTCATCTGGACATGACTATATTTTTCCGTGTTTATTCATTGTTTTTACTCATTTAAATTCATCTAAAATATTGGCTCAGTGCCTCATTCAGAAGTTGTTAACTATGTAGAGCTCACCATAGTATAACAAGGACAAGGGTAAACGAAATGCACGTGCAATCAAGGCTGTTTCCTTATTTCTAGAGAATATGCAATAATAAATCATATATACACTTTACCTTTCTAGGTACAGATGAAGACTGCAGATGGGCTAGCAACCCAAGCCAATAGGCATTTGTCTTTGTCTCAGCCTCGTGCTTCATCAATAGTGTCCTCTTTGCCTGAAAACATTAAAGGTGCCATTAGCAATAAGAACTACAACAAATTAACAAGTAGAAGACTATGATGTGTGCTACACAATGTTCTCATGATACTGAGGGTATACATTTAGAACTGTAAAGTTGTGTTCTAAACTAAGTTTAATATGTAATACAACAAATACTACATCTTAATCAACAAGGATATACATTTTACTCAGAATTTTAAGATGTGCAATTTTGCTGAACTAATCTACACCATAAGCACCATAGACATGATTACAAGAACAGTAGCATTATCCATATTATTCACCACACAATAAAAATACTACAAAAGTTTGACTAACCCGGTCCAGTTCCCTTTCGACAATTCTGTTACTATGTAACCCTCTGAGAACACCCTTGCATGCATCAACAGCTTTATGGACCTGGCATCAAAGACCATAAAATGTTAAAATTACCAACGAAGGCACAGAGAAGAAGAAGCTCAAAATAACAATTAAAATACCTTGCTCGGAGTTGAAGTTACCGCGATCACATACCATCCAAGATCCAATTTGTCAAAGAGATTTAATTCAAAAGAAACGTCATAGGTTAATCCCATGGAATCTCGAACTGTTGTGAATAGCCTGAGGAAAAGAACAGTGCAACACATCATGTTAGTCCTGTCAGCTAAACACCAACATAGTCATCCATTACCATGAAAATCATAATTATCCATATTGTAGTTTTTTTTTGTTAAGAATAACAAAGCAGGGACATTAATCAGATATGTGTAACCAAGTACCTCACTTAATGGTGTAAATTCAATCTATAGGGAACCATCAAAGTTTTTTTAGAAGCAAACCACCACCTGATGTACTAACATTAACTCACACTCGGTTATCCAAAGGTGGCATAGGATGGCATGCACGCTGTAGCATGCGTCATGTTTGAAGCAGTTTTTCAATAATGTACAAAAAAGAATAATGTGCAGATATGCTTTACCTAGAATTAATAATTTCAGCCAACAAACTCAAAGTGATGCCAAAGAAAAGAGGATGGCTGCGAACATCAATGTGCCTCTTCCCTATTAGATCTGTGTTCGCCGGTTCGGAGATTTCTGTAATAGTACGACAAGTCAACATGTTCATAACACTGCTCTATAAGGTAGAGTAAAGCATATTACAATGCAGCACATATAAAATAAGAACTACCATCCGCACTAGAACTCCGAATGACATTAAAGAGGTCATTTCCTTCAGTAGCAAACCCCCATCGATTAGGTGCAGGGCCTGCAATGTACGCACAAGCTCTCTCATCCGTATCCTTTATGTACACCTGGAAAAGAAATATCCACAATCAGACAAACTTGTCTACATCATGAACGACAAAATGATTTGAGTTTTGAGATTTAATTATTTAAAATAAATTATTTCAAAATATATATAGCATTTGATAATGAAGGCTGCAGGATACTTCATACTTGCTGGAAATGCAGATCCGATGGTAATGGCCGGAAGGAAATCTTCTCAATACACTCCGCCGTGTTTGAAGAATTTGTAGCCTTTACAGTCCCAAGATAATCAAGAACGCAAGATTCTACCTCTTCTTCACTGAAATCACCAACTATGCTAACCTGGAAAAATATTTCAACGTAAATTTAAATAAAAACGGACAAACTAGAAAAAAAAAAATATCAAATGTTAGAGCAAGCATACAGGTTCCATGAGATCATACTTCAAGAAAAAAGAAACTCGGAAAGGACAAATTCACGAACCTCCATGTTGCCACCCACAAACTGGTTCATAACAGCTTCTTTAACCGATTGAAGAGTTAATTTCTGCAATGAATGTGGCGATGGCTCTACAAACCTTTCATCATTGTTCAACATGGCCAACATAAGCTTGTGAGCTGTAGAACGTTCCAAACTTTTGGGAATGGACCGGTAGTAAGACAAATATAACTGAGTTGCTCTATCAAATGCATCTTCTAGCCACACATTATGCTGTAACACAAAGGGGTAAATTATGTAAGTGCTCGACCTTCATGTTTACAGAAAACTTTATTTTCAGTATAATGATGCAGGTATGTTATGTAGTAACTTGAAAGCCAAACCTCAAGGACCATATGGAGGAGTTGGAATGCAGCACGCATGCCATTGTCTCTTAAAGCAAATCTAAATTCCATAAAGATGAACTCCTCATTGGATTCCAGTGAGCAGTTTATGAGATTATTCACACAGAAAAGTTCAACCTGAAATCAAAATCCACAAACATCACACACATATCATATGGAAGTGCTATTGAATAATTATAAGCATTGAGAAGATGAAGCAAACAATCTGTGAACATCAGTATTGGATTCCATTGGTGGCTATTAAGCCTGTTGGGAATCATGGGAAGGGATGAAGTACAATGGTGTACCCGTGTATGCATTAAATAAAAACAACGGTAGCTTTAGAATATAGTAGTAAAATTGAAACCGTAGAACTACTCCCTCTAGTCATAAAATTGACGTTTTTGACTTTCCAAAGTCAACAAGATAGCACTTTGACCACTAATTTTTACCATCATATATTAAAAAAAGCTATAAAGAGTAATATTATGAAAGTGCTTTCTATGACAATTGACAAATCCACTCATACCATTTTCATATATCCAAACTATATATTCTAGACAATATCTTTGGTCAAAATTAATTCGTTTTGACAGCACACATTCCAGGGTGTCACTCTTTTGAGACTGGAGGGAGTATATTTATTCATGAACAAGAATTTGGAGCTATAACTACATTGAAAAAGAACAGAGGGTGTAATTTTCTTGTGGCCAGTCTAAATCTTTACTCCTCTAAAAGGAATTGTTTGTCATGGTGAGAGTATGTCATCCCTCTCCTCACTTCAAAAGATCTTTTGTGGATGGATCTACGTAGACGTGTATAGAAAACACTAGCTATAAATACATAAGCAATCAAAGTTAGAAAAGTTTGGCTGGCACACGTATAAAAGTGACTAGTTTTTAGAACAGAGGAAGTAGATGGAGAAACCAAATCAACTGACAAACAGCAAGATTTTGCTAGGTAGAGATACCTGTTCCCTTGAAAAGTTACCAACACAGCCACCTTCACTCAAGGTACGAACACCAACAATAACAGATCCCTTCGATTCAGAATCTTCTGTGGCTCTCCCACCACCTACTATCAGCCGCATGACACCAACCCTTGCCTCATTTTGTGTGATCTATCACCAATTCATCATCGAACTTTTAGTATCGAACATGAAATAAAAACTAAACCAAAATAGCATTGGCATATTGAAGTGAAGATGGTTCTTCTATCCATAGAAGAACAACCAGAGGTTTCCAGTTGACAAAGTACCTTGTAGTTGATGGAAATTCCATTAGAAAGGCGGCGCTGCGTTATACCAGTTTCACTGTCAAATACTTTCACCACATCCTCCTCTTTACTCAAAGGAACAAATGACGGTTCGTGCTGCAATTTCATGTCTTCAAGTCGTGCTTCAGTAATCAATTCCTTTGGCACCTCAAGCTGCAACCAGAATTACAATAATAATCAATAGCCCACCATAAATACGATGCGCTGCTTTACAGTTTTCACAGAGGTGCCAAAAAACCTTCAAACTTGAACTGTGCTAAGCCAAGTAGATAGTTCCACAACAAGTAAGACTGCAAAACATATCACAAATAACCAAGATACCTCAGGCTCCGGGTAAATGGGTTCCTCAAGACCTGCCTTGATGGACTCGGTGATTTCTTCTGGATGTATCTCAAAATCAGTATCACCTACGCCATCAATATGGACCTTTTTTGGTACACAGGCCACAATAGCAGCAGGAAGTGGTGCATTGGGCTTTCCAAAGTCTGAAATAAATTCCAGTACTTCTGCACCAACAGTGTTAACCTACATATGGTAAAATGTATCTCATTATAATATCATAAAAAACTAGCAGAATTATATATATATATATATATATATATATATGTGTGTGTGTGTGTGTGTGTGTGTGTATGTATTAAAAACAGATTGATGCCATCTATTTACACTGTGACTTGTATAAAAGAAATAGTCAGACAGTACCTCTTCAAGCACGACAGTTTCTGCAACCGCAAGCAAACTTTCATGTCCCTGCAACTGATCCATAACGGTATGGCCAAGTGCATCACTCTCCATAATAAAGTCCAAATTGTCAACCGAGGGAACACTATCAATCATCATAGCCAGCTGCTCACTATCTTTTATTAGTGCATCCATGTAGCGAGTCATTTCTCCCATTGTGACACCAAACTCTTTGAGTCTCCGAACCTAAAACAGCACAAGGAAAAGTTGGTGAAAAGGACTGGAACCTTGCGATAAAGTGGTTCAAATAAAACAGCAAAGCACTTGTGCAGCGGAAATATATCTCTCATCCAAAGTTGAATACAAACCAAGCTCAACCATTGTGCAACATGCTCAAATCAATGGTAGCCATTTACCAAGTAATACCCATTCATCAGTTGAAGTAATAGCACCTGTTGAGTCTTGAGCATTTCTTGAGTTGGCTATAGCTCAGGTTTGGCCTGGATTCAACCTGGGTAAAACTTGGATCAGCTGGGGTTAGGTCCAGCTCAGGTTTGGGTTGGATTGGGCCTAGGTTGGACTTGGATAGTGCCAGATTAGACTAGGTTTGGGCTGGATTGCGCCTAGGTTGGGCTTGGATCATCCCAGATTAGACTGTACTATCAGGCTTTGACAGGGCATAGACCAGGCTAGGCTTGAGTACGGCAGGGCTCGTGGTAGGACAACCTTGCTGTAATATCTTCCATTAAATTCCTTTTCATCTGTTATATTCAACAATTGTTGTTCCTAAATCATTTCTTTCCTACTGCCCAAAAAAGGGAATGATTATTCCATGTCGTACTAAATCAACACATAAATTTCTCAGGACTTTCTTCGTATGCTCATCACAATAGATGTAGTGCGGAACTACTTCAAAGCTAACATTATCTAGGATTTTTATCTATATTTCTAATGATACAATACAGTGAGCTACAACAATATTTGTAAAACATACAGGATAATTGATCCATGAAGGCACAAACCTCATGAACAGCAACTTTGATGGCACTCCTCCAATTTTGGGGTTCGGCGGTTACTGTAAGAGTGGTGACCGTGCATCCTTCCCTTCCTGAGTCACTGTGATCCAGTTCAACAGATGTAAAGGGAGGATTTGAGCTCTGCATAAAATACCAGAATTAAAAGACGGAAAAACACTTCAATCAATTGGAACTAGAAACTATAAACATGGAACTACCTAATATATACTCATTTCCTGGTAAAAGACAGAATGATATCCTAACATACTAACATGTGCAAATTCTTCACTGGAAGAACCTGAACATCCTAAAGACTCATGCTTCAAGTCATCCAGTAAAATGCGTTCCTAAATAGTTAATTAGTTTAACCAAAAGACCAAAACAACTATGGATTTTCATGTGAGAATATCATATTATGCGAACACATGCTGCGGTAGGCATAAAGTTCCCAACATATCTGTTTGTTCAAAATATACAAACAATCTGCGAGGGAAAATATATGCATAGATAGAAAAGAATGTGAAGCACTTGAAACGATCTGATACAACAAGTGAAAAAAGGGAAGAACATGTATGGGATTTCCAAAGAGTATCCCATAAGGCATCGGATCACAAATTTGAATCAAAATCACAGACCTTGTATCTTGTATTGATTCGAAAATGCAGGGCAGATAAAAATATCCGTTTCATCAGGACACTGCGCAGGTCTTTATATGCCTGAACTTGGTTAACAGGTATCTGTCCAAAAATGAAAAGCAATAGTCAGCCATATGCAAATGATGCATGATTAAGAAACTTCACCAACATAAGCAGTAAGTTGAACAAGCCATCTTATTCGAATGTCTTAAAAAAGGATCATATTCGGCGCACTATTGTTTACATCAGACAACAAATGTTACACAAAAAAAAGAGATGAAAAGGCTATCAAACTCCGTGCACATTACAACAAAATGCTGGTCTGGTTTGTTTATCTGGTAAATACAGTAACAGGAACTACAAATAAAACATTGGATTTGATGTTAAACTGTTACTAAGCTACAAAGGCATAAAGCATAACTAAAGAATAAAGACTAGCAGACAATGAACATTGATCATACCTTGCAGAACATGTTGATAGAGAAACTCTGAATCAACTCATGTTGAAAAATCGCTGGAGGCTTGGCATCCTGGTCAACTCCAGGAAGAGACCATTTGTGCTCTACAGGGGGTCTAACTGCCTGTCTTTCCCTTTTTGTAGGCTTCATATTATCAGCGGCAGGTGATCTTTCACCAGTTAGGCTTGTAGACAAGCCACCCGGTAGCTTTGGTGCAAAAAGGCTTGCCATGGCACCAAAGGGGCTTGCAGCTGACATAGGGGCCGCTTCGTTTTCTGGAAGCGTATGTTCAAAAACAGCCTGCATTGCCATGGTTCAGCTAACTAGCCTCCTACTTAACCCTATAAACAAATCAGTCAAACCATCAACAACACTTAAGAGGATGTATCTTCTGATTACCTCTATTTCTCGCACTGCTCTGGGAATATCATCAATTTCTCCTACCAGGTACAAAGTGGCATTAGCAGGGTAATACCAGTGCTCATGAAATCTGCGGATCTTGTCAGGATCCCATTTCTGTATTTGCTCTTGAAGTCCAATAGGGAATCTTTTGCTTAGTTTGTTTTCTGAGTGCAAATGTTGCAACAACTACACCAGAGGAACCACACTTAGTACTGAACAATAGTGTCCTTAAATATTAGTTTATTCAGCATGAGTTCCATGAGTATTAAAGATTATAACCCCTTTCAGAAGATGTCTCAAATAGTAAAACACTGGACAGCATAAAAAAATTTACTTACCTGGCAATCAACACGATACTCGATTGTGTTCATCATCTGGAGCTCTGAAAGAATTGCTCTTCTCTCTTTCTCAACACGGGATGAAGAAAACTTTGGATGAAAAGCTATCTGAAAGAAATAAATTGGCAGAACTTGGTTATATCTCTAACTAACAACACCAAGAGATTTGTCAAACAGACTACTCAAATATCTTGACAGCATGCACCTAAAAGCATCAGCTACCAATTGAATGTTCTTGCTGTTGCAAATATCTTTAACAAAAACTGATAGCCAAAAGTTGACAGACAGCCTATAATTTCTCCAAATAGGAAAGCCATTAAGTAACATCTTACTTCATTCAACGCATCCAGCACAGAAGGGAGTAAGTCTTCACCATATTCCTGCCACGCAAAAGACAAATCAATATGTGAAATCCCTAAATAAGCAAGAGAAAACATCTAATTTGAACCCATCAGATTAAAAAAAAAAAAAAAAAAGATGTAAAGTGTTAATTGTTAAAGATACTTTATGCACAGAATTTGATAGTCAACAAATACATTTGCCAGTTCATTTTCATGCAGTCCCTGTCAAAGGAAGTATGCAAAAAAGAAAGCAAAGACAGCCTTGAACAAATCACCAGAAGTTCATTTCCATTTCCAAAATGAACATTGACAAAAGCAACAAAAGACCTTTGTTTTAGTTGGAGAATGGATATGGAACACTGTATGGTGGAAGTCCGTATATGCATTAGACCTTGCACCTGTCCCCAAAAGTTTCTCGCGCTTTTTACTGCCAAGAAATGCAACATGTTCGATCATATGTGCAATTCCCTGCTCATCCTCTTCCTCGTCAATTGATCCAACGTGAACTTCCATGTGAGCCTCAAACCTGCAAATTAAAATAATTTGAACCTTACTGCTCATATTTGACACGTATATCAAAGTAATGTTTGCTTGCTAGTTGCTACACACATTTGCACAAGCTTTAGAGTAATTCACCAGCATGAATTAATCGCTGATTTCATATTTACATCTGGATCGTATAATGGACACAATCTTTATGTTCAAGAACTCAAATCAACACTTTGTCCTAGTTCAATTGTATAAAAGGGCTTCACCTATAATTTTGTCAAACGTCTTTAAAATTGTGTACAAATTAGGGGGGGGAGGAAAGCTACAATAGTTACTGTTGGATCCATATACTGGAGCACAATTTTGATGTTCAAAAACTCAAATCAACAATATGTACTAGTTCAGCTGTTCAAGGGATTCACCTATAATTTTGTGAATTGTTTAAAATTGCATTCAAATTATTTAAAAAACAAAAGGCACCAAAGATTGCTAAATCATTGGGAAATTTAGGCTGTGAATAATGATTGTACGAAGGATCCACTAAAAATCAGTTGTGAAGAAGTTACCATGACACATGCCATAGGTCCTAACCACAAGTCTCCAGTATGCTAGGAAATCCAGCTAACAGCAGCAAATGATGTAAATACTTTTGTTGTAGCAGCAGAAGATTATGAAAGTACTTTCACCAAAAGTGTAATAGATGGAGGTAAAAAGAAGTTTCCTCTCCTCACCTCTTTGCTGGTACTTTGTTTGGTAAAATAAGATATCGGAGGCCATTCTTCAATTGGCCTCGGATTAGCTTTGGATGGGAAGGAAGCGGAGTGTTAAGGAAATCTTCAAGGTCCTCCTTTGTAATCGCATGATCAAGATAAGGCTTATCAAGAGCAGTTTCAGACCATGTTGGACTTGCAACACGTGGTTCCTCAGGTCCAGCAGCATGTAATATATGACTATGCCTAACCTGAAATCCAGCAAAGAATTAAGTCAGAAAATGGTATTCCAGGGAACCTCTTTCAACATGAAAAAGGGAAGCTGTGGATTATGATGTCACATTATACTCTGCAATGCTATGTAAACCATTTTTTTTATAACAAAACTAAAGCATTGTTAACTCCAATAAATAGGAATAAACATATCAGAAGAAAGGGATGAAATAAGTTTTCCAATCACAAAAATAATTGTTCCTACATTACATGATTGCAGTGCACTCTCAAAATGCTCACAATACAGTGAAAAGTGTCCTTACGGAAAGCTGCTTGGCACAATGATTTACAGTACATGACATCTTACTAACTTCAGAAATCCATGTTCATACAAGTATACAACAATTAGCTTGATGTATATTCAAAAACCGACATGCAACTGCTCTCTTCCAGAATGTTGTTTGGTACAATGATTTGCAGTACAAGACTCCGTACTAGCTTCAAAATTTGAAGTTCAGCAATTAGCCTGCCATTTACTCAAAAAGCATACATGCAACTTCTCCCACATTAGACTTCTACAGAGGTAGGATAACCCTTTTAATAACATGCAGGTAACACTTCATGTTTTGCTGATGGCCAATCCATATTTATTGTACTGATCCTACACCCCGCGCATCACAAGCACCATTAAACAAGCAACCGAACAAAACCCAACATCCCAAGTAAGGAACCAAACACATTTTCCAGCATAATCATCGCATGCAATCCGATTAAGAAAACCAATATCAGACGAATTATAGATGAAACGAACCTTAGCTCCGCTCAACCGGCCGTGCAGCGATAACACCGAGGTGTGCGGGAGCGCGCACGGCGCGAACCTCGCGAGTCCCGGCCTCCGCCACCTCTGGCTCTTCGGGAAGCACGAGAGGCACCCGTCCCTCTTCTCGCCGACACTCCCAATCGCCGACGCCGCGCCGAGCCCTTGCGTCCGCTTTCTCAACCTGCAGGCGCACACATACACCGACACGAATCAGCCGCGGCCAATTCGCGGAACCCGATGAACCCTAACAAGCGGTGGACTCGGTAGCCAGTACTCACCTGGGCGAGACAGCGCGGCGGTGGGTGCAGCGAAGGAGGTTGGCCTGGGCGGCGATGGCGGACGGGTGGACGGCAAGGGAGGACCGGCGCGCGGCAGTGGCGGGCGTGCGGAAGGCGAGGGAGGACCGGAGCACGGCGGCAGCGCCTAGGGGGCGGCCCGGAGCGAGACGAGGCGGCGCGGAGGCCGCCGCCGCGACGGGAGGGGAAGGGAAGGAAGCCATGGGGTGGGGCGATGGCCGAGGTGGGAAGGATAGGAGAGCGAGAGAACGCTGCTCCTCTCTCTCTCTCTCCCTCTCTCTCTCGGGTTTTTTTAATGCTTTTTGTGAAGGTGGAATAGGCCGGACCGCCGGAGCCTACGGGGCAGGCACAGCCAGCGCCCAGCGGCTTCGCGGAGACGCGGCGCAGACGCAAAATATTGTGGCTGGAGTTGGTGCTGGATTGTGGCCTTGGGTGTGTTTGGGCTTGGGGTTTTGTGCGTGTGTGTTTTCGGTGATCTACTGGTAGAGATTTTATTTGGAGCATATTATAGATTTTAGACTATAAAAGAAATTATTTTTAATTACGAGAGAATTGGATTCGAGAGAATTGGATTCGACTGATTGCAATTTTCAGATTCCGAACCGAGCTAGTAAGAATCAGGTTCCAGCTGGATTCTGATTCTATGTAGAATGCAACTTCTGATTGTGAGAGAAGCTATTTATAATTCTCTCATTTGGCAAATAATCCGAATTTTCTTTTAAGCAAAAGTTGGGCAGAAGTTGTTCCAAAGGGGGTCAGAGTCGTGTGCTGCATTGTGTCTGGTGAATTTTGATAGGGTACTTAGATGGTAAAAATAACCTTTATAGTAAATACCATTTTTTCGTTGGTGAGACATAAAAAAATATAAGAAAAACAGAAATAATCACGATTTTAAAATTTGCTAAGGCCTTCTCGCCAAAACAACGAGCAACAAGAAGCTGTCGGGGAATCTATAGGCCTCTTCGTAAAAATGGGATGGAAATTTTCGGGACCATAGGGTCATTTTTGCAAAAGGACTCTACTCAGGCCTGGACGCATTTTATCGTCACAAGAAGGATTGTTTTGCAAAAAGGAGGTGCAGATGGAGTGGATAATTTGTGTCCAACTGTTGTGAAGTGAACACGAAATAGATAAATGGGTATGCGACACTATATATGTCTAATTCCGACTCCAGGGAAAAATATAAAATAAGATATGGAATGAGCGATATACATTTTTATATATGTGTATGTGAGGTGGTATGATTACATCGACATGCCATTGTCGTCATCCCTGTTAGGCCCACTCGCCATTAGCAAAAATACCTATCATTATTTTCCCAAAAATTCCATCTTGCCCTCATTCTCTCCCTTCTCCACCGTCCTCTCACTTATCTCCCTTTGCCCCACCAGATGCCACCATCGGCCAGCCATGTGAGGATGAGGAGTTAGTCAGGCAGGTGGGAGGATCCAGGGGCAGTGCCCAGATGAAGAGGAAGAACTTGAGCGATGGCACAGAGAGGTGGCAGTGGTAGCGTAGCACCGTTGCAACGACCTTCGGTGTGAGACACAGCCCAGATCCACGCAACGCGGTGGGGAGGTTTTGTGGCCCAAGCCATGAAAGTTGTTGAGGCTCAGGAGGAGTAGGAGCTCTCCGCCGGTCGGTGGATTAAGTGATATAGCCGAGGCGGTGACCGGAGTTGGGAAGATATCTAGGGCAACAGCGGCAATGATTCAATGGCCAAAGCTCCAATTAGATGGGTTTTTTTAGAGGATGGTGAGAGGAGGCTTCAAGCTAAAGTGAATTGGCATAGGGAGGTGGCGGTGATGGAGGAGATCGTTGGTTTGCGGAACTAGCCATGGACGGAGAAGACAACCACAATATTGCCAAGAGCGGGGGCATTGCATCGTTAAGGGCATCGAATTGGTCCAATACGATAGGGTTTTGAGGCTGTGTTGAGCTAAAGTGACGACAACGATGAGAGGTTGTTGTGGTTGTCGTTAGGCAAGTTGACAATGGTGATGTTGTGGATGCTGGATAGGGACTTGTCCTTGCCATCGGCTTGTCACAAGGTTTTGCTGCAGGGTCCTTGCATAGCTCTAATAGCGCTAACTCAGACTAGGTCCTCGGGCGGTCGTGATGATGTCACAGACAAGCTCACGATGGCCTTGTTGTTGTCATCATCTGGCTCGCAAGGGAGGGAAGAAGTTGGGGTGTCAGCGGCTTGGATGGTCTGAGGAGGAGAGAGAGGAAGAGAAGGGGGTGAGGAGGATGGGGGTAGATATGAAAGAGGGAAGAAGAAGGGGTAATAGCATCTTTTCTCATCCAAAATAACATCCGACTCATGCTCGGAGAGCTCCAATAACAAGAAAGGGTAGAGAAAAATAAAATAGGTACCGAAAGAAAGAGTAGCATTTTAGCGGTATATCAGTAAAATCGGTAACGTTGTATGACAAACAAAGAATTTTGTTTTTATAATAAGGTTATTTGGATAAAGAGAAAGTTGATGGGTGAAATTTGCTTACCAAATTGTTGAGTTATTTTTGACGACATGGTTTACATGCAAATTTCCCTTGATCAATCAACACCGTTTCTAAATGCCAGCAGTGTAAACCACCAAACCATTATATAAAAAAGGAAAGTATAATGGGCCCAACACCTCCCAGAATGCTGGGTTCCATGCCTCGCCAAGCCCAACAGCACGCAAAGCCGTCCCCCTCACGCCGCCGTCCCCCTCCACCAACCACCCCACACATCGGCTGAATCCCGCCGCTTGCAATCGCACTCACATTCCAACCCAAATCCCCCAACCTCCTAGGGCTAGGGCTCACACCTTCCAAAGTCAAACGGACAAAGCATTTCCTCGATCACTTCGCCTCCATGGCCACCTCCGCCCTCGCCGCACTCTCAGCCACCGCCGCCGCTGCCGCCGGCAAGCGCCTCCTCCAGTCGCCCTCCTCTTCCTCCTCCCTCTCCTTCGCCTCCCGCCGCCTCGCGGCCGCGGCCCCCCTCCGCGACGGCCTCCTCCGCGCGCCGAGGCGGGCCGCCTCGACGTCCGCGCCTCAGGCCGCAGCCACCATCGCTGTCGGCGACCGGCTCCCGGACGCGACGCTCTCCTACTTCGACTCCCCCGACGGGGACCTGAAGACGGTGACGGTCCGCGACCTGACCGCCGGCAAGAAGGTGGTCCTGTTCGCGGTCCCGGGCGCGTTCACGCCCACCTGCACCCAGAAGCACCTTCCCGGGTTCGTGGCCAAGGCTGGGGAGCTCCGCGCCAAGGGGGTGGACACCGTGGCCTGCGTCTCCGTGAACGACGCGTTCGTGATGTGTTCGTGGAAGGAGAGCCTGGGCGTCGGCGACGAGGTGCTGCTGCTGTCGGACGGGAACGGGAAGCTGACACGCGCCATGGGCGTGGAGCTGGACCTGTCGGACAAGCCGGTGGGACTCGGCGTGCGGTCGCGGCGCTACGCGCTGCTGGCCGAGGACGGCGTGGTCAAGGTGCTCAACCTCGAGGAGGGAGGCGCGTTCACCAACAGCAGCGCTGAGGATATGCTCAAGGCGCTCTGAGCGGCGACCTCCTCCGCTCGCGCCATGCCTCCCGCTTGGTTCGTCCTCTCTTTCCTTAAGCGTTTGCTACCTTTTTTTTCCTGAATAATAATCGTTGCGGCAACGGTGGCTTGCGTTGCTGCTGTCACCGTGGACTGCTGTCGAGTAGTGCAGTGTAGCGTCGAGTTGTTTTCCTGACGTGAAGTTTCTAGCGAACATGGCAGTGAGACTCGTGGCCGTGCCCTGTTTGGCATCATTGTCACTTTTGTTTGGGATTTGCATCCTACATCTACATGCGTGCCGTGATGGCACGGCTGTACTAGCCGTGTTCCATCTACTATACTGGACACTTCAAGGCTGGCTACGAATGAATGATGCGCAATAAGACGTTGTGATGGAGACTACGCTGTTTGATTTGAAAAGGCTTTGGATAGAGACTACGCGGTATGATTTAAAAAGTTTTTGGATGAGATGTCTCGTTTAGGGTGTATTTTGTTGATGGAATGAAGTTAAATGGTATAGGATGGTCTTGCACCATTTAGTTCCATTATTTTATATTAATAGAATAATTCAATATTTGTAGGGGATATTTCACTTGATCCAGAATAGGATGGCTCATTCAAACAATCAACAGAAATGCTAGTGATCGGATGTCTGTTTTTCTTCGAAATATTTTTCTTCATACGTTACAAAAAAATATTTCACTACGTTCAAAAAATTGTTACGACGGCGTCCGAAAAAATGAAAAAATAGAGCGTCCGACTGCAAGTTCTTCCCAACAATCAAACACGTGGATGATTTTTTTTTCTTTAACTATCTTATGCATGTATCACATGATACAAGCAACCAAACACACAATAGAATGGTTTAGGGAATAGGATGGTACACACGGATAATCATTTTTTTTAAAAAAAAAACTATTTCATTTATATACCACTTAGTACAAGCAACTAAACACACCCAAGTTTTCTCTTGCTAGGTAGTAGTCTGCGTGGTTTCATCCGCAGAGGCCCTTTTCTTAATGAATTATGAAGCAACGGGGCCAGAGTCTCCGAGAAATCGTCTAGAGATTTAGCAAGCCAGGTGCCTCTTGGCATGAACAAGGGCTCTTCCGCTTCTTTTTAACCCATTAATGATACCATGGGCAATCAAACCTTTTTAAATTTGTTGGTGTGCCCATTTTATAAAATGGGAGTTCGAGAAGAACAATGCACAGTGGCCTTAAGCTCCCTGTACATGTAGTCCTTGACAAGTCTAAGAAACCGTACACAGTTTGGGAGAGCTCAGGGTGTGATTGGTTGGGTAACTTGGGTGGCCATCCTTGGGCCCTGTTCAGGGTCCTGGCCATGCAAATTTCTGTGAGGAACTTATGGAGACGATAAAGCTCATGTATTCAGATAAGTTTTTTTTTTTTTGACCAAATAGCAATATTGGCAGATAATCATCCATCCAGATATCCATGTAGATAATCAGTTATCCAGAAACTACACAAGTCCATTGGCAGGAATTAGAACCATCCTGATAGTGCGATGGTTATCACAAACTGAACTAGGGTCACTGCTTCTTTCCATGCCCAAGCACGATGTGCTCTAGTCTCCAATCTCTTCAGGCCATGATCCGTACGATGCACAGTACACATTGTAAGCATCAATTGCCTTCTCCGTTGGATAGCTGTTATAGCAGCAATTTTTTTAATTCAAGCACTTGTTCATGGCAGCCTGACCAAGCGGGCTACACCCCAGGTTGTCGACCGCGATAAGCAACATACCAAGGCATGAAACCTTTTAAATACGATAACGTAGTGATGTTAGAGCGTCGACAAAATAAACTTCACATGCAAAAATGGATTGAAATTGAATGCTAATAGTTTTGGTTTTAGCCTCATAATGCAACAGTATCCACATCACTTCATCTTAGTTCTGTGACTCTTGTCTAACATTACAAGAACATCCAATGGTTAAGTATAATCAGTAGGCCTCACATTACATCTTTGGACTCATCATTTGCAACCAGATGGTAGTTGATTTACAAGGCATGGGGAAAAATACAGTAAAGAGGGAGTACTAATTAAAACAAAACAGAGCCAAGCATGAGGACTGAAATCTAAACGACAAAGGTGTGATTGGTTGGCTGGATGCCTGATAGCCATCGGAGCAGCCAACACCAAAAACTGCAAGAGATTGCAAACATAGTTATTAAGTCATCAAGTCGAGTTGTGGTAGGGGTGACTTGTTGATTTAGACGACTAGTCCATGGCTGGTCTGGACTATACACCAGAAATTTCAGCATACTAGGTTGAGCATTCAGAGCAGAGCATGAAACAAAGGGCACTCACAGCATAGCAATACAGATACACAGAAATGGAAGAGGAAGGCGAGGAGAGGGATTAAGACTTACCAGGGCAGGAGACTAGAGATGTCAGAGTAGTTGAAACTCATCACTCGGCATGACCTCGGGCTGGGCCACTTGGCATGGGGGAGAACCCGGAGAAGGGATGCGAAGAGGAGGAGGAAGAGTGGATGGCAGCGGTCTGTAGCGGTGGCGTGGTGGTTGTGCCTTCGTCTAGAGTTCCTGGCTTGCTTTCTCCCGTCCCGTGTGCTGCTCACATGCTCAATGCCGTTGGTTGCTCCTCTTTACTTGTAGTCTCACTTTTAAATGGGTTAGGCTAAGCCCAATTGAGTGATTGAGCAATTGGCCGCCTAAGGCCGAACCCAGCGTGTGACTTGGCTAGCCTGACAGCCTAAGTGACACGATTAACCACGACTAATCTTCGACTAGAAATCCAAGTCGCTCATCTAGGGTTTCCTAGTTAGTCGAGGTCCTCTAGTCATGCTCATAGGCTGACTTGTCGATTAATCGCGATTCGTGCGACCTGATAACTATGATTGCAACAAGAATTTCACTTGTATGTTATTGGTCATGCAAATACACATATAATCCCAATTACATGGTTTGAAGATCATAAAACTAAGATCATCGGCTACAATATTGTCAATTAGGAGGTGCTTCTATGTATCACTTTTAAAATATAAATGAAGAGTAAATGATGATTACTAATTTTTTTCACTTGCTTCAAGATTTATGTAATTTGTATTTTGAGGGTTGACAGGCTCCCATGCTTCAGTGTGCCTGGCCCAACATCGTAACGCAAAAGATAGGTCGCCGGCCGTGGGCCGACGCGTCATTTCACGCTCCGCCGCCACGGCCCGAAGCGTTCGCCCAAAACCGGTACAGGAGACACCATCTGAAAACCGCCTGCCGGCCCGGGCGTGCACGGAATCCGCGGTCCTCCTGGGCGGGTGAGCAGGCAGACCACCGCGGCCGGCCGGCCGGCCGGCCGTGCATCGGCGCGACATTCCCGGCGGCGCGCGCTTTTCTCCGTTTGCTCCGTCTGTTCTGCTCCCGGCGGGCGGCAGACAGTTCTGCCCGTCCTGCACCGCCGAAAGCCGACCATGGGCCATGTCCCACATCTAACCTTCTGACCCCGAATCTCTGACGACCTCTGGTACCAGGCAAACCGTCCGGGTCTATCGGCGGCACGCGATGCACGAACGACAAGGACACGCGAAAGCTCTGTTCCTCGTGTAACTTGAGGTGAACAATACACCTGCACGGTTCCAACTTCCAATGACGCAAGTGAGAGGCAGTGACGCTGCGCCGGGCTGCGCACGACAGATGCCAATCAAATCAGCACGCCTCGTGCGAGTCGAGCAAGGAGTCCTAGCGGCGAAGGCGACGTGACGTGGCACATGGGCCGGTCCTGGCGCTACAGCGAGAGTGGCGTAACCCCCTGCTTTCGCGTCGGACGGCCAAGCTAACCCCTAAACCTGTGCACACTTTGTCCTCGATCACCCACCCTCCCCCATGTTCCCGACCTCTCAACATCCCTATCAATCGCCAATCGCCATTGATTTTTCTCTACACTTCTTTTCTTGCATGCGTGATGGCTCCCAGTTACGGAGCATGAAAATTTTCAGAGTTCGGACAAAACTAACTACTTGACAGTTCAGAATGAAGTCTTGTCGGGAATGCTTCGTTTCATAGTGTTTAGTGTTTACAATGGCGATGCTGCACTGCACCTCCATAGCTCATCGTCAAAGTCTGAACAGTTATTTGCCCTACCCCAAGAGTTGGCTCCGTCGGTGATACCTTCGACACGATGACTTCCAGCAATTTAGCAAAATTTTGGACAAGAGAAAAAAAAATGAATACTTTTGTTTGCTCGCCCTTTCGCTTAGTCGGTCTCGATGACACGTCAGTCACCAATTGCACCGTGATTCAAGGATCCTGCTATCCTGCAGATCCGGTGGGCTTGGAAGGTGCATTTTTTTTTCTTTGCCTCGATCCAAATTAACATGCGCCGATTCAAGCCGACATGCACTGTACCTAACGTGCACTACATTATTTTCCTTTCTTTTTTGCATGTGAGTTGCGCTTGTCTTAATTGTGCCAGGTGTCACTAACCAAACCTATACCAAAAGAAAAAAGAAAGAGGAATGTGGTTAAAGAAAACGGAGTCGCAGAGAGAGAATGACAGGCACAGGCTGCCCTAATGCGCGGCCGAAGGTCCCCGCTACCGATGCCGCTTGCTGGGTCAAGACAACAGGGCGTCTACTCGCGTCTGTGTTTATTTTTCTTCTTCGCGTTGGCGTTTCCGCCCACGGAATCGACTTGTTTCGTGTGCATTGCACCGGCAACTCGGCAATCCGCGCGCTGTCCTCCTCTCCCTTCCGGAAATGGAGCTGCGAGAGTGGTGGTTGAGAGAGTGGGACCATACACAACACGGCTCTTTGCATGCATGGTCCAAGTGATTCGGACGTTACAGCACCCCAGATCCAGAGTGCAATGTGCTGCTCAGATAGTCAATGGTGACAATGTGTGTAGAAGCATGATACGAAAAGAAAAAAGAAAAAAGACAAAAATAAAAAAAGAGTGCTTATGTTACAATGGTACACCATCAAGGCATCAACATGCAATTCACAATCGCCCTGATTTGCTTGGTAAAGAGTTCTTCAAAAAAGAGCTACAAAACCATTTCCATACTCCTCTATTTTGCCGTCAGCTATCATTATAGAAATATAATTCAAGCTAGATTCGGGGTATATTTAGTCTTGCAAATGCACGGATCATCCTGCTAGCTGAAGTATAAGCTAGCTGCCTCACTTGGCATGGTCTCACGGTATGCACAACTAAATCACAAAGCCATGCGGTTACTCTTGATTCATGAGGACTTGGTGACTTGGTGGCGCGTGGACTAAGATTAACGCGGCTGCTAGCATGTGGTTACCTACTGAAATTAGCTGCGGGTCAACGGCATGAACTACTACTCTTAATTAGCTACGAGTCAACGGCCGCATGAACTACTACTCTTATCAAAGGATGGTACTACAGTACTGCACTACACGTGATTTGTAGGAGAACGGACAAATGGAAAACCAGAGGAATTTTCCTAAGGAGCATTACTCGTTTGATTTAAGGCTGAAATAAAGGGGAAGTGGGATGCTGGGATATGTCATATGCTGAAGATCAAGAAACTAAGCATGGAGCCCACAGACTCCACAGCTACCAAAGTGGTGCAAATGTGCAATTCAATAAGGTGCACCAAACCAATGGATGATGCTCTTGACTAACTGATGATTGTCCACTCTTGGTTTGCTGACAGTAGTAGTATTACTAGTAGTTGGAGGGGTAAGTACCAGTGACCATCAGTTGACGGGCAAGCTGCCTTTCCTTTTTCGCGTTTGCAACGCACCCTCTAGTATGTTAATCATCTGTCACGAGGTGTAGTTTTATCTTGACTCGTGGGACTTACACCGATTGCTAAGGGCGAAAGACCAAGGAGTTCAACAGATTCGGTAGAGACAGCTTAGGCACGATTTAGAACACGAGAATTCCTTGAACATTTCAGAGGTAAAAAAAAAAACAAAATGTTCATTTTCATGAGATGTTTGATTTTCTGCAAGGATTTTGCGCTCCGAACAACGTTGGATGTGTGCTACTCTAAACGTAGAATTACGCCAACAAGAGAGAAGCTCGCCAAACACCACTGGAAAATTAGCTGGGTTGCTCACACCTGACAGTATCGTTTCCCCACTGAAACTGTTTCTGGATCATAAACACTAGGAACTCTACCACCTATGGCGGCGGCGGCCGCCTGGACCGAACCCAAAGGCGGATCTGCTCTGCTCGAGTTGCGAAGGAAAGACCGGCGGTGTCGAATAAATCTTCTGCAGAATCACCGTACTTGGAGTCGGAGATGCTCGCAGTTCAGTCGATCGAGTCACCAACGCACGCTCCCACCGTTGGGTGACAGCGCCGACAGGGCTACAGCGGCATAACAGGATGCCCCCCAATTGTATGCGTTGGTGAAGGATCGGGCCAGGGTCGAGGCCCTGGGGCCATGCCCATGTTGCAACTACAAACCATGTCGATCGAATTGATGGGTAAATGACCTGTCTAACTGATTGAGCCGAGCCCATTGGCGCGCTTGCATGCTCTCATGGCGTTGCCTTCCATTTATGAACTGTTTTAGGATTCCTTGGTGGACAACGACAACGGCACCCATCGGTGTTATGATGTGGACCGTGCTAACTCATGATGAACATGTTTACATTAAGCGTGTGTTTGGTTAATGGGATGAAATTGAATGGGATATGATGGCTCTGTACCATTTTGTAATATATATAGGAAATATTCCTTAAATTTGTATCACTTGGTCCATGGTGGGATGGTTCCATTCAATCAACCAAATATATGGATGAATTTTTTCTTGAACCATATCATACATGTACCACTTGATACAAGTAACCAGAGGCACCATTAGAGTACGGCTTTTATGCATGTCTTACATTAATTATGGGATGAATCGGACGTGCCTTAATTTTTTTTCTATTAGATGTAGTCCAACACTGGTAATGACACTCCTAGTATTGGCTTCCTTCCCTGGGAGGACACTCCCATTATTGGGTCCTTCCCTGGGACCGCTCCGGCGAAGGCAGAGCATGGAATGATGGTAGGGGCATCCTTCTCCTATGTGAAAATCTTGAATTCTTTGGTTAGACTAGAGTTCAAAGCTCATGTTTGGTTGTATGGATTTTTTTGGGGAGGTATCATAATGTACGGATGACTTGTCAAGCAGTGTTTTTATGTTTTTCTAAAAGCTAAGCCTAATACAAATATTAATAACTTTTTTATCGTATCTAATATGAGCCATTTATTTTTTTTAATCTAAAAGATTAGATTAGTTTTGATTTAATTATGCTATGACCATCGGTATAAATAGTAGAATTCAAATACGGGTAAAATGGTACACAGAATGCTTGGCATAATAGTAATTTCCGACCTTAGTGGGGAAAGCAACTCTTAGTATCCCTTGGTGGCCGACACTACAACGCCTTAGGAGCGGTACTGCTGAATGAGCAACAGTATCGCCCCTAAGACGACATTACTTATTTTACAGAAAGCGTGCTTTTTGTGCCTTGGCCCCGAGCGGCACTACTGACCGTATGGAGTGGTACTGCCAGATGAGCAGAAGTACCGCCCCCATAACCTTGGTAGCTTTATTCCAGAAGACCCCAAATTTGCTCTTTTTGAAAATGCGGCACTACCGGGCATTATGGGCAGTAGTGTTGGACACATGGGGGTTGATGATAACGGCTAGAAGCTAGTGCATTAAATGCACTAGGTTGGTCATTGGAGCTCTAACTGGCAGTACCGACCCTCAGAGGGTGGTAGTGCTGGACTCGAAAATTTTCTCTAAAGAGCATCCAACGGCTAGTTTTTTTGTGAGAGTTATAAATACCCTTCACCTGCACCAAGGGTATAGTTGGTGACCACATTGAATACATTCTAAACCCTTGCAACTCTCTCTACTCTCTTGCGCATTCAATTCTCAAAATTATGAGCTATGGAGAGCAATTTGAGTGCATTGCATTAATTGAGCCATTAAAACCACTCAAAACCTTCAAACAAGCGTCAAGTCTATTCTCTTAGAGGTTGCCGCTTCCTAGACGGCTTGGGGGCGTGGAACCAATGATCTTGTTAAATGAGATTCTCAGAATGCCATGTTGATTGTGAAGGCAATGAGCTCGACTACCCGGAGCGGGGAAGAGCTACCACGAGTGATCGAGGGAATGATCATTTGCGCAAGGAGACGGCTTGATTAGATCAAGCTTACTCAATGTGGATTAGGGGAGATCGGCATGTCTCCGAGACCACAGAATAAATTTTGTGTTCATCCCTTGTGGTTTCCTTTCTCGTATTCAATTTGTGCAATTTACCTTTCTAGTTTACTTAGCTCTTGATCATTTTGCTAGAATTGTATAATTTGCTTAGACTTATCGTGTTGGTGCACTTTAGTAAAACTTAAAAGTTTCAGGCCTTCATTGTTAAAATTCTCTATTCTAGTGCTTCTTGGTTAAATTATTGAAATTAGATCCGAAAATTTTAAAAACCTCATATTCACCCTCCCCTCTAGTCGATTATCCTTCATCCTACAAGTGTTCGTCTCCAGCTCGATGCAAGCTAAGGTTCCACATAACCAAAGCGAGGGGTGCGGGTAAGAAGGTCATGATCGCCTTTGCCCTTGCCTTCCGTCTTCCTATATTACCTCCTCTTGTTTCAATTCGGTGCAAGAAGAAAACACCGACTGACCCCCGCTCATACATCATACCCAACCTGAGCCACACACTTAGTCCCAAGGATAACGCTAGAATGCTTCAAGTCCAACCTGGAATGTCACGAAGTCCACGTCAATGGAAAACCACCCAAATTAGTAGGAAAATGATCGAAGGGAAAAATCAAATGATTCTACACATACTTGTAGGGGTAAATAAAATTTAGGCTTATGGAGGGTTATTGCTATTTTCCAATTTCACATCCAAAAAATAGTCAAACTTAAATGCACTCTTTTTCCTCCCAACTTTTACAAATCTAAATCCAAAAATTTTCCTCCTCCTCCCCCCCCCCTTTCCTTTCTCATTTTCTCATTTCCCGTTTTTCCTCTCTCTTTTTCACCTTCCCTCTTTTTTTCCCTTCCCCCTTTTTCTTGTTTTTTCCCTCCATTTTCCCATTTTTCTCCCCATCGGCACCCTCTCTTTTCAATTCCCACTCTGTTCTCATCTCCCTCACCGGCCATCCCCGCTGACCCCGCCCATACTGGCCTCCCCTTCCCCTCGTGCCCGCCGCACCCTCCCCTCCCCCCTTCCTCCTTCGACCCCACTCCACACCTTCACCGTTGGCTTCTGGTTTTTCACCGCACGACGTCCGTCTTGGCTTTTTCACCACACGCCACCTTCCCCATTGACTTCAGCTCCCCTCTCTTTAACCACGGCGGCATGGCCCCCTCCATCGCCCATGCCCCGCCCCTTCGCACTACCCCTCCAACCCCCTACCGCTTCTCCACACCACCCCTTCACGCCCCCCTCCACAGCGACACGATGCGGGCACGAGGGCACGGTGGCCACGGCGACGGAGGAGGCGGCAAGTGCGGGCGAGCGGGGACATGGCGGCGGAGGAGGAGGGCTTTGGCGCGCAACAACGATTCGACTTCTAGGCGACACGTCAACGTGCGGAGGCCTCACGGTTTGGCACGAAGTGCTGATTGGCACAAATCCGGTCGAGGGCCGAGCGAGCTGCCTCGGGTCGCACGCCAGTGAGAGCTGAAGGAGTGGCGCATGCGCCGATGCCCTGAAACAACTTGCGATGGAGACGACGAGGCCGAGACATGGGTCGGCGCGGGTGAGCACTAGCGTCGGATGGTCGCGGAAGCCGAGGCGGAGCCAGGAGGTGCGGTAGCCGAAGCGAGGGTGGCGGTCCACGACGACAGTGCGCGGGGGAGGCGAGGTGACGGCACCACGACGTACCCCGATGCAACGACGGCGCATCACAGCCACTACAGGTACCCCGTTCCTCTCCCCTCCCCCACAGACCACCTCCCTACCGCAGCTGGCGTGCCCTGTTGTGGGTCCGCTTCAGTGCCGCCGTGTCGCGGCATGCTCTTTGCCTCCGTGCCCATCCGTGCCGCCGCCGTTACTGCCCGAGCTACAAGAAATGCACGCCACGATGCCCACCACTTTTGACCGAGCTGGCAAATGCTTAGCTAG
This sequence comes from Rhipidocladum racemiflorum, assembly GCA_036346355.1. NCBI lineage: Eukaryota > Viridiplantae > Streptophyta > Magnoliopsida > Poales > Poaceae > Rhipidocladum > Rhipidocladum racemiflorum. Next base: position 6,315,109 of record CM070580.1, on the reverse strand, counting down.
CTTAAGCAGATGGATCTGTTTCCTCTCTTTTTTTCCGACCCAATTGGCTTGTCAGACATGGTCGTCGCTGCTAATTGTGCCTTCGAAAAATGAGATGTTCTTCTGCACATAGCCAGTGCTAACGTATGTTCAGAACAGAGAAGCTTTTGGTACTTAGTAGTCACTATCCAGTATGTTTCTCTTTCTTCTTTCTTCTTTATAATCGTACACAAGCCACCTCATCTCCTTGTTCTTCACCTTCGCACTTCAGCTTCTATACCACAGAGATTTGAACCAACAAAGCAGGGCACTTTTTCCCACGTCTATCTCAAGAAGCAAACTACGGATACCATTTTTCGATCCGCTGCGATTCGATGCCAGTGACGGCCTATTGCAATTTCTGGGTAATGCTTCTTTCAACCATTTCTCTCGTTTTCTTTTCATTTTACAATACTATTCCGCCGATCACATGTTCAACCAAATCCTGTGAAAAAAAAGGAAAAGAATGTGCGATGCTGTGGAAGAGTGAGCTGCTCATCTCATCTCTCGGTTGCTACACTTTTTTTTTAATAGGAATGAGATTTCTAGATCTCTTAAGTAACCAAATGCGTGTGTGGGAACGAGAAGGAATTTCCTTCAAGGCATAGTGGCCAAATTGCTAACTGATTTACGGAATCATAGATGTCTTAGGTTCATGCAGGAGCGCCGTTTCCTTTTCTTTTTTTGAGGAGCAGCTATGCCTGTCGATTTCTTGTGCTGGTGCAGCGAGGAAGAAGTGGATTGGGGCCACGGAGGAAGAAGAAGGTGAGATGGCATCATCTGGTCCATAGAAAGGAATTGACGGCCTAGATTTTTCGAACTCCACGTCTCCACCGATGGATTTGGAGCCAACCCTGGGGGATCTGCACAGCACAGCCCATGTATTTTTCGTGCCATTTTCAATACTCTGAAAACATTCCATTCACGCTCGCTTGGCAAGCTCTGCCCACCAGCGTTTGAACCCTAGGTTTGACGCTGGTGGCTCATCTTTTTTCTGGGATTAAGTCTCAGATGGAAAAATACATGCACACGTAGGTGCATTCAGTGATCAAAACGTATGCACACGCTCCGTGATATTTTGATCTCCACTCTAAATTAGATGTGTGCTAATAACACACCCATATGTATGCGGAGATATGGAAGTGTGTATGAGAGGGGTGCGCGCGTGTATGCATCCTTCCTTGTAGTAAAAAAAACATTCCATTTACAGGATGGCACGACTACATAACTGATTCACCAAGTCACAAAAGCACAAAGAGCACCGCTACAATTTCATGTACCAGTTGATGAATGCATTGCTACTACTCAAACAGGGCCATTTCATATGCATTTCCTCGTCTCAACTGTCTGCGTTGTGCTTTTCGGGCAACCACACGCCTCACCGTCCATTTATTACAATACAATGAAAAACATAATCAGTTACATTGTACACCCTCCAGTTACAAATAGTTGTTATTTTTTATATCAACATGGTCTCTAAAACATAACTTTGGTCACTAATTTTTATTATAATATATTTATAAACCCCAATAAAATTATAATATTATGAATGTATTTTTCGAGACAAATCTGCACGTATAATTTTCATGCATCCAATTTAAATATTTAAAAAGATATTGACAATTAAAATTTTGAAAGTTTACCTGCAGTGTAGCCAAAACTATGACCGTTTGTGACCAAAGGGAGCAGCTTTTACCCTGTGGATCACTCCCATCAAAAACGGGCAATAAGGATTAAGGACTAGGCTACCTGCAAAGCGTTTCAAGTGCAACGCAAGTACGTCAACATTGGAGGAATTGCTATGTGCACCATGACGGCTGAACTTTCGCCTGCAGTGTGAAACTGTGAACTATGGCTCTTCAAAGATGGTTTATTTTCATAAACTAAAAAAAAAAGATCCCATGAGATAATTCAATGCAAGGAATATTAGAGCACAATGCTGACGAAGTTAATCGTAAGCTACACCTAATTTAAATGCAAAAATACTTTTCTAGCACATTAATAATCGAGTAGTGCTTCTATCCTCATAATAAAAATTGTAAGAATCTTGAAGCAAACGAAGAGGTAAGTAATCATCATCTACCATTCATTCATGCTTTAATGTTTGTGTAACTTTAAAAAAGAAGAGTATAGAAATACCTCTCTTAATAATAAAATCATATGAATCTTTCGAGTATAATCCTTGCATATCTTAGAACACTAATGGGCTGTTTGGTTGGCTGCATCTAAAGAGATTTGCATCTGCAGATGCAAAAGATGAGTGCTTGATTGTCTTCTCATTCAACTCAGCCTGGCTCTACAGATGCAAAACACCCATTTCAGCCTGGCTCCAGGGAAACGAGAAAATCCACCGTTTCCCAGAGCCAGGCTCTGCTGAGCCATGCATGCATGCTGACATCAGCATTTACTATATAGTTTACTTCTTTTCTTTGCTATATCTTTTGATTAACATCTCTAATTAACCAACCGATTTCACCTATGTGTTCCTGATATTTTTTCGAACAAAACTAGACCATACTTGCTATATGATTTTAAAAGATTAAAATTTTAGTTTTTCAATTTGTTGATTTTCTATAATATATTTTAAAGTTTTTTATTTTCGTTTGTGAAATTATTGATTTTTTAGTATTTTTAAAATTTATTCCATCTCTCTTTTGAATTTTTCTATCACACTTCCATTCCAGTGCAGCTAACCAAACAACATCTCTGTGCAGTCTGTCCAACCTTATACGACCAACCAAACAACATCTCCTTGCATCCAATCAGTCTGATTCCCACCAGCTTGGCTGAGCTCATGCAGCTTGGCTGAGCTGAGAAGGCAACCAAACAGCCCATAATACAACACTGAATCAAATGCAAGGAACCCATCCAAAACCAATAAATGCAACCAGCATCATATCGCATTAAAACTTGTCCAAAGACTAAGCACCTTTGAAATACAAAAATACTTCCAAACAAACTGATACATAACCAAATCAATTAGATTAAATCTCCCTGATATGATCTTTATGTATCCTAGATCATCAAAACGTGCATAGGTTTAAAACCAACAGAAAAACTAAAAAACGGTATACCGTTGCAACGGTATACCTCTGAAACTCATGAAACTTATGATTTTTTGCACTGAAACTCATGAAACTTAGCACTAAAAACTGATAAAACATGAAACTGATGAAACTAAACACTGAAACTCATGAAACCAACACTGAAACTGATAAGTTTCATAAATTTCATGGCTATACTGTTGCAACGGTATACCGTTCCCTAGTCACTCTCTAAAACCAATATAGGATGTAACCAAAAGAGAATCTCATCAAAACTTGATCAGGACACGTTTTAAAATACAAAAAGTACTTCCAAGCGTTGATAACCAAATCATTCTGATGCAATCTTAAGGGTGTAGTTCTTAGGAAGCAATAGAATCATTAAAATATGTCTATGCAAACCGTTAATTAAACAAGCATGTGCACATATGTAACAGTAAATAACAGGTAGGTAACAGCAAATACAATCAATACCGTATCGTATAACAACTCATCACAAATCAAACGGCAAAATGAATTTAACCCGAATTACTCACTCCAGTTGAAACAAAATCCATTGACAATTCAACACCCCGATCTACTGCATAAGGGGGTGTTTGGCAGAGCTCCAACTCCATCAGATTCGTGAATCTGGTGGAGGTGGGTATTCCTAACTCCACCAAATCTGTGGAGCTGAAGGTGGGTCATCTTGTTTATATTTTAGAATAAAATTATAAACTCAAGTCACTTTATTTCAGTTTACAAGTTTCAGCTCCGAGGTGGAGCTGGGATCTGGAGCTCTGCTAAACAGGGCCTAAGAGTGTTTAGATGAATCATCTTGTTTACATTTTAGAATAAAAATATAAACTTAATTCACTTTATTTTAACTTATAAATTTCAGATCTAAGATAAAATTAGATCTAAAACTCTACCAAACATGGCCTAAACAAACAAGCACCCACGGTTCCACACCCAAAGAAATCAGAGAAACCCTTGTCCCCAGCCAACATTACGGCCTCTAACCCCAAAACCCAAAGTCATCCAGCCACTCCTGCCCCACGTAACTGACGTGCGGGCCCGGGAGTTAGAAATCACCCGCCACCGACACCTTCCGCTGGGCCCCACGTCCTCCCCGCCAATGACGGGGTGCCACCGCCCGTCGCTACCGCGCCGTTAAATTCCCCCTCTCCTCTCTTTCCCTGCGGCGGCCGACAAAACCCACCACCTCCTCCCTCTCGCTCCCCTCCCTTTTATCCCCCACCGCCAAGCTCCCTCCGCGGCCACCCCGACGAACGCGTCCCTCCGCATTCCGCGCCATTCCCGCCCCCGCATTCCAAGCTCCACGCACGAGCACCCGCCATTTTCTTGCTGCTAGCTTCCCGCCGCTCACCTCTCTCACTTCTGCTCTGTTAGCTCGAAGCAGAGCGGGGGAGGGGTACATGGCTGCGGCGCTGCTGCCGGAGACGGGGATGATGCCGGGGGCGCGAGGTGACGCGGCGGAGCAGATCGCGGTGATCTGGGAGCAGATGAGGGGGCCGGTCATCGTGCCGCTGCTGCGGCTGTCCGTGCTGCTCTGCCTCGCCATGTCCGTGATGCTGTTGTTGGAGAAGGTGTACATGGCGGTGGTCATCCTCGCGGTGCGGCTGCTCGGCCGCCGGCCCGAGCGCCGGTACCGGTGGGAGCCCATGCACGACGACCTCGAGCTCGGCAATGCCGCCTATCCCATGGTGCTCGTCCAGATCCCCATGTACAACGAGCGCGAGGTGAGCACAGCCGCGGTGCTGCTCGGAGCTAACGCCGCAGAGCGCTGACGTTTGCACTCTAGCTTGCTGCCATTGACTAGCCTGCTAAGTTTTAGCTCTTCTGCCGTTCTCCGGTAAAAATGTTTCCTTTTTTTGCGTGGTTAACTTGTAGGTGTACCAGCTGTCGATAGGGGCGGCGTGCGGGCTGTCCTGGCCGTCGGATCGGATCGTCGTGCAGGTGCTCGACGACTCCACTGACCCCGCCATTAAGGTAAACCAAGGCAACCATCCAGTTAAAGCGCGTAATCCCTATATGACTCTACCTACTCCTTCTCCGTTGTCCCCACGTGTCACTGACAGTGCGTCGCTGCTCTGCACTGCTCACTGCAGTAATTGCGCCAAGCTTTCTCACTGACAGTTGCAACCGCCCGGTGGGGCCCGCCGCCCCTTGCTTATATATGCACCAGGTGGCACTGCTGCAGCTCGTTTCGGAACACGTGCAGTTAAACTTTAGCTAAAATACAGAAGAATTATGTATATATTTTTTGTTTTAAAAAATGTTTTTATAACACTATAGTTTATTGGGTTTTATGAATTATTATAATAGTAATTAGTAGTCCAAGTTGTATTTTAGAAACTTCGAACGGTTGGGAGCAGTAGTCCTGGGGAAATATCGCATATAGCATTGGCCGTTTATCTTTTGTCGCAGACAAGCAATCTAAGTTGGGAAACTTTAGTACTCTAATCCGCTTGCCTCGAACACGGATCTGAGCTTGTCATTAAATTATCCCGATATAGTTTGGCTTTTTCGAAAGAAATGCAAGTATATTTTCTCGCTCTGGGGAGTGATGTGATGCAGTTCAAGCATGCAACTACTCGCTTAATTAGCTTGGACTCTTTCGTTGTACACACCCTCGTGTTTCTAGTTATTTTTTTGGAGTATTTTACACGAAAATACTAAAAAAAAAGTACATAAATAGCTAGAGGTCAAAGAGCAAGTACCAGAATGTAATTTCATGCCGTGGCTTTTATAATATCCTTGTCGCATCAGGCCTGCATACATGCACATGCAGGCATTATTATCGAAGCCATTTCCGGAGGTGCTCTCTGGCACCTTCGTAATTTTGAGGAATACAAAAATTTTATTTTTTTAATAGGTTAAAATGTTTAATTGAATTAGTTTCGATTTTAGTGTTTTGAGTTTTTAAGGCATTAGAACTATTTATATTATATTTTTTAGTAAAGTTAAATATATATATTAGATTTACTACGGTACAAAATCATTGTATAATATTATAGAGTTGTACATATAGAGTGTGCCCCATCAAAAATTTTCGGTAGGGGAGAGGGAAAAAGTGAGGCTGTTATAGTGTTATATAATCCCTCCTATTAGTTTTGACCACTAATATATATTATAATATATTTATAAAACCCAAAAGAATTATAATATTGTAAAATACTTTTCGACAAAAATCTACCTATGATTTGTATGTATCTAATTCCAACTTAAATATTTAAAGATATTGATAGTTAATGTTTTAAAAATTTATCTGTATCTATTGTGACCAAAGGGAGCAGTACATCACTGTCTAAAAGTTGTTTAAATGGTAAAGTATGAATAAACAGTAGACGATACTTATTTATCTTTTTTACTTGATTTAAGATTTATGCGAATCGTATCAGCGACGTGAAGTGAATCAATGGATACTGAGATTTCTGGTTTCGTGAACGCTGTGCAGGAGCTGGTGCAGCTGGAGTGCCAACGGTGGGCGAGCAAGGGGGTGAACATCAAGTACGAGGTCCGGGACAACCGGCAGGGCTACAAGGCCGGCGCGCTCAAGGAGGGCATGAAGCACGGCTACGTCCGCGGCTGCGACTTCGTCGCCATCTTCGACGCCGACTTCCAGCCGGAGCCCGACTTCCTCTGGCGCACCATCCCCTTCCTCGTCCACAACCCCGACGTCGCGCTCGTCCAGGCGCGGTGGAAGTTCGGTAAGTGCTCCGGCCAGCTCGCAGGGCCAAGCTTTCCTTTCTGCACCGACAAAGACCGATTCCGATTGTGACACAGACGGATCGTAGCCGTAGATGAATCAGGCTGTTTCGTGCATCACTATAGACTATAATAATCTGGTCATACGTGTAGCCCTCGCTCTGCTCTAAAGCGACCTGTCTTTTTTTCTTAAAAAAAAAAAAGAGTAAGAAGAAGAAAAGAAATGGGTGTTCAATTAGGCCTCTGATTCCTGGTTAGCGAATTTAGGATACATCCAAGAGGGAATCACAGATTTAGGGACTCCAGAAACGAACGCTTTAAAAGCAAATCTACACAAATATAATTATTCAAAACTCTTTGGCATCTGATACTCCCTCCAGTGGAGAGTTGTTTTAGCCGTCGATACGGTTTCTAAAATACAATTTTAACTATTCATTTCTATTATAACATATTTATCGAAACCTAATAAAATCACAATACTACGAAAGTATTTCTGGAAACAAATCTACACGTATTATTTTTACGTATCTAATTTAAATATTTAAAAAATATTAATATCTATAGTTTACGTATCCATGAAAGAGGGTAGTCTGAGAGCAGAAGATAAGGAAGGCAGTTGTTGCGGTGACAAGGACTCAAATAAACTTGGGAGTAGGACACTTGGAACTGGGTTTCTTTCTGATCGGGCGATCATGCGCACCTCTGACATGTCGCTTGCATGCGCCGTGCAGCCTATGGAAGACAGGTCGTTTTCGGAATTTATTTATGGGAGCCAGACCGGGCGCTCACACAAGTGAAGTGTCGGTGCTGGATCTCAGCTCACCGTCTCTGCCTGCCTCTCCTTCACTTCTAGCTGGCTCGTCTCCCAACTGCCCAAAGGGCATTTTCCTCCATCCTCTCGGAAGAGCTGCATGGGGTACAAAATATTCATGCATCTCTTGAGAAGAAGAATTTTATGGAAATTTTTAAATACAGTATAAAAGGGGGCTCGTATTTCTGATTGAACATAACTGTTCTGCGTATTTGCAAAAAATCCAGTTGTATTCACTATTTGGTATCGAATACAGCCAAATACATGCAATCGCTATTTCGTCCAACGTTTAACCTGTATTCGCTACCTCATTTTGGTTTTATATGTTTTCGCGATACCAAATAACGAATACAGCTGGTTTTTTTAAATACGCATAACAGTTTATATTCAATCGAAAATACGAGCTACCTTTTGTACTGTATTCAAAATTTGCCGAATTTTATACACTTCCATCGTAATTCTCGTGAGACTCACGGAATACAACAGAATCGTCGTCTCTCTTTTTTTCATTTTTTTTCTCTTGGTTCTTTTTGTTTCAACGTGGTCTTCATCAATCATGGGTTGATGCTCGAGTCTAACACGGGATTCATATGCTTTTTATGTATGTGTGTTTATATACATATATATTATTTAAGGGGTGGATGAACAGCAGCACATCCAGCATGGCTTGGCAAAACCTTCACGAACCCAAACGAAACCCCAGGGTCCAAATCCAATCTTATCAGCAACCTCCAAGTCTCCAACTGAACCAACCACTCAGTCACCACTCACTCACCACCATGCCCATCCCAGTGTGTCCCTGCAGGTGGGGCCACCCCTTCTGCTTTAATATTCGCGTGGGCCAGGCCGTGTCAGGCTATACAAAAGGAAACACAAGCCCTGGTCTATCCGATTCGAAAAAAAAGAGAGAAAAAAAGCCTAGTCTATCCTTATCAGCAACAAATACACTGTCCTGTCCCTAATAATAATAGACTAAACATCTCGAGCTGTAGTGTTATGTACTCCACCCACTGTACGTGGTCCATGGAACGTGGGCCCACTGTCGGTCTAACAAGATCCTGGAACATCGGCCAAACTGGACATGGACCGTAAACACATTCGGTCCCTTTGACATAGGAGCATGTTAATTGGGGTCCTCCATTTTTGGACTTCTACGTAATTATTCTATAATTGGGAGTTAAGCTGTAAAAGCTCGCTCACATATAGTTTACATAGTTGTGAAAAAGCCCCTGTGTAGTATTGACTGTTGTTGCTTAAATTTTCTGAATTATACTGATGGATAAGTGCTAGAAAAAAACATCTGTCAGTATGGTTGACTGGACTGTATGATTTTAGCTCTGGCATTGATGATGTGGTGTTTTTGGTAGTTACTACTTAGTACTCCTACTTGTTTTGGTAGAGATTCTTTTGCATGGTAATGAGTAATGACAAGTTTGTTGCTGTTGCTACTGCTGCCGGTGGTGTGTGAGCAGTGAATGCAGATGAATGCTTGATGACAAGGATGCAGGAGATGTCCTTGGACTATCACTTTACAGTGGAGCAAGAAGTGGGCTCCTCCACTTATGCCTTCTTCGGCTTCAATGGTAAGCTTGATCTCAATTCATCTCTCTTTTCTCCTGTGGGGCATTATCTGTGTTTCCTTTTCTCATTTCCATGATCCTGTCTCTCTTTCGTTTGCATAAATATCTTTGTTCTTCTTTTCCCATGTTTTCAGTTGATAATGAGATATTCTGTTTACTAGTCTTTGGAAAGAAAAAGGACATGGTACCACATCTCAAAATCACATGTAATTGTGTCATTCTACCTTTCCCCTTTTCTGTCCAAGAAAGCAGAACACACAGGTCCTCCACAACACAAATAGAAACAAGGGGCACAGCAGTAGAAGACATAGATATAACAACCAGACCAGAGCTACCATTCAGTAATATTATAAATTGCATATAGAAGTTCATTGCTGAGCATTTCATGGGAAAAGGATTCAGCAAAATCATCAACTTCGATTGTGATAGCACAATTGAAGGATCAAATTCTCAAAAGCATCTTGCTGAAGTTATTAACAGATAGCAGTACATAGTTGCCCCCAAACTGGATTCTAGCAGCAGTCACATTTTGCATTTCCTTTCTGTTCTTAACATGCAAAATACTCTGTGAACAGGAACCGCTGGCGTGTGGCGCATATCTGCTCTGAGTGAGGCAGGTGGCTGGAAGGACCGAACCACAGTTGAAGACATGGATTTGGCAGTCCGAGCAAGCCTCAAGGGATGGAAGTTTGTATTCCTCGGCGATCTGATGGTAAATATGCACTACTATCCTATCAAATCATGTAACATCCAGTGCATTACTTTGCACTCTTTTTTTTCTGTTACATTGCTCTTAAGTTCCAAATGAAATCCGAAAGGAAGCATGCAATTAACCTAGAAATGTTATTTTCAGGTCAAAAATGAACTCCCAAGTACATTCAAAGCATTTCGGTATCAGCAACATAGATGGTCGTGCGGACCAGCAAATCTGTTCAGGAAAATGTTGATGGAGATTGTCAGAAATAAGGTCCCTTGCACCAAGCTGTATTTTGGAAATTTTAATACAGGCAGCATTTGTTGCTAACAAGCTATTGATGATCTTGATGCAGAAAGTGACACTTTGGAAGAAAATCCATGTCATTTACAACTTCTTCCTCGTCCGCAAGATTATCGCACACATTGTGACCTTTGTGTTTTACTGCCTTGTTATCCCGGCCACAGTCTTAGTTCCTGAGGTTGAGATACCAAAGTGGGGTTGCGTCTATATTCCAACCATCATCACCCTTCTCAATGCTGTTGGGACTCCAAGGTGCCAATCTTCTAAAAAAAACTACGCAATTCTGCTGGAAATTAAAAAAAAAATGAACGTACCTTTTCTGACTTCTGAGGCATTAACATGAAAAACATCAAATGATGCAGGTCAGTTCACTTACTTGTCTTCTGGATCCTCTTCGAGAACGTAATGTCACTGCATAGAACAAAGGCCACCTTCATCGGCCTATTAGAGGCAGGCAGGGTGAATGAATGGGTGGTGACAGAAAAGCTTGGCGACGCTCTGAAGATCAAAATGCCAATCAAAGCGTCCAAGAAGCCGCGCATGAGGATAGGAGACAGGTGCATAATCATAATTCGTTTGTTTATTCTCTTGCATTTCTCGACCCTTGTAGCTAAACTTCAAAATGGAATCAGGTTGCATGTTTTGGAGCTTGGTGTTGCAGCCTACCTCTTCTTCTGTGGATGCTACGACATTGCATTTGGGAACAACCATTACTTCATCTTTCTCTTTGTTCAATCCATCGCTTTCTTTATCGTCGGTGTGGGCTACGTTGGGACATTCGTCCCGCACTGATAGCAGAAGCATGATGATGGCATCCGTCTTGGTTTGGGTTCATTACTGTCTTCAAATCTTTCCAGTCTCATGGTATATAACCAGATCAAAGATAAGATCAAGCAGCCTTCTCTTGTTTGTAATGTTGTCGGAAAAAAAATGCGGTGTAAAAGCACTGCAGGACAATCCACAGATATATAGGTGTGTTTTAGCTGCTAAATGTGCTGTGATGCGCCTGAGATTGGCGATGATCGAGCAGGCTGTTTTGAGTCTCTGCGTCACCGTAGCAGAATCAGTAGTAGAAAAGATAGTAGATTGTGAAAGTTTCATCATTTGTGCAAACAGAAAAAGAAAAACGGTTTGTTCATTGGTTCTTGGCAGGCAAGGTTTGTCGTGAGAAGAAGAAAATAAAGCACCTCAGTGTTTGAAATAGCATAGACATGTCGCAACTGTACATGTTCAGTCATCTCATTTACCCTTTCTTTCTTCCCTGTTAATGTTAAGTGTGATAAGCGAATGCATTTGGAAAGATTTCGTTTCAGACAATTGTGGCACAAACAGAGCAAGTAAAACATAGTATCATGGAAGCCGAGCTCTGTTGGTTGCTTTCCCGCTTTCCCGGAGATCAACTGTTTTATCTCTTGTCTGGTTATATATAACCAGGCGGATGATTCGGTCCTATGTTTCAAGAAACTTCCCTTTCACATAGTACTGCTAGTACTGCCTGTCAGTCTGGCAATCGACAGACTTGTGTGTCAGTATTCGACTTAATTTCTGACATTCAAGGACCTGCATGTGGCTCGAGAACACATAATACAAGGAGATCGTGTCATTTCCTGCCCGCCTCCTGCTGTCTGGGTGTCGTCGAGTTCGCACGCCCCCTCTGCGGCGGCCGTGTCACGCTGCCCCGGCGAGGACAGATGGTGGCACAGCCATCGCGGCGCGCACGCCACGCGCTGTAGGAGACACGGAGGCGGCACAGCGCATCGCATGTTCTACAAGACTACCTACCTACAGGCTCAGCGATCATTGCAACGTTGCAATTTGTGCATGTCAGCTTCAGAGCTCAGAGAAGTAACCGATGCTGAAGATATGATATCTAAAAAATCAGTGGGAGTTTATTCATATCTCTGACCAGCTGCAATGGCTGAGCCGCCGGCGAGGAAGATGTGCTTCTTGCCCTATACCTCGACGGCGCTCCTAGCAGGGTCCTTTCTGATGCCCATTAACGTAAGCAGGATAAGGGGGGGGTTACGGGTACGTCACTGGCTACGTTGGTCCCATGGTGCATCCTCCAATGCTGATGCCGAGCAACCTCATCGCCTCGTGCGTGCCGGCCACGCTGTCCCACATCTCGCAGGCGGCGTACATGTTCGCCAGGACGACGTACTTGCCGGCGTTCCCTGGCTGCAGCCCGAAGAAGCGCCGCGCAGCGAGCTCAACCAGCACTACTACATATATGACCATCAGTCCCAGTTGACAACCTTGTGACTCCAGCCTCACCTTTCTAACCAATCCACCTACCATCACGTACTGATATACATAGAATATGCATTCCTTTTGAACTTTCCTGAAACGAGACATTAGTACCGGTTCGTGTTACGAACCGGTACTGATGCACTCTCATTAGTACCGGTTTGTGTTACCAACCGGTACTGATGCCCCGTGCTTTCAGTACCGGTTCGTGTTACCAACTGGTACTGAAAGCCCACTACAGCCCTATAGCTAATGAACTGGCATTGATTTCACTATCAGTACCGGTTCAAATCCAATCGGTACTGATGGGCCGGTATGAAAGGCCAGATTTGTAGTAGTGCAGCCCCAAGTCGACGTTCTTCGGTAATGATTTCGTCGACGAATGCAGGGGCTCAACAACGATCGCAGTGTTGTGACCGTAGGGGCTCGACTACGATCTTAGTATCATGCATGGTGGTTCCAGCGATGACCGTAGGGGCTTGGCAACGATCGCAGCATCGTGTGTATTGTAGTTCCGATGGTGAACGCAGAGGATCGACGACGATCTCAACATCATGCATTGTAGTTCCGATGGCGAACGCAGGGACTCAACAACAATCTCAACACCGTGCATTGTAGTTTCGATTGCGAACGCAGAGGCTCGACGATGATCTTGGACCATGCATAATTGTTCTGGTAGCGAATACAAGGGCTCGACGCCAATCTCAACACCGCGCATGGTGATTTTGGCAGCAAACGCGGGGATTTGATGCCAATCCCAGCACCGTATAGTGAAGATGCCATGGTTTCTTGCCTTTTTCCTGCTTCTTGGGTTTTGATGCTTTCTAGCGTCACCTCCGAGCGGATGACTTTTAGAGATTGGCTCCCTTTGCGAGTGTGTTATGATGTATGTATGTGTTTCTTCCTCCCTCAGTGGCTATGCACAGCAACTCTCAGCGGCTTGATGGAGGTCTAGGCGGTGTCTGTGGTGGCGCTCGACAAAGGCGACATCCAGCGACAATGGCACCCGGGACGGCTTCAACGGCGCGAGACAACTTCAACGATGCTGTAGCGAACTGTATAATGACGAGCATTAAAACATAGAGCTAGACACCGATGGACCACATGGTGTGGCAAGAACATCCACAACAGGGTGTAGACATTAATAACGCCTCTGGATTGCAAGCGTGGCCGACGGCAGTGTCTTGTGAGCCGATGATACGCTGCAGCCTTCGTGAGGCTGATAGACATCGATTGCATCCCTCTTAATAGTACGGCAATCCTTAGACTCAAATTTAACACAAAATCTAAGTCTCACACTAAGCTTACATGTCGACTTCTTCCGGATGCACAGTGCATGATGGCGCTTCCACAAAGATTGATGACGCCCTTCGTCTTGTCAACCTCGACGCGATTCACCTCATGAGACTGTCGTCCTCTCCGACCTTGACCTCGATCATCACCAAGACGATCCTCACGCCAAGTCGTTCTTGACTTAGTTCTCAGCTCTTGGTGACACCGCCGTCTTATTTGACTTTGACTCGCTTGTCATCCTTCAAACCATCTTGGTCATCATACACACAGCTTTGGGACCTAACTCTTACCAAAGCACTCAGCAAACATATTAGTCCCACAAGCTTGAAAGATATATTGAATAGATTGATAATAAAAGTGTTTCATATCAAGAAGCATAATATGAATGGAAACACTTGACAATAGAAATATTCTCTGCTAAGTGCAACATGATGAATATATGATTGATCTAACTGCACTAGAGAGATAATTGCCAATATGAAGAATCAATTAAATCATGGCAAGGACCACATACTTTGCTTAAAAGAAGCACATGATAGAATATACACGAATTACACATGTGCAAACAATATTTGGAATGAGAGTAAATAATGTGATCCAATTCTAGATTAAACTTCACTAAGAGGTGCATTAGAAGATACACAACTAAGACATGTATGCACCAAGTCAATATGAAGCAATGAAGTTTAACTCTAGTTAACACAAGCATATTAAAAACAAAGCACATAATGAACTCAAATGAATATATATATGCACAAGCAATTTTGACATGAATTAATGTGCACATATGAAATCAACAAGTTACTTAGAGTTCAATATGCATTTGCTAAAGAGGAATGCAATGACAAATATGGAAGGAATACCGAGATTGCATACCTCATTTTTGCTTAACCATCCCAATTGATTTTCCTCTAAAATAGATGAGACTAATATTCAACTAGGCAATAAACATGTTAGTCTCATAACAATATAAACATATTAGAGGTTTGTCATTTGTTAAGCACTAAGTTAAGAACTTGTACAATTACATTGATTGACATTACATGCGTTTGTCATTAATCATTTGTCATTAATCACCAAAACAACATAAGTGCCTAGATGCACTTTCAAGCCTCGAGGAAAGTTGAGCAAGGAGGCGCACGGAAGTCTCAGGTATTTGGTAAATACAAGGCTAGATCTTGCTTTTTTAGTTGGCATGATTAGTAGGTTCATGCAGGAACCGAAGATAGAGCATATGGTTGATGTAAAACAAATTCTGAGATACATATGTGGCACATCTAACTTGGGCTGCACTTACAAGATGGAGGGTTGTTTGACACGAGAAATCGCTTCTGGATTTCTATGTGTGGGGATTAAGGTGTAGGCATGCTAGTGTACTAAAGTACACAAAAGTAAATAAACACAAGAAAAATAAGGAAACATGTATTTTATTAATTATTTAGAGAATCACAAAATTACAAGTTCCCTTGAAATGATTGCGCTCCATGGCCTGCTTGGCATAGCAAATCTAACATAGGCGATGTGGTCTCCTGGTTCCCAGGGCCTGAAAAAGCTCCCGGTTAATTACTCCCGCGAGGTGAACTCGCAAGAAACCTTCGATTAAGCTGCGCGTTGGTCATTGTCTTCGGTCTTCGCTTTGCATTCTCCATGCATGTGATGATTGGTTGATGTCGATGTGGGCATGGCATGATCTATAGCCTGGTTGGTCTATGGGGCTGTTGGAAGCGTAGCCTTTGCACTGGCTACACTCACCCTCGTCATTCGGCCTCGTCAATCACAAATGACAGTAGATGATCAGATGTTGTGAAACATGCATGATTTCACCAAGCTTGACCAATCCGACGGCATAGCAGTAGCGTCGATGTAGTACATGCAACTTGAAAAAAGTATGGTTGGCGCAGATGAACGCCAAGGTGTTGATATGATTGGTGGTGACGACGGGGAGGACTCTAGTGTAGTGGAGCCACATGCTGCCGAACTTCGATGTTATGAAGGCAAATCATCTTAATTTGATGTAGGTACGTAGGTGTAGGAGACGGCTGAGATGACTCCAATGTAGTGGAGGCGTATGGCAAGCAATTTACATAGTCATGAAGGTAGGATATCCTCGTTCGGTTACAGCAAAAAAAAAGGATGTAACATCATTGTTACATGAAGCATAGATCTCGCGCTCATAAGGCTTGAAGGCACCGCTGAATGTGCAGCCTCAGCGGCGTAGAGGTTAGGGACCTCGGCAACTCGATGTACGCACCGGATTAAATCGGTGTTTGATACCATAGAGTTGTTTGCTTGGCATCGTGGGTCATCCGTGCGAGAGAGCTCTGATTCAGCGTAGCAGCATTATGAATAAGCTCTAGATATGCGAGCTTGAATAAGGGAGCATATACATGTGCGTAGTCCATGCAAGCATGTTGTGTATATGCTTTGCTTGCGTACACACCTATTACTGAAGGATGGAGTTTGTTTACTTTTACGTGCATGCATGCATGCTACATGTGTGCATGGGCCAAGCACGTATATTATGCATGCTATACGTGTGCATGGCCCACCAAGCATCGTATATTATGCATGCATCTTCTTCGACTTGAGTTGGAGCTTGTTGGCGTCTTGTCAGTGCGCACGGTAGCTCCAAAGGTGGGCGCATCAACTCTGTAGATGACGGCAGTACTGACGCTGGCGACTTGGCCACGCTGGCCATGTTTGCCGCAGCTCGTCAACGGCTCCGATAGTAGATCAACCGCATTACTTGAAGACTATTATTGTCGCATCATTATCTCACAGTTGTTTTCTTGACGTTGCTTGCTTTGGTTGAAAGTAACAGCAGTGACACTGCACGGCGTTGGAGGGTAGTACCATGCACGTATGCACAAGTGCATGCTAGCTAGCACATGTATGCACTGCTGCATGTTGAACTAGGCACGTGTATTGATATCTACTCCTCTGCAGCCTACTTGAGGACAGCCTGATCCTCGCGGCTTCGCTTCTTGGTGGAGGTAGTGCTCATAGCAGAGGCGGTGTCATGTACTTGGGCCACAGGATGATGCGATGGACATCCATGTCGGACCAGATGGCTTGCCAATGCATGTACGAGAAGTGTTACGTGCATGGATGCACATCACGCATACACTCACGTGAATTTCATGCATAGTGCATGAATGCATGGCTTATGCATGTACATGTGAATGCATAGCTTATGCATGTACACGTGTATGCATAGCTTACAGAGGCGGAGGCGTCGGTGGGGCTGGAGCCCACCCAGCCCCCCAGCGCAAAGACCCCCCATGCGAGCATATCCAACAAGAGAACTTCGAAGCCCATCTACCCATGGCACATAGGCCCCATACGCTGATACGCATACGGCATACCGTATGGGTGTCAGAGTCACGATTTTTTTTAAGTATGCAGGTCAGTTCGTCTTCAAAAAAAATCACGACGTCATGTACTCACATGATCTTATGGTATGCCACATTGAGTGAGATGTGTTTGCAAAGATATACATAGAAGATATCTTACAATGTTTTTAGAACATGAAAAATTGTAAATATCAACTGCAACTCTTTTGAAGCAATGAATTGTACGTTTTCCTCCTTTCATAATTACATACTTATATTGCATACAATTTAAATTTTAACTATTTTACAATATATCGATAGTCATAGTAGTTAATTTTGGATGTCTCTTTTTTAAGCCCCCCTCTTTGGAACTTTCTGGCTCCGCCACTGATAGCTTATGCATGTAAACGTGTTCTTCAACTTTTAATGAGGTATTGATGATACAACAGTGTCTTTGTCAATTTAATGATTTCGTCGACGAATGCAGGGGCTCAACAACGATCTCAGTGTTGTGACCGTAGGGGCTCGACTACGATCTTAGTATCATGCATGGTGGTTCCAGCGATGACCGTAGGGGCTTGGCAACGATCGCAGCATCGTGTGTATTGTAGTTCCGATGGTGAACGCAGAGGATCGACGACGATCTCAACATCATGCATTGTAGTTCCGATGGCGAACACAGGGACTCAACAACAATCTCAACACCGTGCATTGTAGTTTCGATTGCGAACGCAGAGGCTCGACGATGATCTTGGACCATGCATAATTGTTCTGGTAGCGAATACAAGGGCTCGACGCCAATCTCAACACCGTGCATGGTGATTTTGGCAGCAAACGCGAGGATTTGATGCCAATCCCAGCACCGTATAGTGAAGATGCCATGGTTTCTTGCCTTTTTCCTGCTTCTTGGGTTTTGATGCTTTCTAGCGTCACCTCCGAGCGGATGACTTTTAGAGATTGGCTCCCTTTGCGAGTGTGTTATGATGTATGTATGTGTTTCTTCCTCCCTCAGTGGCTATGCACAGCAACTCTCAGCGGCTTGATGGAGGTCTAGGCGGTGTCTGTGCTGGCGCTCGACAAAGGCGACATCCAGCGACAATGGCACCCGGGACGGCTTCAACGGCGCGAGACAACTTCAACGATGCTGTAGCGAACTGTATAATGACGAGCATTAAAACATAGAGCTAGACACCGATGGACCACATGGTGTGGCGAGAACATCCACAACAGGGTGTAGACATTAATGACGCCTCCGGATTGCAAGCGTGGCCGACGGCAGTGTCTTGTGAGCCGATGATACGCTGCAACCTTCGTGAGGCTGATAGACTTCGATTGGTCATGCTACTGGTACTTGACTTCGATCCGGCAGCACGAACGGAAGGATCACCGAGGCTGGGGCGGCGGCTGCCTTGCATGCATGCATCTATCCCTCTTCTCCATCTGTAGGTCTTTTCTCCGTGTCAGCTACCGTTTTATTTTTATAGTCAGAAGCTAGAGCAAAAACTTGGAAACCAATGAATAGCGCAGTGCCGCACACGTCGCGTAAGTTTCGCCGTATAATCTTAGTATAATTGGTATATTTAGATTTGTTTCTGCCTTCCGGTCGCTACCGCGTGGCAAGCGCGTGAACTACCTTTGCCCATGCATTGTTACGCATGGCTGACTTGTGGGCCAGCTGTAGTGCACTAGCTATTGCATGCATGCACACCGAATCAGCAAGAGAGCAACCAAATCAATTGCTTATGTAACAAAGGTTACTTTCTTGCTTTGCATTTATTGACGATATCTTCTAGAGTCTTTTTCTTTTAAACCGCGAATCTGAATTTTTGATCCGTTTGAATATATGCTTTCGAAATGACAAAACCTTCTAGATGGGTCTAATATTGAATAGGTTGCGTGTAGAAAAATATTTTGTGACACACGGGCCCACACATCATAGTCTTGCTTCGGGGAATTTTGTAAGCCACATACTGTTCTTAAGTCACATATTTTTCGCTGACGTATGGGCCACTATTTTTTATCTTATTTATTTCTTTTATTTAATGAATTTTGCGTACAAAAATTCATCAAACAAGGGTCAAGAAGGAGATGCCCTTGTGGGCTTTAGAGCATCTCCAATAGTTTTCTATAATTTGACTCCTAATAACCTTGAATTGAGAGTTTCCTAAAGTTTTTGGGCCTTAAAAAAAGGCCATTTTCCAACAGTTCCCATTTCTCCCTCAAAAATAGTGATTGGGAAAGCATACGAGCGTCCAATATGTGGCCACTTCGGCCGGAGTTTTTGGGCGTGCAGAGAGATTGGGATTCCGATAGAGTAACTGTTGGAGCGGTAATTTTTTCATTTGTTTCTAAAAAATGATTTTGGGAATACGTTTTGAAAACTATTGGAGATGCTCTTAGTGACAGCGATCATGCCGGATACGTCGCTAATTGCAAGAGCACCACGGGGAGTGTGTTCTATCTCGGGTCTAATTTGATCACTTGGAGCCTGCAAAAGCAAAGAGTGGTGGCACTATCATTCTGTGAAGCTGAATATGTTGCTGCTACCATTGCTGCATGTCAAGGCATTTGCCTCAGTCGTTTACTTGCTGATTTAAGGGACCAACAGCCAAAGGAAGTGGTGCTGACATTAGATAACAAATCAGCAATTGCACTTAGCAATAACCCAGTTTACCATGAAAGAAACAAACATATTGATATTCGTTATCACTGCATCCGTGACTGCATGGAGAGTCGAGAGATTGGAGTGGAGTATGTCGAAACTGAGGATCAACTTGCAGACATCCTCACCAAGCCACTTGGGTGCATTGAGCGAGTTCAAGGAGATGCGTAAGAAACTTGAAGTGCAGGTGGCAAAACAAGTTTAGGGAGGTGAACGTTAATCTAAACTAGTTTGAGTTAGTTTCAGACTTTGGAGTTTCATTGTTTGCAGTTTTTCAGACGCTTGCCGGTTTTTTTTGTTCAGACGCTTGCCGGTTTTCATACAGTGTCGTATCTGGTACAAGTCCTGTTAGGATTTGGTCGAGTCTGTTAGGATTAGACAGTCCTATATATTTGCGTGTATTCTATGGCTTATATAAGTAACAAAGAAAAACCGAAAAGCTGCGGTGGTTTTGGCAGCACAAAACTCTGTTTTTCGCGTTGCTCAGATTTGCTGACCGCATAAACCTTCTCTCTGTTCTAGTCTCTGTTCTTTCACCCTCCGGTTCACGCATTCTTGCAGCAAAAGAGCGTAGGTTCTTGCGCCGGGGCACACTGTGCTCCCGTACAGCAGCCGCGCGGCCCTGGATAGGTCTCCGGTGGTGCACAGCGACTTCAACATTCGTGCTATGCTTGTCGAGCTCATGGTCAAAGGAAATGGCAGCTTCTATATTTCGGCTGGTCTTTTTGGAGCAGAGGTTCTTTGACCCTCTGTAATAGCGTCTCTCTACTACTGAAGCAAACAAAGAGCAAGACACTAATACCTAGTAAACGCAGGCTACATTTACAACAAAACTCATCCAGATCTAGCATATACAACTGAAAATTTGTTTCATTTCCTCTTCTTTTTCTTCTTCTTCTTCTTCTTCTTCCTATGTCTTGAGAGTTCAGACATAGTATATCATGCCGACCTCGAGAGTGGAGGCGTGCGGGATGGTGACGGCGTAGTTGGGCCCCCGGCTGTTCCTCCTCAGAAAGTCGTAGCCGTAGTTGATCACCATCCGCCGGAGGAAGCTCGACCCGCTCTTGGCCTTCACGTACGAGTTGCCCAGGATGAACGCCATGCCGGCCTCCCGCGCGTCCATCAGCTCCTGCAGCTCCTCCTGCACGCCGGCGTTCAGCTGCGGGCTCGCCGCCGGCAGCACGAACCTCACCCTCTTCTTTGCACCAAGCACCGGCGACGGCGACCGTATCTCCCTGGCGCGCGAGGGGCCGACGGTGTTCTCCACCGTGCCGTCGTCCTCCAGCATGCGGATGCTGCCGGAGGCGACGACCGACATCCGCTCCTCGTCATGCTGGGGCTCCTCCGACATGCCGTTCGCCTTGGAGGGGCCCCCTGAGCGGATGAACTCCGCGACGCTGCAGACGAGGTCCTTCTCGAACTCCAGGTCGTCCATGTGCACGTCGTGGTACCCGTACCGGACAATGCACCGGTAGAGTCTGTACTCTTTAGGGCCGATTCTTCCGACGAGAAACCGCTCTTCCGGCGAGACATGCGGTATCGGGACGTTCTTGATGCATAGGAAGATGAGCACCTGGCCATGACCAACACGAGGAATGATGACTGTAAACTACTTCTGAATGTTTGAACAACGCAATCCTTCAGAAGGACAGGAAGAATGATCAAATACCTGATGAAAGGCAGGCAGATTGGTGACAAAATGCGAGAAAATTGCAGGGATGCCACTGTCGAGCTCGGTGTGTATGAGGCCAATGCCACGGACACGGACAATGCCAAGGTTAGGGCTGAGACCAAGGAGCCAGTTGATGGGAATTTTGTTCTGAAGATCGAATTCATACTTCTTGATGGTGCCATAGTGCCAGATGCACATTATCGCCATGAAGATGAAGGCGAGGACAATTGGGACCCAGGCTCCCTCCCTGAACTTGATGAGTGACGCCGAGAAGTACAGCGCCTCAATGGTGCCGAAGAACACAATAAAGGTAAGAGCAAGAATGATGCTCTTATGCCAGCACAAGACAATCACCAGGGACATCAGACATGTCGTGACCAGCATGACTGTTATAACTGCCAACCCTGTTTAAAGAACAACCATTGCGCATCAGATGAATTGTCCTCACCACTACTACACGAGGTCAATTAAATATGGGATAATCAGGTAGTATAATGTGTCAAATATATTAACATGGCATACCTGATGCATTCCCCAAGTGTTTTGTGTCTCTGAAACCAATGGTTACAGCTAAGCACAGTATCATCAGGATCCAATTGATCTCGGGAATGTATATTTGCCCGTGTACCTTGGCGGATGTGTGAACTATCTTCACCCGTGGAAAGCAACCCAGAGCAGTGCACTGCTTGATCATTGAGAATGTACCAGTGATAACAGCTTGGCTCCCCACTACTGCTGCAAGAATGGCAATTGCCAGAACGGGCCACCTAATTGTCTCTGAGAACGGCAAAATTGAAAATTAAAAAAAAAAACAGCACAAGGAGCATAATATAGTATTATTCTCGTTTCTGATGAAAGATCTGAAGAACATGACTTGCCAGGCACAGACACATAGAATCCGATCCTATAGTCACTTTCCATGATATGATGCTTAGACAGATAAGCAGCTTGGCCCATGTATGCAAGGATCAATGATGGATAAACCATGCAAGTAAAAGCAATCTGCACCCAGGAAATTTTTATCAGAGACAGAATTGTTCACCATATATTAGTGGAAAATTGGAAAGAAAAAGTTGAGTTTACAGCAGCCATTTTCTTCACCTGTATCGACAACTGATTAAAATGTCCCAGATCTGCAAACATTGCTTCAGAACCTGAAAGAGTATTGCAGTCATATTAGAGTAAGACACATTCCACAGGTTAAGGCGCTGCGAAATGGTTGCTGAGCATAGTACCAGTAACGCATAACAGTATTCCTCCCAGGGACATCCAGCCTCCTCTCTGTGTCTTCCTCAAGAACTTGTACATGTAATATGGAGATAATGCTCGATATACATGGGGTTCCCAGTGCACAATATTGTAAAAACCAATCATGCTTATACATAGAAGCCATGTAATCACAATTGGTGCGAAAAGGAAGCCCACTCGGTGTGTACCATAGTGTTGCAGTGCAAACAGGCAAACCAGTATGACACAAGCAACAGGTAACTCCACATCTGCAGAGTCATATTAGCAAAACTTCAAACAGTTAGAAATGGGTTTTAAATAGAGCATTACAAATCTACACAGAAAGAATCAGAAAAAAAAATACCCTAGCACATGCATAAATTAAGCTGATAAAGGCAAAATTATCGGTGAAAAGGTAAAAAAAAAAGGGTTCCTCTGCTGTGCATTTCGGAATACAGCAAATGTCAACTTCTTTCAGCACATCTGCACAGGTGGCCTTTTTCCAGATTTCTGAACCTTACTTGGTACACATTTCTGCCCTCCCTCTTTCTTCTACGAACAGAACAAAATATGAACTTCAAGAACCAAACAAGCAACAGTGATTTAGACGAGTCAAGGAGAATCATTAAGATCTTCGCTTCATCTTCTCCACCTACAATTCCTTGCCACTGCACGAGTAGTTCCATTTATTGAAGCCATCGATGGTGAGGAAAATCTGCTTTCCTACTCATAGGACATAGCTACTGTTAGGTGCACATTGACTAATCACAGTACGGTCTTACTGTTTGATATCCACACATCCCTGTTCATGGTCATGCTCTGTCAAAGACCTTACAAAACGAACTGCATACACTTTTACAGCTTGACACGCAATTGACGATCTCAGCTTATCATGTCCATTCGTTCGTATGGTCGGCTCCTCGCATTAAACCTCCCATTACCACTCCCCGTGAAGCAAATTGTTCAGGTCACATCGAACCTGGTTTTACCACCTTTCCGACCGCAAACACCAGATTGGCACAGAATCCACTCCTCGCTTGACATCTTACAGGTATGACTTGTAGGTAAAAGGTAAAAGCAATCGCTGGGATAAAACTAACAGTCTAATTATGGGGCACTTCTATGGACGATGATTGAATCTGCACACTTGGCATTGGACCCCAAAGAGCAGTGCTTCTATGCTTTCCTTCCAATACAAGTTATATAAATCTTGAATCAAGTGAAGGAGTAAGTAAACGGGAGAATTGATCGTTTGTCCTGTTTTAGTTGGTGCAACTGATCATTTGCCCCGTATGTGTCATAGGGCAAATGATCAATAGCAAAAGTAAATAAGGGCAAATCATCAATTATTCCTAAGTAATCACCATCTACTCTTTATTTATGTTTTAATATTTGTGCAATTTTAAAAAAGAAAAGCATAGAAACACCTCTCGAACCTAAATCATCTAGTTCAGAACATGAATCAAGAAACAGTGCCTAACAAGATATGAAAGACAAATCTGCACTCCTACGAAGACAAAGCAATGGAAAGGGACATGGCCATGATTGGATCCTTACATTTGTGCTGCCCCTTTTCCATGGACAGCTCCAGCCCGGACACCGCAGAGAACACTGCAACAACAGACCAGCATCTCAAAATCAGCATTCCACAGCATATGAACCAACCCAAAAACTAGCCACCAATCAAGAACAGCCGATCAGGCGATCGCAGACGCACCGGAGATGGCCGGCGTGAGCACGCCATCCCCGATCACCATGCAGGTCCCCACCAGCGCCAGCACGAGCAGCACACGCTGCAGCACCTTGTGGCGCTCCAGCAGCCTCCTCACGCTGGCCGCGGCGCCCTCGCTGCGCCCGCCCAGCGTCCTAGCATTGCCATTCTCCACAGCTTTCTTGGCGCCACCCATGTCCAAGAACTGGCCCTCGTCCCCGGCCGCGGCGCCGCGGCCTGGCGGTAGGAGCGCGGCGCGCGCGTGGCGGCAGAGAAGGGAGTAGAGCGCGAAGGTGCCGCCCTCGCCGTTGTCGTCGGCGCGGAGGACGACGCAGACGTACTTGAGGAGTGGCACGAGCGTGAGGGTCCAGAAGACGAAGGAGAGCACGCCCAGGATCTCCTCGTTGGTCTCCGAGTGCTGGATGTCCTCCGCGAACGCCGCCTTGTACACGTACAGCGGCGACGTGCTCAGGTCGCCGTACACCACCCCCAGGCTCTGGTACGCAAGGCTCAGTGTCATCCGCCACGGCAGCCGCTTGCCCCCCAGCCTCCCACCCTGCCTCTCCTGCGGAAAACAGAACACACAGCACCCGCACAAAAGAAACCACATCACATTCGCAAGAACCCAACCAAGATCGCAGGAAAGCGATGGACACTCCATTACTCAACTACTCAAGAACCACGATCACGGCAAGAACCACATACAAAGTACAACACGATTGAACCTCGAAGCCTCGAGGACCACACGATTCCCACCACCGTACCTTGCTATCTGGAGGAGTGCCCGGCGGAGCCGGCGCCTCAGGATCCACGGGAGGCGGGCTCTTCATTCCCTTCCTCTCCCTCCACTGGCTGGCTCCGCCCGTGCGGTGCAGCAACAGAGGAAGTGCTACTGCCGGGGGCGTTGGGATTAGGCACCGGGTTCTTGAATTCTCCGGTGCTTCAGGAATATGCAAGAGGCGTGAATGAGATGGAACTAGGTGGGATATATTTGGAGGTGTTGAGGCTTTTGCGAGGGTCAAAGGAGCAGGACAGGGGCAGGTTTGAAGGGAGGCAGCATTGGCAAGGGAGGGACGAACGAGATGAGAAGCAGCAGGAGCAGGGGAGAGAGAGGATTAGAATATAGCTCGGGGAGAGTGGGTGCGGGAAGGTGGGGAAAAAAAACCGGGGAAAAAAGCAGCGGTTTTTCTTTTGCAAAAGCCAAAAGGTGCTTGTAGCAGCTTGTTTTTGGTGTGGCCGGTTCCTCCGGAATAAATACATCTCGTAGGATTTATTATCCCGCTGTTTTAAATGTAGATGCCATAAGATTTGCATCTATATATATATATATCGTATAGTCCGATTAATTGCTGTGAAATTATTTGTTTTCGCGATAACGGCCGGTTCTTCACATGGTATTGCGTTGCTACGCTAGACGAGGGATTGGGAGATTGTATGGCCGCTTTTGTTTATAGCTGGAAGCATGGACTTGGCATGTGAGGCAGATGTTCCCTTCGTAAATCAGTACTTTAATTACAGGTGCAGTCAATCATTTTGCTATTGGTGCATCAAAGTGAGATCAAAGTATTAGTTTATAGTAGTACTTGATGTGGCACTTTCAAACTCTCAAGAGCATCCTAAACTTCACATTTTTTTTCCCTTTTTGAAAAATGAAAAATTTCCCGAAAGCCGACGAGATTACGAGAACAGGTACACAAAGCCTAAGGCTGACTAATTAGTATGGTCTTAGTAAATTTCCTAAAATCTTTGCACCTTGCAGTCACACTTTTGATAGCTTTGCTATTAAAGCTTCTAGTTTCTTCCATTAATTCCACATCACCAAAGATGTCAACTGTAGATGACTCTAAGAGCAAGTACGATAGTACTATTTATTCTACATCTCACTCATAGTTACTCCCTTCAGTTTGGTAATATCTGTTATTTTGAACATAGTGATGATCAAACTTCCAAAACTTTGACTATCGATATATTTTTAAATATTTAAATTGGATACATTAAAATTATATGTGTAGACTTGTCTTGAGAAGTACTTTCATAATATTATAATTTTATTGGGTTTTATAAATATATTATAATAAAAATTAGCGGTCAAAGTTGTGTTTTGAAGACCGTGTCGATGTCCAAAACGATAGATATTAACAAACTAGAGGGAGTAATTAAAAGCCGGTTTGTACAATAAATATCTCTAAATGTTATCTCTCGATGCTGTGCAATAACTATCTTTTTTTTTTGTACATAAATAAATCTACCTATGTTTCTATGCAAAGCTAGCTACTAAATAAGATACAGCTATCTTCTTCTTCTCTTTCACATAGGATAAAACTGATATATATATATATATAATAATAATAATAATAAGCTAAAATAGTTTTACTGTACTTACGCTGTGTCTCTCCGCAGAGAATCGAACGAGCATGCCTCGAAGCCTCCCCACATAGAATCCAACCTCAAACCAGTAGGGGAACGTGCGCACTACACGCACAGACCCTACCACTTGGAAACAACCATTCGATCTCACGTGGGCCCCAAACAAAACCTACATGGGCCCAACCTTAAGAAGAGATAGGCTAGGCAACACATACGTGGGATAAGTCACCCACGGGTTTGGTGATGCGGCCGGCGTGCAGAACACGAGCGTGGCGGAGGGTTGATATGCGAGTGCGCTTCTCACTCGTGTGGCCCGTGTGGCGCCGAGCCCTCCGCAAGGTGGCAAGCTCCAGGTGTCGCGACGGGAGCGGGCCCACCTGGCGGTGACCAAAACAGTGACCTGTCCCGCACTCCGTGGTGCGGAGCCCCGCTTACCCGCCCCACGCATGTTTTGATTTACTCCCTCCTGTATGTAGGAATGGCAACGGGTATACCCGGCGGGTATCACCCCGTCACCGTGCACCGTGGTGGTAAAATCGCCGCATTCACAATACCCATCCGCGCGATGCGGTACAAAATTTACCGTGCACCGTGCGGTGCGGGTAACCATGAGTAACCGCGCGAAAATCATCGATTCATCACTGAACACAATTGAGTGGCGGTAATGTTTTACGAGGCGATAAATAATAAGAGGTGATATGGTAAGACAACAAAGACATTATTGGTGGTGTTGGAAGCCAGAGGAAAGATAAGAGCGATGAAATGGAGCAGCCAAAGTGCGGACTGTGAAGATTCAGAACATAAATATGACATCAATATGCAACAGTTCATTATAGTAGTCATCAGTTCATCACCGAATCAATAGTTCATTAAGGTGAAATATATATATGTGCTCCTCACACATAGGATATATATGTGCACAAGCAAATAAGATACTCAATATGCAGCAACAGTACTGCATATAAACTCCTACTCCTAGCCCATTCACCTTTCTGGCAATGTCAGGTAAGTCGAAGATGTATTTTACGACTTTCAAAAGTTACAGAGAGGAGGTATTAAGGTGAAAGCTCCTACTCCTAGCCCATTTACTAATCCTCATAAACTTAGCAACAATACAGAAACACTTTACAAGGAGGCTAATATTGTCCAAAAAAGTTATACAAGCAATATATTATCTACTGAATTGTAAAGATAAAACTAAGCAAGCATACAAAGGAGCCACAAATGGAATAGATTGATTCAGCTAAAACAAGAGATGCAGAGGCGGCGTCATTGGTGGCGGTGGCGCGGGTGGCCAGGGCGTCTGGCCCAGTCAGAAGTCTGCGGGCGCAGAAGCCTTAGTGGCAGAAGCAGGGCCCAGTCTTGCGGCAGAGAGCGGGCGGCGTAAGCGGGGGGCGGCCCGCGTGGAGCGTTAAGCGGCGCCGGATGAAACGAGCGAGATGCGCCATTGCGGAGGTGGATTGCGGCTAAAGTGCCGGTGAGGCGAAGGGACTCGGGAGAACGAGAGAAGCTAGGGTTAATCTGCCGCTGCTTTGTAGGTTGGGCCATTGGCGATGGGCTCGTGGGAATTGGCGGTGGTGGTCTTTGTAAGTTGGGCCATTTTATACCCACGGGTAAATGGAGTGCGAATAGTCTGGACCCGTGCCGTTCTACCCGTTGGGTAATAGTTTTTGCCCGTTAATATACCCGCGGGTATGAAAAACGGTTCATACCCGGCCCCTAATAGAGTAAATACCCGTCGGGTTTCGGGTTTCGGGTCCCCATTGCCATCTCTACCTGTATGTCGTATTTTTTTTAAAACAATGTTGTCGGTATACTCTGTATATTAAACTTTGGAGATTTTCGTTCAGTATAAATAAGTGTGATACTTTTTATATCTCTAATAAATATCTAGATTTACTTGATATCCTCTATATACATGCATTAAATATAGTGTTTCGAAATAATAATTAAGGGTGTTATAGATATTTTCAATATCTTCTTAGTCTATGTGCAAAAAAAAAAAAATATCGAGTTTTTCATTATCAGTTGCCTAAAATCTTATTATCTCTTAGTCACCTAAAATTGCACAAGACTATGCCTAAAATTCCAGTGCTAAGTAATGTGCAATTTTTAGTTTTATTTGTTTTTTTATTTCTAGGGTTCATCTAGGTTTGATTTTATTTTTTCTACATTAGAATTATTTTACTTTTGTATTTTATAGGGGTTTATCTAGGTTTACTTTATTTTTATCTAGGCTAGAAATTATTTTATATCTGTTTTTGTATTTGTTATTGTATTCGGTAAGGATAAAGGTTGTGGGTAAAACATATTAGTCATGAGATGCAAATCCTATGACTCAAAAAAGTTACTGAGATTAAAAGAAATACCAGACAAAAATATCATTATACAACCCCAAACATATACTTGAGAGAGAGTACTTCGGCGGTAGAAACAAGACGAAACCATCAGTTTTATAGCCTCCTCTCTTTTTTTTTATATAAATATGATGTTTTTCCAAATACAATTACAAAAATAATATCTTCTCTAGACATAAAAACACCGAGCTACCTCGGTACCATCAATGAACCAGAGAGGTCGTTGATTTGCCAAAGTCCCGATAGCATTAATTAAGCAAAATTCAATTAATTAAGTGATTAATCAAAGTTTAAGTTGTCAATTAGCTGATTAATCAAGTGATTAATTAATTAAAGTGAATAATTAATATCACAGTTTCATGCTGGGTAGGTGATATGTATGGCATATCAATACTTTCGCTGCGAGAGAGAGAGTGTGTGTTATGTTATAATTATATTCGGAAGTAGATGAGATTAGTAAAATAGATTTGTGATGGGTTTAAAAAGGCGACGACTTCACACCAGACACAGACCAGTTCCTCCGCGTTGAAACCGGTTTTTTACTTTCGGCATCTTGTGCTTGCCACGTCGCCGCGTCGGTATCTTTTGGTGTTTTTACCCTCACCGTTGTCGTGGGCTGGCATACTCCGGTGGCCGATTTCGACGGCATTGGTTCGGCGACGGAGGTTGGCGCGCGCGATGGAGATGCACACTCGCGCGCACTTTTCTTACCATTTCACAGCGGCGGCGCTTCAAACAAATGGCAGGGGTGCTAGCCTTAAGAGAATTGCTAAGAGGTTGTTTGGTTGTCTTCTCTCGTGAGTCTGATCTGTTCGACTCAGCTAGGGGCGCGCGCGATGAATGTTTAGTAGACATGTATTTTAAAATTTATATAGTAAGTGTGGTCTAGTTTTATTTGAAAAAAATATCAGGAACCCATTTTTGAAATCAGTCAGTAATTGGAGATATTAATCAAAAGATATAAAGAAAAAAGAAAAAAAAACTTACATACCCACGTGGCACCGCATGCATGGTTTGCTATTGTAGCTGACAGTGGCTCCTTGCGTAGAACAAGAGGCTGCCATATGCTGCATCCAGAGATATGCCTATTTCTACGTATCTGTTGACACCTAAATTTGACCGACCGAGACAGGTCCGGTCGTGGCACGAGCCAAGAAGACGGCACGAGTTGGATTAGCAACAAGTAATGGGACAAAAGCCATATCGGAAAGAGCATGGTCGTATAAGGCATAGACTGGAAGAAACCGAAGCTGGTAGAACTTGAATTTGATACGGTTGCGATCAAAATGGAAAGACAAGATCAAGTCGGATATGATTGAAGAGTTCGTGATGATCACGATCAAGACTACACCGGCTATAAAAGGCGACATGCTGCATAGAAGAAAGAGATGAACCAATCCAAAAACCAACCAGTCAATCTACCAATTACTTTTTATTTTCTTACACTAGGAGTAGTTCTCGTAGCTTTGTAATCTTTCCTCTGTAATTTACGTTGATCAATACAAGTTGCGCATCGCCGATTATTGATCTCTGTTGCATTACGCCCTACCAAGCTCTCGTTTCTTCCGATCTTGTTGCGCATCGCCTTTTTCGAAGAAGCAGGCTTTTACCCTATCTGATCGGCTCGCGAGAGCAGGTTATATCTGTTTATCCGGTTCGTGTTGGTTCGTACCGAGCTAGCAAGAGCCCTATCAATACCAAGACTCAGATCGTTCTCCCTAGGACGATCATATTCAGGTACACGTCTCTTGCCGATTGCGTGATCAAATCGGTTGGCACGCTCGCAACCCTTGAACCCGGCGTTCTCGTGTGTTGGCGATGATCAACTCGACGCTGCGTTTTTCGGCGCCAACAGTATCTCCAGAGCCAAGCTGCATGGAGAATCTTGCATCTAGAGAGCCAGGCTCAAAACTAGATGCAGACAACCAAACAAGAGAAAAAAAAGCAAGATTATATATTTGTAGATGCAAATCTTTATGTATGCAGGTAACCAAACAACCTCTAAGTGATTGCGAGAGAGTACATAACGCCAAATCCAGTGCATAGGAATAGGTCTAAGCGTCCGATTCCTCTCCGAGCAACCTATGCGACGATTTTACATGCTGTGCTGTTCACCGTGGCAAGGAGGTGGGATCAGGGTTAACCAAACCGAAACCGAAAAAACCGATGGAAAACGAAATTGGAAATTCGAAAATATCGAGCCAAAAATTGCTGAAAAATCGTTAGAAACCGAAGAGTTTCAAAACCGAGCATTTGAACA
The DNA here is from genome assembly GCA_036346355.1 of Rhipidocladum racemiflorum. NCBI lineage: Eukaryota > Viridiplantae > Streptophyta > Magnoliopsida > Poales > Poaceae > Rhipidocladum > Rhipidocladum racemiflorum. Next base: position 6,283,820 of record CM070580.1, on the reverse strand, counting down.
AAAAAACATTCAAAACAAATTAAAAAAAGAAAACCATTCGGTTTTTTTGAAAAACCGATCGGCGAGTTGAATGTTTTGGGCGGTCGATTTTTTTAGCGATTTTCATCGGGTTTTTTTTTCTCGAAAAATCGCTCTTTTTCACCGGTTTTCGATCGGTTTACATCGCATAATTTTTTTTCTTCAAATTTTTCATATTTTTTGAATTAAACTGATTTACCGACCGGTTTAGGGTTTCGAACCTATTCGATACGGTCGAAAACCCTGGGCGGGATGATGATCCATCTCTCAAGCGCCTGGAACAACCGCCGCGTTGAATTGCAGCCACATGTTTTGGAGAAAGACATCGGTATTTTGGGGGCGTGAAACATTATGGGGGAGAAAAGGATAATAGTATGCACTTCTTAGAGATTGAACACATTTGGCTTGTTCTACAATTAAGATTGTTCATTCTTGTCTACCCTCAAAAGGAGATTATAGTATCATGGTACTCGTCTCTGTTCATGGGAAGAAAAAAAAAAAACATCGGTTAGTGTATCAACATCTTCGCGTACCATTTAACCATATTTAGTGCCACTAAGTTCTGGCTATTTCACAGGACAATTTTCTTATTTTCTTTCGGCATAATTGGCTATGGGGCACTGAACTTTTGTGGTATTTGTTTTAAGACAATTTTTTTTGTGCCTTTGTCCAAACACACTGCAAAATCATAGCTATTTGAAATAATATATTCGACCGAGAGAGGAGAGAAAGATCTATTTTGCCCTTGCCAATCAACGAGCAAATAAAAAGAAAAAGAAATTTGACCAAGTTGCCCTCTTATCTTCTTCCTTCTAATCTCAGGAAGGTGGCACTTTGCCTTTGGTCATATTTCATATTTTCTTTCCCGAACTATCAGGTGCAACATGGACTTTTCACCACCTTCTCTCTCATCTCCCAGTAAAATATACTTACTGTTTTAATAGTGGAAGTGTCTTCCGGTAAATAACCATGATTTAAATAGGCATAGTCAGAAAGAACCGATGCCCTGAAACAATTGCAACAGAAGTTCGGTGTCTTGTATCCAATCTTGCATTTCATTTAGCAAGCAATCATACACACCTTTCTTCTCCAACCGTGAAAATACTACAAAAACATTTTCTTCGTTATCAGCACGTATCGACGATGATGCCATTGGAGCTTTCTAGACACAAAGCTTTGGTGTTCCACGCAACCATACCAACAAAGGAGCCATCAAAATACCAAAGCAGCAGCTCCTGGCGCCATCGACAGCGAAATGGATGCTGCTTTTTTCTGGTTTGTGTCATTGTGTGTGTGACCTAATTTGGTCCTTGCTCCACCATTTGTTTTCTTGCGCTTTGGCTGGGATGACCATCCCAGGTTGGTCCAGTGTTGGCCGACCCATGGGGTCGCTTGGGAGTTGGGACCAAGCATTTCGTGTACCACCTGGCCTTCGAGGATAGACAGCACCATCGCACCAGATATTAATGTTTTTTCCTTGGTATTTTCTGGCTATGCAAAATGAGATCACAGTGAGAAAGTAAACTCCAACTGATCAGGTTTAATCTAATCGGTTTGGCATTCCATTGCCCGGCGAGTGTCAGGTTGAAGTAGTCCCGCAACGCGCATATTGATGGGTTTAATTGTAAGTTATTTGGCGTTCCTAGCGAGATTTGATTTTGATTCACCACGTACTGCCTCTTTGGTGCAGATAACAATCTCCACATACTAGTTAGGGTCTGTTTGGAGCAGATTTTACAGGAGTTGCAGAGTTAGGGCATGTTTGGAACACATATTTTACGAGAGTTACAGGGTTAGGTTATATTTGGAGCACATATTTCACGAGAATCGGAGGAAATAGTCCGAGCTCCGAAGAGTCTAAAAATGTGTTTCACGATGTGCAACCTTTTCTTTGGAAAGTGTAAAAAACAGTAAGTACACTTTTTTTTTTCTTAAGAACTTGCATGTACTAATGTGGTTGGTGACCCGTACTAATCTCATGTTCTGGTCAGGCCTCCCGCTGCATTGGTCATCGCATCATCATATGCAACGCATATAAACTGATTTTTTTGACTAACCCTTTTGGATGCTCATGACGATGAGCATAGATATGAAGGTGGCATCCAGGCTCACTTCCATCTGGGGTAGTCCAGTAGAGCCTTCAAGTAGTACCGAAGAATGAGGACAGAAGGCGTAGGCCTCAAAGCATGCCCCAAAACCAAAAGGCTTTTGTCCCTATGAATTTAACTGCGAAAATCTGATGCGAAATCCAAACACATAATCTTGATTCACGCGCACGCAAGAGATGCCTTAATCCTCAAACAATATAAAGTTACTAGTACACGCTTGGTTACCGACAGATTAAAGGGGATTTCTATTCAGATATATTGCCTATCAATCATGTATTTTGATAGAGATTTGTATGGAAAACATTGTTGGCAATAGTTTTGCCCTTTATTTCCCCCCTTCCAGAAGAGCACATCAGGAGCCTGGAAGCAGCCACTGGAATTAAGATCCTCTTAGGAGACATCACCCCTTTGGAATATATGGTACTTTTGATTCGCATCTGTTCATATCCCCTTGCTAATCGAATCAAGTGCCTGCCTCTGTGCCTCAGGCCGCTCAAGGTTTTGCTGCTTTGCTCATGAACCTCTGTGGTGAACCTTTTTCTAATAGCAATCTGATGGTACTCTCCTAGATGCTCAAGCCAGGTGATCATCGTTTCCATCGTTTTTTTTGTGTGTTGATTGTGACAATGTTCCTGGAGAAAAGCACGCGGTATATGTGCACTCCATCAGGCAGGCAGGCAGTTTGTAGCAGTTTATATGTGCACAATGCAATTTTGGTCGCCAAATCGGGAGGTGCTAGTATGTTTGGTCTCACATGAGGCTTCGGTATATGATTTTCAGAAATGTTCTGTTCAATCCAACAATCTTGATGTGCTGCATATCTTAACGTGTAAAAGTTTGCAGATATTCTCTACTTGGATTAATGTGGTAGTAGTAGTTGTAGTGTAGAGTGATTAGGACCTACTCAAATACTCCATCCGTATTCTTTTATTTGGGGAGGTTCCACTTCACGGTGGTAAGTGGTAACTGGTTGGTTACTACAACGACAAAATTAGGTGTGTTCAAAAGAATATAAGATTAAAAGATGGAAAACAACAAAAGAAAAAAAGTAAAAAAAAATACAAAGGAAACTTTTTATGTAGTGGCTAGGACAGGTATCTATCAAAAATCTAGTAAATCAAACCCAGGAAAAGGAAATGAAGGGAAGAAAGGAGGATATAGGGCTTGTTTGATTGCCGGCTTGAGCTCTATGCTTAGAGAAATTTTACGGTGCATTATGCTGGTAGTATATAATGTGTAGTAAAAATTATATCTAATCGTTGATTTGTTAAAGGTGTTTCTATTACTTTATTATCAAATGAAGTATAAGTGAACTCTAATTAATACGATCCATTGAATATAAAAGAATGAACGGCTCATATTTAATTTAGTGTGTTGTAAAAGATCTCTAAAATAGTGCCTGAAGGTAGCCTAAAATTCTGATAGTAGGCCTTGAGGATGGTTGGAGATCTGTACCTAAGAAAGCTGAAAATTCAAAAGTCACGTTTTGAGAACGAGAAAACGTTAAAAGCATGAAACGCACTTTCATAAGCGCCCTTCTAATAAAAACCACTCATCATCCCCAAATCCATCCCCCTTATCCCCAAATCATCCCCGGAGCGGTGCAGCTTGGCATCGGTGAGGCGGAGGTCGTAGTGGTGGTGGCGGGAGGCGGCGGCGGCCAAGAACTTGGGCTCTGTGATTAGCGGCGACGGCGGTGGTAGTGGGAGGCGTGCATGGTGGCGGCGGAGCTGATTTTGCCTGAGAGCTGGAGCTGATTTTTTTAGATAATACATTTTAAAATAAGATTATAAAAATACATAAAAACTATTACATAAATATACCTAGCACTGTTATCAAATGAATTGACTACAGAAGATATGCCTCTAATGCAATTGGCAACAGTGTTTTTGTCGCCAATTGAAATGAATTTTGTCCCCAGCTCATTTGACGATAAAAGTTTACCGGTCAAATGGACTTGTCAATCAAATGAATCAACGATAAATGAACATGTCGGCTAAATAAATTAACGATAAAACTGTTGGCTAAATAAAATTTAGTCGACAATTCATTTAGCGATAAATTTCTGTCGCCAAATTAATTGGTCACAAGCTGATGAAAGCTTTAGTCGCGGTTAAATGAATTGACGACATGATTTCATTTGACAGTAGATGATACGTCGCCAACCAATTTATTTAACGAGAGAAGCCGTGTCCTAATCCATTTGACGGCACTAGCCAGGTTAGCAACCAAACAGAGTCCCAATCAGGCAGCTCGGCCCCAGGACGCGAAACAGACGCCAATATCTCTTGTTCGTTTTACCATAGCTGCTGCCTGCTGGCACGCATGCGTGATTGCGTATATCCTTAAACCATCACCAAGACTGATTAACAAATGAACCCATGACGATCATACCTGACCTCCAGCGTTTATACAACGCCATAAAGGAAGAAACTAAACCTGATTAGCTAGCATGCCTCTGTCCATTGTTTTAGTTTCAGAAGAAACTCAATTAGACTAGGAAGCATCAGATATACCCCCCCCCCGCCCCCCCACCCCCGCGGTAAGTAGCTAGCTAGCTAGCCAAATAAACAACTAATTTGCTGGCTCACGGGTAAAAAAAAGTACCAGGATGGCATCACTTTTCTATTTCTGATAAACTTTTTTTTATATATAAATCTACTTTTTTTATATATAAATCTAGCTTTTATTTTCTAAATGTAATTACAAAATAGCTACATTCTTGATCAAGAAAGCGCTACAAATAACATGTGTCACCTGCTGCGCTTAGCGATGGCAACGGGGACCCGAAACCCGATAGGTATTTACTCTATTAGGAGCCAGGTATGGACTATTTTTCATACCCGTGGGTTTTACTAATGGGCAAAATTTAGTACCCAGCGGGTAGAGCGGGTACGGGTCCGTTCTACTATTACCCGTACCCGTTCACCCGCGGGTCTGATCCACTGATAATTTGGTCCAACCCACAGTACGGCAGCAGCCCACGACTCCACGAGGCGGCCCATAAACAATCTAAAGTTCTAAACAATAATTATGTTGAATTGTTCCCCGCGGCTTCGCTCAATCGTTCTCCATGGCTTCTGTCAATTGTTGCTATGTCAGTTGAATGTTCATGCAAAGGGATATGTTAGTTGAATCTTGAATGTTCATGCTGTCATGCAAAGTGATATGTCAGTTGAATGCAAAGTGACATATCTCTAGAGTGACATGTCTGATGTATCGCTTCAGTTCTTCACTGTGGTCTGAATGTTCTTCACCGTGCAAAGTGATTATGCGAACTCACGAAGCACACCGGTGGACCAGGTCTCCACTCTCACGTTTAGATTGCGGTGCGGGTTACTGCGGGTGCCGTACCGCGCAGTCTGCAGTGCGGGTAAATTTTGTACCCGCGTGCGGGTATGAGTATTGCAGCGGGTGAATTTTATGAACACGGGTATGTGTACGAGGTGGTGATACCCGTCGAGTATATACTCAGTTGCCATTCTTAGCCGTGCTTCTGTAGCTCAGAAGGAGCTACAGACCTCGAAAAACTCGGCAGCTTTGGTGGCTCACGGGTGAAAAAAAGTTTGTCAAGACTAGAAAAGCATGATTTCTATTACCAGCAAGATTGCTAACATGAAACAGCAAAATGCAAGACGTATTCGTGCAAGCTATACTGAGAAACTTAACTAAAAGTTGAATCACTGCAAACTTAGCATCCCATAAGCCACTGAAAAGACAAAACAGGATGTGGCTTCTAATAAGCCAAATAGAACTGGTAAACATAAAGCAAACTCACGAGGAAACGAAATTTGATCTGAACTAAAAAAAAATATAGACCACAACATTCGGTACTCGGTAGCTTGCGTCATAGTGAACATAACAAATCATGGGCGGTCACCCAATCTGACATCAACAAATAAACAAACGGGTTGCAGACACAGACAGTTGTATTTGACTTCGTGCAGGTGGAAAACACACACAAAACCTTACAATGGCATTGACCCCTCCTCCACTAACACATTAGTATTAGTAGTATAACAGTTGTAACCTCGAACGTTGCCACACTTTACAGGCGTAATGATGTGGTTCTTAACAGCTCCAAATCTAATCCATCCGACCATCCCAACCACATCCAATGGCTGATAGATAGACTCAAGTCTTCACAAGGCTCCGAGTGTCTTTCACAAACACCTTCAAAGAAGGTTCCCGAGCCAGACGCCTCTAAACCGCCGTCTAGGAGTCACAACTTTCAAGAGTTCAATCTCACAAGATCAAACAACTAGGAGTGATACACAAACTAGTCGACTTATCTACTCTCTCAATCACTCAAAGAATCTGAAATCCAAGCTTTAAAGTGTCCTCAAAGTCCTTACTAGAATGAACACTAGGATGAAATCATCAACCACTTCACAAGAATCCTCATAGGATCTGTATACACTCCTCTAAAACTGGCCTGTACACTGATTTCAAGCGCTCGTGGACAGACGCTTGGGCCTTCGGCCGTGCAATTTCCACTTTTTTTACGTTCACGCGGGCAAACTGTCCAGACAGCAGGGGTGGGGAGTTGGTGGGGGGGACGCGTAGAGAGCGACGACGGGAGCACTTCGCACGCTCGTGGGCCATGGCCGAACCACCCCCTTTGCATGGTCACATATCATGATTTGAAAGGGGTCCAACTGTCCAAGCAAGGGTCTAAAGATGAAGAGGTCCCATAGGATTTATTTCCATGGATATTTATCTCTCTATAATAACAAGATCTATGTGATATTACGAGTTTATTTGGTTCACAGTCAAATTTAAGGTAAGAAATGTGACGGACAAAATAGCCATCTCAAGTTAGGCAAAGTTAATCAATAAAAGCATAGAAACACTTATCAATAAATATAAATCAAGCCATATGATATATATGACCAAGGAGCTAAAAAACCGTGACAAACCATCTCGTTTTGACGATAAGCTAAACACACACACACACATATAAGAATCTACAACGTAACTGAAATTAAGCGTGGTAATGCTTGGTATCTGAACTCATGCTTGGTATCTGAACTCATGCTTGGTATCTTTAAGTCGTCCACTGCCTCCGCTGATGCAAGTGCACCGCCCGCGTCCAGGATTGGCCGTCTCAGTGACGACGGTGGGGCGCTTGGAGGAGATGGTCGTTGTCGCAGTTCTTCCGCCATTGATCCTGATCGGCGCGCGCTCGGCAGTGGGTGAGTCCACACCAACCCCTCGCTCAGAGGTAATAGTTGTTTTTGAATCCTTTTTCTGCTGCGGATTTGGTCCCCCCTCCAGTGATTTTTTTCGCGGCCTTCTTCATTTTTATGAAATCGAATTAGTTCATCTGAACCCCAATTCCATCCTCCAAATCGCTATCTTTGTCCACCTCTGTGAAACCTACATCGGCATTAGCCCTCACTTTAGCCTTTTTCGCCATCTTTTTCTGTTGAAGCCTTTCTCGAGCCGAAGCACTCCTAGAGCAATCGGGGGTGCCGACTTTCAGCTTCGGGATGGGCCGAAGAAATCTTATTTCTCCATCCCTTTCCGCTCTTCTAACAAGGTTGGCACCTGGAGTGGTTTTATTGTGCCAATCCTGATCCTTCCCTCCCTCTCTTTTCCGGGCGCAAGCCCGTTGTCTTACCCTCCTGGTCCTCGACGCCCCCGTCCTGCGACACGGACCAAGTTGAGGAACTTTTGGGGATAATTGCCAAGCTGAAGGAGGATGGCCTTCGTCGGGATCGTCGCCAGCTTCGTCATTCGCCGAGTGCAGCCACTCAAGTAACGAGTCAACCTAGGGTTCGAGCACCTAGGAATGACCGATCCTACTCGGGAGGCGCCTGAGCGGGTTCCGAACGAGGTGCTCTTCAAGCGGCTAAGCGACTTCTTTGCCCCGAACACCATGCTCGACTCGGGGCGGTGCCCGAAGTCTTTATGCCTGAATCGCCCTCCCCCTCAGGTAACTCAGGTTTAGGATTCAAATCCCAGCCGAGTCGTTACAGTGGCAGATTACTGACTGGTTGTGCTTCTGTAGGATCGGGTGTCCTTCTTCTCTGCTGCCCCGCTGCCCATTTACCCTCTGTACCCGGGGGTGGATCTGAAGCGATCTGCCAACCCCTCAATCGAGGAGCCGAGTGTGAAGAAGGAAAAAGGCCCAATGACTCAAGGACCTTCAAGCTCGCGACCCCGACTAGCAGTCCGACTGGAGGCCCAATAATCCAGGCCCTCGGATCAGCCCCCGATGCCTCCTGCACCAAGAGCTCTGAGATCCTCAGACCAACCCCCGGTGCCATCTGCGCCGCGAGCGTCGGGGTCTGCTCCGCAGCCGGACCTCTCTGCTAGTGGTCCAGCCACTCCGAAAGGAGCTGGGCTAAAGATAAGGAGATCCAATAGGTCAGTTCTCTCCACCCTACTTTTAATTTTGCTTTTTGCTATGTCGTGATCTGATTTCCCCTTTTTGTTAAGAAATCGTCTGATGACATTCCTGTTGGCGTGCCGGTTGGGGCTCCTCAGGGGGCCGATCCTGAAGATGCCCCTAGTCGGGACAGGACGACCTCGCCGAGTGGCGTCGTACCCGAGGACGTCGAAGTCGTCCTTGAATTAGTGCCGCCTTCTTCACCGCCTCAGCCGCACCTGAGTCGCCCTCAGGCTCGAGGGTTCAGGAGGCCGCCGTCCCCCTCCCCCCTCAAGTGGAAGAGATCCCTTGAGGACCGCGCGTGGCCCCACACTTCAAGCCCACTCTTCTTCACGCCGCATGGGGCAGCGGAGCGGAAGAGTGGAATGATGTTGATGATGCGGCTGAAGAGAAGGAAAGGGGGGAGATCCTCGAGCATACCATCCATTGCGCCCGGCTGATTCGGGTAAGCCTTTTGGTTCCTTCCTTTTTTGTCTATCTCTTGGCAGCGCATCTTCTTTACCATTTCTTGTTGTCTTCAGAGTTTGGGGGACCGCTCCGAGAGGAAGTCAGAATTCCTCCGGCGAGTCCTTCCGGAAATCAAAATGCGCAAGGAATATAATGACGAGCTGGAGCTAGTCCGGACCGAGTGCCAGGCTGAACTTCGGGTGCTCTGAGCCGAAATTCAGTCTCTGCTCCTGGAGAAAGTGGATCTTTTTGGATCCCTCCAAGGTAAGCATTTTTTCGGTTGATTTTCCGCCGTATTCAGCCACTCATCTTCTGATCTCTTTTGCTTCTATAGCTTGGGACTCCACCCTCTCGAAGCTTCAGGACCAACTCCAGGAGTCAGAGGAGCAGTGCAAGGCGCTGGAGGAGAAATTTAAGGCGTCGGAGGGCCGAGAGTTCCAAGCCCAAACCAATTTGGAGAAATCAACGCGAGAGTTGGAAGTTACGCGTTTGGCATTCCTTTGTTTTTCCGTCGCTCGAAGTGTTTGGATTGTTAATTTGTTTCGCTTGCAGAGTACCGAACGAAGACGCGGGCATAGTTTGACGTCCTGGAGTGAAGGATCAAAGCTGTGGAAGCATCACATGCTGCGCTCCATCAAGCCTCTGACCCGGTGTTGTCTTTTCTGCATCCTGGCCACTCGAGCGGCGAGGGTCAAGCCTTGCAACGCCTTGAAATAAGCTGCCGCTGGTGACCTAAGTGAACATTCAATCAAAATTTGTTCTCTCCTGTCACAAAAGAGTAACGCAATCTCCAAATGCAACTTTAACTACTAACTATATTGTAATATATTTGTAAAACAAAATAAAATTACAATATTATATATAAATATATCCGTAGGCAAAATTTAAAAAGCTTAACTGCACAAATAAAAAAATGAGTCTCGTGTGGGCAGAGAAGTTTCTGTGAGAGAACGAGCTTTCTCCCTTACATATGTCTTTTCAAGAATTATTACCGTCATCCGATGCCAGTTGTAAGGTCGATTTGTCAAGTTTACAACTAGAGGTGGGCACTTGGGCCGGACTTCTTTGGGCTGGCCCGAAGCACGGCAAGCATTGCACGGTCCAAGCCCGGCACATAAGAGGGGCGTGCCGGGCCGGCCCGACACTGTAGCTCGGGCCGTGTCGGGCCCGGGCACAACGGGCGGCACGGCCATTTGGGCCAGGCTCGTCGCGGGACAAGACGATAGCGGCACGTCGGCGGCGACACGTGGCCGCCGCCACGCCTCGCCTGCCGCCGCCATCGCCTCTTAATTATGCATTCTTTGAAAATTCAAACTTAAAGTTACGGTTTGTCGGACCCATAAACTGTATTTTCAAACCTTCTGTGTTTACGGTGCTAGTCTCACGATCAGTCTTTAGCACATTGGTGAGAGAGGGAGCAACGGGCGAGAGAGAAAGAGGGAGAGATATGGGCGAGAGAGGGTGGGAGCAACGGATGAGAGAGATGGGAGAGAGGGGGAGCAACGGGCGAGAGAGATGGGTGAGAGAGATGATAGAGAGAGTGAGCAACGGACGAGAGAGATGGGTGAGAGAGATGATAGAGAGAGTGAGCAACGGACGAGAGAGAGAGAGAGAGGGAGGGAGAGAGATGGGCGAGAGAATGAGAAAAACACGCGAGAGGGGAGAGCTGAGAGAAATTGAGAGTAATGGGTGAGAGAGCGACTTCTTGCAATGTACAACAGTACAAGTCTTTGTACTAACTACTCCGTACTAAGGAGTATCGTGCGTATCTAGATCCTTTTCGTATCATCACAATAGTGTAAATAGGCCGAGCCCGGGCCAGCACGACATGAAGTAGGCACAAAGCATAAATGAGCCGGGCCTGGATTCACCAAAGGCGAGCCGGACCGACATGACACGGCACGACGGACCATGACGGCCCTAGCCCGGCATGGTTTAAGCTCGAAGCAACCTTTATTTACATCCACCAACAGCTGAGCTGCAACGGTCGACATTTTAATGCAAGCGGCAAAGCAGATGCTGACAGATGCCTTACCATGCAGAGGTACCACCTCCACATTCAGCAATGTTGCAAGTTTGCAACGATATGGATCTTGTCAAGGCATTAGATTTCTATGTTATGGAATTTCTAGTTTTCTTCGGTGCAAATATAATCGTCAAAATTAGAAATAGGAAGCAATTCTCCCATCCCGTCGGTAAAAAATGATTATCCATTAAGCAGAGGATAGTAATAAAAGGAAAAAAAGACATGCTTATTTATCTTAAAAGAACATAGGGTCAGCCTCCGCCGCCTCCCTCCGGCCTCCTCCGGTTCCGCCGCCAGCGCCGTAGTCGCCTCCGCCGCCTCGCCCGCGCTTGATCGCCGCCCGCCTCGCCCCTGCCCCGGCGCCGCCCGCCATCATGCAGCGCTGCCCGCGCTGCGCCCTAAGCGCGCTCCCCGCGCGCGTGTGCGTGCACGCGCCCGGTCCACCGTGCGCGTGGACTTGGTCCACGGCTGACCCGGCCCACCTGTCAGTTTATAAAAAAAATGATTTCAAAAAAAAAAAATCCGAAAAAGACCGCTGACGTCAGCATGACGCGGAAATTCGGATTTTCTTTTTTAAAATAATTCCAAAAATTCCAGAAAACCCGTTTTATTTGTTTTTAAACTCCCGGGAGCCCGTTTTCGCCCGTTCGAACTCCGATTGGTTCCGTTCTTCTTCCTAAATTCATTAAAAATCTTAAACTTTAGTTTAGAGCTAGTTTGAATTCAATTTATGTTTATTTGAATTCGTTTGGGCTTTATTTGAATTTGGTTGTTTTTCGCGCGTAGATTACGGAGAGTCCGAGGAGTTCCCGAACGACGATTTCGAGCAGCAACTCGTCGAACCAGGCAAGTCACACCCCCTTGACCATATTGCTCCTAGTTTTATGAACTTGTATGTTGTATTTACAATTATTGCATGCTTATTTATTTTAGACAGTAATTTCCGACCTAGTTTTAAATGGTAGTTATATCCAATTCCGACATACGACCTTTGACATTTGAATTCCGATACCCTTGTAACCTTAGTAAAAATATGAATTATGACTATGGTAATAGTTAGACATTGCTTAGTCATGCATAGAACTGAACTTAGGAGATTTTGGGGAACTTTATGCCAAAATGACATCATGTTAATTGGAAACTTATAGTGATCAATGTTAGTATTAATGTGGATATTAGTATGGTTAAAATGAAAATGATTTAGACCGGGCGAGAATTGGTTGGAAAGTGGTGAGGTCATGGTTCTGGGTTTGTAGACAATCTCGCCTAGTCAATTAAGGGTAGTGCGAGTCTCGTGAATGTAAAGCCTAACCGTACTACCACAGTGCGGAATGGGACGGACACAGCTATCCTTATTAAATCATTTCATGGGCCAGTCATGCCATATGGGGGTAGTGGTGTGGTGGCGAGATCTTGCCACTCTGGCGCAAGAGGGCCACGAATAGAGGAGTCTTTGGTGAAACCTTAGCGGGCATGACTACATGTATGAATTTAACATAGGGGCTTTGTCATAATTTTCTCTGTCACTCACCAAAGGAAGTGTGTTGATATAAAAGGAAAATATTATGTCTTGTGGGTAAAGTTGTACAACCTCTGCAGAGTGTCAAACTAATCGATTAGCCGCATGATTTTGGGCATGCCGAGCAAGCCATTCTCAGATTAGACTTTAGTAAATTAAAATTTGGTTTTCAGAAATGATGTTGGATGGAGGGAGTCCATCATGGGTGTAACTTAGCCGATTCCAGGAGAGATTCCTGAGTTAAAATTGTATAGATTTGATTTCAGGAATAAAGTATGCCTTTTAATTCATTGAAAATGTTATTAAACTGTTGCTTTATGCTTAAATAAACCATATTGCCATCCTTTGATTACCCGTACATGTATATTGCATTTTACGGTGTGGTTTCTTTGATGCGTATGTACTCACCCTTGCTTAATTTACCACTTCAGAGGAGGAGTACCACGATGGTGAGGAACAGTTGGACTAGGCCGCGTCCCCAGTCGATTGCCTGTGGCAAATTAATTGGGCTCTATCTTTTGATCTTTATTTCTGCTGCTTTATTTATTCGTTGGCCTGCGCGCCATTTCATTTGTAACCTTGAATATTTATTATTAATAAAGAACGTTGGGTATGCTATGGTTTCATTTCTACTGTGTGTACTAGCATTTCCTGGACTAGTACAGAATACACAGAGGATTTCGGAGGTGTTATTCCGGGGTCCGACAGAGATGGTATCAGAGCACTGTGATGTTCCTTTCATATATCGGAACAAGTCGTTTGGTTAATTAAAGGACGATGTCTCGATGAAGGATCGTTGGCGCTAATCACCCCTTAATCTCACATCTAATCAACTCGATCAGCGAAATAAATTAACTAAATACAGAAATTAATCAAGATTATGAGCAAACCAATCTGAACATTAAGTCAAGAATGAGAAAGATCGCATTACCAGAACCCATCTTCTTCATTGATCAAATCAATACCTGGTTCCTTTTACAATTGAAGCACCAATCTCTCCAAATAATTCCTCTCTAATCTCTCTTCTAACTCTCTGTTCTCACTTCGTTCAGACCAAACCTTCATGCGCCATGAACAGTAACTCGAGTACTGTAGTGATGTATTGTAGCTACTGTAGCTGCGCGATTTCTCTGATCGCTCCCTGGCTACTGGTTTCTTCTCGCTCGCCTGGCGCTTCTTTTCTTCCTTTTTTTTTCAGCCGCCGCCTGCGTCTCTTTTTTTTGATTTTTTCTGGAAACCCTAGTACAAACCCCTCCAACCTGTTGGTCTTCCCTTTTTTATATCAAAGCGTTGTTCAGCCCAGCCCGCCCAGCCACCTGCGCTCCGTCTGCGCGCTTGGCCCACCAGGCCGCTTGCGCTCCGTCTGCGCGCTCAGCCCACTTGGCCGTCTGCGCTCCTCGGCCTGCCTGGCCGCCTGCAACACACATGCACATATTCTATTTCTTGGCAAATCACTCAGTACAAAAATTATAGATCAACACTCGATCAACTAAATATTAGTATATGATTTTTTTAGAAAAGAAATTGAATATCAGTATAGCCAACAGAGTTCACAAAACCATCGAAAACCACTAGAAAATCACGATTTTCGACCATATCGAGCCAGTTCGATATCAAAAACCGGTCTAGTTCAAAAAATTCAAAAAAATTTTGCGAACGTAAACCGATCGATTTTTGATCAAAACCGGGTGGTTTTCGATCAAAATCGACCGGTTTTAGGTTAAAATCGTGTGCCAATGCTGCAGTGGTTAGCACCCACCAATTGTCTAATCGATTTTCAATCAAAACCAGCCGGTTTTCGATTTTTTTTTTTTCAAAATTTTTGAATTCTTAGCTCTTCGATTTATGACGATTTTTGATTGGATGTTTCCGATTTTCGAATTTTGATTTTCTAATGGTTTTTCTCGAAATTGGTATTATTAAACCGATAGCCAAGTGTGCCCAAAGCGCCCAAACATATGAACTTGTAAGCTCAGAGGTTCACTCACTCAGATCTGGTACAGTTCAATGGAGAGCTCTCCCAAGCAGGCACAACACTTCTTGTTCGTGACTAGCCCACTGCAGGGCCACATCAACCCAGTGCGCCGCCTCGCCGCCCGCCTGATGGTATTGATGCCGGAAGCGCGCTTCACATTCTCCACCGCCGTATCCGGCCACCGTTTCATGTTCCCGTCCCTGGCGTCCCCCGACGAGGAGACCGTCGACGGCGCGGGCGTGCTGTACGCCCCCTTCTCCGACGGCTTCGACGAGGGGTTCAAGCCGGAGCTGCATGGCATCGACTCGTACAGCGCGCGCGCGCCCGTCGTCGGTCGCAAGACGCTCTCCGCCATCGTCGACCGCCTCGCCGAGCGCGGCTGTCCCGTGACCTGTGCCGTCTACACCTTTCTCGTGGGGTGGGTTCCCGACGTGGCGTGCGCTTACGGCATCCCCGCGGCGCTCTACTGGATCCAGCCGGCCACCGTCTTCGCCGTGTACTACCACTACTTCCACGGCCACGACGCTGCCCTCACCTCCTGCAGGAACGACCCCGACCCTGGCGCTACCGTCCACCTGCCAGGGCTCCCGCCGCTTAAGTCCGACGTGCTCCCGTCCCTCGTGTCAATAACCTCGTCGGACATCATCGACTACGTAGTGCTCGAGCTGGTGCGTGGTCTCTTCTCGGCGCTTGACGAGCACAAACCCAAGGTGCTGGTGAACACGTTCGACGCGCTGGAGCCCGACGCGATCCGCGCGGTGCCGCAGTTAGAGCTTGTCGCCATCGGGCCGGTGGTGCCGGAGGAAGCATCTCCGTCAAGCACAGACTTGTTCCGGCGCGATGACGCGAAGGCGTACATGGAGTGGCTGGACGCGCAGCCCGCGCGGTCCGTGGTGTACGTTTCGTTCGGAAGCATCACTTCAGTGAACAAGCGGCAGGAGGAGGAGATGAGGCGCGGCCTGGAGGCCACCGGCCGGCCGTACCTATGGGTGGTGCGCCGGGGCGTCGAGGTGGATGGCGCAAACATGGACAGCACTGACGGTGACGACGGCGCTGGAGGGCTAGGGATGGTGGTGGATTGGTGCGACCAGATCCGGGTTCTGTCGCACCCGGCGGTGGGGTGCTTCGTGACGCACTGCGGGTGGAACTCAACTCTCGAGAGCATCACGCGTGGTGTGCCGATGGTGGCCGTGCCGCAGTGGATGGACCAGCCGACGGTGGCGTGGCTGGCGGAGGCGTGCGCGGGCGTCGGTGCGCGCGCGCGGGTGGACGGCGATGGGGTGGTCGAGTGGGCCGAGCTCCAGCGGTGCGTGGAGATGGTTATAGGTGACGGTGACAGCGCGGTGGAGATCCGAGCACACGCCGAGAGCTGGATGGAGCGGGCGAAGGAAGCGGTCGCCGGCGGTGGGACGTCGGAGAGGAATCTCCGTGCGTTTGCTTCAGGCCTTTGATGATGCACGATAAGGTACAGGGCGTACGTGATCGCGCGTTGTATGCTGATGGATTTCTATGTGAATAATTGGTTCCTTAATAATATCATGATTCGTAACTTCGTGAGTGATGACACTGTCTATGCATGTATGAAAGAAATAACAGCATGATTCTATGGATCGATTTATTGGGACGATTGAAACCAACGAATTGGGTTAATTTTGTTTACTACCATGTCTCCGTTTTGGAGTAGAGTTTTCCTTGTATTTATTTCACTAATGTTAGTCATATGAAATTTCCTTATCAACCAGTCACGAGGAGTCCTTATCACTACTACTTGAATAATATAACATATGGTATAAAGATGACATAGGTGGATTTTGGCTAAACATGCACGTGCCTCTCGCGTATTAGCGTATTTTCGCTTGAAAAATTATGTGACTTGTGACTTACAACCATGCCACGTCGTAGAACGTCTCCTGACACATTATTACACCTTTTTATTTTGCTGAATCATGCAATTACCACTCTAGTATTTCTGTTTAGACATAATGTCGTCAGTTATCGGTGAGCAACTAACTCATATCTATATAAAGACCTAGAGATGTTTTTGGGATCAAAGATAACCGACTAGAGGGGGTGAATGAGAGGTTTTTTAATTTTTTTTTGATTTACTACAATAATTGAACAAGTATTATAATAATTGCAATTTTAAATAATCAAGGCCTAAATAGCATAGGTTTCACTAAAGTCACCGATAACCTAAGTCTAAGCAAAAAAATAAAAATCATAGAGAGATCAACAAACACAATAGTCACTAAGAAAGTAAATTTCACAAAAGGAATAACAAGATTGCAAACCACAAGAAATAGACACGAAGAATTTTTTATGTGATCTCAAAGACTTGTTGGTCTACCCTAATACATAGTGAGGTAGTTTGAACGAATCAAGTCGGCTTCTTGCACAATTGAGCCTTCTTCAATCACTAGGGGTAGCTCTTTCCTGCTCCGAGTAGGTGAGTTGCAACATTTACACCAATATTGAGTCTCTTCACAATCTCCTTTGAAGAGATCACTGGTTTCTCCTCCAAGCCGTCTAGGAGTCTATAAACTCTAAGAGAAACGAATCAATGACGCTTGCTTGAGGATGATCAAGTGTTACAAATGGCTCTAAATCAATTAATGCACTTGAATACTCTCAACACCCTCAACATGTGAATTAAATGCTGAAATGGTGAATAGAGACTTGCTATGGCTCAACTAGTATGCAATGAATGTTCAAGAGGTGCCCTTTCTACAGGAGAGGGGGTATTTGCAGCCTCCAACCAACCAACTAGCCGTTTGGTTGAAATTCATAAAAAAAATCAGTAAATTCGGCACTACCATCATGCAAAGTGCGGTAGTGCCAACCTCCCTTCAACGGTCGATTTCAAGAATTTAATGCATAGGTACTAGCCGTTGCTATAATACACTGGTACTACCAACATGCGAAATGCGGTAGTACCGACATTTGATCTCAAAAAGAGTCCCAACACAACCTTCTCTGAAAAATAACAACTGGCAAAAGAAATGCAGTATTACCGACGAGCAGTAGTACAGGCTTTAGAACAACAGTAGTGCTGGAGATGAAGTTTCAAGAGAAAAGATGATAGAAACAACTTAAGGAAAATAACTACCGCTCTGGTGTTACTGACTTGCGGTAGTGCCACAAATCGTATGGCGGTAGTGCTGGCCCAGAGGAAAAAGAAATTCACACATAAAGAGCTTATCTGAAAAAAGACTACCATGCCAAAGAGCGGTACTACCGACCTGTGGTAGTATCGACCTTAACACACTGCTAGTGTCGACAACACTAAAGAAACAATGAATTTTTCAAAGAACTTTTCTATATGCAATCATTAGTCAATATGAATGAGACTTTAAGCCAAGTGAACTTTGAGACAATTCAAACTACTAGACATCGATCCCTCTTAATAGTATGACACCTATTTCTAGCAATTCAATCTTTTCTTCAAACACCGAGATCGGTAAAATCTATAAAAAAGAGGTCCTTAAATTTTATACCTTGACTTTGAGCTCGAATCATCAATAGACCTTTTGCTTCATGATTCCACCTTTTCCATATGCAAAGACGAGGACCAACCTTTTCTTACACACTCAAAGGAATATGTTAGTCCTTTAATCTCGATTGTCATTTATTACCAAAACTCAATTTATTTGGGGGTCTAGATGCTTCAACTCCAGGCCAATACACACCGAATTCCTACTTCATTCCTCCTCCTCTCTGGATTGTTGTACTGTGGTGTTGAGCAGCTGAACCTCGTCGGCCTTCCTCCTCAGCGTGCACCGTGAAGTAGGGTGAGCAGTATCTCCGAGTCATTCTCCGCAGAGATCACCTGCACATGGCGGCAATAAGGTTTCTGGACAGTGCGACCGCTCTACTTTTTTTCTCGACGTCGTCTACTTCCACAACTGTGTCTGTGTTGCACTGCTTCCTATTCTTTATCAGGCCCAATTGTAAATCGTTCGTGTGATCGATCAACTCTATTAATTTTCAATACTTGAGCATATTCCGGAGTAAAATATGTTGCATGCTGATTTTTGCATCTCTAATCTATTTGTTATATTTGCCTTAAAATAAAATCTAAAATAAAAATATTGCGATATTTCCAACAGATTGATAAGAGAGAGAGGTGAAAAACATCCTTACTAAAATAACACTAGAGATTATAACATTTAGCCTGAATTCCCAAGCATCAACGTTTTAGCTAAGCAATTTTCTGGAGAGAACTAGCTAGAGCAGGCTATCTAGCTCTACAAAAATAAGATGGTCCCATCTAGGCATCTGGCTCACCCAGGGTTCACTAAATCGATCCAGCGATTTTCGGATGAACAGTAATTTTCGATAATCGCAAAACTCGAGTTGAAAATCGACCGAAAATCGTTAAAAATCGGATAAATTCAAAAACCAAATTTCTTCAAAAAAAAATTCAAAAATCGTCGGTTTTCGTGGAAAATCGACGATTTCTCGTGGAAAATCGACGACATTGTTGAACTTTCTGTGCGATCGATTTTTATAGCGGTTTTCGACGATTTTTGACGAAAATCGATCGATTTCCATCGATTTTCGACCGGTTTTTGACACGTATTTTTTTTTTTGAAATTTTGAATTATTTTTTGAATTGGATCGGTTTACCGACCGGTTTTTGATATCGGGCCGCGGCGATATGGACGAAAATCGCGCGATTTTGGTCGATTTTGTGAACCATGGGCTCACCCTAGATGCAACCAGTGCAACATCATCTCCAACAGGAAACGACAATAAGATGCTCGTGTCACCATCGCCCTGTTCATATACACAATTGGAACCACGTTTTCAAGCCACGTTGAAAATGTCGTACATCACGATTTTCACGTAGCAACGGAAAACGACGGCAGTGCCAAAATATGACCACACACACCAAAAAAAAAAAAGATTTGATAAACTTCATCCGGATGTTTTTAGTGCTGAAATCACCAAAATCTAGAATCATCGGATCATTGTTAAGATTCAGAGTATCGATTACATCCGATCTTATGATTTGATATAACGACCCGATGATATCCGAGTAAGGTATCCAACCATCCAAAATTGAGATATTAGCTAAAACAAAAACATCTGGATCATACCTATACACTCAAGAAAAAAACCCTGCCTCTCTAGTATTTGGCATTCGCGGTATGCACTTGGGATGGAGCGGAGATGCCTCGGCTGTCAAAAAGTTTTGGTCATGTAATTAAGGTCACGGCAAGCGACGGCATCTTACGATGTGAAGCGAGCGACTCTTCCACTTACGTGCAGAGCACTCGAATTGCCTACCAATCGTGCAAGCTTTGGAATCAATGGCGCTTTTGGAGGTCATTTTCGCGTCACGTGCCTTCCAGTCCCAACTCCCAGTAGCCATGGAGCCACCGACGGCACATCGATCTTACGCAAGTGACCGTTTAATAAAAAAATCAGCGAGGTATTTCTAGATCGCATCAGAATTTCTCATCCATTCCTCAGCTCCAGACCCAAGTACGGAGTGACATGTGCGCTTGAAGCTTCGGTCGACTTCCAGGCTATCGCATGACGTGACTCGCGAGCACTCGTTGTAATGCCATTAGCCAGAAATTGGCAGTCGATAATTCGATATCATCCCAAAACCTGTTTTTATAAAAAGAAAAGAAAAGAAAAGAAAAGAAAAGAAAAGAAAAGAAAAGAAAACCACTTATATTACGTTGTGCCGCCACGGATTATCGCAATATCTCGTGACCACAAGCTGGAGCTCCAAGTTGGCTACGGAACTGGAATATACATCGCAATTATTGGGGGAGTATCAACTCCCGGCATCAACTGGCCATCCCCAGGCTTGCATTCCCTGTTCACCAGGAACAAAGCATCTTTGCGACAAGAAACGAACCCACGCACATCCGTGTCCTGCCGATGATTAGCTTGCTTGCCTCCCCGGTGACGAACAGCCTTCGCTAGTTGGACCGTCACACCTAGCGCGTTCGAATCTCAGATCGTTGGGCTGCAGCACACTCGCAGGCCCAACCCGAGCAGCGGGCCAAAGGTCTCTTGGGCCACCTCTCCCCAGAAAGCTAGTTCAATGAGATATGCTCCCCCACCTTTATAAACCATGTTCAAGCCCTCTCCACAACCGATGTGGGACTATTCCCAACATCCACCATTGATCTTAATGTAAACTAGCAAATTTACTCGCGTAATTGCGCGGCTAAATATTATAATACGATTATCTTTGATATATAACTATATTTTCTATAATTATGTACTTTTTATATAACTCTAATATCTATATAGATTAATATGCACCGTTATAACCTGATCCCACTAAAAGAAGTGGTGGAGATTCTTGGACTCTTTCTTTTAATCTAAGCTGTTATAATCCGGACGGGTCCGCTAGATAGACGGTTAGATATTTTCTTTTAAATAATAATATCCGATGGTGGATATCCTTAGACTCTTTCTTTTAATCTAAGCCGTTATAATCCGGGTCCGCTTAGATTAAGGGTCAGATATTTTATTTTATTTTTGTGAGAATTTCTAGCCTATTTTTTTCCCCTAGCGATGAGCTTTTAATATATAATAGATTTTGATACCTTCCCAATGATAATAGAAATTCTCTGAAAATATACATAGAGCTACAAAAAATGTATAAAAAATTTAGAATCTCTATTTCTTTAGAACAGTAGTCTCGGTCTACCAAAATATCACTCGCTGGCTGTGCGGTCAATTGCCATCCACGTGACAACATTTGTTCTTTTTCTTTTTGGTGTGAGTGCTGCCACGAACACCAACAAAATACGTAAGGAACAACAGCGACGAGTGTTTGCCAGATGGGCTCGTATGACAGGGAAATTTGGAGTCCATGGAACGATTGTCGATTCTCCATATTATGGGGCAGTTCACCTGCGCATTTCCATCTCTTGGTTTGGGTAAATCTAACACAAGTGCAGGCGTGACCTACACTTCCAAAGGTGTTCATGCATGTCACAAGTGCAGGGGTGACGTACACTTCAAACACACCATGCACGCCAATCAGAGCCGTCTCCAGAAATTTGGGGCCCTGGAGTGAAATGGAAATTAAGGCTCTAAAATTTAAAAAATTCATGTATACTATAAATAAGGCATACTTTCAAACAATTATATAACTTTAATATGTGTTTTTTCTTATAAAATTTAGGAACATATCAAATATCAATGTTAAAAAAGTTAAGATAGTACTGATCTCATGTTCTACTAAAAAGCATCATCCGCCTAGTATTTCTTGAAATAAAATCTTCAATTATATCTTCATAATTAATCTTCTCGAAAACATCATTTTCAAGTGCTATCATTGCCAACCCATTGAGCCTTTCTTGTGTCTTTCAAGTGCTATCATTTTCAAGTATTATGCGAGCAAATAAACTAATCAAGGTTGATCAGACTGCAGGCGTTGCTAATGGCTTTCAACTCTGATTTGGGGGCCCTAGTCATTTTGGGGGCCCTGTGCCGGTGCCTAGATGGCACATGGCCATGGACGGCCTTGACGCCAATACAGACATGCTGCTAACAAAGTAGTATCTTTAAAATTGTGCTAAGGGTTATGATTCAATGATTTACTCCTTTTCAATTTTGCATATCTCGAAGTCATCTTATTCCAATGCCTTACTTTGCAGTACCTTTCAAAAAATTTCAAAAAAAATTTATCATTTTTTTGGTCATTTCAATTTCAGCCGAAATCTCAGATTTGGTTTTTGGATTTCATTCGAATTTTAGTTGAAATTCCGAGATCTCGCCGAGATTTCGGATTTCGGCCACCTCCGAGATATATACCGAAAACGAAATTTGAAACATTGGTTCCGAGTATGTCAATCTTGTATAAGGTTGGATCCCTTGGCTAAATCGGCTCGACATACTGTGGACGTACTTGAGCTTCAATCAGCTGTGGAATTGACTTTGGATAGATGTAAAACGAAGCCGATGGTGGTAAATTGACCTGGGAGTCTAACATAGAACCATCGGTGTATGTTTGGTATTAAGAAATCCTACTCGCGCTGGGACCGCGTGGCAAGATCATGATCAATTTTGTTGGCATCATAGTGGGAGCAGAAAGCCAATGTTTTGGGATTGGCTACCAGTTTTGTGGTCTAAGTGTTTTGTGCTATGGAGTAGACAGGGTATGTAGGCAGTGCAAACACCATCTCTTGGGCCATCGTCTTGACGCTATTAGCTATCATCGGCTTGAGTGTAGTTACTAGAGCCGACGATTGGTTGACAAGAGCATAGTGTATAGATTGGTTTATCATATATGTTAACTCCACCTGTGCAGGTGTATATCGGCTTACTTGTCTGTTGTCTGAAGTATCTGAAGGCTCCTTATTGCCGAAATTGACTGTTGGCAATTCAGTTTTTTGCGTAACGCCTTGTCAGGTCTTCTGGTAACAGTTTAGCATCATCTGCTCGAACGTAGCTTTTTGATTTTCGATATCTTTGCGTTGTTTGGGCGTCAAATCTCTTTGCAATGAGTTAATTTGACACCTTGCAATCGGTAAGAAAGAAGGTTGTTTTAGCCAATTATTATGTTTTTGATACAGATCAGATCTTAACAGCTTTTTGTTAGTGTTATGCCCTTGAGGCAATCATATGGATGATTGTAACATGACTATGTTTATGAATAATAATATGATTATTGGTCCAATGAATGTATATCATTGTTTTGATCAACAAGTGTGTGACTTGTTTATGAAGCTCTTTACTTATTGATATAATTCGATAAATGTCTCTGATCGGATATCATCGTATGGGACAACGATGAATAGATCAGCACATGTATTGTTCGATGATCATGTTTCATAGATCATGGGATATGGAGATACCATCAATACATTGTGGACGCATGTTGAAGAACATGGGTTAGATAGACCCACAATGGGACACTGCGAGAATGTTACGTTCTTATGTGTCATCAGTGTATCTCATACATAATAGATGTATGATCCTTAGACCTGAGATTGTCATATTCCCTACATGTGTAATAGTTTACCTTGGGGTTACCAAACACTATTTCCTAACTGGATAGTTATAAAGGTAGCTTTCATGTTTACTATGAAACATGTAGAGGGAAGTGAGCAGTCGAGATGAAATTTGCCACTACAATGTAACGGAGATATATATCTAGGCCACTCGTGTGATATGATTAAGGAAGTGCATGGCCATGCCGTGATTGAGAAGTCAATCACAACTTATTAATATATCACGGATACGAGAGATGGATTGAACTGTCAAAGGATGACATGCTTCTCGCCTTGAGTTCGATCTTCATATAGTTTGGCAAAGGGATTATTACATCAGTACTTTAATCATATGCGTTTGGGAGTTGGCATGCTCTGCAAGGAGCCGCTACCGACTATTGGATTAGAAAAGGGTTTTCCGAATCCATATCCAAATGCGCATGAACCTACAGGGTCACACACTTAACGGGCTGGGACGCATCAATTCGGATTAGATCCGTAATTAATGGACCTCGTGGGCTTAGCGCGTAGATGGGCCCTGACTGCCTAGGGTTTCACCTCGTGGCTATATAAGGAGGTGAGGAGGCTGGACGCACCACAGACTTTCGTGCGGTTTAGATGTGTTTCGTTAGAAACCCTAGCCACCTCCTCTCATTGCCCCTGCCGAGCGACCCGGTGCTTGCACACCGACGCACGGCGTTCCATCCCCGGACGTGTGGACTGCTGTGGTGATGCTGCTGCTACTGCGGCGTGGAGAGGACGATCCGCAGCGAGGACGATCAATCCACGGCGAGGCGAGGACGATCCACGACTGCGTCGGGAACGATCCACTACATCGACGTGCGAAGGATTCCGCAACTGCGCGTCTAGTGGTAATTGATCTATGATCCTCTTCTCGCGAGTAGCTTTCTGGTTGCGCGGTAGAAAGTTTTAATTTGTGCTAGAGTAGCATACCGCGTTCCCCAACACTTTTAGCCAATTATATCTTAAGTAATGGTAAATCTAAACAGTCCGATTGAGTTAAGTAGATAGTTGGTAAATGTAGATATTTCTTAAAAAAGACGATGTGCAACAAGATCGGAGAAAAAACAAACCTGAGTAAATTAGTGTAAATCAACAATGATCAAAATCGGCGATGAATAACTTTAGTGACCAATACAAATTACAGAGCAAAGATCACAAGTCTAAAGAAATACTTCTAATCTACAAAAAGTAAATCGGCTACAACTACCAAATCAATCTTTCTTGACAAGTCATCAGCTAAACTAGTTATGGTTTTTTTTGCTTATTTTCTATGTACAATTTGAAAGGTATTCATGCTTCGATAACTATTTATGATCGTATCATTTGTATTCGTATCCAGGTTATCTGTATTCATTTCTCTATCCGAGAAAAAAAAAATATAAAAGCAAACATGACCTGTATTCGATGGTTTTCATCCCTACCCATCAGACATGGCCAGGGGCGGAACTGCATTGAGTTACCCGGTGTCACAGGACACCGGGTTAAAAAAAAATTCAGTGTATGTTAGTCTATATATAAAAAAATTATTGTATGTTAGTCTATATATATATAGTATATGTGAACCTCTTTGATCTAAATCTTGTGACACCGAGAGCTAAATAACAAGCAAATGGTAAGAATAATAAGTTATTATCACATATATAATGAAGTGGTGAACCACGATGATTTTATCTCTAGTTTCGCCCTGGCCATGGCAAGCCTGGTCATGTCGATAACGCGACATGAAAATAAGCATGCTGGTTATTTCTCACGAGATAGACAGGACAGATCGCTCGTCTCCGGAAACGGCATGCATATCATGTTATCTCCACCCAGCTCGATCTTTTCTTAGGGAAGTAGGTATTTCATGATCGCCCAACGACCAAAATAAAAGGAGGACAGGAGAGGGAGAAGAAATGCCACTTTTCACTTCACATCTCGACGTCGTTGCAGGTCGAGGGAAGCGTCTCCTTATCCCGGCAAGAATTCGGTCGTGATCGCGTGACTCACCGCGCACCGGGCGCATGATCAGCTAGCTAGCTGCGCGCGCGCGGCACTGCCACCGTCTTCTCGGTGGAGTTTTGGATAACCTTGGTGAGCCCTAAAAGCTAAAAAGATGCTTCGCTTATCTTCTCGGTGGAGAAGTTGATTTCTGCTTTGGCATGGGAGGATTTGTTTGGCTGCGATCTCCGCCTTTTCTACCGTCTGGGTTTGGACATGGGAAAGAGCTAGGGCACTGGCCTTTTTGGATGTGTGCTTAGTGGATGATTAGGACCTGATTAGAGTCAGGGGTGTGTGGCCATCTGCGACGTGTGTGCATGTTTGGTTGTGCGATTTTGCACGTATTAGTGGCTCGGTCTTTGGTTAGTGTTTTTTTTTTCCTTAAAAAAAACGAAAAAAAACGCTTTGTGCTTTTATTTGATTCCAAGAACGTGAAGCACCTTCTGGGGTTTTTTTCTCCTCGTGGTCTAAAAGCTCTGCCGGTTCATAAAAACTGTTTGGAAGAACTTGAGCTTTGACGTAAAGCTATGATTACGGGGTTTTAAGCCTGCTCGACAAACAAGGTGTTTTTTTGGGCTTCTCGGTGAAAGAGAGAAGGTTAACAACCCCGGTAGGCCGGTGTCACCTTTTGCTTTTTTTACTAGACGTGCGGTGCCCGTGGATGAAATTTTGGTTGCAAATTGACAAAACAGTTTTCTCTTCTGTTGCTTTCTGATAGGACACAGCACAGTTTTCGTGATGTTGAATTAGAGCAGAAAAGGCAGCACGGTGGCCGGCGTATGTGACCGTACGAAGCGGCCGCTTCTGATTCATCAAGCCGTTGCCAAACGCGACAAGCAAACGTTCGAACGGACGCAGCCTCTCCGGGCCACGCGCGATCGGGCGACTACGCTCATCCCGTTGGGCTCGTGTGTCCCGTGCTGCTGCCACGCCAGAAGCGTCGCGTGCCGTGCTGATAATACCCGTCTATACTGTTTATGATTTACTATAATAATATATATTTATAAGTATACATATATTTAACTATATGTACATCAAAATTCACCTATAATATTACTCTAAATACATAATATATAACTTATAGTTCAATAAGTCGTATTGTCAATTCCACTTATATGATTGGTATTGATCGATATCAAAACCGATATTAACCGGTAGCAAGATCGGTACCGTACATAGGACTATTTTATACCGATTTAAATATCAAAATAGCACGTACCGACCGATACTTATCGGTACTGATAACCAGGGTCTAAACAAAGACGTATAGTTCTCGTAAATTTATTTCCCCGTGGCGTGCGGATCTGTGGAGTGACGCCTCACCGAGCCGTTTCCCTGGAGCGCGCGCGACCTGGTGCTGGCCTACTTGTGCGATGCGGCCTCAACATGCGCTGCTAGACTAGCCGTGCTCGGCCCATCTCACAGGCAAAAGCACTAAACGCTAAACGGCAATGCCAATGCCGCGAGCCCGCAGCCGAGGGAAACCCAAAAGAATCCATCCCAAGAAGCGGAACGCAAAGCAAGAATTTTTTTATTTAATATTTATTTTAAATCTTTTTTTCGAAAATAATCAATGGATTTTTTTTTTGTTGTGAAAATAGGCACCCATCGCCCGGATATGGGGCGATAGGGATCTGGATGCAAAAAACTTCTAGCCATTATGCATCCCTCTATCGCTCGAATATGGGACGATCTGGGCGACGGGAATCTATTTTTGTAATATTTTTTTCCGTTGATTATTTTTAGAAAAAAATTAAAAAAATATTAAATTAAAAAAAATTCCCTCAAAGCACGCGCACGAGTCCTTGCTTCCCTTGAGCAGAAATTGGTTGGCGAAAAGGGCAGTGTAGGCATGAGAACAAGGCAAAAAACTGGATGAGCTGGTGCTACTTTCCCCAATATAAATGGCGTAGCTCAAATGCCTTGAAACCTTTCTCCTGCCAAATCTTGGTTTTTGCGGGGGAACTCGTTGTTACGAGATATTGGAGTGGACCATGTAAATAAGATAGGAATGGGGGCAACGGTGGAGACGACCAAGGAGGGCAATTTGTCGCTCAGACGCCCGCCAACACGGATTTCCGATGCCCACACGGGGGCTGATTGGATTTCATCTGAAAAAAGAAATCGGAATTCAGTGTACTCCAACGTACGTGCAAAGATCGCATACATATACACGAATAAGAGGACACAGATGACAACACTGTCTCCGAGTGCTCCGGCCCGGTTAAACATCGTGATTTCTTGCCATTTCATACTCTTATTGGGCCAGCCTATGGATCGCTTCTGGTCGGGGCGTACGAAATGCACAGCCCATGAGAGTGGTCAGCCCATCTACATGCAATGTTACGATGCAATGTGAGACTCGTAAATGGCTATGGTTTTTCGTAAGCCAGGCCCATCCTCATAGATACGCCCACTATTAAATATCTCATGATCTCCGATCAAAATTACCGTTGATCATGTAACTAATTATTTGACCTGTAATGTAGGTCGGATGAGAACTTATCCTGATTATCTGATTTGATCCTCTACTAGGTTTGGGAACAGTCTAATCTGTGAATCTTTATAGGTCAGACATAATGCCCTTTATCATACTAACCTAGACAGGATCAGATAAAGGATAACATTCGCCCTCACCTGATTTAAGTCTGCAAGGAATCTCTGCGCAAGGATAACGCGTGGAAGAAGCTTTTATCTAACAGGTATGGACAACCGTTTGAAAGTTACTCCCTACTAAGAGTCGCCCCTCTGACGAAAAGATATCTCTTCAGTAAGAAGACACCTTTTGTCGGAAAGACACCTTCCGAAGATGATAACTACCATCTCTTCGACGCTATAAATATGATACTCCCGCAAGGATTCAGAGAAAGAGTCGATGTTGATCATAGTGTGTTAGTGTTGAAGTTTAAGAGTAGTTTGTACACTGTAAAGATATTCGTAATATAATACAATTCCCATTCTTTTTCTACCCCTTTCAATATTATTTTACAGACATAGGCAACAAGCATAACATTCGTAAACTCAATTTAGGGACCATCGGGTCTTGAACATCAACACAATGCCGATTTGGGTAACTCGAAATTTTTTACCATTGACTAATTTTTCATATTTGCTGTTCAGTGCTCGGGCCATCTAACATGCAAAACTGTAAGGGGTGATGTCACAACTAGGTCTGGCAACAAAAAAAAAAGTTTGTTATGGCTCAAATCGAAATTACACCGATTATACTGTTAATTAGTTCTAAATTGAAAAGAGTCTATTTCGAACAAAAAAAATATCAACGAGGCTCGGCTGCTCGTTGGCTCGAATTTGAAATAACCACTTAAATAATAAATAAAATGATTTTCTATCGAACTATGTTAATTTCAAAAGAAACCCGATAATAACTCGTTGATCTCAATAGCCAACCCTGTTGGATTGATCTTTCGCACCCTGATCGGGGGTGCAACCAACCATATGGTTGTGGCCCCTTGTTGCCCGTGTGCTATATATAAGGGAGGGGACTAGATGAACCACCCACGTTCTCTGTCGTGCCCCCCTCCAACAGACGAAGCCACCCGATCTATTCGCGCACGTAAGCAACGGGAAGGCTACGCCGTCTCCCTCTTTACAGAACGGATGACCACGCCGTCCTCTTCCACGAGGCTGCTGCCACCGTCGTCCTCACCACTGCCGCTTCTTCCCCGTCACCGGCAATGGCTGCATCTTCGTCATCTAATCCCGAAGGTAACCCTAACCGCATATTCTAGGTGTTTAATCTAGGCATAAGATCCTAAGGTCCAACAATGGTATCAGAGCCTACGTTCAATACCTAGATCTAAACCCTAGACGTAGTATGTCCTTCGGGATTATGCGCATATTAACTCTATTAAAGAGGAAGGAATTGCCGGCCTCCCACGGTGCCCACGTCGGCGCTTTGCGTGTTAAAGACCACCAGCTTTTTGTATTTGCGTTCGGCTCCCGGGCCATCGATCTTCTCGCTGCGTCTCCTATCCGCCTCACCGCGTGTCCAGCGACGGTTGATAAAGCGTCGGAGCGCTCGAGGCTGCGCACCGCTCCCCCATCCGTGCCAATCCGGCTGTCCTCCGCCTCCCCCAGCGGAGCCATCGGCGATCCCCGCACCTCCCTCGCGTCCTCCGCTTGCCTCCTCGCGTCCATCCCTCGCGTCCTCCGACTGCCTCCTCGCGCCCTCGGCTCGCCCTCCGCTCGGCCATCCGTGCCTCCCCTTCCATGGCCCTAACAGCGCCATCGACTTGGGCCTCACAGAGCTCTCGAGGAGCCCGCAACCCCGGGTATCCGCCTGCCTCCTTGACTCCTCCGCTCGCTCGCCGTCGCCTCCTTCGTGCCTCGCTTCCTCTGCCTCGGCCGTCGCAGTCCTTCCTTCGCCTCCTCCTCCTTGCCTCCTTCGCTCACCCTCTCAGATCCAGCGCCCTACCTCGCCCACCACGCCGTCACCTGGAGCCTTCGAGACTGCGGTCGAAGCCCTCAAGCCCCCCTGATTCTCCCTCCTCGAGTTCCTCGTGCTGCCCGACGCTGTTTCGCCTTGCCGTGGTGCCGCTCCCAAAGCCTTCCTCTTCCTGCAGATTAACAGATCTGGCCCTGGCAGTACTGCGCTTGCTCTCGCTGTTTCGCCTCGCCGTGGCACCGCTTGCACCGCTGCCAACGGCTCGGCGGATGCCGTTGCGATGGCTCCGACCTCCTCTCCTGTGAAGCAAGCGATGGCTCTGACACTCAGAGAGAACTCGGTTTTACATTCTCCTTTCCAGTGAAGCAAACTTTCTTTGCAGTATTGGGGAGTAATACTGTTAGAAAATCTTTTGTTGGATGTAGGCTGTGTTTATTGGTTTTTACGGTGCTGATTGCGACGCCGGAGGTCATACCTGTCAGGTAATGTTCTTCTTGCCCTGCTGAAAACAGGCGTTGTTATATATGTCCTCAGCGGTTAGCTTAGTGGTTGTATTGTTGATTTGTTTATGTGTGGATCAATTTGTTTAGTGTTACGGCAGAGTTATTTGTTTTGCGATGAGTGTTTGTATGTAGAGAGCTTTCTTATGATTTCTATTCGTTTGATTCTGGGTGCAGATATGTAGTGCGTGCCGTTGCTGATGCCGTTTGGTTGTTCGGAACCTGTTTTTGGCTGAAGATCGCCTTTTCGTTTGGGTTACAGAAGGTTATGTTACTTTCTCCTACGACCTATTCTAATATGCAGAGTATAATGTTACTTCGCTGGTGCTAATACAGTGAATATCTTTTTTGTGTTATGCCGTATGATTAGGTATTGGCTGAATATCTTTTTTGTGTTATGCCGTCTGATTAGGTATTTGCTGAACGTTTGATAGGTTTAGCCGAGAGGATATTGCCTGTTTTCGGTTGTTGATTGTTGATATGTTTATGCCTGGACCAGTATGTCTTGTGGCGTGCGAAAAATCTGTGTTTTACAGTTCCGCTGGGGATTATTGTAATACTGGATATAGGGTTATTTTCTTTTACATTTATCTGTTATTTGACAGGTTTGGTGTGGGATTCGTTCATGTTTCAGCGTATGTATATGTATATATAGAGCTGTGTGTATATGTATGTGTGTATAGATGTTTTTGTTTTTTTGTTTTTGTTATGCCGGATGATTAGGTGTTCATAGAATGCCTGTTGGATTTATTCAATTGGATATCTGTTTTGTCGAATTTCCTGGTTGTCTACCTGTCAGCTAATGATCTTTTTTTTGGGCCGTATATTTGTGTGCTATTGAGCGTAGTAGATATGGGGTTATTTTCTCTATATCTGTCTGTTATTTGGTATGTTTAATATGGAGTTCTTCAGTTACCTCATCATAGTACTGGATATAGGGCTCATTTTCTTTGCATTTATCTGTTATTTGACAGATTTGGTGTGGGATTCATTCATGCCTCATTGTATGTATGTGTGTATATATATATAGTATTGGATATAGGGCTCATTTTCTTTACATTTATCTGTTATTTGGAGGGTTTGGTGTGGGATTCATTCATGCCTCACTGTATGTATGTGTGTATATATATATATATGTGCGTATATGCATGTGTGTATAGATGTCCTACATCCTGGCAAAAAACTGTGTTTTACAGTTGTAGTTGGTTTTTTGTTTTTTGCTCTATCGGTTGGTTAGGTGTTCATCTAATGTATGTTAGGTTTGATCAACTGGATGTTTATTCGATCGAATTTCTTGATTTTTGGTTTGACAACTAACTTTTTCCTTTCTGACGGTGTATTTTTTTTGTGTTATCAAGCATAGTAGATAGCGGGTTTTTCTATTACTTAGCAGGTTTGATACGTTGGGTGTGAGGTCTGCACAATAGGATAGCCTATATATATTTGTGTGTATATATATGTATGTGTGTGTATGGGCGTGTTGTAATTGTAGCTTGTTTTAGTGGTTCTGTAATGCTTATTTTTTTGGTCGTTCCTCCGCCGCTTAGATTACACGCAGCTTGAACACATTTCATTCCTCGCATACTCCGTCCAATCGATTTGCTCATATGTTTTCCGTCATATAGACAACCATGGCGAGACAAGATCTTCTCCAGCCCAACTAAATACGTTCCGACCTCATCAAAACATTCGATCTGCTCTCCTCACGGTTAGTTCTGTACTTAATTAAAATAGCTATGTATATTTTCCGACAAGCACAGATTACTTCCCCTACGTTTATCCATAGCTGACACCTTCTCTTTTCATCTTCCGTTATTTGTATTGTGTCAACGTATAAGAAACGCACTTGTTCTGATGCAGATTTGCAGTTGCAAACGCTTTTGGCATCTGATCTTTTGGACCTACTCCAATACAAGACCGTTGATGAAGGCAATATTCAGAGAACAAACGACAAATCATGCTTCAATATATAACAACACAGTCTTCTTTATCCTGCAGAAGCACAATGTTATTTGTAAGTTGTATATAAAAAGACTGTCATGCTTATCTCAAACAAATACCTATCCATTTTAACTCATTGCATTCTTGTTTATACAGGGAGCACGTTACACAGCAGATGGAGCCACCAAGAACACCCTAGCCATTTAATATGGGCAGAATCAATAGTCCTAAAGAAGCATCCCAGCCGCAGCTTCAACCCGTCCTTACTTTAAACGCAACCATCCATATGTATATTCTATTGTGTCATGCTAATAATACCGTCACTTTCTCTTATATTTATTCGCACTGGACATGTATCCGAACTATATTGCTATCAATCTAGCATTATAAGAACATAACCTCCAACTTTAGCTTCATTTTTCGCATGATATGTACGTCATGAGTAGAAACCTAAGACTATTATGATCATCTATTAGCATATGTTTCCAGAATACTTAGAACAATGGCGTTAGATAGTCTTCCCTACAAACGATATAATACCTCAAATTTACTACATTACCAAATACCTTATACAGACCTTTATTGTCATTGACAGCAAAAAAATATATATGATATGAATATGCCTGTAGTTCAGTATAGACAAACTGAATTAACGTTAACCACAGTTGTTATATTTTCAGACACGTTATCGATTCATGAATTTACCCTCGGACGTAAACACAAAGCCAGGATATACGGTATCCTTCGTTCTTCCGTGCTAAATATCAATCTCATCAGCAAATAATACAGCACAACGCAGATTTTAACGGCGCGGCGGAGCGCGCGTTCTTTCCTAGTAGCAATTAGAAGGAGAGGATTTCCCCAAATCAGTCCAAAGAACAAGATCCAGAAAAGGAAAAGGGGGAGATATTGCTCACCTGCGCGTGCGTGCCGCCGCCCATGCGCGCGTCACGGCGCCCGTGCGTGCGTCGAGCCTCCATGCGTGCCTGCTCGCCTGCGCGCTGCACGCGCGTGTGCGCGCCCGGCCGTTTGGTCGCCCCGCCTACGCGCACGCGCGTCGTCTCCTGCGCGAACTCGCAGCCATGGGCGAGCACGCCCCTGCGCGGAGCGCCGCCGACCAGCCACCTCAAGCGCCCTGCGCGCGTCGCGCCCGTGGGGCCCGACCAGCCGCGCACGTGGGGGCTTGCGTCAGCCGCTCCGCCACGGCAGCCGCCGCTTCGCCTGCGCCCCCTGCGGGAGCGGATGCATCCCAGCCGACGCGCCGCAGCCGCCTTGCGCGTTGCCAGCTCGCCGTCGCCCTGCGCGGGAGCGCCGCCGCCAGTAGGGTTGTAAACGGGCCGAATTCGAGCGAGCCTGGGGCTGTCAGGCTCGAGCTCGGTAAGGCTCGAGCCGAGCTCGAGTTGGGGTCCGAGCCTAGATCCAGGCTCGAGCTCGGCTCGAGTAAGCTCGATAAGCTGATAAGCTCGGTAGGCTCGAGTAAATTTAGTGAATCTGATAGGCTCGGTAACAAGCTCGAGTAAGTTCGACTCGAGTAAGCTCGATAACTAGCTCGAGAAAGTTCGGTTCACGGAAGTTCGATTCAAGCTCGAGTAGGCTCGCGAGCTATTCGAGCTCGGCTCGGTGAAGCTCGCGAGCTCAAGATCGAGCTCGAGTTCGAGTAGCTCGCGAGCTCGAGCTTTTTTTTACAGCCCTAGCCGCCAGCCACCGCGCATCGCAGGCGCAGCAGCCGTCTCCCGAATAGCTTGGTCCTGATCCGGTTTTAGCGGAGGGATTAGTTAGGGTTTGTTTGGAGGCAACCCTATTTTTCAGGATCCTTTTATTGCATTCCAAATCAGCTCCGTCCGTCCGATCCGATTCGATCGGACGGCTCAGGTCAAGAGCGCCCTTACCCTTTCCCACTGGGCCGGCCTGATGGCAAATGGGGACGCTGCCACACGTTTTCGGCCCGAAAACAATTGGCCCAGGCATAGGATGGGTTCTGGCCGCGCTGGGATTTGGGCCGTTCAGCCCGAACAGATTAGCTATATATATATATTAAGTAGGAGGGAGAAGAAAACT
Source organism: Rhipidocladum racemiflorum (assembly GCA_036346355.1). NCBI lineage: Eukaryota > Viridiplantae > Streptophyta > Magnoliopsida > Poales > Poaceae > Rhipidocladum > Rhipidocladum racemiflorum. The sequence goes on along the minus strand of CM070580.1, from coordinate 6,249,459 downwards.
GTATCATACTCATTAATTAGATGCTACATAGGATTTTTTTGCTGATGTGGCAAAGTATTAAATAGGAGGGAGAAGAAAGCTGTATCTTTGAGCAAGATACCGCTTTGGCACGATATCTTAGGCCGTGGCACAGAATCTAACACCCTGGGTCCACTTTCAGAGACACAACACCACACCAATTAATTATTTTAAACATATAAGTATGATGCTATGCATTGTAGAGAGTGTTTCTTCAATACGGTATCATACTTTTCATCCTATGTGACATTCTTAGATATTAAAGTATGATACTACCCATTGGGAATAGCTAAAGGGGCAGTCAACCCCTTCGGGCTACCCAAAAGACCAATCATCCCGAGGAGAAAGCCCAGACAAACCAATATCATAGCACCTATAGGCTAGCTAGTGGAAGGAAAAAAGACAACAAGACCCCTGATGCCCTAGGGGTCTTGTAGGATACTAGGAAGATTCGCGCGCTACGCCGCGCCGTGCGAAATTTGATAAAAAAATGATGAAAAGCAGGGAAAAACGGAAAAACGACGGGCGAAAAACGAATTTACGTTTTTTTGGGAACGACCAACGAAAACATTTTTTCCATGTTCGGAGAAAACACGGTTCCACGGAAATAATTTTTTCGTGCAAAACGAAGAAAGAAACGGTTTTCCATATTTTTGTGGGAAATAGCCACAAAAGCCTTCCCATGCTCGGGAGGAAAAGCGGATCACGAAAACATTTTTTCTGAGCAAACGGAGAAAGGAGCGGTTTTCCATATTTTTGTTTTGAAAAACGGCCAACGAAAACATTTTTCTCATGCTCCGGAGAAAATCGGATGGCGAAAAATATTTTTCGGGAAAAGCGGATAAACAAAATCTCCCAATTTTTTTGGAGGGAAATAGCTATCGAAAACATTTCCCCCATGCCACAGAGGGAAAACCGATCACGAAAACATTTTTTTCGGCAAAAACAGAGAAAAGAAACGGTTCTACATTTTTTTTTTTGGAAAAACGGCTAACGAAAATATTTTTCACATGCTCGGAGAAAAACGGACTACGAAAAATATTTTTTTGTGACAAATCGGAAAAACCTATCACGAAAACATTTTTTTCGGCAAAAACGGAGAAAAGAAACGGTTCTACATTTTTTTTTGTGGACAAACGGCTCAGAAAATATTTTTCAGATGCTCGAGAAAAAGCGGACCCCAAAAACATTTTTTGGGACAAAGCGGAGAAAGGACCCGAACGTAAAGCGAGGACCTATTTGTTATAATTTTGGACTTGTTCGCTATTTTGAATAATTAGGAAAGGGCTCGCCGCGATTGGCCCTTAACGGGAGGGCCTACATGCAAAACGCGAAACCAGGGACCTAAACGCGAAACGAAAAAATTATTTCCCTCTCACATAAAATCACATAAGGACCTAAACGTAATTTGGAAGAAACCGGAGGGGCTTTGTGCAAAAAAGGGAGGGGACACGTGGGGGGGCCGGTTGGCCCCCAATTCCTTCCTCTATAAGGTGGGTACCATTAGCGTAAGATCATCAGTTGGCTGTAAGGGCCTCTATAAATAGCCCCGGGCTTATTGTATGTAGGGCAGGGAATTTCTGAATAAAGAAAAGGACTTGACTAATGTTCACATCTAGCTTAGTCTCTGCACATTTTGGGACCTCGAGCATACCCCTCTCGCATCCGACCTCCTTTTCTAATATTGTTTTGTCTGTAGCCACAACAGCACATTACATTGGCCCCCCAAAAAAGCACAAAGTTGCTTCTCTAGTTACCAACAAGGATGGACTCGGGAGTAATAAGTAATCGGTAAGGTCCAAAATGAAGCTACTGAACCCAAGTCAACCAGCACAAAGCCAGATATGGTAAACAGAGGAACAAGCAATCCCCACCGACCCCAAGTCAGGGTTCACAAAACCGACGAAAATCGCTCGGAAATCGCGGTTTTCGACCGTATCGAGCCGGTTCGAAATCCTAAACCGGTCGGTAAACCGATTTAATTAAAAAAATAATTCAAAAAAATCAAAAAATTTGAAAAAATTTATGCGATGTAAACCGATCGAAAACCGGTGAAAACCGAGCGATTTTTCGAAAAAACCGACGAAAATCGCTCCAAAAACCGATAGCCTAAAACGTTCACCTCGTCGATCGGTTTTTCGAGAAAACCGACCGGTTTTTCGAGAAAACCGATGGGTTTTCGAGAAAACCGAATGGTTTTCGTTTTTTTAAAATTTGTTTTGAATGTTTTTTGTTCAAATGCTCGGTTTTGAAACTCTTCGGTTTCTAACGATTTTCGAGCGGTTTTTGGCTCGATATTTTCGAATTTCCAATTTCGGTTTTCCATCGGTTTTTTCGGTTTCGGTTTTGTTAACCCTGCCCCAAGTCACCTTAGCGGCAACATCACAACAGCAAATGCACAAAATAATGACGATGAAAGGTAAAACCAAGGACTAATATACTGCGGACACACAAGTTCCAAATACCGTCAAGTATCAAAGCCAGAGTAGACGCCACTCCCCCTAAGGAGCCGCTTCTCCTCCTCGACGTAGTTCTTCCCCCTGCTGGCCTGACCACGGTCTCTCTTCCGCTTCTCCTTCTGGGAGAAGGAAGCCTCTTTCTTCTCTTTCTCTGTCTGCCTTGGCTGGGAGTTGTGCACACCGATGAGCTTCTCTCCCTCAGTTACCGCAGCCCTTGTGCGCTCCCGTTCTTCATAAGACTCGGTTACATCTTCTTTGGTATCGCCATCTTTCCCGGTGGACCAAGACCAGTCAGGCTCGACCTTTGGAGGTGCCACCGTCAAGACGGATGGGCCACCATGATACCCATGACGGCTCAAAGCATCGAAATCCACACCACCAGGCTTCTTCTTCTTTGACATGGATGCTGTTCATAGAGCTAAAATCAATGTTAAAAGAAACCTTGGCAACAAGATGACACGCTTATAACATGGATCAGCTGGAGTTCGTATTACTTCGCTAGCGTTTAGCAAACCAAACCGTGCAGACTTACAACAGGAAAAACCAAACAGACAAAGTAAGAAGGCCCAATTTGTAATGTTTATTAATCCAACTTTATGGTAGGGAACACTGGATCTATGTGAGCATGATACATGGGATCTGAGGCCCAAAGTCTAGCTAAGTGGTGGCTAGAGGTGGTCAACCTATGGACTTCTTCAGTGGCCCAAATGAGAGCCTCGGCTTTCATAGGATGGATGATAGCATCCAGAGGTCGGTGTTCATCATCACTCCTGACCCTCTGCTGATCCCACTGTTTCAAGAGGACATTGGTGAGGTAATGTAAGGGCTGCTCATATAATTGCTTCACCGATCTGCCGAGTCCCAGCCATGATGTGGATGGGATTACGGAACCATGGTGAGCAGGAACTGGGATGTGCTTCATGTACTCTTGATACATTTCAGCCCTCCTGGTCAGTGCACCTGTAGGATCCCATTATAGTAAGAGTAGAAATATGTAATTCTATGCAGACAGGAAAATATTCTTAAAACTGCAGGTGCTAATCCAATGCAGATTCCTAGTATCCATGGTTGGAGGGTGCAAAATACAGCATAAGGCGTCGATCAGACACTGAGCCTAAGGACTGATACTGGACTTGTTAACTCCTGCTGCTGAGACTAGTTTTTGGCCGACCCCATTGGTATCAGGAAAGGCATGGCACTGAAGGTCAAGGCTAGCCTGCAACTCAATTGCCATCTTGGAGCAGTCCAGTTTAATAAAAATCATAGTTTCTTTCCCTAATTATTAATAATACAACATTACATCCTTAGTTGCAAGAAAAGACTTAGCTAGAATTATCATAAAGCACATTAATTTGCACAAATCCATCATACACAAATCTAAAAGCATATTTCCTAAATCAGACAGTTTACCAGATATAGGTCCTGGTTAGTAAAACCAGTTACAGGGGGAACCAGATACCGTGGAAGGCAGGCACTGTGAGTCTATTTAGCGTGTATCATGGTCTGCAACGGAATATTTTTATCTCAGAGAAAACCATGGCTTTTCCTCTTTTAATAATAGTAAATAAACCAGTCAACAACCAGCAGTTTCGAAACATAAACCTCAACTATCTAAATAATTCATGGACAGGATTAGCATACAGGGTAAACAGGTAATTCCGTAATGACAATTGCGAGAATACTGCAGAGCGTTGAAAGTTCACTCGAGCACATGAACTCTACACAAAGTACTCAAATCATATAACATGTATGAAGGGAATTTTAGATACGGTGATATGTTGCTTAGGTAGGTCGCTTAGCTTCTTGGAGAGAAACATGCTTGGTATGTTCACTGCAAAACATGCTTGCCCTGTTTGTTTTTGCTTATGATTCTCTAAAAGCTGATTCTAGATTGTGGTTATAGAGAAACTGATTCTTCAAAAGTTGGAATTCAAAAGCATATATGAAGTGGATTGTGGACACTAATGTATATGGATGAGTTGGATTGTGATAATCTGATTCTAGAATCAGGTTGTTTGTTTTTTATTAGCTTTTGGGGTTAGAATCCAAAATCAAAGGCAAAAACAAACAGTCCCTTATACTAGACATACTAACATCCCAGCAAGTTCCTTCTACATCTTGATGTATTACTTCCACTAACACAAACAGCAATAACAAGATACAATCAATTCCAAACCATCTTCCAACAATGCTTGGAATCCGAGCTGTTGAAGGAACTTGGCCGGGAAAAAAATATCCCTGTAGATTGTTGGTGAAAATAAAATAATGTTGCTTGCTTCTTCCAGAAGGCGTAAAGGAGAGTCCCTGAACACTAAGGTTAGTAGCCTAAATTGATCAGGTGTGCATGTCAAATTTACAAGGAAATAAAGCCTACATACTCATGATAAGCAGTTCATCTTATAGCTCATGGACAGCGTACACCCTCCAAAAATCAAACAAAATTACCAATTTTAAATTCTAGCAGCAAGTGAAACATGCACAGAGTCGTGAGGTAGCCAATTAACGGAGTAGCTCTCACCTTCTGCTGCCGCAGACGCTTTAAACGAGTTGGGCAACCCAAAAGCGTTGTCCCCTTTCCCCTTCCCGGTCTCATCGTCCGAATCCGAGCTCAGGGAATCGTCGGAAGAGACGTCCTGTGGCTCCTCCCACGGCGCCGCCGCCCTCTTCATATCTAGCCCAAAACGAGGTCAGGGTCACTCCATCCGGAAAACCGTGTAGACACTAAAAGAGCAAGGGGTTGGGCCCTCACCTAGATCACGGCGCAAGAGGAAGAAGCGACCGACGAGAGGGCGGAGGTGGAGGTCGCCGGCGTCGAGACTCGAGCCGAAACCCTCGAGCGCTCCGCTTGGTCTCCCCACTTGGGCTTGGATGAGAGAGTAGAGACAGAGATATTCTTTTCTCGGGCGGGCCGATAGTTAAAGTATGGGCCCGTAAAAGGGCTCATTTCTCTTGCTACCCAATCTGTGGTAACAACTCGGCCCACTTTTGGCACAGATCGATTAACGTTAGGCACAATCGATTCACTGAGCAAGATCATGCAATGTTCAAAGCGCATCAAACATTGTTCAGTGTTGACAAGTACTCCGTAGGGGGAAATCATTTATTGATCAAATTTATTTTGGACAATGTATCAAGAAATTCACAGCAGATGGTTGGGATGCAACATCACCAGACGCAAAAACGAAAGATGTAATCTTTTATTTGTTCCCATGCTGTGGTAACAAGTACATTAACTTTCTAACATCAGATTTTGGGAATGGCGGCCAGAGCCTCCTCCAGCTTGTCATCGGAGTGGGCGAGATCAACCATGTCGCCTCTCAGGTACCTCTCGTACGCGGCGAGGTCGAAATGGCCGTGGCCGCACATCGCCATGAGGATGACCTTCTTCTCCCCAGTCCTCTTGCACTCCAGCGCTTCCCTGATCGCCGCCGCGATTGCGTGCGTCGGCTCCGGCGCCGGGATGATGCCCTCCGTCCGTGCGAATTGCAAGGCAGCTGCAATTCAACAAAAAATGGAAAAGAAAAAGAAGACGCCATTGTCATGCAGTTGTTCCACTGTCACTACATTAGATTTTGTTTCAGACAGCTATATTGAAGTAGATAATTTGCACTCAAAATTCAGATAGATGATCAAGAGACAAGAAATCAACTGCAAAATTCAGATATGCTGTTTCGTTTCCTACAGAAAAGTTGCTTACTGATTAGAACAAATCAACAAAGTGAGTAGTACCTTGAAAGCATTCAGTTTGCTGTATGGCAGTAGCTTCCATGAACCCCAGCTCATACACATGGGAGATCAGAGGTGCCATTCCATGGTAGCGAAGCCCGCCTGCAAAATGACTAGCATTAGCAAACAAGAACGTGCAAGTAAAAACAAGAAGTATTCAAAACCTGCAATGATCAACACCTGCATGGATCGGGTCAGGGACAAAGCTGTGCCCGAGGGTGTGCATCTTCATCAGCGGCGTCAGCCCCACCGTATCGCCGAAGTCGTAGGTGTAGATGCCCTTAGTGAGCGTCGGGCACGCCGCGGGCTCCACGGCCTTGAAAGCCGGGTTCATCCTGCCCTGCAGCTTCTCGCGCAAGAACGGGAACACGAGCCCGCCAAAGTTGGACCCGCCGCCGGTGCAGCCGATGACGACGTCCGGGGTGTCGCCGATGGCCGCCAGCTGCTCCAGGCACTCCTCGCCGATGACGGTCTGATGCAGCAGGACGTGGTTCAGCACGCTGCCGAGGCAGTACTTCGTGTCGGCGTTGGTGGCCGCGACCTCCACCGCCTCGGAGATGGCCATCCCGAGGCTGCCCGGACTGGAAGGATCGGCCTCCAGGATCTTCCTGCCTGACTCCGTCACAGCGGATGGCGACGGGTGCACCTTGGCGCCCCAGGTCTCCATCATCAGCCTCCTGTATGGCTTCTGATCGTATGACGCGCGCACTTGCCACACCTGTACGTATCATCACAAATTCAGCAAATAAAATGCTCATATTAGCAATCAAGAACGCCGAGCTCCAACCCTGAAACAAAATCTATGATCAAATTTGCACTCTTTACCTCACAGTTGAGGCCGAAGAGGCTGCTTGCGAAGGACAACGCGCTGCCCCATTGGCCTGCGCCGGTTTCAGTGACCACGTTCTTGACCCCTGCCGTGGCATTGTACCACGCTTGCGGCACGGCGGTGTTCGGCTTGTGCGACCCCGCCGGACTAGTCCCTTCATACTTGTAGTAGATCTTCGCCGGCGTGTCGAGCAGCTTCTCCAACCGCCTGGCCCTGTTGCCTCAACATTGCAAGAAGTTACTACACACTCTTCTGAATTCCCTTGTGACGGCAGCAGCAGCCATTGATCACTCAAGTGAAACACACGGTTTACCTGATCAATGGCGTCGGGCGCCAGAGCTTGTAAACGTCGATGACCTCGTCGGGTATCTCGATGAACCGCTCTTCGGTCAACTCTTGCCTGATCAGCTCGTCAGGGAACAGAGGGGACAGGTCACCGGGGATCAGCGGCTGGTGCGTCTGCGGGTGCAATGGTGGCGGCGGCTTCACCGGCAGGTCGGCAACAAGGTTGTACCATTGCTTCGGGATGCTCACGTTGGCGCCTGGATTCGAGCTGGCCCTAGTGGTGATGAAGCCTCTTCTCCCCCTGACAGCAAATCTGTGCTTTGGTGTGCAAGGGAGTGAAGCTTTGTCTGGTCCTGCTACAATGTAGGTAGCTGTGTCCATCAGCTTGATGTTTTGCAGCGTCAGGATTCAGAAATGAGAATGGACAAAAATAAGCTAATTGAAGTCATCAGTGTGGGCTAGTTGTTACTCCATCGCTACCAGGTCTAGATTAGCCCTTTTCAACCCTCCCGATTCTGAAGTCTAAATTGTTGCAAATAATGCACAGGAAAATAGCAGCAAAACCCTTAAATAATATTAAAAAGAGCGCATCAAATCAAATCTGAGATACAGGCAGTACCAATTAAGCTTAGCTATGTACAACCCAATCAACTTGGACCAAAATGATGTTTAGTCCTGACTGCTAACAAAAGATTCTTTTTTTCATCTATCCACCTGCGCGATTAGACCCTAATTGATGCGTTCCGCTATTTGGTTTAAGATCTCCAGTCCTGCCAGAGAATTACCTCACACTGTCACACACGCTGCAGAAAACGGGGGACATCAGTAAACCTCGATACTATCTGTTCACCACCAAGGCAACAACTAACAATTTGGACAGGTAAGAAGCATAAATCAGAGCTGGTCAACTGGGCTATGCTATTGTTCAAGGGTTGGGACTGGCTAACACAACAGCACAACTGGAATCAAATGATAACATAATAAACTCCTTGAGATCCAAGCACACAGAAAATAAAGCTAAAGAAATGTTTAAGGGCCCTGCCTCCCCATGCTCTCTCTACACAACCAATCCAATCCAAGCACATATGAACAGGTTCTTGCTCCTAACTAGAGGTTCAGACCGATCCAACTTTCTGAAAGAACCAATCGAAAGAACCAAGAACACCTGCAACAAGACGTCGCCAAATCGATCGGGAGACGAGAGCGAATCAGCGAGGGACTGAAAGGGGGATTCAGGGCCGTGCGCACCTTGGAGCTGCAGGGGAGTGCGGAGGGGGGTGGAGGCCGCCATTATCTCGCGCCCTTCTTGGATCGCTCTTCGAGTAGTCAAAGTCAACGCAAGAGTTAGGGTGAGGCGGCTCTTGCGAAGGTTGTTGCAGCTGTGATGCTGCCGAGTGGCGAGTAGTCTACAGTGAAACGGATGCAGCTAATTTTTGTATGCGGTTTGGTTGCTTGGGGGATTTGTCCCACTTCACTTTGCGTATTCAAATGGCTGAACACGGGGGCGGCTGTACTATTTTCTGTGTGCCGTGAAAATAATCTCATAGAACCTGGACTCTATCAATTAGAATGTAATATGATCTGATTTATTTTGCCTTTTATTATCTTTATACTTCTCAATTTCATTAGCAGATAAAATTAAAAACAACTTATAACGATATCTTAAGGTTTTTAATTATGATATAGAAAATATTTATTATAAATAATACAACCAGGGACGGAGGCAGACCTCGCACCACCGGGGCCTGGGCCAAGGCCCGGCACAATAAATCTATACAAAAATATGTTAAAAAACAGTAAAATTGTAGCTTAGCACAATAAATCTATAAGAAGGTGTGGCTTGACCTAGGTATAGGTCTAAGCTAACTCCACCTCTGCCTACAATGATATTTCATACAGTCTATAACTATACTCTCTCCTCTACGACGGTAAAAAAAAATCGTACATTATATGTTCTAAAAATAATTTTCTCCTGGCTGATCTCAGCTGCTGATTGCCCGGTCATGCGGATACGGTTGGGTCTTAGCAGCGTCATCTCGAATTCAACCAGCCCTACCATCCGCACATGCAAGCTAGAAAATAACCAGGTTGCGCTTTCAATATACAGGGAGGATATAGCTAGACGGCTTGCAAGGATAGTTGGACCACGGCTCTTCTCAGAAACCGACATTTTCTTCCTTGTCGAGTTTAATTTCCAGGCGACGTCGTAGCAAATCAGCGCACCGCTTGGCCCAGAAAGTCCATCACCTCGCACGTTCTCACCGTGCTGAGCCAACAACGGCTCGTCGACGGCATCTAGAGAGGGTACAGCTGATTACGACGTATTTTGCGACCGACTCCAAAGCTAACACGCAGACGTTTGCTTGTTACTTTGTTTACTCGATTAGCCACTGTGGACAATCGTTATTAGTGCGGCTTGAGAAAGTAACCCCAGGTGGATTTGGTGGAACAGAGGGATCAGCAGTCAAAATTTAAGCCACGTGCATGTCTCTGTCAAAAGGGTCTTTGAATTTTCGGGTTAACTTATTGCGTATGATGTCATGGTGTGCAGGGTTCAAGCAGTGGGGGCCCAACCCACAGATGGGCTTGATTGGGCTAAGGAGAGACCAATGAGGGTTCAAGCAGTGGGGGCCCAACCCACATATGATGTCATCGGGAGGCTTCCATCTCGCCATTGGCGCCGACTGCAGAGCAATCGGGTGTGCCTTATTACGCTCTCCTGCTTCGCCTTACCTCACCCAGATCGAACACGTTTGCCCTTCGGAGCAGCATACTCCGGTTGTCGGATATGCAACAGGGAATTATACACGGCTTCAAGAACTCTGGCCGACCGCTCGGCAGAGAGATTTTCCCCAGCATGAGTCGTGGCATTCCTGACATCCTCTTGATAGATCGTTCTCAATCTATCGCTTCTTTTCTCAACACTCCCCCCCAAGATGAGATAATTGCTGATTTGTCCCAAAGTTGACGTGCAATTGATCATTTGCCCCGTGTGTCTCCACATGTCAGTGAGACATACGAGGCAAATAATCAATTGCATATCAACTTCTTGGCAAATGATCAAATCCCCCCCCCCCCACCACCACCCAAGATGGGCGATAGATACTTATCATCGCCATCTTGTCACATGCAGACAAACACCTTTAAAACAGATTTGCGTTTCGGTGGTCGAGAAAGCTATGAAATGCCCTGGATCAATCCAGACCATATCATCGGACTTCATCCACGATTGTTGCTGCCCTAACCCTGACTTGGCATGAAGAATAAATCCATAGCCTTTGCAGAAAGCAGAAGATGAACGACCACAAAGCGTACAAATTAACTCTATACTCGATGGGAATATCTTAGGCCCTATATCATCGCCTTGGCTTAAACATTACACCCATAGATCAGTGCAAGTAAATAAAGAAGTCAAGAGTAAACAATCAAGGCGATGATTAAAGAATCGAAAAGGAAAGCGTCTTTTAGGGCATGCAATTAAGTTAGAAGCGAAGCTCCTCAGGTAATTGGAACCTGGAAAAAAGCTCAGTGCCTAAACTCTCTTTTGTCCCAGGTATTGCTTTATACTTTAAAAACGAAGTCTAGGTACGTGTTGCTTTATTCGTAATATAAAGGCTATTTTGCAATGCACATGATCTCTTTCTCTCTGGTTTGATAAGGAAGAATGTACAGTGCTCCTAGGCTAGCTGGTGTCGTCGCCGCGTCAACATTTTCTCTCACCGTCTGTAATATTGGTCGAAAACGACTGCCTCTCTGCATCCGAATTATATGTTTGTATACGGAGTATTTTAGTTGAATGATGAGTAGTACAAATCAGATCTAATTCTACTACTCTGCTACCGCCTACCGAGAAAGTATAAATAAATATTAATTTATATGATCTATTAGATTAAAAAGAATAAATGGTCTATATTAAATTTAGTATACCTAAAAAAGCATTAGCTGAAAGGCATACATACGATGATACGGGCGGAGATGAAAAGTCAGGAGGCAAGGGCTCAAATAATGTGGATAGCTATGTACAGTCACTTTCTTGCAAGGGCATTCTGTCCCCTTACTAGCTAGACTGCTTACGCGGCAGATAATACTACAATTGACATATCATGTCCTCGTCCAGTACAATCGGCCGGGTGCTTTACTGGTTACCGGCTCTGAATCAGCTTCGAACGCAAGAGGGTGCCCGAAAGGTTTAGGGCATCGGTTTTAATTATCGAGTTTTTGGTACCTCCTAGTTTTATAACTTTTTTCTGGTAGTTTTTAAGATGTCGCACTGACTGCTCGATCGGAAGCGCAGCAACGCTGAGCACCTTCTCTATTTTTCTCGTAGTAAGCCACTGATATGAATATCGGCTTGGTTGTTAAGGACATGGCGATGCAAAACTAGGGCAACGCCATCTTTACTTCAACTAGTTATATGCCCGTGCGTTGCTACGAAAAACAAAATTGATAACGAAAAATAAAGATTAAAAATAAAAAAAAAATACTATTTCATAAGATCAAACATCTATCTTTAACGCTTCATTTCTTGCAAAAGCTGGCTAATTAAAGCAACGTTTCGTTTCTTGCGTAGGGCAATTAAGTAGGGCAATTAAGCAGGGCAATTAATGTGACGTGGGAAGAAACTCTCACTTTATATAGTAGAGATTGCCGGATAACACAGTGTTGGTTATATCCAAAAATAAAAAAGGAAACCCCGTCGTTAACCAATTTTGCACCCGATTCGAGGAGGAATTTATAAGGATTTGGTTGAAATTTGACCTAAATCCTAACTAAACCTAAGAGGTTCTAGTTTCAAATAATCCTCCCAAACAAAGTGTAGCTTGCCTAAAGTGTTTCTTAGGGAAATAGTTTGAGCTTGCTCTCCCAACCAGCATATGTGTGTGAGAAGGTAGCTTTTGGAAAAAGTTAAGCCCTCCGACGGGGCATTTGCTTCATTATTGGTCATTTATTATCTTGTCAAATACGTATTAGGTGTACCGCCATGACAAAGGTTGAAGGGAACGCATAACCTAACCTAAAATTGATTGAAGTTGGCTGATTAGCTCTCCTGACTTGTGAGTATATATTCTTGTCGCGTTTTATACACCATTTACCTGCAATGATTATGTAAAGAAAACCGCCAAATTAAATAAAACTGATTCATAACTCGGACTAATGCATCGCAAATCTTTTGAAGAACCGGAACGGCGATCAAGGGGGGAATGATTTCAAATAAATTTTCCTCTATCTGCTGAACAAGAAGAGTCTACAAAAAACTCAAAGAACCAACCGAGACAAAACTTGCTCTTGAAACTCGGTATGCACCTCCTTATAGATGTTAGGAACCTATTCAAACCTTCAATCGCGAAGATTGATGTCAAAATTCTGACCTTTTACCAATCGAAAGAGAAGAGCACCAAGGGGAAGCAAAAAACCAAAATCTTGGTTTTAGAATTGCTCGTGAGGTTTTGATGATCAAGATGATCTTGATTATCCTCCCACTTTTCACAGTAAGCAATAACACAAGAAACAAAAGACAAAAACACGATTTACAAGAATGTCTTCATTTCAAGCAAAAAGATCGGTTTCTTACAAAGTTCAAGAAAAGATGTACCTAGATGATTGGGATATGACCTGGAGAAGATTCATTCAACAATTATTCATCCGTGGCATAAAATCCACAAGCATTTAGAATGAGGGGAGGCAAATCCAAATGTGCAGAATGTAAATTGCACGAATTTTAATTGCTTGAATTTAAATTGCAGAATGTAAATACTGAATTTAAGACATAATGTAAATGCTGAAAGTAAATTCAGAATAATAAGAAAATAAATTTTTTATTTATTGGATGAAAAGTTTACAAAGCTCCACAACAAGCTAGGCAAAACTCAAAGGAGCACCAAAACCTCCAAAGAAGAGACACTCCTCTTCCCCTCATTTATAGCCTTTATGAATCATCCTACACCCTTGGATGAGTTGCTTCAATCATAAGCAACCCCTCCAAGGACTAGGATTGACTCAAACACTAGGAGCAATCTCCAACCTTGGATGATTTTCTTGGCCCTCAAGAAACCTCACCAAGGGTTGAGGTCACTCACTCATACATGAACTAACCCGAAACCCACTAACAAATAGGTTTTATCTACTAAGCTAACTTGATCACTATTCTATCTTCTAAACCGCGATCCAACGGCTCTCCTTAATCCGATTATGTAAGGCCCCCATTTTTTGTACAGAGTACCGACAATGGGTTCCATGAGCATACTGTGCAATTCTCATGATCAATAGCTAGCACGTACATTTATAAAGTTGAAATCACATCTATACACAGTATATACCATTTAATAGCGAAATCATTTATTTAATATGACCGGTAAGGTCAAATAGAGTACAATGGAAAACCAAAAATCTTGCAGTGTGCCACATAACCCTCAGGCAACTGACAAGGTATAAATCCTAGAACGCTCATCAATAGATTTCCTATATCCTACGTAAAGAAAGTATTATCGAGGTTTGTTGTATCTTCACCTAAAAACAACAATAATAGCAAGGGTGAGTACATTGCGTACTCAGCAAGACATAAAATATTTGCAAACCTATAATAAATGCAGGCTGTAACAACAAAAAGGCTATTATGGTTATTTTGCATAAAGCCAATTTGCACTGTAAATACTAAATAGTAGATTGAAAGTGAAATTTTGTAAAAACAACTTTGACATATATAAAATAACAAATATATAAGCATAAATGTAACAAATAACTCATAGTCCTTCGTGAGCACGAATCGTCCAATGCCAACACATGGCACATAGCTAACAACAACTTTGCCAACACAAGGCAAAGTATTGAATCATTTGTATGGTAAACTTTTCAACACCAATTTTAAAGTTTCATTCCATTTTTATGAAAATATCAAAATCAACTAACTATTGTTAGTTCACCAAGTCTCCTATAACCGTGGGCACGGCTTTTTTTTGAAAAGATTTAAACTCTGCAGATGTGTACAGCTTTATGAAAGGTTTCGAAGCATGGAAAACAAAAATTTTTCCTACGATTGCAACCAAACACCAAGATCATATCTAGGAGATGCAAGTAAACGGTTTCAGAAGGACTCACCCTCGTAGACCGAAAGCGGGAATAACGTTCCCGCAAACAAACGTGGTTGATGTAGAGGTACACTCCCGACTTGTCGCGAAGATGGCGCCACAAACGGCAGCGCTCATCTTGGTCACACGTCACGGATCAACGATGACCTCCAATCCCTCGTTCGGTAGGCGGCGGAAGTAGAGGATCCCCGGGAAACTCCAACAACACTACAGCTTAGTGGTGGTGGTGGTGGAGAAATAATTTCAGCAGCGCTTCGCATAAGCCACAGCTCGAAAATTGGATCAACAGGAAGAGGGAGAATGGACCAACCAAAGAGTCAAATGGATGAACACGCAAAGAGAGGAGCTCCTCCCTCCCTTTTATAGGAGGAGGAGGAGGCTAGGCCAAGGGGTGGCCGGCGCATGGGGTTGCCCCTTGCCCTCCCTCTCTTCATGTGAGTGATCTCTCCACTCACTTTAAAACATCCCACTTTGGTTTCCATTAAAACCCCACTCAAGAAATGAAAGGTTTTCTCCCATAAATAAATAAACATTTTTATTTCAGATATTTTAATATTTGTTCTTTTAATTAACAAACATTAACATATACCCCCTTTAACTATTCCGATATCCCGAAACTATTAGCGATATCAAACGATCCACATCTTGTCCATATTTTTCTCCGGTGTTTCGTATCCACTCAAATGCATCGATGAACCTTAAGTGTGTCACCCTACGGTTCGTGAATAAAATGGACATGATTGAGACTCCTCTCGATCAATAATCATCGGGGATCACGGAGATCCATAATGACTCTCATTCACTCAACGATGAACTAGTGATCGCGAAACCGTAAACGACGACATAACCAATTCCTTTTGTCTCACGATATTTTACTTGTCCGGGATCCGATCATCAGTATCAACTATACCTAGTTCGATCCCGCATCGACAAGTACTCTTTACTCGTTCCGTAATATAACATTCTTGTGACCTAGTCACATGCTTGCAAGCGATGTCAATGTGATATCACCGAGAGGGCCAAGAGTATATCTCTCCGTCATCTGGATGGACAAATCCCACTCTTGATGCATGAGCCTCAACTAATACTTTCATAGTACCCAAATCCATCTTTATAGTCACCGTGTTACGGAGTGACGTTTGATGTCATCAAAGTACTCTTCCTGGAATTAGTGATTGACATCATCTCATGGTCTAAGGAAAAGAGCTATTTGAATGTGTTTGATACTGACAACAAACTAAATGACTTGATCGTATTTGCTATACCAACTTGGGTGTATGTTCATCACATCATTCTTCTAATGACATGACCCGTTATTAACAACATCCAATGTTCATGATCGAAACCTTGATCATCAGGTTAATCAACGAGCTAGTTTAAAAAGAGGCTTTACTAGGAACCTTTTTGTTTATTAAACACACATGTATTAACGTTTCTGATTAATACAATTTTAGCATGAGAAATAAACATCTATTATAAACATGGAATATGATAATAAACAATTTATTATTGCCTCTCGGGCATATTCCCTTCACTTTATCCACAAGGAATGATCAACTCTTTTTGCGGATCATTAGCACACTTCCTTTGGTGTGCCGCAGAGAGTTCATACAGAACCATTATATTACTCAGCCCTAACTTTGCACCAGCCCTTTGACATCAAACCCCTGCTATGGCGATAGAAATCAATAGCCATACATACAATACTCACGATGGTTTCGCATTCCATCGCCCTCATTCTCCCCAAAGCAAGGCGTACACCATTGCATTGGTATGTAGAAACTCCTACAAGGAAACCTACCCAAAATGCTTGTGCTACTCCAGTCTTGCAATGTGCAAAGCTAGTTCTAAGTAACTTAATAAGTTAAGATCGTCCCATACCGGCCTCGTGGTTGTACGGATTTCCCTTGGATCATTCAACACTACGTTCGGTCCTTGATCGACTCGGGCGAGAAATCTTCCCCTATCTACGTGTAAGTATACCCTCGCACAACCGACTATTGCCAATAGCTCGTCCGTGTCAAAATCATAGGTTTTTTTTATTAAAATACTATTGATCATGTGATCCATAATGTCCAATATTCATTTCCAATGTGTTAAATGTTTAAATTCATTACGAACAGTAAAATCATCTGTTCGTATCCCAATCTAAAGCATAGCTAAGCAGATGCATGTAATAATCGAGTATACCCATTTTCATATTTTTCATGTGTTCATCCATGATCTAGGGTTTCCAAGGTTCACACGTTAATATTGATTAATGAAACCCTGTCAATGAAGGTTATATATATCAGTACCCATAAAATAGCAAAATTTATGAAATATAGTGCATGCATGCAAGTTTTTATCAATTTTAATTTTTTTAAAAGCTGTGATCAATATGATCAAGGGAATGCTTGCTTTGCTATTTGTTGTTTACAACGAAGTCGAAGTCATAGCTTGGTGTCGTCGATGACGGTGTCATTGAAGTGCCTAGGCCTCTAAATTCTTTTGGTTTGGGTAATTAATGACAATTATGTTAATGGACTAACAATTCTCTTGAGTTTGTGAGAATAGGTTGGTTCACATTGAGGCGTAAATGATCGTGATCTAAAGGAGTCAGGAAAAGAAGTTCAAAAACTCGAGGTCAAGGTACAAGGATAGTTATAATCCTTTTTATGTTTTTACCGATATCGAAGTTAGAAGAAAAGATCGAATTAATAGATTAGATGTCGTACTATAAAGAGGGAGAAATATCTAGTAGCTTGATTTTGATGAAGGTTTAAATTGGCTTAAATCTTTTTTAAATTCATACTAGAAGCATTTAGATTTAGTTTAAATATTAATTCTTGCATTCTTCAGCATTTCCGGCACTACCGCTGTGCATATCGCGGTAGTACCTCAAGGCGATACTACTGAGTTTATTATAGCGGTAGTTTTATTCCAGAGATGGTTGTTTTTCTAGGTTTTTCATATTTTTTGGGCCGGAGCTACCACCATTATTAATGTTGTACTACCGCTCAGCGGTAACACCGACTTTTTGAGCGGTAGCTAAATAACAGAGAGACATCTTTTCTGATTTTTCTGAAAATGGTACTACAACAGTTCAAAATGCGGTACTACCAGAAGTATAGACACTTCCACTAATTTAATATTATTTTTATACATTTTTTTTGAGGTTTTATTTTTACCATTTTACCTTTATCTTTTTACTAAATCAATTTAAATGACTTTGCAATCAGCAAAATCATTAAATTGTTTAGAAATTCAGAAAATTCATACTTGAAGCAATTTCATATTTTGAAATTTTATTTCTCTTTTATTTAAAATTTAGGATGTTATAGAGTAGCTCCAAGTTAACATCTCAGTTATTCCCTTGTCTTCTTGGCTCGTAGCGACTCTGTCTCCGATCATATTCCGGTGATCCCGACCGTCTGAGCCTCGACGCACCTCACCTAGTCCCGCTCATCTTCCGCCTTACCATGACCTAACATCGTTATCCTGCAGCTATTAAAAACAAGGAAACACATTACATATCATCACATGATAAAATATGCAATTGATCAATCATAGCAAAAATCACAACTTGATTTGCAGTAAAAATCCGGTACCATCTTGAAACTGTCAGCACACCAAATTGCTCTAAATTTAAATATAATTCAAATCAAACTCAAACAAGAGCACCATATGCTCAAACATAGCCAATCACTTATCACCAACAAGGATAGACATCCACATCTTTAAGATCTGTCCACTAAGCTGGATGTGGTTGATAAAGCCGGTGTCAAATTAAGTTCTCAAGTGGTAAAGTGTGTTACTTGCTAGCTACCACTATCCAGCAGGGGCAAAGCTAGGGGTGATGCCCGATATGTACCGGCAGTGCACACACACTAAAAAAAATTCTAAAACCGGCAGAGTATATATATATTATGGTCAAATTGTTTGTCTCCTTAGATCTTGATGAGGATCATTATACAAAACTTTAGACTTACTTGAAGTGTGCACCTTCATTCAAATTTGTCTAGCTCCGCACTACTATCCGGCCCATTCATGGTGCGTAACCTATGGTGTTCATAGACTTGTTGCCAGTATTATTCTACTTCTTCTGATGCTATAGCCTTTCATAGACTTGTTTCAAGTGTTGTCATTCTACTTCCTTTTGATTCTCTAGCTTATCTTTGGACGGGATCCGATCTCTTTTGGTAAAAATAATAAGGAGATGAGGGTGGTGTGATTTAATTAACTAGTAGTACCATTTCGATAGAAACAGCCATACAGGTGACGTAGAAATCTTGCTCGGAGAGACATATATATCTCCTCTCCTTGAATTATTTCTGTCATTTTTCTTGGATGAGAGATTCATCTGTTGCGAGTAATCTTTTCCTAACGACAGCTGGAGAGATCAACAGACACACAATTGGTGCAACTTAATTTACTAGCTGCAAGTTAAAAGCAACAAGGTAGACATAATTATATCCACTATGCATATCCATCTGAGGGTATGTGCAATAACTTATCTTTAAAGATTGTCTCTAAAGATTCTAACCCACCTAAAAATAACACTAGAGATAACATCTTCAGTAATTCATCTCTAAAGTCATTCATCTAACTATTTTATATTATTTTTATTACATTGTTTCCCCCTCACACTTCATCATTTTTTGCATTGGTTTGTGTGATCAGGTTGTCTCTTGCATAAGAGATAGTACAATATTCTCTTTTCTCATCTCCTCTCTCTTATACACGAATTTTACCGATATAATATATTTAAAAAACTGTTAAAATGGTACTATTGAAGATACTCTAAACGCATAACTCTCGTCTAACAACCAGACCTCTGATCAAGTGATCATCATCATAGGCAGAATTCTGCCCAAAAGCTGATTATTGTAAGCACTGTGGTTACAGCATGCAAGCACTACATGAGCGCGGATATGATGCCACTAAACGAGAGAGAGAGAGAGAGAGAGAGAGAGAGAGAGAGAGAGAGCGCATTTTTGGCGTCTAGAATTGACCAAACCGTGCAACTCTTTCTGAAAAGCAGTGAAAGTTCCAGCTAGGTATCTAGTAACAAATAATTGTCGTTTTTATATAAGTCCAATAAAACTTTTAAAATTTAGACTGTTGATATTTTTCAAAATATTAAATTGGATATATACATAAAAATTATATGTGTAGATTTATCCCAGCAAGTACTTTTATAATATTATAATTTTATTCGGTTTATAAATATATTATACTAGAAAATTAATGATCAAAACTATGTTTTAGAGACCGTGTTGATATTTAATACAACGATTATTTGCGACCGAAAGGAGATTGACCCATTGCATGCTGTGGGTTACGTGTGCAATAATGCAAGTTAAAAGGAGGAGTAACAATTTGCTGAAACTTTGGCCTATGTTTAATTGTTGGCCACCGAATATGGTATACTAAACAATAAGAGAGTGGTATGAATGCTAGCTGCTTTTGTTTCCTTTGAAGTATGAACAGTTCATTTGTTCAACGTAAAGCTGTACTAGTTCATGACTTGCTTTAAGCTGTCAAAGGAAAGACGGGGGCATTTCCGTTTATACTTGTACATCGCTTTACTTCTAGACTCGACTAGATCTAAGACGTACGTGAACTCGACCTGCTACAAAACTCGACAATCCACACGATATATTGACTCAACTGCAGACTCTCTAATCATTTGAGGTACGGTAGACTAGGGCTGTAAGCAGGTGTGAAGAGCTAAGAATTAGAGATAACAGGGACCAAATATATAAGCCATACAATGCAACAATATTCGATAAGAGGAGTCAAATTGTATCAATACTGTAAAATTTCGTTAAAATCTAAACAGATCAAATGCTAATTAACCTTGAGAATATGAAGAGGGTCATTCCCCACCAGCGTCCCCCTCCCTCGGCCATCGGCTGCAAGCTAGAGAACACAGACAGGTGCATGCATGCAAATCAAGCAGCTGCCTAGCAAGTTGTACTATTGGTTACGAGGCAGTGATCACCACATAGCTAGACCAAATCTTGATGAACACTAATTATAAAAAAAAAATGTCCCTGAAATGACCAAACGTATTAGTGACTCTGAGATGCCGGCTTATCGCCATAAACTTTTCTTATCTGAACAGTCTCTCCCTTATCTGAACTACACGCTTTCATAAAAAGGAAAATACGTTCTACCTTAAATGCACGGCTAGCGTCATGTGAATCGAAACCCAAAGTGCTCCTATTAGTATTTGGCCGCCATTATTACCATAATCTATTCATGACATTTCAAATCCAACTATCCAATGCATGCATCACGTACGCCATCACCACTACTGCATTGTTCGTAACACTATTGCCTGTTCAGGCTTTCAGGATTTAGAGAAAAAACAAGCTAGCTAGTAGCTGGAGAAGTCTGAAGGAAGAATCTGTCCTTCCGTCAGGCACGCATGCAGCTCAGGTTTGACTTCACCGTGTGCTAAGTGCATGCACCGTCGTCTGAAGAATCTCAGGTGGCTCACCTTGCGCTACGTGCACAACACGCTGCTCGCTCGTTCTGCCCATCGATCTCCGCCGTCGGATCGCGCCGCGGCAGTGATTCGGGAGAATCCTGTCCGTTTGGTGAGAGCATGAGAGAGGGGGGTGCCTTCCCTCCCCTATAAATTGGGGAGGACTAGCTGCCCTCTGAACTTAAGCAGCTTCCCAGTGAGCACTACTTGACAAGTGTGTTCAGGAAGAAGCCACTAGTGATCGCAAGAATGGGAGGAGGCCAGTCTTGCTTCGGGTCAGGAGGGTACCGGGAGGTCCGGGACGACGACGAGCCTGCGTACGAGCAGCCGCGGCGCACGTCGAGGAAGGTGCGGCCGAGCGACGAGGACAGGCTGTGGTACGTCGGCGAGCGGGACGTCGACAAGAAGGCGACGGACTTCATAGCCAAGTTCCATGCGTCCGCTAGGTTCGTCGAGGCTTGAGCTATGAATTTACAGGAAACTTGTGTAATCTTTGCTTTATCTCTAGTACCGCTTCGATCTGCTGGTCTCTGGCTCGAGGTGGCTGATCTACTTGGCTCATTCGCCATTTGTTCTCTCCTGCTTCCTTTTGCTTAATCAGTCCCGCGCATGGCTATCTACATTAATCTATGTAACTATCTAAGGATGTGTGAATCTACATTCCCTAAATAAGAGCAAGGCTGAACGAGCTTCTGTATGTACATCAGCACTGCCAAGAAGTTGGCCTTTAAAATGCAAATGCTTAGTTTTATCATCTTCTCCTGAGATGCTGTACGTTATAGTGGTATGTAACTCTGCATAGATATCAGCCGTGATGGATTGGCTGTGTGTATCGTCTTGATGTAGAGACCGGAAGATTAATAAAATTGTCTAAAAAAATCAGCCATGATGGATGAATGCTAATTATATCTGAGACAGAGGCGATGGATTACTTTACGTAGTGAGAACAGAAACTTCAGGAAGGATCCATTGATCCGTAATATTGAGCACTGAGAAGAGAGATGTGTTTGATCAGTTAAACTTATTTGGCAATCTTGATGTCAAGAGACGAACTACTGATTCAGGCAGCCTTCCTCGTTAGGCATATATATCAGAAACGTTGTTGTCTTTTTTTTTTCTCTGTTTATTACCAAGAAAATTCAGAGGGGAGTGTATGACATCTCACGGCTGTTTTTGTCTTAAATAACATTCAAATTTTGGACCGTAGGATTAAAGATTCAACTGTTAGATCAGATCATAGGATCGGATGTAATCGATACTCTTGAATCTCAACAATGATCCAATGCTCACAGATTTAAGTGATTTCAGCAAACAAAAACATCCGAATGATGTTTATCAATAGTTACCAAGAAAATATCTTATTTTATCCTGAACAGGAGTCCTTATAGACAATAGTTACCATTTACGACAAAAATAGTTAATCTCCAAGCGTTTTACTTTGGTAAGATTACAAAAGAGGTAATTCCATAATGGCACCTCCTTTCTTACCCTTCTTCTACGTTTTACCCTAGCACTTTGAGGCCGATTGCTGTGTAAATAACGACCTTACAGATAGACGGTTTCTTCCTTGGCTAGTCGATCACTTGCGGTTAAGATGACAAATTAAGGTGAGGTGGAAGGGGAAATAGTGAAAATAGTTGTGCAAACTTGTGTATTTCAATTCCAACGCATTAGCGGTTCATCTTCTGGTGAGATTTCAATTAATGGACTTCTGCCGTGTACACTATGATGTATTGAGTTGCATGCACCAGCCAGTTCACCCAAAAGCTTAAGCTGATGAGGAAAGACGGGCAATTCACTTATACTTCAACACTCCCTCTCACGTGTAGGCTCCCTCAGGCCTAAGACGTGGAATAGAAGTGGACTGCAATTATTATTTTTTAATTGCATCAACCGGGTCTTGAACTCGAGACCTCTTGTCTCTGATACCATATTGAGTTGCATGCACCAGCCAGTTCACCCAAAAGCTTAAGCTGATGAGGAAAGACGGGCAATTCACTTATACTTCAACAAGATGGACGAGTGTACGTCAATAAGATTTAAGGGAAATAACAGAAGAATTACATGGGGAGAATTAGATTTTCAGGTAGGACGTTTTCACTAACATAATGATCTAACACATTTGATGGAGCAGTTAGCCTTAACAGAATTGAATCAATTTTTTAACAGACTTTGTGGCTTCAGAACTTCAATTTTCCTTTCCTATAATCAATTTTCACTTTTAATAAAATTTACAAAAAATTTATGCAACGCTTTCTATTTCTATAACTTGAGATGTTTGATATATGAATGAAAAGATTCAAACTTATGTTTTTTTTTTCCTAAAAGGATGGCAGGAGCTCTGCCGTTTCATTAAAGAAAGTAACTAGGTAGCACAGTACACGGCATAAAAAGGGAGCAGCCGTGAAGAAAACAACAAAATACAACAGGAAAAACTCCTTTTGAAGGCAAAACAACACAAGGACCCCAGTAACAAAAGGGCTAGGAAAGAGACATTTGAAGAAATTTAGCTAGCGCAGGGTAGAAGGAGCAACGGCGCCGCTAGGCTTGCCGGGATTGAGAAACTAGGGCGCCGGCTGGGATTCGAACTTATCTTTGAAATTTTAGTGCACAAATTAGCATATTTTTCTACCCACATTTGGAGTGCCATTTTTTTTTGGCCGTATGGTCCTTTCAGTGTAATGAACATATTCTACGGTTACATACCACTGACCATTGAAGCTCCTAACCACAAAATGAAACATTAAAAAACAACAAAAATGAAAGGTATGACGATCTTCTCCGACAAAAGTTCGATCGCAAACATATTTGTCGCGTTAACTTGTCCCCATTTCATGTATAGACGGATCTCATAGGGCAGAACCATGTTCCAACCTAGCAACGTAACTATGTTCCTGCCTATCATTAATCAAGTTCCCATTAGTCACTTCGTGTTTTCACTCATGACATTTCCTTCATGCCATCGCAAATTGGCAATCTGATTCTAAGTTCTGGCCACGCAGAGTGTGATGTGTTGCCTGGCAATTTGTTTACTTTTGCATATGTTCTATCATAATCTAAATCCATAACAACAAGAAGCAAATTAGAACTACCACACAAGAAAAAAAAAAATCTTCTTTGCACTGAAACTGAAAATATTTCAATAGAATTGGCCCGCCATTTTTCTTTCGCGCACATTCTTCTCTGTGGTAAAAAAACACATTCGACAAGGATCATCTGCAATCTAGGCTCCCAAGAACCTTTGATGCAAACTTTCCCGGCAAAAGTTTCGATCCAACTTAGAGGTATCACATGAACTTGTCTCCGAGCTCTCATCCTTTCTTTCCCTTAACGTCTGAAATCCCCCCTCTAGCCATCATCTTTAGGGGTATCAAATCCTCCCATGGAAAATGTCGCTTTTGGTAGATAAGAACGAGCCAATGATTTGTGACAATTCATTGGACCTTGTGTTGGAAAATGAGCAGAAAAGATCGTTGCTTTACACCAGTGGCGCCAAATCATCGGCCCTGGGATTGCTTTATACTACTAATATTCTCCAGTGAAGTGCAATTACCAATTACTCTTGTGTCTTTGACTGTCAATCCACAGATTTTGACAGAAAACAAGACCGGTGCATCTGAATATTCTCAAGAAATGGTGGAGAGATCGTTACGAGAAAGCGGAAATTCGTTGGCATATACTAGAACACTTTCACTTTCAACCTCGCCAAATTATGAGATATCTGCAAGATTTCCTGTACATATTTATCTGCAAATACTGGCCTGTGTATGTGCCTGCAATTATTGCAGGATTTGGAGATCATGATCAGATCATCAGACCCACTTTGAGCCAAAAATTATCAATTAGCAGCACCTTGTTTATGGAGTTCTGAAAAGCTAAATGATCACATGAAGATGTCTCAAGGACACTTCCTGGGAATCACAGTGTCTCCATTTGTCAAGGGACACTTTTTCCAAGCCTTAGCTAGGCTAGAAACAGCCTCTGGAACGTGTTAGAATTTGTCGGATTGACAAAATGACTGAGAACAATCAGCGATAGTAGTTTTGTGCTGCAACGCGGCAACATTTCTCAGACTCTATTAACTGAATATAAGGACCTTGTACAGACTCTACCACCAGACACCCGATAGCTACGCCTTCCATTATGCACACGATGCATGCCACGCACACCACGTCTAACAGACTCGCATAACCACCCAGACCCGGTCATGCTCTGAACTAAACGCACACATAATTAGTAGACAAAACAACACACACTACGCGCTCAAGAGTTATTCTGACAGAACGTTCTTTTGTGTTTTTTTGTTGGAGGAACAAAAAGGGGGAGAACTGTGTCATCACTTTAGACAACATTGGACGGAGGAGAGCCATCTTCACATTCTGCTGTACAGCTGTGAGCCTGTGATGTGTGAAGGAGCCATCATAGAAAGCCTTTCCATACATTGGAAGTGCCAGTCCCTCTGGAAAAATACACCAGGTTTATGGAAAAATTAACCATTGTGAATGTCATTCTTGTTAGAACAATTTCAGTTTTTACTAACCTAGTTGTTCTGGTAGTACAAGTACGATCAAATGGACCTTTCTACCTAATAAAGGTTTCCTTTTTTCTGTTTTCGAATGATTCTGTCAGCACCTTGAAGCTAATAAATTATGTTTGTTGATCTTGTCATCGTAGGCATTATGCAGTGTTCAGTGAACCAAAGATGAGAACCTAATTCTCATCTGTAGGATCGATATATACTAATATAGCAATCAGAGGGGGGGTGAATGATTGCGCGGAAGCTAATATCAAATTTTTGGTCTACTAAAAATTCACCCCAATTCGGAATTAAATAATCACTTCGTAATCAACAAAACAGATTGATATGCGGTCAGTAAATCGTGAATTCCCACATATCCAGCGGTTGGATTGATCTGAAATTTTAACAAAAGAAACTATACTCCAATACGCATCTAACAAAAAAAGAATCAGCTCGATCGGACTTACGGATCAAAAGTTATAAACTTCGCAATCTTGCTGTGATAGACTATACCGAAAATAGATCTAACATGGATTCCCGAAAATCTAGCCGTCGGATTGATGTGAAATTTTTACTGTAGAAACTAGATTCAATTTAGAAACTAACCCAATAATAATCGACTCAATCGAATCTACGGATCAAAAGTTATAAGCTTCACAAGTTGACTGTTCCAAAAGAGACGCGGATTGATTAAACCCTAAATTCGTGATTAAACAAAATCTATAAGGAATTAACCAATCAAACTTTTTAGATCACTAACTTGATGCCCTAGGAAGGTTTTGAAAAGATCAAATCAAAATTATCATGGTGAAAAACGAATCAATCTAGAACTCAAAAAGGATATGCAAACAAAAGAATCTACTTACTGTTTTTTAAAACAATGTTTCATCAAGTAGTGGTCAAAGTTTTGAGTTCCTGTAGTATGACCAGAAGGAGGCTAGTCCGTTCATGAATGCATGCACGACAAGTTGATTGCTAGTTTTCTCATGCACATAGTATGCGTGAACGACATGCATGCATGCACATAGTGTGTGTGTGAACGAACGACGTGCAAGAACCTGGCGGCGGCTGCTCCTTCTCCTGCGTCGACAAGCCGAACAGCACGGCGAGCTGGCCGTAGGATTCTTGACGGCGGCTGTGCAGATCCCAGGTCTGACCACGCTCGGCGTCTCGCACGCGTGCGTGGACGTCACGCCGGGATGCCTTTTTCTTTGCGCCGCCTCTCAATCTCGCCGAGCCACCGCGCCTTTATTTCTTTTCTCTGTTTTGCACGGCTTGCTCAAGAAACTGATTTTTATTTCTTTGTCTAGTCTGATTACAGTACTCCAAATAAAAGAGTACAAACTCTAATCCACACACTAAATAAACAGGGGACACCTCCCCCTATTTATAAGAAAACCCTAGAAGAGTTCGCATGCATATCCACTTGGCCCAACATGGCCCAATACATGCAAACTACCTCAAAACGATTACAACTGCACGCGTACGGCCCACCTGCCGTACTCACGTGACTCACTAGCAACCACGTGCACCGTTCTCTAGTCCGAACGCCCCGCATGACATCCTCGACCACCAAGACCTCGATTCCTCCCTGAACCTAGTCCCGAACCTCAGTTCCTCCATGAACCTAGTTCCGGTCCCGTCACCGACTACGTTCGACCTCAAGCAACACCTGCACATGAACAAACACACAACCGTGTACGAGCACAAGTCCACGACTTGACTCAAGATCAATCCATGCAACCACTCACACGAGCGCATTGCATTAAGCAAAACAATTACTCCCTCCGTTTCTTTTTATAAGGCGTATTTGGTTTCGTTAGGACAAGACTTTGACCAACAATTACTCTATTAGCATATAATTTTTATGACACAAAATTGATATTAGCAGATTTGTATTCAAAAGTACTTATATATAATTATGATTTTGTATTACATAAATTGTATATTAATAAAGTAATCGTTGGTCAAAGTCTTGTCCTAACAAAACCTAATACGCCTTATAAAAAGAAACGGAGGGAGTACCATGCTATCACAAGCATATCCAATAATTATCTGAAACAGCACATGCACATGCACCACACATATCATAAGCACAACCACTTTGCAATACCAAAATCATCATTAAGCCAATTTTTCAGCACATGATTTCACATCATCTAATTCAGATAGTTCCTCAGTGGCACAGTCTTTACTAAAATCTTCACATAAATACTATTATCTGACGAGAATGACAAGAACTTGGCTACAACCAAGATTTGCATCGATCTCTTTGCCAAGCTGTATCCCACAGTCTGAAATAAAAAATAAAAAGGGAGTCTTGCTGTGGGGTAATCACCGAGATTGGTATGTCAGAGTTAGGTGGTCATGCTTATCTGAAAAGCTGTAACTCCATTCCCTAATGACAGATTTAGATCGCAGAGTTTGTGTTGGTTGATGAAAAACAAGTTCCATTTTGAAGTCACACCATGAAATTTTGCTTTCAACCAGCAGAAAAGGCTGCCCAGAGAATCGATTCTCTTCTACGCAGCAAGCTCATGTAGCAAGTGAGTAGCTCTCTTATCTCTACATAGGTTTTATCAATTTATCATGTATACACACTGATAAGTTGGCAGTTTAACATTAGCAGAAACAGAAGGTCGTTACAGGACAGGAAAGGAGATCAGTACATGTACTAAAAGATACGGGAGTGTATAGACATCATCCGAATGTTTTTGTCCTAAAAATCATCCAAACTTTAGACCGTACGATCAAAACACACATCCGTAGGATCAACCCACCTCGAATTCAGGGGGTGTGTGCATCGATCTGAAAGCAAATCTAGTGGTCCAGAATTTGGATGATGGTTACTAAAGAAAACATCCGGATGAAACTTATCAAAACCCAAAAGATACATCGACGAATCTACCAACATTCAACAAACACTGATGTTTCAGTGGCCCAACCATAGATTGACTTGTCTACTCGACTACCTAAATACCACTAATTTTCACATGAAAATCACCGACCAAGAACTGAGATTGGCAAGTGGCTTTGGCATTTGTAGGCACAATACTGGGACTAGTTTTTTTTTTGTTGTTGCTTGTATTAGCTGGGCACAATCACTGCAGGCCAGACCGTTGTTTTGATAACGTTGAAGGTACAGCGGTTGCCTTCTTTTACCTTGTCGTCCCGGCAAAACCTTCTCCAACCTGGTCCATTTATGTAGCCGTAGGTGTTGGCGGCTTTGAAAGCTACCGGCCAAGATCTTGTGCTTTCCATGGATGTCTTCAGTGCGATTGTACATGCTTCTAGAAGACCAACTGAAGAGCAAAAGGTCCCTTTCATAGCGTGCATTGTTGCTGCACTCTCAGACTTGATAGTGCTGAGGCCTAATGGTGCTCCAAAGGTGAGTTGGAAGAGAAAATGGCTCCCCCGCCCTGCCTCCCAAGCCCTCCCCTCTTCGCTCCGGGCATCCCGCCCAACGGCGGCCACTTCACCGCTTTTCCTCGCCCTGAGATCCTTTCCGCCGTGCCCGTCCCACCCACCCTAGAGGTCCTTCCCACCTCCCCCCCTTCCACCGCCAAATCCCTAGCCTCCCAGTCGCCAGATCTGCCAGATCGCTTGTTTCTGCCGTCGCCTGAGGATAGGATCTCTTGGGGTTCGGATGATGAAGATGTTCCCAGTCCGGTCGTCCCCCACTCCAGGGTCTCGCAGCTCGAGCCCGTCTCGGGCCAGAGGGGCCTGGTTCCTTCTGGCACCGGCTCTAAGCAGTCTTCACCTAACTCCCCGCAAGGGAAGTTACTTCCCTCAGCTGCCGCATTGAAGCCCTCTGGTGCGCGTCCCATCGAGCTCCTAAGGAAGTCTCGCCCCCTGCCGGCTGCCAGCGACTCCCAAATCCCTTCAGATCCGGCTGCCAGCAGAGTTAAGGCGCTGCCTCCAGAAATCACAACAAAAGATTTGCAGCAGAGACTACTTCCTTCCGTGTGTGCTGTCGTGCCTCCCCCAGAGCCGGTACCGGAATTGATTGCTAGTTGGACTGAAGTTCGAAGAAAGCGCTTCTGGAGAAAGGAGAGGCCAGCCTCGCAGTTTCTCCCTTCCCCCAGACCAAGCGCGCCCGAGCTCTCCTCGCTCTTTAAAGCCCAGACCCGGGGAAGATGCTTTCGCTGCCTTGCTCAGGACCACTTCATCTCTGCCTGTAGGGATCCTCCAAAATGTCTCCTCTGCAGGTCCTCGGGGCATAGAGCTCGTTGGTGTCCCAGGTTTAGTGTTTCCTCGAAGATCACTTCCAAGGGTTCGCCTTGTCTCCCCAGGCCCGCGAAGCAGGACCTACCCCTTCCAATGCAGGCCCCTTCTTCCTTCCCAGGTGACCCGGAGAGAAGGCCAGGGCGGGTTCGTCGATTCCTTCCCTTTTCGGCGGATCTTCTGTCGGCAGAAAGAGATTTCACCAGGTTTGCGGTACAGGTGCTGATCATTGGAGACCATGAGACTAACGTCCGTCAAGTGCAAAGGCGTCTTGCAGAGCATTACCGCATGAACTTGGATGATTTCAACGTTGCAGCTAACACAGATAGATCGTATTTTGTGCGATGCAGCTCTTTCGAGCTGAAGACGGCTATGCTGGATGACCCTAGATTCACAGCAGATGACATAGACTTCATGGTTTTACGGTGGACTCGGTTTGTGCAGGCTGAAGCCGCACAGCCGCGCTTTAAAGCAAGAGTGTGCATTGAAGGACTCCCCCGGCATGCCTGGACCATTCAAGCGGCCTCCGCGCTCCTCAATGAAGCAGGAGTGGTCCTTCAGGCAGTGGTTGAGCCGTCAACAGAGTACGAGTCGGCATGTCTGTGCCTGTGGCTCTGGACAGAGGACCTCAACCTCATTCCTAAGACTGGCACCATTTGCATTCAGGAGCTCTATGCTATTGAACCGTCCTCAGGCCACTTCCCAGAGCTAGATATTCACTCTCCGCCTCCTGATCAAAGGTCTCCACCTAAGCTGCTGACGTATAAAGTGATCCTCCACATTGTGCAGGTTCTAGACTTCGATCCACCAGGTGACAGTGGGTCTCCGGGTCTTGGGCTTAGCCCCGGCCACAGCGACGTCAGCGGAGAAATGTCCGCTGCCTCTTCCAACGAGGAGTGGCCGCGTAGACATTTCTGCCCGTGGAAGCTGGGCTCTGTTGACGGGGCGAGGCCGCCTTGCAGCTCTCTTCAGGATCGCCTCGACTTTCGTCAGAGGGAAAGATCTCCCCCACTGGACCTTGTCCGCAGGAGGGCCTCGGGGTGGGACGTGCCTCCCCTGGGTGGCCGTCGTGCAGGGAACCAGCTTGGTGGCTCTAGAAGGCCTTGTCAAAGCTCTCAGACGGCCAGAAGGGAGACCAGCTCCAGGGAACAGGTAAAGACGCTTAACCAGATGTTCTCTATTAACTGCCAGGTTTCCGGCTCACAGGGTTTGCGGGCAGGGAGACTGCACAGCAAGAGTCCAGTGGTTTCGCCTTGCAGAGATGGGCGCGTCAGGGATAGAACTAGATCGCCACCTCAGAGAAAGCTCCTGGCTGAGGACCCCGTCCTTTGCCTGAGTCCTGTTCGAGTCCCAGTAGTCTGCTCCCCGCTTGCTTTTGCTCCTAACCCCTTTATCTCCTCTTGTGCCAAAGTCTCCACTCCTGCGGGTTAGTCCCCTCCAGGGGACTTGCAGTTGAAATCCGTTGGCCATGAAGTTGCTCCTCTCTCTCAAAGGTTTGACCCGATGACTGAGGAGTCCTTGCATGCTTCTCAGGAGCGCGGCAGCCAGCCTGTGGCCCAAGTGCTTCAATCTCAAGGCTCAATTGCTTTTCTCAACTCGATAGCTGCAAGCCTGCCTAATCCGCTGCTGCCGGACCCAAAGCCACAGATTGCCACTTGCAAACCCCACAGGTTCACTTTTCAGCGTCGTAGCAGCCGCTTAGCAAATAAAACTCTCCCTAGGATGAATGCCACAGAAAAAGCACAATTCCAACTGGCAAAGAAATTGGGTATTGTGTCAGATAACTCCACCCCGGGCGATTTTGACTTGCGCAGGTACCTCGACGCCTTCCAGAAGCCGCTTACCCAGGAGACCCTGAAGGCGTTCGCCCAGCTGGCAGGAATACAGGAAGGAGTCGATCTAGCCGACGCAACAGGGGCGACTAGCTGGGAGGTCCAGCCGGCTTGATCAGCAGCTGCTAGTGGACTGCTTTGTTCAAGGATGTTGGTGTGTGCTTTGTGTGTATTGGTTAGGATCTTCGTTTGCGGCCTGGTGCTGTCAAGCAGGGGTGCGTTGTCCTTCAGTCTTTTGCTTTTGTTTAGAAGGTCACCTTGTACCCCTCCCTGTCGTTGTGGCTTTAGAATCAGCCTGGTGCTTTTGCTGTACTCCATCATGTGCAACATCTTGAGCGGTGGAATGTTGTCAAAATTGTCTTTCTCCTCTTTTTCGCCTAATGCTTCTCGCTCCTTTGTGGGTGGAGATTTGCTTGCCTCTGCTTGGGGCTTGTTTCAGCTCCTCTGCCCAGGAAAAGAAATCAAGCTGGCTTTGTCTATTCACAGGTTCAGGTTCAGGTTGCAGGTTTGGCCACATCATGGAACTTGATTGTCGCGTGCTCTGTTGGAATGTTAGGGGGCTCAATGTGCCTGCTAGGAGATCGGTTGTCAGGGAGCTGGTCAAAGATACAAGGGCAATGGTGGTCTGTTTGCAAGAAACCAAGCTTCAATCCATTGAAGCCAACTTGGTGAAGGACATTCTAGGGCCTGACTTCAGTCATAATTTCGCTTTCCTCCCAGCAGAAGGAACAAGAGGAGGGATTCTCCTAGCCTGCTCGGATAGGTGTTTCACCATGTCGCAAGTCTCCCTTTCTGAGCATTCTGTGTCGGCAACCTTCACTAGTCATTCTACAGGTTCTTCCTGGTCTTGCACAGGAGTGTATGGGCCTCAATCGGAAAGCGAAAAATTGCTATTCCTTCAAGAGTTAGTACAGGTTAAGGGCACCATGCTCCTGGAATGGGTCTTATTGGGAGACTTCAACATGATTTACCAAGCCCAAGATAAAAGCAATGGGAACTCTAACAGGCGTTTAATGCAGGCTTTCAGAGACATGTTAAATGCAAACCATTTGAAAGAACTAGATCTGTCCGGAAGATGCTTCACCTGGTCGAGCAGAACAAGCAACCCCGTTCAAACCAGAATTGACCGTTTTTTCGTTACTCAAGATTGGGAAATAATCCACCCCAACTGCAAGCTGCAGGCTCTCTCCTCCCTAATTTCCGATCACTGCCCCCTACTCCTTTTCACTACTCCGGTGGAAAAGGCTAGGATGTTCAGGTTTGAAGCTTTCTGGCCAAGACTGCCAAATTTTGCTCAGGTGGTGCATTCGGCTTGGACAAAGCCAGTCCAAGCTTTGGAGGCTTGTCGGCGTTTTCATATCAAGCTGTCAAGAACAGCCAGAGCACTCAAATTGTGGAGCCGTCAAATCGTTGGAGATCTTAAACTGCAATTGGCAATAGCGGCAGAACTCATATTGCAGCTGGATAGGGCGCAGGAAAGCAGATCCCTGATTCAAGAAGAAGTCCAACTTTATAAGAAGTTGAAATGTAGGGTTCTAGGTCTTGCTGCAGTTCAAAGGCTCAGGTACAAGCAGAGATCGAGGCTTACTTACATCAAAGAAGGGGATGCAAACACAAAATTTTTCCATATCAAAGTAGCTGCCCGGAGGAGGAAAAAGCACATTTCCTCTCTGCAGACCGAACTTGGTGTGATCACGAATAGGGAAGAGATACAGGAAGAGGTTTCCAGTCATTTTGAAGAGTTGCTAGGCTCGCTGCACAAGAGAGCTTGCACTCTTAACTGGGCGTGCCTTGAGAGCACACCACTTGATCTCCACAGCTTGGAAGAGCCGTTCAGTCTGCAGGAGGTCAAGGAGGTAGTTTTCTCACTTCCAACAGTTAAAGCCCCAGGTCCAGATGGTTTCATAGGGGTGTTTTACAGGTCCTGTTGGACCACAATTAAGGAAGATCTTATGAAGGTCATTCAGCACTTCCATAGCCTAAAAGGAGGACAGTTGCAATTGCTTAACCAAGCGCACATTGTGCTAATCCCAAAAAAACAAGATTGCCTTGCTGTCACTGACTACAGGCCAATTAGCTTAATTCATAGTGTGGGGCAAAATCATTTCCAAGCTGCTAGCCAACAGATTGGCGCCTCACCTTCAGTCTCTCATCTCAGCCAATCAAAATGCTTTCATCAGGAACAGGTCCATTCATGACAGTTTCCTTGTCACTAAAAATCTGATCACGGAGCTACATGCAAAAAAAGTGCCGTCCATCTTTATCAAATTGGACATCGCCAAGGCCTTTGACTCCCTCAGTTGGGAATATTTGCTAGAAGTGTTGACCTTCTTCGGTTTTGGACAACGCTGGCGAAATTGGATTGCTCTAATTCTGGCGGCCTCTTCGTCAAAGGTTTTATTCAATGGGAGTCCAGGTAGATCATTGTTGCATAGGAGAGGGCTTAGGCAGGGGGATCCAATTTCACCAATGCTCTTC
The DNA here is from genome assembly GCA_036346355.1 of Rhipidocladum racemiflorum. Lineage (NCBI taxonomy): Eukaryota > Viridiplantae > Streptophyta > Magnoliopsida > Poales > Poaceae > Rhipidocladum > Rhipidocladum racemiflorum. The sequence continues at coordinate 6,215,529 of CM070580.1, read as the reverse complement.
ATATTGGCTTTGGAACCCCTACAACGGTTAATTCGTTTGGCCTCGCAAGAACTTCTTTTGAAGCCAATAGGCCACAAACCAGCTCACTTGTGCACCTCAATGTTTGCTGATGACGTTGCCCTTTTCATTAACCCGGATCCGGAGGAGGCGAGGCTCTTGCATGGGCTTTTACAGGTCTTCGGGGAGGCCACAGGTTTAAAAGTCAACCTTCTTAAAACTGAACTCCTCCCAATTCGGTGTGAAGGTCTTGACCTTCAACTGATTATCCAGGAGTTCCCCGGTGTGCTAAAAGAGTTCCCTATCAGGTACCTGGGGCTACCAATCAGGCCAACGGCTCTCAAGCGTCAATATTGGCAACCTCTAATTGATAAGGTTGCAAACAGGTTGGCGGGTTGGAAGGGCTCCCTCCTCTCCAAGGCTGGAAGACTCATTCTGGTGGACGCGGTTCTGTCGGCACTTCCAACTTACTACCTTACTGTTTACCCCCCTTCGGCTTGGGCCTGCAAGCAGATTGACAGGCTTCGGCGCAATTTCCTATGGAGAGGCGATCTAGAGTGCAAAGGAGGACATTGCCTAGTCAACTGGAAGAAAACCTGCAGGCCAAAAATTTTAGGTGGTTTGGGCATCAAGAATTTCCAAAGGTTCAGCAGGGCACTCAGGCTAAGATGGCTCTGGTACACTTGGAGGGAACCAACAAGACTTTGGCATGGCACAGGAGTTCCTTGTAACGAGGAGGACATGGCATTGTTCAATGCCAGCACCTCGATTCTCTTAGGAAACGGGATGACAGCTAGGTTTTGGACCTCAAACTGGCTTCTTGGTTCCGCACCCATGAAAATTGCGCCTCATTGTTACAGCCTAGTCCGAAGAAAAAATTTCTCGGTGAAACAGGAACTGACAAACAACAATTGGATGATTCAGCTCCGAAGGATTGAGACTGGGCAACAACTACAGGAGTTCTTTACACTTTGGAGTATGCTACAGGAGATTCAACTGCAACCGGAGGTCCAGGATTCGATCACCTGGCGTTGGACAAATGATGGTATCTACACAACAAGGTCCGCTTACAGGACGCAGTTTGTAGGGTCTTTGTTTGACCCTCACTCTGCGATAATTTGGAAGGCAAAAACGCAGAATAAGTGTAAATTCTTCGCCTGGCTTCTAATCCAAAATAGGCTACAGACTGCTGACAACCTGGTGCAAAGAGGCTGGCCTTGCACTACGGTTTGCTGCCTTTGTGGTTCAGGGGAGGACGAGGCCAAGCATCTCATGGTAACCTGTCCTTTTGCAAAGCAAGCGTGGTCTGCGCTTTTCAGGAAATTGCAGCTGGTGCCTTTGATGAGACATGTGTCAGGGACGGCCGTGTCAATTTCTGACTGGTGGCAAAATCTTCTAAGAAAAGTTCCAAAAGAGCGGCGCAGGACCTTGGCTGGAAATATCATCTTTGCGTTCTGGAACATTTGGAAAGAGAGAAATGCGCGTATCTTCAATAGTTGTTACTCGCCGGTGTCTGATGTTGTCCAGAAAACTCTTACTGACATTGTAAATTTCAATTTAGCGGTGAGGTCCGCCCGGCAGTTGTAGCTTTTCGGGCTGTCAGGGACCCGTCGTGGAGTTGGGTGCCGCCTTTTTCTTCCCTTCTTTTGTTTTCTCTTTGTACGAGACTTGGTTTCTTTCCCTAACTTAATAGATTTGGCAGAGCTCCTGCCTTTCATTCAAAAAAAATAGCGTGCATTGTTAGCACAATTTGCAGAAATGTTAAACACCATGTTACCTCCAGGCACCCATTCTGCAGGAACACCTCAACTTTAAACACCATGTTACCTCCATACCGGAACAGCAGGATGTTCCCTTCGGAGAGATCATGAGCCGTAAGAAACCGCGCCCAGCCTTCTCCTGATAGCACCTCCGATTGATCTCGATCTGGTTCGATTCGACAGAACTTGCCGGGAGGGCTAAAAATCATGGTGTTTTGGCCGCTTGGGCAACTTTCAGTCAAGTGCTGCTACACAAACCCATGAGGGATTTTCTGAAAGAGCATTGACAGCAAAATGAAGCAGCACACACACACACACACGACTACGTGAGCTTGCTAAGTCAATAGATAATTAATAGTATAATACCAGGTGTATTGTCAGAAGAGAGAAGCAAGTATATATAGTGTGGTCGCCATCTTTTCCAGGTCTTCCGGTTGAAGTAACTTGATGATCCGAGGCCTATTCATGTATGTCACACCTAGGCAGCCCACCATACACAAATTGTTGAAGAAGCTACAGGTTATTCAAATTAAAAAAATTATTTTCGTTGCGGAAAAAAAAGAGAGCTCAAATGTTACCTCGTAGTACAAATGAAACACGATGTATGCAGTTCTGCATAGACGCATCATCCATAGCACCCTTTCGCCTTTGTGACGCGAGGAGCGTTGGAGTTTATGGACTGGTTGACATCAAAATTTGGCGTTTTTGGTCGAGTGATTGGTTCGGTAATTTTAAGTTAATTTAGAAAAAAGATTGGATATAGATATGAGGTCAAAGATGACTCTCGGTTTTTTGGTAAAAGATTTATTTTGAGATTGAAGTTTTTTGGTAAAAGATTTATTTTGAGATTGAAGCTAACACGTACTTTTACTGGAGTTGGAGAAGGATACGATCGGTCTAAACGCTATAAAAAGATCGATGAGCAAGAGAAGGGGGGCAGCCAATCAATCAAACAACTTACATCTATTTTATTTACTTTCCGTCTACTAGGAGTAGTTTTTTAGACTTGTAATCTTTTTTTTTAATTCATCTTGATCAATAAAGTTACGCATCGCCGATTATTGATTTCATTGACTTAAGCCGCCTAGGTCTTCTTTTTCTTCGATCTTATTGTGCGTCGCCTTTTTCGGAAGAAAAAAAAACCCTACCTTTATCCTTGTCCAGTCAATCTAACCAGGTAGATTAGAATTACCAATTACCTTTTATCTAATCGGCTTGAACAGCTAGTTAGATTAGATCGTTACTGGAAAAATACTTATCGGCTTAAGGGCCGGTTGAATTAAAACTTCTTCTTACCGATTGCAGGATCAAATCAGTTGGCACATCCGCACCCAGAAATAAACACGATATTTGCATGTATTGATTATCGATTAACCCCTCTTCATGTTTTTTGGCGTCAATATACTTTTGGCATGCCCGGTGGGACCGATTGGTGCATCAACTACAATGTCTTCTACAGGAAAGTCGATCTCGCCGTTCGATATCAATCCTGAAGCGATAATCGTCTCAACGTTAGACGATTTAACGCTTGAGTAGAAAGGAAAGGAAAAGAAAGACAACAAACTGGATAGCAGTGCATCGCAGACTTTCAAGGCTTCCCCAATGGTGTCCCTTACAATGTTTAATTTACGAACTGAGTGTCGCTAGCCTAAGCAAAGCAACAAATAAAAAGCAATTTAGAGCTAGAATCAACGACTATAGCATATATCACAGGCTATCCAAAGATAGCAGCACTCGCATGACAGGGAACAGCAAGAGCAACTATCCATCTTAATGTACATTGGAGAACTGAACAGATGGGTAGACTGTGCTGATAGGAACTTCACAAGTTGCTTTGTTGTGACCATAACCCTTACACCTGCTGCAGCGCACCGCCCTTTTAATTGTGATTCGTGGATCAGCTGGCTTCTCTTTTGGCCTGCCAACCCGTCGGCGGGTTCGTATCGGACATGGATATGTATGTCACTCCACTCTGAGATGGATCATATAATGTACGTAGCAGGAGGCAGAATAACATCAGGTATTGGATTTATCGACATTGAGTAGGTCAAGCGGTAGCATTCCGTCATGAAATACTTCACACAGTAGTCATATGCATATTGCCCAGTGCGCTCAAATACTGCAATTGCATGCATGCATGGCAACCCAGAAACATGCCACTTAATTACGGCAGGTGCATTCCCATGTGTCAATGTTGGCAACATTAACCGAGTCATCGCACACCTTAAACACATTACCATTCCCATCACTTTCTGTGGGGATGACGTTGAGTGTGTGGGCTTTGCTCACTTCTTCCTGAAATTTCTGATTAGCTGCAGGTGTTAATACCTCAGTCCATGCATTGAAAGACTCCCTGCGTGTGTACATCATCGATCTCCATGAGCTTGCATCTTATCGTGTCCACCAACTGCACAACTGAAAGCTCATACCCGGCCGGGATCCACTCAACAACAGTGCTAGAAATATTGCATGAATACTGGCCATGCCGTGTCCCCTTGAAAAAGGCATCTGACCACCGCTCAGGTTTGATATCCAAAAGCCATTCAGCAAGCTTGTCAGATTTACCTTTGATTAGCTCAATATACTGATTGAACTCATCAACTCTGCATGAATATATGGCCTTCTTAAGATGCTCAACCATGGTATCTCTTACTTCTTCAGTCCATGCATCATCTAATTGCGTCTTAAATTCTTCAGTAGGATACTCGACACAGTATCCATGGTGACTGCCAGGAAAAACCAAAGGTACTTCATCCCACAGTCCATTTTCTCCATTTGATATGAATGTTATGGCACGAGATCCTGACAATGAAGATTTTAGTTGCTTGAGAAACCAATGCCAATTGTCACTGCTAGCTCTCATCATCCACTACAGCGAATGCAACTGGGAACACATCACCTTCGCCATCAATCGAAGTAGCAGCCAGTAGCTTCCAGTTCTTGTTTGGTTTTGCAGATTTTTTTTTTTTGAAGATAATGGCAGGAGCTCTGCCTAATCAATTAAGAAGAAGAAAGCAAGTCCAAGCACAGTATTAAAACGACAAGTCTAAACCAACCGCAGAGAGGGGAGACGTGCGCCAACAGCGCGCACCAAACAAACACACACACCTAGATTAATTTCTTTGTGGCAATAGCGAACTCTGTCAGATCTAGGTGTGCTCGCTGCACCACGGTGAGAATTGGGTTGGACGTGTCTTGGAAAATGCGAGCGTTGCGCTCTTTCCAGATGTTCCACCAACCTACCAATATCGCCCCTTCGATCTTGTGTCGTACCTGCTGTGCTGGAGTCGAACATAGCACTAACCACCCTTCTTCCACGGAAGCTGCATTGGCGAGGAGGTTGGAGGATGGCACACCATATCCGATTAAGGGGAGGAGCATCTGCCAGAAGGTTATGGCGAAATGACAAGTAATCATGAGATGGATTACTGTCTCCGAATGAGTGTTACAAAGCCGACAGGCCGGTTGGTGAGGCCATCCTCGCCGCGCTAAGTTATCCCCTGTCAGGATGCTGTTACGGAGTAGGAGCCAAGCAAAAATTTTGCACTTGTTTTCCGCTTTCGCTTTCCACACTGCCGCATAATTCCTTTCCGCGAAGGACCCTATGAACTGCGCCTTGTACGCTGATTTAGCTGAGTATGCTCCATCTGAAGACCAACGCCAGAGGATTTCATCTTTAATTCCTTGTTGCAGGTGAACCTGTTGAAGCATTTGCCAAAGGTTAAGGAATTCAGCTAGCGGTTGATTAGTATGGATTTTCCTAAGCGGAATCATCCAAGCATTGTTGGTTAGCTCCTGAGACACCGAATTGTTTCTTTTTTTGACCAACCGGTAACATGAAGGGGCGATTTTCATCGGCGCCTTGCCTTGTAACCAATTCGAAGTCCAGAACTTCGCTGTCATTCCGAATGGTTTTGTAGATATTACATCAAGAAAAAGGAGTGGCCTGCACCCGTGCTCAAAACCATGAAGCGATGCATGGAATGCAACAAAGAAACGGAATTTTGAATCTTCGAAAGCCACTACTGTTGCCACACTTCCAGGATTTGTCTCTACAATCCTTTCGCAAAACCAAGGTAGCTGACTACATGCCACATCGCAATTGATCTTCCACGCCAATCCTCTCGGTCTGTACTTAGGGCTATCACGTAACTTTTCTTTTATAACACTAGCAACCCATCTTTGAGATGCCAAACGATGACTTTTGACTGTATCTGATTCACAGGTGTGGCTTTCAGATATTTTCTTGATCATGAATTCTTTCTTGGCAGGCGACTTAGAAGCATGTATTCGCCATGGGCAATCTTGACCAGTACATTCCGCAGTCACACGAGATGAGTCATTTTACAAATCTGTAATGGAATCTATGTGCAATGGCATACTTATGCAAGGCATCAAGGAAATCCTTAGGACCTTCAAACACTTGACCGACACCAGTGATCACATCCTTCCAACTGGCACAGACCTTTTGTCTCTTAGACCCATCCTGAGTCAGCATCTGCAGTGAATTCCCCACCTAGTTGAAGTACAGCCACGATTTGTCTCATATTTGAGCATTTTAAAGATTATAGGACTTTTCCAACAAAACAATCTATCTCAAGGCTTTGATGAGCAGGCCCAGGGGTAGATCCAGGTCCCGAGCAGAGTAGGCTGTAGCACGGGGGCTGGTACCGAAAGCTTACTAAAATTCTACGAAAAATCATTGAAAATAGATATTTAATCTAAGATTAGTTGGCCCAGCCCCGGACTAGCTCCGCCCCCTGATCGGGCCCTCATATTTTTTGTTGGAAAATCCATATGAGGGTCCTCGCAGCCCCGGGGGGAAGTGGCGTCGGCTCAGCCCAGCAGGAGGCCGCGGCGTTTTCTGGGCTGAACCGCGCGGCCTGGCACGGTGGATCTCGCTCGTCGCTCCGCGCCAGCCGACGAGGGCTGCGTCGGTGGAATCTATTTTTATTTAATATTTATTTTAAATCATTTTTTCAAATCTAATCGATGGAAACACAAAATTGCAAAAATAGGCACCCGTCGCCCCAATATGGCGATCGCTATATTAGGCGATAGGTACCTGGATGCAAAATATGTTGGTAAATTTACTCCTTCATGTGTTCATTTTTACAAGTGCTTTTTTTACATACAGGTACCTATCGCCCCAATATGGGGCGATCGCCCCATATTGGGGCGACGGGTGCCTATTTTTGCAATTTTGTGTTTCCATCGATTAGATTTGAAAAAAAGATTTAAAATAAATATTAAATAACAAAAAATTCGCGTCGGTGCGGGCCGAGCAAACGAGAGTTCGACGCGGAGAGTGGGCCGCCGTCTGCGGCGCGTGGGATCGGTGCGGCGTACGTCGGATGGAGTCGTAGGGTGAGTGTGGCTGACAGATAAATGCTCGCTTTTGACATCGCGCAAAAATTGTAGTCACGTACGCGGCGACGACACGGCACGACCGCAAGGTGATCGATCAAACCGGGCCACGCCATCATACAACACGATCGACGTCGATGGAGGTCGAAAGGAAGAGGAAATCTTGAGCTTGATGCTTGACGCGCGCTTGCTTTTTTCCTTCTTTCTTCTTGCGTGCGCAGCACCAAACAGCAATGACAACCGTACGTGCTCGGTGCTCTCCCAAGCGGCAGCGAGGTAATCAGCAGGAAATCAAGGTAGCTGATCGGAGAACGAGTAATTCTCACCAGCCGAACCGCAGCACAATCTCTTCTACATCTACTACTCTCGGCGCATGCAATCAGCTGTAATTAAGATAAAAGGGATTAAGCTGAAGCAAATTTCATTTCAAATATATATGTGCTGTATTTATGATATTACAAAAATAATTATTGATTTTTTTCTAGTTCCGCCGCTGAAGTCAGGACGAAATTAAATCTAGGAGGGAATTCGCAGAACAAATAATCATTGGGTAGGAAAGATAAAAATACATACACGATACTTACGGCCATATCCCCCACTAAACCGGTCGTTGCAATGCTACGAGGGACACTAAAAAATGGTGGACAATCCTGGAATGTGTACTAGGGACGCTTAGGCTGAAGCCGGTGCGCTGGCCGCTCGACGTGCTACGATGGTGCACATCAGCACATCCAGTAAATAACACTATCTGACCATCAAACTATGGCGATTTTTCTGAATGCAAAATCCTAGCCTTTTTATGCGGCTGTACAACCAACTCAGCACCAACTCCGACTCCAATCAACCTGACCTGCAGTTTGGGAATAGAAGCCAACGTCGTGGTAGCTCTTGGGCTGTATCACTTGCCGAGTTGCCGCCCTTGTGACCAAGTGCCAACGATCGAGACTGCCCCTTTCCACCAAAAAAAATGACCTCGGTAGGTGGATTTTCATGGTATTAAAAGAAAAAATATGATCTCCCACCACTGCCCATTTAGGCGTAGTAAGTACGTTTAATATACTGTACAGGTTAAATTTAATTATCAACGGTCCTAACTTCACTGTAGCAAAAGAAAGGCACTCGATTTCCACACCTTTATTTTTTAGTCTTAAAAACAGCTTTTGATTTTTGAAAAAAAATGTTAAAACATACTACAACTTTTTTTTGTAACTTATTAAAGTGGTGGTGTCTGGAGAAAATTTAAGTGTTTTCTTGCTAAATACTAGTATTTAAATTTTGAGCCTTTAGATATAGATCCATTGGATAAAATTAATTTTCCTCATCTCCTCCCGTTCGAGTATAATTTTGTAAAGGAGTACTCAATTTTTTATATATTGGATGCATATATGTCTGTATCCACTAGTTTGCTCTTTAGTTATTAGCATGCGATGTGATACATAGAGGGATTCTCTAGTACATATTGTTATTTTCTGCGTAGCCTTTTAAATCAATTATATACTGGTTTTACATAAATTACATTATGTAAAAAATAATGTAACAATTTATAAAAAAAAAACCAATAAGGAGCACAACAAACAAAAACTCTGCTTGTTTGTTTATGTTACAACTCCTGATGACCGTAAACAAATTGATTATCCCCTTATCATATTATTCACCCTGAGGAAAGACTCACAAAATCAAAATGATAAAGCATAGTGTGGATTACAAAGTGACACACGATTAAAAAATTAAATATTCACAAATTAAAAATTTTTGAGTAACATTTGGCAAACACCCTTATTGAAAATAAGTGTGGGTATTCGGTTTTTCGGTCTAATTGGTTCTGTCCATTCGGTTTTTAAATATTTCGGTTTTTGAAAAACACCAACTGAATTTGTCTGAACAAAAAGAAAAACCGAATTGAATTAACATAAATATTTCGGTTCGGTTTTCGGTTAACCAAATTTGGTTTCCACAAGATTACATAGCAGGGTGGAGTACTACATAAACCATTGAGCAATAAGGGAACCAATACAACTCAGATCTGGAATTTTATGAGGAGGTGGAGTTCAACCTCGCCAGCCGAAGGAAGCGCAGAGCAGTCAGACTGTCAGAGGGAGTTTAGGAGGAGGGAGGCTGCGTGTGGGGATGGTGCCAGCGTGGCAGTGCTTAGGGACAGACGACAGGGGAACAGATGGACTCGAGACGGCATCGCGGGAGGAGTCATTGGCGGTAGAGACCAAGGCACCGGGGGAGACAACGGGTCGAGGTGTCAGCTGCAGCGACATAGATTGAGGCGTCGGCAGCAGAGATCGAGGCAGAGGGGATTCGATGTAGAGCTCGGCTCGAGAAATGGCCGAATGGGGGCGATTCGACCTAAGAGGTGGGAAATTTTGTGTAACGTGTGATTGGTTATTCGGGTTTTTTGTGTTGTTCGGTTTTCGAAATGAAAAAAATCAAACCGAAAACCGAATAGTATCAAAATAAAACAAAAATATAAATCGAACGACAAAAAACCGATTTTCGCAATTAAGGTCCGATTCAATTTTTCAGTTTCGGTGAAATAATGCCCACACCTAATTAAAGGTACAACTTGATTTTACTACACGTACCCCTAATTGAAACGGTACAACTTCATTCTACTGCACCAACAAATTAAGTAGTACTGGTAGTACTAGTACTCTACCTGCTAAGCACACAAGAGGACAAGAAACACCTTTTTAGTAAAGTCCTTGGCACAATAGCACGTCTAGAAGCCACTCTCAGCAGGATTGGAACGTGCAACACGAAAGATCAAGCAATACAGATGTGTGAAAGACGCATTTCACATATATACATACGATGTACATATGTGATATGTGGTAGCGTGCGCATGTTTTTCTTGCAACCGAAAAAAGTTACTTACGGCGCTCCATCGCACTCAGCCGAGCGATTTTGCGTCCATCGATCCTTTTCATCTCGCTTTCGTGGAAGACGCGATGCCTGGCCAACACCGTACACATCACATCGCCAGCCACACAAGCCAATCACCACCCAAGTGCCGCACCTGAATACCTGATACGGTGATGGGCCGTGCACGTTTATCACGTCAAAAAATCCTGCCGGAAATCGAACGAAACGGTCTTGCGAAATGGCACGCATCAACCAAAGCTATCGGCCTAATGTGTTTGGCTAATGGGATGGGGTTGGATGAGATAGGATGGTTATATATCATTTGGTTTTGTTATTTTAGGCGAATGGAATGGTTCAGTATCTATAGGGAATATTTCTCAAGTTTGTATCACTCGATCAGGATAGAATAGTTCTATACTAAACGCATAAATAATTTTTTTTTCTTGAACTATACCATTTATATATCACTTGATTCAAACAGCCAAATACACTATTAATGTTGACCTCATCATATCCGCGGCGCAGTCGGTCGAACGTGACAGGAATGTGTGGTGCGATTCATCACTTGCCTTGCGTAGTGCTGCCGGTCGATCGAGCCACCGCATCGCAGCGACCGATCGAATCGTCGTGAAAGTGACGGCCTCTTGGATTTTTGTCAAAGATGGAGCACCGAGAGCTGCTTCTTTTCGCCGTACGCAACAGACCGTGGAATTGTCAAGTGTTGCCACCAGCCACCCTGGGCAGGAACACCATGCATGTATCTTGCGACGTAATGTGCGTGAGTGTTTCAACAGGAACGTACCGTGGTCGTGGTGTTCTCGTCCCAGCCGTTCCTTCCCAGACTCGACAATGTTCGATTTTTTAGGGCATAAGACGGTGTACACAATCTACCCACAGCACACTTACGCACTATACATGTACGTACATAGTATTCTACACACGATAAAAAAAAAAGTAAATACTACATATGTTGAACCAAGGGTTGGAACGCAGGCGAGAGGTCCTCATTCAACAAATCTTCGATTAATTGGGTACAGGGAATTGCATTAGCTAGCGTTCACTCGATTAATTGGGTACTTACACCTATATATATATATGTAGAGTCCATACTCCGCAGCTGCTGTATCCGAAAAACACAGGTTGTTGTATATATAGTTGTATACATCCTTTTTCCGCTTCGAGAGGACAAGTTCAGATGTATGAACGCGTGAATTTATCCCTGGATCAGAGGGCTCCTCCTCTTTCCTCTTTCCTTTGCTTCTAATCTCCTATTGGAGAGGAATGAGGATACAGAGATCTCTGTTCACCCATGTCTGTCCTGTTCAGAACAACACACAACTTATTCTTGTTGTACTGCTGGCAGGGATATATATAACAGTTCCTGGCAAAGTGAAGTGAGAATCGAATCCAGGAGACCTCATCAACTTTAATTTCGGACGAACTAAGAGTCGGACATAGTAATATTAAGCTCCACCAAATTCTTGGAGTTGGTGGAGCTAGGTATTCCTAGCTCCACCAAATTCGTGGAGCTGGAGCTGCGGGTATATTAAGAATGTTTAGGTGAGTCATATTGTTTATATTTTAGAATAAAATTATAAACTTAAGTCACTTTATTTCAGTCTACAAGTTTCAGCTCTGAGGTGGAGCTGGGATCTGGAGCTCTGCCAAACAGGGCCTAATTCTACTTTCGGAAGAACTCAAGAGCCACTAACTAGCTCGCTCTCTCTCTCTCTCTCTCTAAAAGAGAGCTACTAGCGTTAAGCATCCGGATTATGCTTGTTCTTCCATGATGGTTAGGCTAAACTTAAGCATCCGGTTTAACTTTAATAAAGTCATGCTTAACACCATTAGCAGCAGCCAATTGATCAGTGCGTGCGCCCGTGTCCCAAAGAAGCCAACTTAATTACTGGCCCCAAACACGTACCGATGCCGCTGGGCCCGCGCGAGTGGACCCGATGCGTGACGGTCAAAAGGCTCAAAACTACTGGCATGCACTACACAAATCGACGACGGCGTCTTCGATCTCTCTTCTTCTCCGCGCGTGTGGAACGGCAGCATGGATCGTTCCTGACTTGACTTGGCCTTAAGAGATGGAAACAACTGAGCACCATCGATCGACGCCACCAGGTCGTGCAATATTGACGGTCGTTTCGTGCGCTCGTCTTTTTTTTTCCCCCTTCGCTCTCTCTTTTCTTGCTGTTTGACCTCTATTTTACAAAACAAATTTTACAAAAACGCTCAAACCTATACCTATAGTTTTCTGATTATTTACAAAAAAAACCAGTAGTTTTATAAAATTTATTCTTTCTTTTTTGTTGTCGGTTGAATCCCCAGAGGATATGCACGGTACGCATCATATCTATGAGGAGAAGTTAATTCCAGCTAGCGAAGAAAGGAGGTCCCAGGCCAGCAACGACAGGTGTGTGGCAGCGTGACCGTATTGATCTTCCCAGCTGTGGATGGCGAAACTTATCCATGGATCGAGCGGCTTACGATACAAAGCTCACACGCGCTTGCTTGCCTCCAGACGCACGCATGTACGTGCAGGCGCGTACGCACACGGGGAGCTCGCGTCCAGGCCTACGCTAGCTAGCTGCTTTGCATGCGCGATGGCCTACCAAGCCGCGAGAACTTTCCACGCTGCTTTAGGAATGAATGCGGCGGCTCGGAAACGCGACCATCCAGCTCATTCCCATGCTTCTGACGCATGCATGCACGCGCCTAAGAGCAAGTACAATAGTAAAGCCCACTGCAGGCTAATAGTAAGCTAAAAGCCAGCTTATATAATAACTGTCTCTAAAAGTTGTCTCTAGATGTTGTGCAATAACTACATCTTCTCTCTTGTACATAAATGATTTACCTATGCATCTGTGCAAAGCTGGCTACTAAATAAGAGCCAGCTATCTTCTCTCTCATCGTTTCTCACTCTTCCACATAGACTAATGCTGACATGTACAGGCTAAGAGCTAGCTGACGTGGCCTTATTGTACTTGCTCTAAGTAGGGATAATTTCTGACCGATCCGATAGCGTATTCGAAAAAAATCCGTACCAATGTTATATGTATCTGTATTCGGAAAATCTCATGTAATATGGATTAGGATATGGGAAGAGCAATATCCGATCCGTATCCGAAAAATCTCATGTAATATGGGTTAGGATATGGGAAGAGCAATATCCGATCCGATATCCGATAAATATCCGACTCAATACCCGGTAAATATCCGACCCGATACCCTTGCAATATTGTTCATAATGTGTGTATTTGAATTACACTGCTTGCTAGCTGTATTTTAGATGTTGCGTGTTGGTTATGTGCTATCTGATTAGGCAAGTTGTAATATAATGTGAAACATAGTGATGTTGTGAGCCTGTGATATAATGTGAGCAAATTGTAATATAATTGTACTACTTTCTGGAGCAAGCTCTTATAATTGCACTACAAAACACTTGATTGCAGTTGGATGTGCTACATCATATAAGTGCATATGTTGATTGGAATTGTACTTGGTTGTATATTATTCTTATGTAGGGAATGCAACTATTATTGAATTTGAAACATTTATATGTCTTGAAGGTTCTAGTAAAGTTTTGTGTATGGTTGATTGATCCTAATATACGTGACATATATGGTTTCTGCTTTCACGCATTATCCGACTAACTATTCGTGACCGAGACTAACCGTATCCGAAACGGCTTGTATTCGCTCCGTATTCGTGATCGAAGTAATCCGTATTCGTATTCAAATCCGACCCTGTCCGTATCCGATTATGTATCCGAGAAAAAAATTTGAAATAGGATACGGGATGAACGAAATCCGTCCGTATCCGCTCCATTTGCACCCCTACGCCTAAGGTCACTTCATGCTAGTATTTCTAAAGCTCTCTCTCCAAGATGAGAGAATATATTAAATATATATTTAAATACAACTATATTAAGGTATAATATGTATAAGTTGTATCTAAAGACCAACAAGATTATTTATTGTTGTAAGTGGGAAAAGATTAATTGTAACACATTCTTCTGGGTGGCTAGCACCTCGGTTCTTTCAAATGATACAAATGATTGGATATTTCGCTGAATTTCGGCTAGATTTTGAACCTTGGTCGCAACCTGCCGGCTGCGCCCGTGAGCCGACCGAGCTAAAAGCCCACCCGCCCACTTGTGACCCCTTTGTTCCCGCACGCGGCATGTGAGGCGTGAGCGGTTGCTGGTTCGTATGTAGGGATCCATAGAATTAATTTTTCTATTTGAATTTTCCGAGATCAATTTTTAAATTTATAAATATTTCTATGTTTTTTTGAATTGAAACTTTCCTATTTGAATTTTTTGTTGAAATTTTTTTGATTTCAATTTTAAATCGGAATTTTTCGAACTAAAAGTTTTTTCGATCAAAACTTTCTGGACCGAAAGCTTTTGAATCAAATGTTTTATGAATTGAAATTTTTCGATTTGAAACTTTCTATTTTGAAATTTTTGATTTAAAACTTTTCAAGTTGAAACTTTTTTGATTTGAAACTTGAAACTTTTTTTATTTGAAACTTTCCGAGTTGAAACTTCCAAATTTGAAAAATTTTATTTTTATTTTTTGAGTTTTAAATTTTTAGTTGAATTTTTTAAATTGAAACTTCTTGTTTAATTTTTTTTAAAAGTTTAAATATTAGGTAGAAAAAAAAGGGAAGAGAAAGATGAAGAAGATAATACATAGTATTATAGAAAGATGATTTTAAATTTAAATTTATTAGTTTGAAGTTAATCTCAAAATAGTCATTTCTGTCTGTACATGGTTAGTGTTGTCATCGATCGATCGGAAGGCTAACGTGGTACACCACACAATTAACCATAGGGCAAGGGTCGATCGACATGTCGATCCACTACAACATATCTGGCCATCGGTCGCCACGTCAATCCACTACAACAGATCTGGTCATCAGTACCGGTTTTTGAACCGGTACAGGCCATCCGGGACTGATGTCCATTGGGCATCAGCACCGGTTCCACCAATTGATACTGATGGCACTAGAAATATTTCAAAATATGTCGAGGATGTATAGGAGAAGCGGGACTCGAACCCACAACCTCATGACTCCAGCCTCACCCTTCTAACCAACCCACCCACCATCGCGTACTGATATACATAGAATATGCATTCCTTTCGAACTTTCATGAAATGAGGCATCATTCGTAACACGAACCGGTACTGGTGCACTCATCAGTACCGGTTCGTACTAATGTGACGGCATCAGTATCGGTTCGTGTTACTAACGGTACTAAAAGTCCACTACAGCCCTGTAGCCAATGAAACGGTACTGATGTCACTATCAGTATCGGTTCAAATCCAATCGATAGTGATGTGTCGGTAGTAAAGCCTAATTTTCTAGTAGTGATCGATAACACACACAAAAAACCCTAGTACTAGCAGCTAGCAAGCGGTATTATGGATCACTCAAGGCTCCACTAGATTCTGCGAGACCATATCACGGCTTGTTTCACTGAACCCACATTCTCATCTACGCACCGCTGACTGTATCGTTACTCCTTTAAAGCAATTTGGTTGGATGTACCAGGCTGAATGAGATGGGATGGTACAGGATGGATAGGATGATCCTGGATGGGATGGTACCGGTCGGTCCTGTACCGATCGGTTCAGCTGAATTTGCCGTATCAAACGATACAACATCTTCAAGGAATATTCTAGGAATCTGTACCATCTCATCCCGTACCAGATGGTTCCGTTCAGTAAACCAAACGCATGAACGAGATTAAATCATGTACGGAACGGTTCTTCAACCTGATACAGCAAACCAAACGCATGATACACTATTTGCCTTCCTAACTTGCCTGCGTTTGGTTGGAGGTACGAGGGTGAACGGATCAGGATGGTACAGAATGGATGGGATGATCCTGGATGAGATGGTTCAGGGAAGGTGTTTGGTTGTCTGAATGGGATGGTACAAGTTTTTGTTTAGTTGCCTGAATGGGATGATCCTGGATCGTTCAAGATGCTGTTTGGTTTGAAGGATGAGGTAGGTATGAAATAGTGTTGTATTATCTGCAGATAGAATACCCTTGAGTGATCAAAAAGCCAGATTAACCACGTGCTTATCAAAGAAAAACAATGGCAACCTAAGTAGCTAGCAGCAACAACTATGCAATGCACATGATATGCGTGATATACAACAATGCAATGGCGTGCAACGAAGACGACGCGGGAGCGGCGGAGTGAGGGCACGGAGTGAGGCCGCCCGTGAGGAAGACCGCGGGGAGTGGCCCCGAGAGGAAGAACGCGTCTGGGACGAGTTGGTTCGGCCAAATTGGGCGAACGGGATGGTACAGGATATCTGAGGAATATTCCCAGAATCTGTACCACTTCATCCTGAATGAGATGGTTCCATACATCCAACCAAGCGCATGTACCAAAACTTATCCTGTACCGTCCCGTTCCGTTCACCCTCGTACCTCCCAACAAAATCTATAACAAAAATATAAAAAATTGCCTCGTAACAAACAAATTAACTATTAATACAATACTTATCCGACGACCTCATTTCTCTCCCTTTGTATGTGAGATTCAACGCAAACAAAGGTACGGTGTAAGTTAAACACAAAAATAAAGACATGTACTAGTCGAGATAGAGCTCATCATACATTATAGCAGAATCAAGGGCATAGCACAAGCTAAATGCAGCGACAACTAAGAGCATCTCCAATGATAGAGCCAACTACTGAATATAAAAAAGCTCAATATCATGTATAGCTAGCTTAAAGATAAACTTTCTAATGGGTTAGCTATACCATATTCTTCAACATTAAATATGGATCCACATGTAATTATTTTTTATTTTTCTTAAAAAACACTATAGCCTGACTCTTAGTTAAGAACCAATTCTTATCTCTCTCCTCTACTTCCCTCCTCCACAAAAAGATAAGATGAACTCTATAGCAAGATGATTTAGCATCATTGGAGGTGCCCTGATGTACCGAGTAATATTCGTAGCGAAGTACGGATATCCAAGCAGTACTGTGTAAGCAGTACTCTTTCCCTCGCCCCTATATATACCCCTCCACTCTCCCCTCCTCTCAGTCACAACTCACAACACGAACCAACCACACTCAGGCACGGCTGTCAGGCACACAACCACGGTGACAGCAACTCTATACGGTCGAGACTCGAGAGAGAGGAGGGAGATGAGGCCGGCAAGGGGAGGGGTGGCGCTGACGGAGGGTGGTGGCGGGGCCGTGGTGCCACACGGCCACCCGCGGCTGTGGAGGACGCCGACGCCGTACCTGTTCTTGGGGTTCGCGGTGATGACGGGGCTCATCGCGGTGGCGCTGCTCGTGCTCATCTGCACGCGCCGCAAGCCGGCATCCGGGTCGTCACGGCGGGGGAGCAGCGGCGCGGAGGAGGCATCGGTGCGGGTGCTCGTGCCGCTCGACAGGGAGCCCAAGGTCTTCGTTATCATGGCCGGTGACGACATGCCCTCCTTCCTCGCCAGCGCCAAGCCGCTCGCCTTCGCACCTGCCGCCCCGGGCGCCGGCGACGCGGGCAAGGTGGACGCGGCGTAGGCGCGCCGCGCGCGCACCCGTATGACGAGGACGCGGCGAGGCGGGACCAATTTTGTTGGTGAGATTTTCTAGGGTTTTTCCTGTGTGTCTTGGCTGTGAGCAGCAGAAAGGGGAGTTTCTTGGTGATGTAGCTAGCGTGAGCGCCCCGGCGGCTTTGAAATATGCCAAGCGAACGATGCTTCGTTTGTTTTTGCAAAGCTTCCGTCTTCAATTAATAATTGCACCAGGTCTTTGGCTGCCTTCGATTCGATTCGATCGATTTCGCTTGTTACTTTTCACGCAGTCTTTTTTTTTTTTTGGGTTGATTTCTGTTCTCTGAAATGCGTAGTCCTATCTGAGATAGCATCGATGACAAGTCTCTCTGTTTGTCAAGTCTCGAGCCTCGACAATGAGTCACAGAGCACTAACCATCCAACACTGATCCACTCAAAGTAATCAGAAATGTGCCTTTTGCAGTTGTACAAAATTAATTCATGCATTTCGTGAGGAGCTTGATGTAAAAGTTTGTGGCCCAGGGCAAACTTTTAAGCGACTGGTACTGTTAATTGCATGCACAATTAAAGAGATGTGAATACTAACAAAACAAGGAACAGAACAGATAGTGCAGAAGTACGCTAGAATGATTTGTGGGGTAGTACAACTGTACAACTAGTAGAAACTAGCGGTGAAGCCCATCGGTTGGTGTATGGTCCTGTTTATTTAGGTCCACTTTTGCAGAACTCTAAAGGCCTGCTTGGCAATAAGGTTTTTTCATAGTTTCACACAAAACCATGGTTTTGGAGAAAAACTCTGTTTTAAAAACCAAGAGGTGTTTGGTAGCCCTTAAAAAAATTCTGTTTTAAAAACCATGGTTTTTTCTCTGTTTTGGAAACTTTGGTCTTGAGCAAATTTTTCTGAGTGCTAGTGCCAAAACAACTCTTATTCTAAGACTTTGTTAATCAAAAACTTTGTAGCCAAACAGTTGAGAGTTACAAGAAAAACCATGGTTTCAATGGGGTTTGGTAAAACCATGGTTTTTATGTCATGACAATTCCTAAACCATAGTTTTGCAAAACCTTGTTGCCAAACAGGCCCTAAATCTAGCTCCATCTCAGAACTGAAACTTGTAGACTGAAATAAAGTGACTTAAGTTTGTAATTTTATTTTAAAATGTAAACAAGATGATCTAACCTAATACTCTTAGGTCTTGTTTGGTATGGTTCTAGATTGTAGTAGAAATGGAAACAATTTCAGATTTTTGGTAGAAACGTTTCAGGTTGGATTCTGTGAATCGGGTGGAACTTGGTTGAGACTGATTCAGCCACGGAGTGGAAAAAAGAAGAATCGGTGTCCGAAATGACAACTATTTGTGATTGAAGAGAATATATACAAATATTTATATCTTCAATACAATTGTATGTCTCGGAAATTATAATATCTAACTTACGTCTGATTAACATTATTAATCTACATATATCAAACAAGTGATGTAGAATGTTTCTAATCTTTCATCTCACTCATTTTAACATCGTGTGGTTTACAAACGTAGACCTCTATACAACAAAACTGTATTTTTTTTTTATTAGGCATTCCTAGTCTACTAAACCAACACCATCCCCTATCCTCCAATCCGACCCATTCTCTCCACCCCCTCACTTACCGGCAATGTGATGTAGCAACGCCATTGCCGCCAACCGCCTCATTCTCAAACAATGCCTTAGCATTCTCATTTTTCCTTTCTCAATCGTCTACAACGCAAGGATTCAAATTTCGTTTTCGGATTCCATCTTGGGCCTGGCCGAAATCTGAAATTTTGACGAGATTCAGAAATTTCGGACAAAATTCGGACGAAATTCAAAAATCAAAATTCAAATACGATTTTTTTAACCGAGAAATCCGAAATTTCACTAAAAAAACATGAAATTTCGTTCAAAAAACTAAAATCTCGGCGAAATTTCCCGATCACACTTTCAATTTTTTAGGGTTTTTTCAACTTCGCAAAAATTATGATCTACTAACTGTCCCATATGGGAAATGACGTGAAGAACCCAATCCGGTCAATTACGGTCAAATCCGGTTAACTTTTATACAAATTTCGGTTCATTTTACCGAAATTTCGGTCCAAATCACTGAAATTTCGGCGAGATTTTAATATATTGTATCACTTCAAAAAAAAATTTAGGGTTTTTTTTTAATTTCGTCGGGATTATAAAACTCGGAGGGGCCCAAAATCTAAAATTTCACCGAATTTCGGCGAGATTTTAAACCCTGCTACAACGATGGCCGTTGATAGTACTACCTCTATCCACGATCTACGCCTCCCCCTCACTCTCCCTATCGCCCATTTATTGTCACCACTGATTCCATGAACCAACGCTTTTCTAGCTCCCTCACACATTTTGTTGCAAATCTAGCCTCCGTGTGAATGCAATTGCAAAATAGCTCCCTTCACACCGCGGAAGCATTGACGAGTGACATGTGTCACATACCACGTTTGTGTACCACGGTAGGTACGGTGCTACCGAACTTGGACAGGACAGCAATAACCTGCCGCGCTCAAGCACCGCTGCCGAGCCACCCTGCCGCAACGCCTCTGTTGTCGCGGCTGTGGTGCTCAGCACCTGGCTGGCTACGACTCTATGCCCTTAGCATGATACACGAGCGCGACAGGTGATATGTCTCACCTGCCAACACTTCCACTACTACAGAATGATACAACATTATTGCTTCATTTGGGTCGGTTCCTAACTTTTCAAAAAAAAAAAATGATTGTGATAGATGATTATACTTATATGGTGATGAATCATCATAATCGGTTCTATCGATTGTGATATGTTCGGGATAATATTTTGGTTGACTAGTAAATCTGTCCTGTAGTTTGTACATGAATCTTGTTATCTTTTATTTAGCCATATATTTTTAATGGTAGCTCCGATTTACAATCGGTTTTCACTAATAGCTTGCAGACAATGACATCAACATAATGATATAAGTCTCGCTAATAAACGTCGTGTGTATCAATAGAAAAATATATATCTATACCAATAGTAAAATCTATATTTATGGATAGTAAAATCTGATTCATGCGGTGAGACTTATATCAATTTGTTGCTCTCGTCGTTAGTAAGTTACTGGTGAAAACCGTTCGTGAATCAAAGCTATCAATAAAAAAGTTATGACTAAAACAAAAAGGAACATATTCTAGTTGAAATAAGGAAATGTTATTATTTACGTCGCACGACCGACTAGTAAGTTGCGTTTCTAGTTTGTACATAAATCTAATTTCTTTGTTTTAGCCGTAACTTTTTATTGACAGCTCCGATTCACAAAATATTTTCACTAGTATCCTACTGACAATGAGAGCAACATAATGATATAGATCTCGCTAATAAACGGTGTGTGTATCGATAGTAAAATCTAGTTATAACGATAGTAAAATCTATATTTATGGATATAAAATCTGATTCATGCCGTGAGACTTATATCGGTGTGTTGCTCTCGTCGTCAGTAAGCTACTGGTGAAAATCGTTCGTGAATCGGAGCTGTCAATAAAATGTTATGACTAAAACAAAGAAAAATTATATTCATGTACAAACAAAGGAACACACTTACTAGCAGAGTTAACAAAACCGAAATCGAAAAAACCGATGGAAAACCGAAATTGGAAATTCGAAAATATCGAGCTAAAAATCGTTGGAAAATCGTTAGAAATCGAAGAGTTTCAAAACCGAGCATTTGAACAAAAAACATTCAAAACAAATTAAAAAAAACGAAAACCATTCGGTTTTCTCGAAAAACCGCTCGGCGAGTTGAACCTTTTGGACGATCGGTTTCTTGAGCGGTTTTCATCGGTTTTCTCGAAAAACCGCTCGGTCTACATAGCATAAATTTTTTAAAATTTTTTGAATTTTTTTTTGAACTGGACCAGTTTATCGGTCGGTTTTATATTTCGGTGGGGGTTGAAATCTCGAAAACCGAACGAAAATCGCGAAATTCGTTCGGTTTTGTTAACCCTGCTTACTAGTCGGTCATGCAACGTAGCTAGTAATGTGATTTTTTATTGATAGTCCCGATTCAGGAACGGTTTTCACTAGTAGCTTAATGACAATGAGAGCAACACACCTATATAAGTCTTACCGTATGAATTAGATTTTACTATCGATATAGATAGATTTTACTATCGATACACATGGCGTTTATTAGCAATACTTATATTATTATGTTGTTTTTGTCGTCAGTAAGCTAATGTAAAAACCTTTTGTGAATCAAAGCTATCAACAAAAAGTTACAATTAAAATAAAAAAATTAAATTCATATACAAACTAGAAACACAACTTATTAGCGATTCTTAGCTCATAACCAATATGCCCCTCATCATAATAGAACCGATTGTGATGATCATATTATCACTATTACATAAAAATTGACAATGATAGAGCCTACTCATCACTATCTAAAGACTTTGTATCACTATCAAAACTGATTGTGATGATAAAAAAGAACAGATTGTGATGTATATTCTTGTAGTAGTGTTGCGGAATAAAGGAAGTGGGTTATGTTTGTACTTATGTTCCTGTAGAGGCTAGATTTGCAAACAAAAAAAAAAAAAGACGCAAACAGCTAGAAAAGTACGGGCTTCTTGATTCCACCTCCACCATGTTGTCGCCCTGTCCAAGCCAATGCCCTTGGATTTGCCACGTTGGTTGTAAGATCTATCACCTGTGATGTTGGCTGTTGTCAGCCTCGTCCGAGGTTGTGGCCGCTGCCGATTTCTACCAATTAGGAGGGATGTAATTATAGTCGGTGGATGATAAACTCCATCTTACTTGTGAACAAATTAATATACAGATTACAGAAATTAGACCTTTCTCCTTTTCTACCATTCCATGAGTATTGTTTAGTTATTATTATTATTATTATTGCGAAAGTTTAAATCTCAGAGCAAACATGCCGTTACTTACCCGTCATTTGAATTTATCTGGATTTGCTCATTCTTTTTCATGAAGATGACTTGAAGTTAGCCGTCGCGTGTACAAAACTACAAACTCATCCCGGTCTACACACCAGACGGCGGCCTCATCCTCTCCTTCCTCTTTTCTTCTTCTTCTTCTTCTTTCGAAGACTATATCTTCCTTTTGAGAGATAGATGGCCTCATCCATTCCAAAGCACATGAAAGCAGGTTGGTGCAGCGCGTCGATCGCAACACGTACGTTTCGTAGAATTTAGGCGCAAACGGATCGATAGTACACGCCCTGCACTTCAGCAAACCAAGCGGCCATGACCTTTGTTTGGCAGTTAAGGTTGTCTTTTAGGGGGGCATACAAAGCTATCCCCTTATTTTCCCCACTTGTACGACCAGGCGCCTTTCTTTGCTTGCACGTCCTTAATTTGTCTCCAAGAAAGTGCTACTAGACTACTACTGCTACTGCTTCTTCTCCTGCTGTACTTGTTGTTACACCTGCATCCTGCAGCCGAGTAGTTCTTTGGAAAAATCAGTGGCAGACTGTCAGCTAGCTCTGATGAAACACTAGCATGAAACATGTCTGGCTTACGTGCACATGTTATTTCAGTTAGCCATATGTATACAAATAAAAATAGACGGTGATATGTAAGGACATCTCTTTCGTTTTTAAGGGCAAGAAAATCCTACAATATTAATCCTAAAAAAGAAAAAAGAAGATGATCCCCCTGATTATTTTGGCGGGGTCAGGTTATAATGGTGCAGATTAATCACGTATAGATATTAAAGTTATATAACAAATACAATGTGTATTTCAATTGTAGTGGGTAGAGTTGTATCTTAAAGACAATTGTATAATAATATCTAGCCGCGTAGTTGCACGGGTAAATCTGCTAGTTATGCTTGCATATATGATAAATGCTAGTTATATCAACTTGAGCCATGCTTGCATATGGGACGGATGTTAACGTCCCAGCAAACAAGAACAAAACATATTGTGACTACGCAATTGAGATATCAAGCGCAAATTTTGCTTAATTTTCTAATCCAGCATCAACGGACAATATGGCCTAGTTCCTTTTTGGCAAAGGTGCTTCAACCCTTTCATAAAACGCGTGTAATAGCCCTAGGCATAACGCAGCGAATTGGAAAAGTTACAGAATAATTCGTTCCCTGAGTTCCTAGCTTCATCCCAATCTTCCAAAGTGAGCAATTAAATCCTTCTTTCTCATTAAAAAAAAAAGAAGAAGAAGAAGAGAGAGAAATGAAAAGCAAAGTGAATACAGTGGTCCAAACCCAACAGCGATCCAACATGATAGCAAAGTCAAGTCACGTCGGGCCCGCCAGCCCACTACTTCCCAAAAAGCGGCGCTTTGTATTTTATTGCGGCTAGCCTGGAAGCGGCGCCTGGAGCGTGTAGGGTGTTAACTAGACGCAGGGCAACACAGGAATTTTTTTTATTTAATATTTATTTTAATTTTTTTTTCAAAAATAATCAACCGAACATAAAAATAGCAAAAATAGGTGCCTGTCGCCCAGTATGAGCGATCATATCTTGAGGCGACAGGGACCTAAATGCAAAAAAAAAATTCAGCATTTTCGGACTCTATCTTCAAATAAATAAAAAATAGTTCAAACAATGTCGAAAAATTTTGAAACTTTTTTTGAATGATCCTAACACATCACTTATGTTCCCATAAAAATTTCAGACAATTATCAAGCATGAGGAATTTTTTAAAAATCTAACAGTCTCTTCATATTCGCGACCGTCTCTGATTTTTAAAAAATTCTTCATGCTTGATAATTGTCTGAAATTTTTATGGGAAGATTAGTGATGTATCAGGATCATCCAAAAAAAATTTCAAAATTTTTTGAAGTCGTTTGAACCATTTTTTATTCATTTGAAGATTGAGTGCAAAAGATGCTAAATTTTTTTTGCATTTAGGTCCCTGTCGCCCCAGTATGGGGCGATCGCCCCATACTCGGGCGACGGGCACCTATTTTTGCTATTTTTATGTTCGGTTGATTATTTTTGAAAAAAAGATTTAAAATAAATATTAAATAAAAAAAATTCGGCAACACAGGGGATATATGAGGGATTTCATCAGGCCAGTCTAGTAAAATACGTATTTACATGAATATAAATTGATTCATAAATTAACGGGCAATAAAATTAAAATAGTAAATATACTAAGGCAGTGTTTTAGTGTGTTCTAAAAATCCAAAAATATTTGTAAGTGATAATTTTAATAATAAAATTAACTAGATTAGTGATGTAAATTATGAAAGAGTTCTTAGGAGGGCAACGGAGCTGATACACTCGCACCGTTATGCTACGGTGGTAAAGCGCTTGGTAAGTCGCTAAGTTTATAGCTGTTTTTTACCTTGGTCTAAAAGACATAGGACATGTCTGGTTTGGTTTGAAGCTAACTTTAACACATCTAAACTTAGGCGTGCTATAGGTTTTTATACGAATGTTTGATTTGTTGTCACAACTGCGATTTACCTCACTTTATTAGCTTCATACCTCACACGTCATAGACTAAGTTTTTTTTGTCAAACTTGTGACGCTAAAATTTTGCTACCAGGAAAAGTACGGCAAGCCACACTTAATAATGCTAATTATAACAAAGTTGATTTTAAACCAAACGTGCCCCGGCGCATCCCTGCGGGGCTGTTTGGTTGTTTTCTCTCGCGAGCCTGGCCCGTTCAACTCAGCCAGGCCAATGGGATACGGGATGCACAGAGGCGCGCGCATGCAGCGTCCCAATATGGTAGTGGAAGCGGCGCATCGTCAGTGCAGCAACTTCAGAGGAAGTCTACGAGCGATGTGAGCTTTCAGCAGTGGGGGCCTAGTCAGAAGCCAAAGGCAGAGGCAGGGAGCAGCTTGTTCCCGGCCATGATTGCCTCCACCAACGAAGGTTTCCAACCCTTTTTCCTGCTGCCGTGCAGGATATCTATCCTACAGCATATATATGACTCGTCCATGCTTCAGCTTGCCGAACCGGGCCCAGGCCACTGCCACCATCATCACCACCATCGTGCTAGCTCACGGAGAAAATATTTAGACCCTGATCGATCGATGTGAGTTCGAGCCTCTCTCTCAGAGATGCTGGCAAGATCACATAGAGTGAGAGTGCAAGCCGTGTACGTTCACTGACGTCGTGGAAACGGCCGTACGTTAGATCTTTAATTTGTCTGGAACGTTGGAATCGAACAGAAATTCTAGAGAAGCCGCACAGCTTGTTTCTCAAAATCCTTGCAATTGGTAAATAAGGCCTTAAAGAAACGAAAAGGCGGATGCACTAGGTAGGTTATTGTTTATGTGGTTCGCATATATGAGTTGGTCGCAGAATAAACGGGGCAGATAAAGGAAGGAGGGGATGGAACTTGGAAGCATTATCCTCGGGAATATTCTGACTCAGTTGGAGCTACCCTAGCTTCTCCCTACTGGAAACAATGCATACAGTAGTTGGTGATCCTTTCGGCCGGTGAGAAGCCAGTGACAGTGCAATCTATGACCTGCTAGTACATTTCTAGCGACGGAGGAAAAGGATGAGAACGCTGAGTATGTTGTGCGTCAGATCAGAATCAAATCACCACCATGCATGCAGATGCCCTTTTCTTTTTGCAAAGGATATCAAAGCAACGACACTCGATCGGATCGGATGGCTGGCTCTCATTGCGCCGAAGCTCCTACTCTCGATCGCCCGTACGCATATATTTTCCTTGCAGCACGGACGTACGCAACCCACGCACGTCACGCTTACTACCACGTTACATACATACACGCAAATTTACAAGTACGTACGCTAAGATTTTACGGCTTTTGAAGCATGAAAACGTACGTGTTGTTTTATTTATAACACGCATATGTATATCTATTTTTAATTATTTAGACGAGACACGATAAGTTTGTTCCGACTCGCGCTCATGTAGTTATCTTTCACTACTACAGAATCGCGCTTCACAAGCGGTTGAAAACTAACCGCTTCTAAGCAACCGCGAGTGATACCCGAGGGGTAGGAACCGCTTGTGGTGGTGCGACATCAAGCGGTAAAATGCGGTAATAATATCGTGGGAATGTGATTCGAACCCACGACCAGCACTCCATCCTCGTGACCCGCCTCATCCATCTAGCCAACCCACCCACGCGTGCTCTCTGATAGAATAGGGCACACATTCATTTTATTATTTCTAAAACTGGGTTTCTACAAGCGGTTCGTGACACGAACCCCTTCTGAAGGAAGCCCGGCCTGTTGCCACGAACCGCTTCTGGTGCGAGCATTACAACCGATTCGCACCAAACCGTTTCTAATAGACCGGTTGTGATGCCCGGTTTTGTAGTAGTGTTTGCCTTCTGCATCACCCTGTCTTTTCACTTTGGAAAGTACCGGCTCCTATTGGTATATATCTCATCAACGTTGGCAAGCCGGCCGTTTACGTAGCGATTCTTCATCCGTCTTAGGGTGCGTTTGGTTGTCTGTATCAAGTGTTACATGTATGAGATGGTTTAAGAAAAAAGTCATCCATGTATTTGGTTGCTTGAATGGAACCATCCTATCCTGGATCAAGTGATACAAATTTGAGGAATATTCCCTCTAGATGCTGAACCATCTCATTCACATAAAATAATGGAACCAAATGGTACAAGACCATCCCATCCCATTCAACCACGTCCCATGAACCAAACGCAGCGTCCCTTGAAGCCTTGAAGGCTTGAACACATTATTTTGCAGGTCTCCTAAAGGGAACAAGTGACCATGCAATTGAGATTTGAGAGGTGCATGTCGTCACACTCAACACACATGATCGATGTCGACACTTGCAACTTATCCCCGGCATTACATCGACCGTACGTTCCACTGCCCGCCCCGGCCAATCGAGCGCCCGATCGATCGGAATCGAAGACCTAGCTAGATGCATGGCCCGACTATATATTAATTAATATATATTAAAAAGCAAGGTTTAAATATGTACAAGTCAAAAACAAAGAGGAAAATTAAGAATGTACAGGGACGTATTAGAAGAGATTATATATCTAGCCAATCCTGGGGGAAATATTTCTTCTTAATTTGCCCTACGGACAACCACGACACAAATTCTAATCCGAACGTAACTAATCCAAAGAGGGATCAATGTGCTCAAAAACCATGTTGATCAAGATCTGAACGTACGGCCGAATGCAACCATTCAGCCAGCTTTAGTGGGTACACGATGCATCGATCGATGGAGTGCGTCGACGATCGTGATCCGTGAGCTAACTCGACCATCCGCGCGCGCATGCAGTGGCGAAGCCAGAACTAAATTAGAGGGGGGCTAAACTAAACATTTCAATTACTAGTAAAAGCCAAATTCATACATAAATAACCATTTAACAAGTGAAACAAAGTAGAAGTTTATAAGATACTCATATAAATGAAGTTGCTAGGCACACTAGCTACAAGTTGGATTTGGAGGCAACAGGCAAGCACATTCTATGGGTTTTTATCCTTTGAAAGCAGTCCATAATTACTTCATCATCAATAGATTTGAATATTGTTTTCTCGATATAGCACACCATTAAGTCATTGAGCCAATCATCAGAGACTTGGTTGTGCAAATCAGTCTTGTAACCTTCATTGCCGAAAAAAATCCAACTTTGCAAGTTCTCTTTCACATCCATAATTAGGCTCATGGCATGAACAATATATAGATCCTTTCTTTAAAATTCATTTGACATTGCATTAGTGATGCCCAACAAATCTAACATCAAATGCAAGATGAACAATATCTAGATCCTTTCTTTAAAATTCATTTGACATTGCATTAGTGATGATCTATCTTTTTCGAACTAATCTGATCGTGCCTTGTTTCAGCCTTCCTGTCACCGCGTTGGAGCAGGGGCGCACGCCCAGGGCGCCCCAGTGCTGGCTTCGCCTCTGCGCGCATGCATGTATGTATGTATGTGCTGGGTCTGTCTACGCGATGAAGAGAGCTGACAACACGATGGAACCTTCCCCTGGTCGATCGAAGAACAGCCGACAGATTAATAGATCGCTTGGAATCACGCTCGTCAGATCCAATGAGCTAGCTAGCTATAAGTTCGCTTGTTGACCTGTAGCGGAGGAGAATTTTTTTTTGTTTCATCTGAGTTGCTTTAAAATGAGGACCGCTTAGAATTAGAGAAATTTTACGGTGTATTTTTTTTTTGAAGTAAAGGCAGGAGCTCTGCCAAATGTATTAAGGGGAAGAAACAAGGTCTCATCCAAGAGAAGACAAGTCAAGTAAGAAAGTAAGGACAACACCCAAAAGCACAACAAAAACCCCCAACTGCTCGGGAGTCTAGAACTGCCGGGCGGACCTCGTCACTAAACTGTAGCTAGAAATGTCACTAAGAGTTTTTTGAACAACATCGGACACCGGCGAGTAGCAACTATTGAAGATGCGCGCATTCCTCTCTTTCCAGATGTTCCAAAACGCGAAAATGATACTTCCGGCCAAGATCTTGCGTGGACCTTTTGGAAGGAGTCCTAAAAGATTTTGCCACCAGTCAGAGATTGACACAGCAGTCCAAGAAACCTGGCTTAGCAAAGGCAACAGCTGCAGTTTTCTGAACAAAGCAAACCACGTTTACTTTGCAAAGGGGCAGGTTATCATAAGATGTAAGGCCTCATCCTCCCCTGAACTGCAAAGACAGCAGACCGGAGTGCAAGGCCAACCTCTTTGGGCTAGATTGTCGGCGGTCTGTAGCCTATTTTGAAGTAGAAGCCAGGCGAAGAATCTGCACTTATTCTGCGTTTTTGCCTTCCAAATAATCGAAGAGTCCGGATCCTGCACGGCTCCTACAAACTGCACCCTGTAAGCTGACCTTGTTGAGTAATTGCTGTCATCTGTCCAACGCCAGATGACCGAATCCTGGATATCCGGTTGCAGTTGCACATCCTGCAGCATGCTCCAAAGAGTTAGGAACTCCTGTAACTGTTGGCCGGTCTCAATCCTTTGGAGCTGAATCATCCAATTGTTGTTGGTCAACTCGTGTTTCACCGTGAAGTTTTTCCTTCGGACTAGACTGTAACAATGAGGAGCTATGTTCCTTGGCGCGGTTCCAAGAAGCCAGTTTGAAGTCCAGAATTTAGCTGTCATCCCATTTCCTAAAAGAATCGAGGTGCTTGCGTTGAACAGTGCCCTGTCCTCCTCATTACACGGGATCCCCATGCCATGCCAAAGTCTTGTTGGTTCCTTCCAGGTGAACCAAAGCCATCGTAACCTGAGTGCCCTGCTGAACCTATGGAAATGCTTGATTCCCAGACCACCTAAAGTTTTGGGCCTGCAAGTTTTCTTCCAGTTGACTAGGCAATGTCCTCCTTTGCAATCTAGATCGCCTCTCCAAAGGAAGTTTCGCCTTAGCCTGTCAACCTGCTTGCAAGCCCAAGCCGAGGGTGGGTACACCGTTAGGTAATAGGTTGGGAGTGCCGACAGAACCGCGTCCACCAGAATTAGTCTTCCCGCCTTGGAAAGAAGAGATCCCTTCCAGCCCGCCAACCTATTTTTTACGGTGTATTATACCGATAGTGTAAAATATGTACTAGAAATCATATCTAATCGTTGATTTGTTAAGGGTGTTTATACTACTCTACTACCCGATGAAGTATAAGTAAACTTTAATTAATCTAATCCATTATATCTAAATAGTTCATATTCAATATAGTGTACCGTAAAAAAGCTCTAGAATTACCTGTCCATATGAGGCTCTATAGCGAGAACTGAATGCTGATGGATGAGAGATCGATGCTCATGAACGAGAAGCCGTCAGATAACTCGGACGGAAAAAGGGGAAAAGTTTTGCCTTCTAGGCTGAAATGGTGCTTGGGCAATTGCAGTACTCTTGGGCCTAGTTACATTACACTTTCGTTAAACCCTGTGGACATTTGGTACAAAACTACTCCTTCCAACCAAAAAAATACTGACGTGCATCCAAATATATCAGCTGTTTTTCATGGATCAAATCTGTTAGTTTTGACTAGAGATATTGTCTAGAACATGTAATTCGGTGAATCTTTCATAAAAAGCTACGATAATAAATTTTAGCCCCCAAGTGCAGTCTTATTGATTTTGAAAAGTAGATCGAAAACATCACTGTATACTGTGGCCGGCGGGAGAAGTTTGATTTTCTTGAAACCCCAGAAATGACGATAGTTCAATATGAACCGTTTGATCGCCGATAGAAAGATAGCATAACATCTTTCGGTGCGATCTATCTGATCACCGTCAGGCACGCGTCAATGGCTGGGACGACCACCAAAATGTTGCTTTTTTTTTTTTTTTTTTTTTTTTTTTGCAATATGGTATAGTTCATGCAGCCATGATCTATACGAAGATAGGGCGAATTTCCACAGCCTATACTTACAAACCATCGAATTAAGATAAAAGAACGTCAAATACTTTCAACACAACTATATATTTGTCACTGCCTCACTGGCAAGGTTGGCTGCTCGCTCCATCTGGGCATCTGGAGCAACACGATAGACTTACAGCCATGATCTCTCCTACTGTTTTCACAAGATATTTTCGCTCGGTAAACAAAAACGACAATTAATTAAGTAGCTGCATGCACACCAGGTAGAAGGCGAAAATTCAGAATGTATCCTTTTGGAGAATTAAGTCTTGTGCAGCATAATATTCTAGTAGGAGAGAAGGTTGGTTAAATTACAAGGATTCTGAGTACTTCTAGTATGGAGCTACGTAGGATGGCTGGCTGAAACACAATTTTTTTTCTTCTGGATAGTACTACTACTAATTACACATAAGTAATTATACACCGCACCAAGGACGAGGGGGATTAGTTTGCGATTTAATTCAAATTCCAACCAAATCCCAAACTAATCCCTCTAATGATCCCAAACGGACAAAAGGATGTGAACAGCTTAGACATGAGCTAATTAATCATCATCTATGGGTGCTTGAAATCCTGGGTGTAGATGTAATCCGTGTGGATCTCTTCCCATTTCGCCGGGTCATCACACTGCAGCTGACCCCTGTTGCTGGCGCCTGTGCTGCTCACTCCTTTGCCACTGCATGGCTCCTGCTTAATCGTATATACACCGGTTAAGAAGCATCTCAAGAACAGTCCCATAGCGTACGTACAGCTCGAGAGGTATTTATGTGTGACGAGTGGTATATCTGATCAAATACGTGAAGAAAATATGCGTTTGATTTATTTCCATCGGTGCATGCAGTTTCGAGAGGAATATCAAAACAGTACTACTACATAGCTAGGTATATTTAGAGAGAGAAACTAGCTCACCGGAGTGGTAGTGTCGTGGCCATGGCTCTGATCCTCCTGCGCTGCCCATGAGAGCTTCCTGGAATGGACATCTTGGCCGAGCAGCAGGAGAGCAAGGCATACAAGACAGAGTGCCAAGGTCGTTCTTCTTGCATGCATCGTGTTCTATCTCACCAAGGAAAGGTCCAAAGCTTGATGAGTTGCTAGCTATAGCTGCTGTTTGCTCTTCTTCTCCCTTCCTTTCTTCTCTCACTTGCTTTGCTACCATGATCGACATGGCCAAGAAGAACATATTTATAAGCACTGGAGATTGGAGAGAGGCATCGAGTTAATTTATTGGGAAAATACTATAGCTACATGCGCATGCACCGGCTCCGATGAGATAGTGGTAAAACCAAAATTTGGTACGTGTGCGTAACCTCGGGGCGCTGGAATGATCCTATAGCCCGCTTTACCCGGCAAAACTACGTGTGCTCAACTCGTTGTACCACACATCGACTGTGTGCGATATTCGGATTAATTGATGATTTGCTATGAAGTTCATGTACATGTAATTGATCACTTGACTCATGATATCTCTATCGAGTATTATAAAGCAACAGTTGGTGGTAGTGGTGAGTTCTACTCACGTCATTAATTGCCCTACTTAATTGCCCTACTTAATTGCTCTGCTTAATTGCCCTACGCAAAAAACAAAGCGTTTCTTTAATTAGCCAGCTTTCGCAAGAAACGAAGCGTTAAAGATAGATGTTTGATCTTGTGAAATAATTTTTTTATTTTTTAATCTTTATTTTTCGTTATCAATTTTGTTTTTCGTAGCAATGCACGGGCATGTAACTAGTTTCACTAATATGTGGGTCCTAGGGCCACATATCAGTGAAATATATAGGACAAATGATCAATTGCACCATAAACTTCATGACGAATGATCAAATCTCCCGCAATATTCACAGTTGGTAAGTTAGTATACTTAAAAATCCCATTTAGAAATTGAGAATTTAGCTCGACTCTCGTAAATTGTACTCTCTACGATCATAATAGTTCATAAATTGCAATAAAAATCAGTGATTAAAACTGAATTTTAGGTTCCGTTTGGTACGGTTCCAGATTATAGTAGAAACGGAAACGGTTTCAGATTCTTGATAGAAACGTTTCAAGTAGGATTTTGTGAATCGGGTGAAACGGGGTTGAGATTGATTTAACCACAGAGTGGAAAAAGAAGAAACGATCCGAGGAGAATCGTTCCGAGCTTTAGCCCATTTGGTTGAGTTTCTTCCTGAATCTAGTAGAAACAACCCGGTTCCAAATTGCCAAACGGGGTCTTAAAGACTACAAAACGATAATTATTTGTGATTAAAGGAGTATTTTTTTCAAAACTGTACAATTACTGTAAACCAATCTGAAGGGTTAACCCAATTACCCGACGCAGCATAATGTAAAATTGTAAATGTTGACTTTGCAACGGCTACACCGGGTTCTATACGAACATGACCCGGTAGGAGGCCTACACGCTCCAAGCCCTTGCACATACCAAGGGGAAAAATTAATGTAGTTGACCAATAGCTAGGGGAGACACGAGCAAGGAAGACTGTGTTCTCAGTAAATGGCATGCATTGGATTTTGCAAGAGACCTTTGCATAGGGGGTTTTGCATGGAGTGGCTAAATCAATGGATGCTCATCCAAAGTCAATTACACAGTCCATGCACAGGCTTCTATTCCCTTCTCCCTGCAGAGTTGGCAGGGATTAGGACTGTGCACGGTTTTATCTTACCAAACAAACTGTGCCAAAAAATCAATCTGAACTGGTCAACTCGATTTTATTGGTATAAGTATTCGGTATGGTATGACAAAATTTGGACTTTTGGGATTCTGTTTTTTCGGTAAAAACTGCGAGCAAACCGAATACTAAAATAGAAGAAAATACATTTATAATTAGATAAAGTAATGGTCAAATGTGTATAAAGTATAGTTTCACATGTAAATGATATCACTAGATTTGTCAAAGTAATAGTGAAATGTGCGTAATAACTTTACTAACGTACACTTAGATAGGGTAATGGTCAAAGGAATGCATTATAAACCATATCGATATCCAAAACAATAAGTGAAAAAGAATAATTCATACTAGTTTGGTAGATATGGTATTCACCGATACCGAACCGAAATATTATGGTATTTACCGTTACCGAAACGAAGTTTTATTTGGTATCGCATTTCAATTACCGTATTTTGAGAGAGAAAACTGTATTTACTTAACCATATTTACCAATTATACTATATGCACAACCCTAGCAGCGATTGGGCATATCGTTTGGTTGCCTGTATAAGGCTACATAGGAGATGACTATTCATATATTTGGAGTCATTTAGTTGTTTGGATGAGTGGATAGTTTCACAGAATATTCCTCCCAGATGCTGGATAGAATGATCCAAGAAAAAACTCCGAACAGTCTCATCCAGTTTGTTGCATGAAGAGATGTACTTGGTCAAATTCAAATCTCGCCAAAGCGGATATAGGCAAATTTTGTTCAAAAATTCAAATTTTATCCAAAAATCTAATTTTTGGACAACCATTTCATCCCGAAATTCCACCAAAATTACCAAATTTCGTTAATTTCAGTGGGAGCTGAAAAAATTTCAAACCAAATTTCGAAACCTTGATCACAACCAAACCATCCACCCAACCAAATAAAAAATTGGCTTATCCTATGCAATGTCTTCCATCTAACCAAGCAAAAAAAATTGGCTCATTGTAGGATCGATATACACTAATATAGCAAGGGTGAATGATTGCGCGAAAGCTAAAACAAATTTTTAATGATTTTTAAAACACCCCTAAATAAATTATAAAAAAATGCTTCGGTTTCAGCAAAAAAAACTGATATACGTTCACAAAAATTTTAATCACCAAAGATCTAACCGTTGGATTAATGTGAATTTAAACTGTAGAAACTAGATTCAATTTCAAAACTAACCCAATAAGAATCATCTCAATCGGATCTATGGATCTAAACTTATAATTTTCGCAAGTTGACTGTACCTAATAATGACAGAAATTGATCAAAACCTAGTTACGAGATTAATCAAAATCTACAAGCAATTAACCAATCAAACTTTTTAAATCATTCACTTGATGCCCTAGAAAGGTTTTGATTGGAACAAATCAAAACTATCACGGTAAAATGATGAATCAATATAGAAAAAGGCAACAATCGAAGAACGAAAAAGAAATGAACACTGTAGCCTCGGATCACTGTTCATGGCGATACTACAGCTTCGAATTACTGTAGCTATTTTACTGTAGCACTGGACCTCCCCCCCTCTCTCTCTCTCTCTCTCTCTCTCTCTCTCTCTCTTCTACGCTGTTCTCTCGATCGGGCGTGCACTGGGAGCTCACGCTTGCTCTTTTAGTTTTCAATTTTTTTTTCTTTCGTGCTGCTCTCGGCCGAGACACTCCCTCGCATTTTTTTCTTTTGTGCAGCTTGATCTTTTTCTCTGATGATGCTTTCTCAAAATAGGAGGCAACCCCTCCTATTTATAGTACTGAAACCTCTAATCAATTGTATTGAAATACATGCATGCATATCCACTCGGCCCAATATATGCACACAGCCCAATAACCACATCTGCACGCGTACGGCCCACCTGCCGTTACCACGTGACTCACTCGCCTTCATGTGCACTGTCCTCTAGTCCGAACATTCCGCATGATATCCTTGACCACTAGGACCTCGGTTCCTCCCTGAAACTAGTCCTGAACCTCAGTTCCTCCATGAACCTAGTTCCAGTCTCGTCACCGATCACGTTCGACTTGACTCAAGATCAATCCATGCAACCACTCACACGAGCACATTACATCAAGCAAAACTACTATCATGCTATCACAAACATATCGAGTAATCATCTGAAACAGTATATGCACAAGTACCACACATGCTATGAGCACAACCACTTTGCATTACCAAATTCATCACTAAGCCAGTTTTTCAGTACATGATTTCACAATCTACCCCTTGATGAAAACATTAGCAACACCACTTAAAACAAAACATTGGCATTCACCTCGTAAGAAAATTTTTAAGAAATTTTAAAATAAAAAAGTAAAGAGAGAAAAAAAGAAAAATGTATGTGTGAATGTGCAATATGTGTCCAAAATTCTCCCCCTTTGCAATGGATTCATCAAGAATACAAAAGAGAGAACAAAATCTTTTTATTTGTTTTTAGTTTGCCATTTTTTATGTACTTGGCATTATAAGTCATCCACATATGTTATTTCATCTCCAAATCATACTATCAAAAATATTTACACCCTCAAATCTACACATAAACAATGTAGAGTAAACATAACTAGAAATCAAGTACTATTAACGATTTTTGCATGGCATGATCTCCCTTCCTCAACTACCTCAAAACCCAAAAAATTGAATTTTTGTGTACTTTATTGGTGCTTGAAATACTGATTTATTTATTAATTGCAACAAAATATAAAAATACAAGGAATTATATGCACCATCAACCTTACTTTCCAACCATGCCAAGCAATTAGCTTAAGGTTTCATGGTTTCGGTCATACACAACCTCTTCCAAGTATACTTATATATTAAAGTTGGGAGCTTTGAGGATTGGAGAAGGCCTCCACGTGTCACCGTTTAAAAAAACGGGGAGAGGCCCTCCGAGGATTTGGAAGGTGCGTTTTGGTTCATTTTTTCGTCCCGGTCCATTTTTCCTCAGAAAAACGCGAAAAGATCCTCCAAAAAATTTTAAAATGTGTCTTGGTCCGTTTTTTCGTCCCCGTCCATTTTTCCCAAAAACAATTTTTTATTCAAACATAGCACTAACTGGGATAAGCACAGCAGTATAGCACGCTAAGGATAGATATAACTCGAGACCGGGCGGAGAAAGCTTACAGACTACTGCTTACTCAGATTGTGTGCTAGTTCACCAGTATTTACTCAAAGGCCGGCGGGCGGGCTTTCTCGATCATCATAAAAAAGAGAAATTTGGGAGATCAAAAAATAGAGAAAGAAACAGCCGATCCTGAACGCGCTGCCTATGGGGCCAATACACCTCTCAATCCATCCAAAGGTCGTAACGAGCAGAGCGTACTACTTGTCCTGATTAGAAGGCGGCTTGAAAGACCTTCCGAAAATTTGTAAAATACATCTCGATCCATTTTTTCTCTGAAAAAAATGCGAGTTCATTTTTCGTTCACGCGCGCGGCGTGTGCCGCGCTTATTGACCTAGTTCATATCAAGGTGCAATGATAAGCAATGTTGTAAAGAAGAAGTGCGATAGTACATACTTCCTTAATCTTGCATCTACCAACTATCACTTCTTGAGCTTTTAGCTCTTTAACTTTGATAACTTTCACATTTTGCATTTTTTAGACAGGATCAAGATAGTCAAGAAAGTTCAATCATGACAAGATTTAATTCAAATTTTTTATTCCGTTTAAATAGTCATGTCATAATCTAAACCATATATGCATAAACATGAAGTTGCAAAGACCTTGTAGCAGAAACATGGCTTCAAATGACATTTGTGTATCAAATATAATGCTCATTACCTTTTCATTATTTTTCTATTTTTTTTCAATTAAGAAACATACAAAAAAATATTACAACATATTACAAAGTTTTCACAAACTCCCCCTCAAAACAAACCCATTAGGTGAACCACCCCAAAGTTCTCCCTGAATAAAAAAAACGAGAAGAAAACAAAGATTTTGTGAAAATGTCTGCTAATTGATGTTCAGTATCCACATAATGAAGCATAATAGTTCCCTTTTCCATATGAACTCTAAGAAAGTGAAATCTAATCTCAATATGTTTTGTTCTAGAATGTTGTACAAGGTTCTTAGCAATGCATATTGCACTAGTGTTATTCCACAAAAGAGGAACACTATCCAAATTAACCCCATAATCTTTAAGTGTAGCTACTATCCAAAGAATCTGAGAACAGCAACTAGCAGCAGCCATATATTCATATTCAACAGTTGATTGTGCAACAGAAAATTATTTTCTAGATGACCATGCAATAGAAGAATTACCTAAGAAGTGACATGAATCAGATGTACTTTTTCTATCAATTCTGCATCCTCCAAAATCAACATCAGAAAAAGCACTTAAACTAATGCATGAGGAAGCAGAAAGCCAAATGCAAAATCTTGAGTACCATGAAGATACCTAAAAATTCGCTTAACAGCTTGTTTATGTGAAGCACACGAGGAAGCTTGAAAACGAGCACATAAGCACAGAACAAATTATATATCCGGCCTTAATGTAGTGATATACAAAAGTGAACATATCATGCTTCTATATTCATTTTGATCAACCGGCTCACTATCTTCATCCATATCAAGTGTGCAAGTGCCTCCCATGGGTGTCAGTTTTCCATCCCAAAGCGTCGAAGCAAATCTTTTGTGTACTTACTTTGATAAACAAAAGTACCTTCCTTCGTTTGTTTGATTTGATGTCCCAAAAAGTATGTTAACTCACCTATCATACTCATATCAGATTCCTTCCTCATGGTTTCTGAAAACTTAGATACTAAAACATGAGAGGAACCACCAAAGATAATATCAACATAAATTTGAACGGGCAGTTGATCATTGCCTTGCTTGAGTGAAAAAAGAGTTTTGTCAACCTTTCCCATTGTAAATCCCTTTTTAAATAAAAAGGTTTTTAACCTATCATACCATACTCTATGGCTTGTTTTAAACCATACAAAACTTTTGATAATTTGTACACATGATCTGGATACTTAGAATTTTCAAAACTAAGTGGTTGCTTAACATATACCTACTCATTAATATAACCATTAAGAAAAGCACTTTTCATATCCATTTGACACAATCCAAAACCTTGAGATGCAGCAAACGATAAAAGAATTCTAATGGTTTCAATTCTAGCAACAGGAGTAAAGGTTTCATCAAAATCTAAACATTCAACTTGTGTAAAACCTTGAGCAACCAATCTAGCCTTGTTTCTAACAACAACACTAACGAGTACATATACCCTGGGTATCCCCAGCAGCCCGGAACGACGAACGGGCTGCCTTTGAGGCTCGGCACCGACCAAAGGCCCCGCAAGTCACGGAGTCGACTGTACTCTACCGAGGCCAGCTCGGGGTCACTCCAACCCTTCGGTCCGGCGACCAGACGAGCTCCGACCCCTTCCCGGTCGGGACATTCCACGCCCCCATCAGTTGCAACGACGACACGCGCCGGGGGTTAGCCGCCTACCCCACGAGCGTGACGTCTCAAAACGACCGCGCCGGGGTAGGCGGCTCCTTCCCGAGGTGTCAGGAGGACCGCACAAAGTCAAGCACCAGTCCCATCGTCCTGACACACCATCAAAGAGCACGCCCCCTCCCGAAGCAACGCCAGGGTCAAACGCCATGGCGTCAGCACCTGACCGGCGGACGGAGCAACGCGTCACGCCCCAGTCAAGCCCAGGATAGGCTCCGACCAGACGCGGGGCAGGCTGTGGCCGGTCGGACGATAAGACGGGAGACCAGACTCCAAGACGTAGGACACCCCACCTTTTTTCTTTCCAAACTTCCATGTCGCCTGCCCCCTCCGGCTATATAAAGGGAGGCAGGACCCCCGAGAGGGGAGAGAGGAACTCAAGCCAAGAGAGTTAGAGGATCGACTACTGAATCCTTCTTCCTCTCAAGGCTACAAACACTTGTAAATCTCACGACCGAGAGCAATACAGTACCCCGCACGAACTGGAGTAGGGACATTCGGCCCGAACCAGTATACACCTTGGGCTCTCTGAGTCAACCATCGAGGAGAGGGAGCGCGCGACCCCCTAGACTTACAAATCGTATTGCCGGTACTTGAAACACCGACAAACACCACCCTCACTTTATTTATTTTTGAAAACACATCTAGTTCCAATTATATTAAAATTAGGAGGTGGTGAATCCAGTTTCCAAAGTTTATTATGTTCAAAATTCTCTTATTCCTCATGCATGGTATTGATCTAAGATTCGTCAGTTAATGCATGAGATATATCTTTGGGTTTAAAAGAAGCAACTAAAGCAGAATGAGCATGAGTATTAGAATGGATAAACCTGGACCGGATGACTCATTTAAATCTCCAATCATCTGTTCATGTGGATGACTTCTCTGAATGTGCAAAGGAGCTATAACTTCAGAAACGTCTCATTCTTCCTCATTTTCAGAATGTACAAATGATGTTGTAGCTTGAGGATGGCTGTAGGTGATGTAGTAGGTGCCAAAGGTGCTACAACTGGTTGTGTAGTAGTAGGAATGAACACCTCATCCTCTACATCATCATAATCGTCCTCATGAACAAAGATACTCTCCCCGTGAACATATGTACCTGTACCTACATCATTTGGACTAGTCCCTGAACTAGCCTCATCAAAAGTAACTTTACAAGTTTCTACAATTTTGTTAGTCTCCAAAATAAGCACACGATAGCCACGTGTATGAGCAGAATATCCAAAAAAATACCATCAGTTGATCTTGCTTCAAATTTATCAAGATGCCTAGATTTCAAGACAAAGCATTTGTTTTTTCTTAAAATACACTTCGAGATTTTTATCAATCATTTGTGGGACAGAAAGCAAGTTATATTTCAAGTTTTCAATAAGAGCCACATCTTTAAACATAAACTTGTCGCTTACCTTCATTGTACCTTTTGCCGCAACAAAAGTGGAAGAAATATCTTCAAAAGTAACTTTTCCGTATGAGATGCACGAGTGAGAGAGGAAAACCAATTCTTATCACCAGATATGTAGCGTGAGCATCTGGAATCCACTAGCCATGTTATCCTTCCTCACACGAGAAGCCTACATAGAAGCAAAAAATATCGAGGCCTCCGTACTGGGGTTAGAAATAAGATGTTTAAGAATCTAGTACTGAGACACACGACGCACAACAGTAGGCACAACACGAGTATTCTTATGCACAAAATCAGATTTGCCATTTCCCGTATTTCTAGCAAGAAAAGGTGTTTGTTTCACCCTAGACACATAATGAGAAGCAAAGCGTGCCTGTCTAAAATTAGAAATAGCCTTAGCCCTTTCTTTCTTTTGTTGTTTAGCTAGTCTAAAGCAAAAAATCTACTAGATGTACATCTCTACCATAGTTAGTGCAATTGTAATTAACATGATATTTAGCCTTAGAAGTAGAAACATTATTCGCATTCATTATAGTAGAAGATAAAATTCCAGCAAACTTAAAAGAAAGTTTCTTATAACCTTTTTCAAGAATCTCAAACTTGCCATTACAAAGAGTTTTAACAACAGTGGGAGTTTGAGTTTTATATGAAGCATAAGGGTCGAAACCTAAACCTTTCTTATTTGTGCTAACCTTGGATTGATCCAAAATCATGTTTAAAATTTTCTTCCCTTTAGTGAAACGTTCTAAAGACTCTTGCAAGTAATCAATATTTTGAGAAAGAACAGAACAATTATTGCAAGTAACATCCATTTTTTCTTTTTGCTTACGACAATTAGAGCATAAAAGAACCTTATGAGTGAGCAAAACATTGGTCATTTGAGAAACTCTAGCATTTGCATCATGCAACTTTAATTCTAGTATAGAACATTTAGAACATGGAGTTTGATCATGCAAATCAATAGTAGAACAACTAACATTTTTAACAAATTTCTCACTTTTCTTATGTTCAGTCTTAACTTGCTCTAACAAGGATGCATGTTCTTTTCAAAGTGAAGTAAGCTCATCATAAATAAAATCACATGATTTGCCAGCATCATCATCAGGAATCAAAGTTTTAAGTCTAGCAATTTTAGCATTCAATGATTCAACAACAAAATCATGTTTCTTAATTTTCTTATCATGTTTATCAAGCAATTTTCCAAGATGAGCAACAGCAATAGCTAATTCATCATATGAATGATCTACCTCATTGAAGTCATTGTCATGATCATCTTCGGTGAAGCTATCCTTGCTGCTTGCCATGAGACACAACCTCATCAAATCATGCTTGCTTAGAGTTGTATCATCCTCGTTGCTCTCAGAATCTACATCGCTTAAACCAATTTGCTCAAGTGCAGAGAAAACACGATGCACAAAGCTCATCTTCTTGCTATCACTTGGAGAGAAATTCTTCTTCTCTTTCTTTTTGTCATTGTCCTTCTCCTCCTTTGATGCTTTACCTGCAAGTTTAGGACAATTTGGATGAATATGGTTGAGATCACCACACTCATAGCACCTTAGAGGGCCACCACAAACTCTCTTTCTCATTCTCACATTCTGCAAAGCTTTGTCAAAGCGAGAAGAGAGTAATGCGAAGTCTTCTTCCGGGAATTGCTCAAGTTGTTCATTGGTTAGTGAAGACAAAGCAAAACTTGACGAAGAAGACTTATTGTGAGACATGGTAGGCTGAGAATCAAAGCAATTGACTTATAATCATTCTTCTAGCAAGAACATCTAATTCATGAGTTTTCAACTTAAAATAAAGAACATTTAATATAAGTATACTCATGACAGTTGATTCTCTAATATATGTTACTTTCATATCACAAATTGACATGTCTAAAGCACCAAATAATTGTCTAGCATTTGAAGCATCAGTGTAGCTAACTCCAACAGCATGTAGATTGCTAAGAATTTTATTAAAGCGTGCAAAGAAATCATCTAATGATTCACCAGACTTCATCCCAAAGCACATGTATTCTTTCTTATAAATATCTTAACGTACCTCTTTTACCGTGCTTGAACCTTCATGGTAATCACAAAGAGATTTCCATACCTCATATGTGGACTTGAGATGAATCACGCGATCAAAGTCGCTCCTTCCTAATCCTTGGATAATCAGATTTCTCGCCTTGCTATTAGCCTCCACATGTGTTTTATTTGTGTCGTCAACTTCATTATTCTCAAGTACTTGATAAGGCTTGTACACCTTTTCAAATTGCAAAGACCTGAGCTTGAATGTATGCCTCCATCTTTGCTTTCTAAAACTAAAAATCAACACCATCGAAAACTCAAGGTTTTATCGAATACATATCTATCGCTACAATTTCTAATCACCGGTTAAGATTAATTAGAAAAACCTTGCTCTGATACCACTTGTAGGATCGATATACACTAATATAGCAATCGGAGGGGAGGGTGAATGATTACTATATTAGTGTATATCGATCCTACATTCATCCCATCCACCCAACCAAACAGGCACATGAATGGCTCCATTCCTACTAGGTTGTGTGGGATGACAGAAACAGGGGTCCCGTAAGAGGGACCTACACCCGGCTGGGCCTGACAGGCGGAATGGAAAGCCCAAGGCCAAGCAGCACCACGACGGGCCCAGAGGAGACCTTCGACTTGCTCCCCAAGACAACTCCCGGTCCTTCAAGGAAGCTTCGTGCCCCGCCCTAA
This sequence comes from Rhipidocladum racemiflorum, assembly GCA_036346355.1. NCBI lineage: Eukaryota > Viridiplantae > Streptophyta > Magnoliopsida > Poales > Poaceae > Rhipidocladum > Rhipidocladum racemiflorum. The sequence goes on along the minus strand of CM070580.1, from coordinate 6,172,384 downwards.
CAACCCGCCAGGGACGAGGCATGCGGTCTGACACTGCCAGAGCCTGCGGAAGCTGGAACCTGACAAGGCGGCAGGCGTGGGTCGGAGAAAGCATAACCTCCTCTCCAGGACATAGAGCGTGAAGGCGGATAAGGACAAGGGACATGTCGTCCAGGCCACCATGTTTAGGGCCCGGTGGCGCCCATCTATCATGTATTCTCCCCCCAGTATATAAGGGGAGGAGGAAAAAAACAAGAAGGGGGCTCTCCCTCTCTTACTCTCTCTTGAACACACACAATACATCCAAGAACACAGGACTAGGGTATTATCTCCTCCGAGAGAGCCCGAACCTGTCTAAAACAGATTGCCCTCGCATCCTGTGTTACCATCAAGCTCAGATCCCGCACAAATCCCCTAGAATCACAAATCTCATTGCCGGCGAAACAGATCGTCGACAGTTGGCGCGCCAGGTAGGGGCTTGTGTCAACATCTTCGTCAAGCTTGATGGCTGCGACGAGCGAAGTCTCCACAGTCTTCGCCGGGCAGTCTTCCGCTTTAAGCCTGACCTTCATCTCCAACGACCTCGGAAGCCTCTCTCTCCAAAGGAACGCGCTACTGGCGGTGAGGTTTCCGGCGATCCATCGTCACGACTTCCGCGCCGATCGGAAGGTCCCCCTGTCTCGTACTCTAAAGTACCGAGCGGGGATCCGAAGACCCGTTCCAGCCGCGGAGTCAGGCTCGAGGACGCCGAGGCACGAAGGGTGGGAGTTCTCACCGCCAAGCCACTCGGCACCCCAGCGCCTAGGTTTATCTTCTCGAGACTCACCCACCTCGTGGCCGAGTCGGAAGAAAGCCTAGAGAGCTGCTGGAATTTCCGTGAGAGTCCGTGTGATCGAAGGCTCATGCGGGTCGCGGCAACCGACACCTCGATCGCCGCCGATTTGGAAGGAGGCCGAGTGATCGAGCCTCGACGCGCTGGCGCGTACTCCGACCGCGCCGGGCTGTCAATGAAGACATTCTGCAAGCCAAGATGGGGACCAGGCTGTTTTTCGTACCACGCCAGAATATCGTCGCCTTCCAAGACACTCCTGGATACCACGACCCCTATCTTTGAGGCGGATGATCGATTGCCCGATCATGGCCCAAGTAAAGGCCATGGTGACGCGGCGGCGACTATCCAAAGATACTCAAACCGACCGGTGGCGAAGGAGGCATCACGTGGTCGGCGAGGACCAGGCGAAAGAATGGCCAGGTCGGGAAGCCCGTCGATACATCATGTTCTACCTCGCGGAGACGACTTGCGACATAGCATCGGCGCGACCTCCGTTCAGACCTCGGCGCCAGGCGCCGCGACCGAAAGGGAGGAACAACGCCCGTCAAGCCGGCGAATATGAGCGCCGGCATCCTTCCGCGAGGCCGCGAAATACGCCAAGTACGATCCCCTCCGCGTCGATCACCTCCCGGGGGGTATCGCGGAGTCATCGAAGGGGTCCGTGCGTTTACTCCTCACCTACGCCGAGTGGTTTGGCCTGATGGATTTAATCCTAAAGGCATCACTAGGTTTGACGGTGAGAGAGACCCAGAGGCTTGGCTACAAGTATACGCTCTGGCAATCGGGGGCAGCCGGGGATCGGAAAGTAATGGCAAACTACTTGCCGGTTACCCTCTCGCCCCTGGCCCAAGCATGGCTCACCGGACTTCCAGCGAACTCTATAGATTCCTGGGGAGATCTGTGTGAGCAGTTCATCTCAAATTTCCAAGGCACTTACGAGCGCCCAGGCACCCCTTGGGACCTATATCAGCTACACCAAAGGAGGAACGAATCCCTCCGGGAGTTCGTCAAGCGCTTCATGAACAGGAAAAGCACCGTTCGGGACGTCACAGATGCGGTTGTGATAGCTGCCTTCCAGAAAGGAGTCAGCGACCCCGACCTCATCAAGAAGATGTCCCGGAAGCCACCCACGTCGGTCCGGAGCTGTTCGCCTAGCGGACCGTTACGCTTCAGCCTCTGAGGCTCTGGCGGAACGACGTGACGAGGGGAAGGATCAGGCTGAACCCCCCCGGCGGAAAGAAAAGAAGCGCAAGGGCGAAGAGCTGGTGGCGATCATTGCGCCAACTCATCCTCGCGCTCTCAAAGAGGATGGATATGATAAGGTCATGAACTCACTCTGCCCTTTCCATCCAAAGGGGAGGCATGCCGCCAAGGATTGTTTCACCCTAAAGAGGTTCGCCCGCGAGAGCAAGAGGCAGGCTGGACAAGGTCCGAGCGGTCATGCCGCCGGCAAACCGTCTCCCCCTGAAGCTGAGGAAGACTATCAGGAAGTCGACCTCGAGCTTAACTACATATTCGGGGGTTCAGCCGCATATGAGTCCAAGCGGAAGCAAAAGCTCACCGCTCGGGACATCTATGCAGTAGAGCCGGAGACCCCCCGATATGTCCGGTGGTCCGAGGTCACAATAACTTACGACCGCACGGATCACCCAGATCGCGTCCCATTCCCCGGCAGATACCCGCTGGTCTTGGCGCCGGTTGTCCGCGGCATCAAGCTCAAAAGGGTGTTGATTGACGGTGGGAGTGGGCTCAACGTCCTCTTCGTGAAGACACTCGACGATATGGGAATCCCGCGGTCTAACCTCAAGCGCGGGTCGTCGCCTTTTCATGGAGTGATACCCGGAACGTCGGCGGTACCACTCGGACAAATCACTCTACCAGTCACGTTCGGCGCAAGGGACAACTACCGGACCGAGAGCCTTAGCTTCGAGGTGGCAGACTTCGCGACAGCGTATCACGCCATCTTGGGGAGACCAGCGCTGGCCAAGTTCATGGCGGTGCCCCACTACGCGTATCGATCTTTGAAGATGCCGGGTCCGAGTGGTATTATCACTCTACAGCGATGTTAAGCGATCTTTCTCTTGCGACGAGAGAGTTGCGAAATGGCCGAGTCTCTGGAGGCGGCGGGGACGGAAAGGATTCGTCAAGAGGCGGATTTCGACAAGCCGGAAGGCAGTGTCCCTACCCGCAAGCCGCAGAACTCCGGGATCGGCCCCGAGGAGGGCACCAAGAGGATTCTCCTCGACCCGTCCGATCCGGCGCGAGCCGTCTCGATCGGGACAAGGCTCGGGGATGAATAGGAAAACGCGCTCGTCACCTTTCTGCGGGCAAACCAAGACGTCTTTGCCTGGAAGCCGTCTGATATGCCCGGGGTCCCCAGGGAGGTGATCGAGCACGCACTGAATGTAAACCAATCCGCCAGGCCCGTCAAGCAAAGGTTACGACGGTTTGCTCAAGATCGTCGAGAAGCCATCAGAGAGGAGATCACAAAGCTGCTAGCTGCAGGTTTCATCAAAGAAGTGTATCATCCCGACTGGTTGGCGAACCCTGTACTCGTCCAGAAGAAGAATAAAAGCTGGCGCATGTGTGTTGATTACACCGACCTCAACAAGGCTTGTCCGAAAGATCCCTTTGGTCTCCCTCGTATCGATCACCGGTAGACTCCACTTGCCGGGATCTCGGTTACTCGGCTTTACGGGCGCCTATTCAGGCTATCATCGATTCGGCTTCGAGAGGAAGATCATGAGAAGACTTCGTTTATCACTCCATTCGGAGCATATTGCTATATCACTATGCCGTTCGGGCTCAAGAATGCCGGCATAGCGTACGGCGCGCCCGTGCGTGATGCTTTCACCATCAGCTCGGGCGCAATGTGGAAGCTTATGTGGATGATGTGGTAGTTAAAACGCAGACAGAGGACAGCCTCACCTCCGATCTGGCCGAGACGTTCGCAAGTCTGAAGACGTTCCGGATGAGGCTAAACCCCGAGAAGTGCGTTTTCGGAGTGTCTTCCGGGAAACTACTCGGGTTCATCGTCTCCCGTCGTGGGATCGAGCCGAACCCGGAGAAAATTGGAGCCATTATGAAAATGGCCCCGCCTACCGACCAAAAGGAGGTCCAAAAGCTCACCGGATGCATGGTAGCGCTTGGCGAGGTTTATCTCACGGCGGGGGTCCGGGGAATGCCTTTCTTCAAGCTCCTTAAGAAGCAAGATCGCTTTGATTGGACGGCAGAGGCACAGCAGGCCTTCGAAGAACTCAAGGTGTTTCTCTCCACTCCCCCAGTCTTAGTATCGCCGGCGCCAGGTGAACCTCTTCTGCTCTACATAGCGGCAACATCTCATGTAGTAAGTGCCGTGATAGTTGTGGAGCGGGAGGAATCTGACACCGCCACGGCGTAACGCCTTGATTTATTTCGTCGGCGAAATCTTTGGCGAATCCAAGACAAGATATCCTCAAATCCGAAGGTCAGACGCCATTTTGATCTCGTCACGGAAGGTGAAGCATTATTTCCAAGGACATTCGATTTGATGAGTCACTTCTTTCCCGTGGGAGAGGTCCTCCTTAATCGGGAAGCTACTGGAAGAATTTCAAAGTGGGCGGTGAGCTTGGAGCTTTCGACATCTCATTCAAGCCGCGCGCCGTCAAATCCAGACTTTGGCTGACTTTACGGCCGAGTGGACCGAATCCTGCACTCCTGCACCGAAGAAGAGCCGAATATTGGGTCATGCACTTCGACGGATCTCTCATGCTTGGAGGAGCGGCGGGAATCCTCCTTATCTCGCCTAAGGGTGACAGCTGAAGTATGTCCTTCGGATTCACTTCCCGGCCTCAAACAATGCCGGAGTACGAGGCCCTCATCCATGGGCTTCGTATCGCCACATCACTCGAATCCGGCCAATTTGGCGGTTCGAGGCGACTCAGTTGGTGGTGAATCAAGTCTGAAGGACTGGTTGTGCGTGGATCGAATATGGCGGCATCTTGCCCGGCAAGTCCGAGAATTGGAAGGCAAGTTTGTGATGCAGGCTGGTTCATGTCCTCCGCCGCAATAATGAGGCAGCAGACGAGTTGGCTAAGATGGGAGCCACTCGTGCAGATGTCCCAAGTGATATCTTCGTACAGGATCTTCACGAGCCAACCGTTACAAAACGGCAAAAGCCAAGCGAGGGTCTGGGCAGGGGTCTGCTCATCGATCCGTGATCGACTACCCGTGCCTTGATTATCTCCTGAAGGACAAACTCCGGAAGCAACCACTCTGGCAGAGCGCATCTCCCGACAAGCCAAATCCTACGTGGTGGTGGGCGACGAGCTCTTCAGAAAAAGTGCCTCGGGTGTCCTCAGCGGTGCATTTCGGGACAAGCGGGAAGAGAGCTGCTCCAAGAAATCCATTCGGGATGTGCGGCCATCACGCGGCATCAAGCGCCTTGGTTGGGAAAGCCTCACCGACAGGGTTTCTTACGGCCAGCGTAACGGACGCCAAGGAGATAGTTCGAACCTGCGAGGGCTGCCAATTCTATTCAAGACAGACACACTTGCGGCACATGAGCTACAGACTATACCCATTTCTTGGCCTTTTGCGACTGGGGCTCGACATAGTGGGCCCGCTCAAGAAGGCTCAAGGCGGTTTCGCTTACCTCTTCGTGGCCATTGACAAGTTCACCAAGTGGATCGAAGCCAAGCGATCGTAACTATCACTGCAGATTAAGGCCAAGGAGTTCTTCCAGGATATTGTAGTCAGATTCGGAGTGCCCAACCGGATCATCACGGACAACGGCACCCAGTTCAGGAGTGAAGAATTCCAAGAATGGTGCGAAGGCGTCGGGATCAAGATCTGCTTCGCCTCGGTGGCTCACCCACGAAGCAATGGGCAGGTCGAGCGAGCTAACAGTCTGGTCCTTCAAGGCCTCAAGGCCAGGATCTTCGACCGCCTCAAACCATACGCCACCCGATGGGTGAAGGAGCTACCGTCAGTACTCTGGGGACTCAGAACCACCCCCAGCCGAGCGACTGGCCAAACCCCCTTTTTCCTGGTCTATGGCGCAGAGGCGGTTCTGCCGACTGAGCTGGGATTCGAATCCCCGAGGGTTCGGAACTACAACGAAGCCGAGTCCGAGGGAAGCCGAATGGTGGAGCTTGATCAACTCGAGGAGGCTCGGAGCGTTGCCGCCCTCGATCGGCTAAGTACCTCCAGGGACTTCGGCGCTACCACTCGCAACGCCGAAGCGTAACCTTTCAGAAGGAGATCTGGTCTGAGGAGGAACTAAAAGCGAGCACAAGCTCTCTCCAATTTGGGAAGGTCCATACATCGTCGAGGAAGACAACCAGGCGGGTGCTTATCGACTGCAGGCGAGAAGACGGCGAGGTTCGCGAATACTTGAACGCCGAACAGCTCCGTCGCTTCTACGCATGAGTTATGTATCCCACTCTTACACATTAAATAAAATAGTGGTTCGTCTTATTTTACGAAGTTGTGTAATGCTAGCCCGAGTGGTTATTACCCGATCGCCGTAGCGCCTAACTCTGGTCGTGCCGATCTGAGAATGCACGGAAATAACAAGCCGCGATGAGCACAAAGCCTCGGCGGTTTATACCAGCGCACAACGGAACGGGTAGAAAGCGCTAACCACTCGGGATCGCAATTCGCAGCGAATTTAACCGAGATTTGCCTGGTCGCGAATTTCTAACCGTCAAAAGCTCGAACTGACCCCTCGTTCTCGCCTTTGGAGCAACCGACTAGAATGAGTTGATCAGCGGAACCACTAAGTTCGGGTTAAATGTGATAGGCACGTTGGATAAAATTTCGCATTTCATTCCATAATGTTAATAATTTACATTGCTAATTTTCTTTTTCTTTTCTCGCTAAAAAAAAAAAAAAAAAAAAAAAAAAAAAAAAACTCTTGGTCTTCTTTAGTCTGTTGGTACTCCCGCCATTCTTTGGTCTTGTCTTTAGTCTTCTTTAGTCTTGGCCTTGTTTGGGAGACCCGGAGGCGAGATCGCTGAGGTTAGTCGCGACCACGCGACCCAAAGCCGCCAGAATCTCCTCGTCAACCACCCACAAGGGGGGTACAAGGCGGACGAGGCCCTGGCGGCACGGTCGTCGCGACGATCGCGACCAACCATCTCGAGGATGATCTCCGCCACCTCGTGGAGCCCTGGCGACCTCCAACAAGGTGGCCACGCGGCGGCGTGGCGTCCTCGCCGCTCCGTCCTCCGCCTCCGCCTCGGTGTGAAAAAGTCAAGGTCTTCCCATGCTTCCGCCTCCTCCCAGTTGTGCAACATCCCGAAGAATCGATGGCGAAACAACGCCGCGTAGGGACCAACGAACCTCCCCGTAATAGACATGGAAGGAAACTGGAAGAGGAAGACGAAGGACAAGGCAAGAAGAAGCAGGCGATCGCTCATTAGCGGTGACGCCCCATTTATAAGCCACCCCAGCCTCGGAAATTGAAGCATCTCAAAGGCAATCAAAACGCGCCACCTCACAATCAATGAAGCGCGAAAAACAAAGCGACAGTGCAAATACCGAAGAAGATCGGCGCATTGAACAAAATCAAGGAGAATTTCACCAGACACGTGTTGTAAGCAGTTCAAGCTCATTCGGCTTCCTCGCTTAATTATACCAAATTAAGCGCAAAAGCCCGGGGGCTGGAGAGCTAGCAAGTGATGCAAGCCTGGGGGCTAAACCACTCAGCCAGGTGGCCACAACGTAAGTCCCGACGCCGAGAGTCGCACGCCCGACCTCTCGGAAAAGCGTGTCCGGGCAAGAAAGCCACGGGCCAAGGCCCTGGCGTTTGGAAGCCATACCCGATCGGTGAAGCCCATCCGGAAGGCACAACAGGATCCAAAAGGCTACGGGCCTATATTCAGTCTGAAGACCACTCGGCGGAAGACAATACAAGCGAATTATACTGAAGTAAGAAGACGATTTCAAACAAGGAGGGCGAGCACTCGGCATCAAGGCCCACGTCAAAGTCGAGAATTCGGATTTTCCAACAGGGCTGCGATGCACCGGACACCTCTTCGAGGAGCACGTTGGCCTTGTCTTCATCACAGGCAAAGCCTTCTTTCACAGCCGAGGTCAACTCTCGGATAATGAGACTTGACCACCGCCAATGCCTGGTTCGCGCTCATCGGCTGCGGACTCTTTGGCGTAAGCTCTGATCTGTCGGCTCCTCCCGAGAGAAGTGGAACAACATCGTCCCCCTGGCCCGGCGTGGCTCCTTCAATGCGCGAAGAAGGTGCGGGATCGGCTCGCAGCGACGCGATTCGATCCGCCCTGTTCGGCGGCCGCCATCTTCTCCTTGCACTCGCCACAAAGTCAAACAGCCATCAAGAGCACACCCGACGCCAAGTATGTTCAACCCAAGTCAAATAAATTTACCCTTCGGCTCCTTGCATCCTTTCCAGTCGACTCGAGCTTGAGGCCGGAATTCTCTGAAGCCTCCAATGGACCCTCGGCTCAGCAGCGGTCGAAGTCGCTCTGAAACACGAGTGTGTCATCATCCTCTCCAACCACCATCCAAAAAGCATCCGAACCGTATTCAGGAGAATCTCACCTTCGAGCATATGCTCAAGCTTCGTCTTCTCCTCCGGATCGTCATACACTCGCCACTGAAGCTCGTGGACTTCTTTCCATCTGTCCGCTGATCTCGTTGAGCTTGTCCTGCATCGCTTCGCTCTTTGAGCTTTGGGAGCACCTTCCGGAAAAACGCGACCTTTGCTCGGCGCTCCCCCATGTCCTAAGTAACAGGCGAGAATCTCGAGGAGAAGTCGAGCGACATGATTGAAGACAAGAAGCTCACCCGACGGCGTGCTACACTTGACGGTGAGCTCATAAAGCTCCATCCGAGCCGCTCTCTCCATCTCGTCGTCCTCTTCCATCCCCTTCGGTGAACCCCTTCCCACCATACGGTCCGATTCGGGGCTTCGGCAGAGGACCAGCGGCGGTGGCTTTCGAGGCACTTCCTCCACTCCGGGAGACGGCCGGGTCGATCTCGTCGGCGGACGGACCACCGGATGGTTCGATTGTCGGACCGCTGCGCCCGATGGCGGCGACGCCCGTTAGCTTGGCGGCGACGGCGACCTAGCCGACGCGGGGGCTCCTTGGGGAAGCCCGCACGAGACTCCTTTTCGGGAGACCCTCCACGAGGACGTCCCACGCAGGAGTCTGAATCGGCAAAAGGGAAGACACCTCAAGACAGGCGGTAACAAAAGACAAGGATCGCCCAAAAGAATACCTCTTGGATTTCTTGAATTTCATCCTGAGTTTCATCCGAGGCCCACAGACCACTCGGAGGGAAGTTGGCGCCGCACTGGGCTGCCACTGAGACAGAAGGTCGTGGCCCGCGCTGCGATCCGGTGCACCAGAGGTCGAAGGTCTGGCCGACGAAAGACCGGCGACCTCCTCCGCCGACTCCGGTGCAGCTCGTCGATCGAGGTGTCGGCCGCTCGCCGCTGGCGTGTCTCGGTAGAGAGGCCGACAAGCTGAGCGTCGAGAAAGGAAGGACGGCGCTCTGAAAAAGGAACGATCGCACCTGTTTGAATCACACATCAGTCAAAGAAATCATGGAACAACCTTTCGAGAGAATAGTGCACTCCACGAGGAGGGAGGCCTTGCCATCGAAAATTTACGAGGGCAGCCTGTTGGTGATTATTGTGCCAAGCACGAAGAAATCAACTACCGTCTTGCCGGCGCCTCCATCGACAGGTCCACTTCCGACTCGCGTGGGGTCCAGAGGCCCGTTGTATTGGAACCCCAAATGGACTCTCTCCTTCAAGGGCTGCACTCGGCGCTTCACAAAAGCGACCGCGATCCGGGGCCCGTCGGCCCTCGATTCTTGAGATCGTCAATCAATGCCGAAGGCTCGGGGACTTGCGCCAAACCTCCTCCGTCGTCAGGGTGTCGCTCCGACATCGGGAAGCTTTAGGAGCACCTGGCAAGCAAAGGCGAGGAAAGGATCAACGTTGGCACAATAGAACCACTCCCGCCTCCAACCTTTGAGGAGGTCTTGAGAGGAACGACAAAATACTGTTTCTTGAGCCCTCCATGGTGGAGCCGGCGCCCCAACGACATTGGGAGCGGCCCGGTTCGGATGAGGCTTCGGCGGAAGAAGGAGCGGAACAAATCCAAATGAGGACGTATCCCAAGATACGCCGCAGAGCTGGACGAAGATGGCAATGTGAAGAATCGAGTTGGGGTTCAAATTGATCAACTCAATTTCGTAGAAGTGGAGGAGCCCCGGAAGAAGGCGCTCCCGGGAATGCTAAGTCCTCGCGGAAGAAGGACTCAAACACCACAATCTCATTCTCTAGAGGTGTGGGGTAAGGGTCACTGCGGCGGGGCGGCGGAGATCAACTCCAGCGGAGGGAGGACGCCGGCGGCAACCATCCCCTCAAGCGGGACATCGTCGTGATGGAAGTCTCCCACCCTACCGTCGCGAGTCGGTGCTACCCTCCGATGACGAGGAAGACGACATGGCGAAGAAGAAGACCTGGAGGAAAGAACCGCCGCAAGCCAAGGGCGAAATCGAAACCCTAAATCGCCAAGGAAGGTTTGAAGGTTTCGGTAGTGGTGGAGAAGGTGCGAGGAGGCCGTTGCTCCAACGAGGGTCCTTCCGACTTATAAGAAATGGGCCCCAATTTCCACCTACGGTGGGAAGAAGCGAGGCCCTCTGTTCAGTCTGGGCGAGATCCAGGGCACGCCCCATGACGGGCCAATAGGCTGCGTCGCGCAAAGCAGCGGCCAGGTGTCAAATCTGGTCCGAAGTTTGGGATAAAGTCGCCCCACGGGCACGAACGCCCGGCCGCCACGGAAGCTTGGGGCTGGGCACTTTCCGAACATCCTTCGACGGCACACCCCATAATTTGGGGTCAATTGCTGGTCATTTGTCTCACAATGCGATTGGGTGTCGCGGGAGGATCTACAACCAACACGGTCTTGAGAATCGCCCCATGAGGGTGCAAGTAGTCTTGGCCGTGGCGGCACAGGCATTACTCTGTATGACCAAGGTATGCCCCATGAGGGTCAACCGTGCGACACGCCGGTTGCATGGCCAGAACGGGCGCTGGTACCGCCCGACCCCGAGCCAAAAGACCAAGGTATGCCCCATGAGGGTCGGCCGAGCTACAAGCCGGTTGCAGCGCCGCATCAGAACGGTAGCGCTGGTACCACTCGACCCGAGCCAAAAGATCAAGGTATGCCCCATGAGGGTCGAAGCGACAAGCCGGTTGCAGCGTCACAGTAAACGGTAGCGGGTACCACTCGACCCCGAGCCAAAAGAACAAGGTATGCCCCATGAGGGTCACCGAGCGACAAGCCGGTTGCTGTCACAAGATCAGAATCGGGCGCTGGTACCACCGACCCTGAGCCAAAAGACCAAGGTATGCCCCATGAGGGTCACCGAGCTACAAGTTTCTGCTGTCACAAGATCAGAACGGCGCTGGTACCACTCGACCCCGAGCCAAAAGAACAAGGTATGCCCCATGAGGGTCACCGAAGCGACAAGCCGGTTGCCGCCAAGCACCGTGAGCGGCGCGGGTACCACTCGACCCGAGCCAAAAGAACAAGGTATGCCCCATGAGGGTCGGTGAGCGACAAGTGGTTGCCGCGCCGTGAACGGGCGCGGGTACCACTCGGCCATGAGCTAACCAACCACTGTGGCCGTACTACAAGTTCTTTATGATCTCTCTCGCATAATCCTCATGACAGGGTAAGGGACGGAAAGTCGATCCTAAAGCACTTGGGGCTGCTGTGGGATGACGAAACAGGGTCCCGTAAGAGGGACCTACACTACTGGCCTCGACAGCGGAATGGAAAGCCCAAGGCCAAGCAGCACCACAGCGGGCCCAGAGGAGACCTTCGACTTGCTCCCAAGACAACTCCGGTCCTTCAAGGAAGCTCGTGCCCGCCCTAACAACCCGCCAGGGACGAGGCATGCGGTCCGACATCGCCAGAGCTGCGGGAAGCCGGAACTGACAAGGCGGCGGCGTGGGTCGGAGAAAGCATAACCTCCTCTCCAGGACATAGAGCGTGAAGGCGGATAAGGACAAGGGACATGTCGTCCAGGCCACCATGTTTAGGGCCCGGTGGCGCCCATCTATCATGTATTCTCCCCCCAGTATATAAGGGGAGGAGGAAAAAAACAAGAAGGGGGCTCTCCCTCTCTTACTCTCTCTTGAACACACACAATACATCCAAGAACACAGGACTAGGGTATTATCTCCTCCGAGAGAGCCCGAACCTGTCTAAAACAGATTGCCCTCGCATCCTGTGTTACCATCAAGCTCAGATCCCGCACAAATCCCCTAGAATCACAAATCTCATTGCCGGCGAAACAGATCGTCGACAGTTGGATGGCCATCTCCCATCCAGTCTTATCCAGGCAACCAAACAGTGCCCAAATTGACTCATGTTTATACAGATATGCTTGTCATGTGTAGTACATGGTTCTATAAAGTTGCTCTGGGATTTTGTATCGGAGGATTGGGCGATATAGTGATATACTCATCCATTCAAAAAATATAAGGTGTAAAATTCAATTGAACTTGTTTAGAAATATAAGACATGCATATGGATTTAACGATGTTTTTCCTAATATACTCCTATTTATTCTCTCTCAATCACATACATCTATTCCTTAACACCCATACAATATTCCTAGACAATTAAATGGGGGTATCTAAGTTATTTTCTTTTGTACATTTCTCAATTTCACCGCAACCCTAATCCCTATGCGAAGTCAATAATATATATATATATATATATATATATATATATATATATATATATTACAATTACCTAGGCACTATGATCCAAAACGAGTATTTACCCTAGGTATTTACATTTGAAAATTTTGAAATTTCTAGGATGTTGAGTTTAACCAGTTTACTAACTAGTTCAAACAAGTTTGAACTGAAACTCAACTAGAGTTTTCTTTTTTGATGATAGTTTGATTGTAGGTATGTGCTGATTTTTTATATAAATTAGCAAAGCATGAGATCTAAATTCATTCAAATATTTGAATTCGAGTGTATTTTTTTTAAAGGTATGCATTTCATTTGAATTATTATAGATGGGTATATACCCTAAAACTGAAAGTTTCAAAAAAAATACCGAATTTGGCTTGAATTAATGCATTTAAAATTAACGCATTTAAAATTTAGGTATTTAGAAAATACCTAATTATTATAAATTAGATGCGTTAATTCAAGCCAAATTCGGTATTTTTTTTGAAACTTTCAGTTTTAGGGCATATATCCATCTATAACAATTCAAATGAAACGCATACCTTTAAAAAAATATACTCGAATTTAAGATTTGAACGAATTTAGATCATATATTTTGCTGATTTATATATATAAAATTAGCACATACCTACAATTAAACTGTCATAAAAAAACTCTAGTTTGAATTTTAGTTCAAACTTGTTTGAACTAGTTAGTAAACTGGTTAAACTCAACATCCTAAAAATTTTAAATTTTTTTGAATAAAATATATAGAGAAAATACTCATTTTAGATCATGGTGTCCCAGGTAACTGTACTATCTCTATATATACTAGAAAGGTTAGCGCGACGCACGCCGCGCGCGTGAACGGAAAATGATTTTGTGTTTTTTTTTCTGGAGAAAAATAGATTTAGACGTATTTTTAAAATTTTTGTAGGCTAAAATTTTCCGGAGGAAAAATAGATCTAGGCATATTTTTAAATGCGCACGCCGCGCGCGTGAACGAAAAATAACTCTTCGGTTATTTTTTCCGGAGAAAAAGTAGACCAAGACGTATTTTCTAAATTTTTGGAGGCTGGAGAAACCTTAGAGACCGAGCCGAAAAAAAAGTACACATCTTTGTGACGACGAAAATATTTTTTTTGGAGAAAACGGAGAAAGGACCTGGATGTAAAAAACGGGGACCTGATTGTTATACTTTTGGACATGATCGCTATCCCGAAAAATGAGAAAAGGACTCGCTCGCGATTCGTAATTAATGGGAGGCTCTTTTCGTAAAGTAACGAACGAGGGACCTAAACGCAATCCGGGAAACAAAATTTTTCCCTCACAAAAAATCGCAAAGGACCTCTGCGCAAATTAGAAGGACCTATCCGTGATTTAAAGAACTGAAGGGAGGTTTTTGTGCAAATAGCGGAGAGAATGGGAGTGGACACGTGGGTATGGGGAGGAGGCAGGAAACCTTCCGATTTTGTTTTATGGAGTATATGTGTGTGTGAACGGATGGAGCACCATATTACCAAGTGCTACACACTCGTATTATCCGGCCCTGTTTGGCAGAGCTCCAGATCCCAACTCCACCTCAGAGCTGAAACTTGTAGACTGAAATAAAATGACTTAAGTTTATAATTTTATTCTAAAATATAAATAAAATGACCCACCTAAACACTCTTAATATACCCGCAGCTTCAGCTCCACAAATTTGATGAAGCTAAGAATACCCAGCTCCAATAATTTAGTGGAGCTAGAGCTCTACCAAACACCTTCTCAGATTGTTAACTCCAAAGTTGTTTATTTACGACAAATCGTGGTGGAAATTGGCTGTTGAAACTGAAACTTTCAGAAGCCGACAAATGATTTTTGTTTGGGAAGTACTACGGCCATGTATGCAGCTTCAGAGTTCAGACGTGAGTTGTGAGCCTAGAGTACTTTTTTTAGACCAAAAGGATATCAATCCTGTTGATATCCCAGTTCCATTGAAGAAACTGAAACCTAGAGTACTTCTTTGGCTCAAATTTAAGTGTCCTTTACTGCTTTATTACTGAGACATGCAGTTTCTTCGACAGTGCCTTTTCGTTTTAGCACGGAGATATTACTAGCCACCCGAAGAAAACTGCGGCCGTGTCCGCTGCTTTAGAATTATAAACCACTATAAACCTCTAAAAATAAAAAATTTTCTATGGTATCTCCACCGTAAGGTAATCTTAACAAAAAAGATAAATTTGCAAAAAGAAATTTAAATGATAATAAAACATGTTGTTTTTTTAACAAGAATGAAACCATTCGACACCTTTTTTTGAAATGTCATGTTGCTTGTTTGGCTTGGCATGACATCCAAGTGGCTATAAATTTGACATCTTCTAGTAGCATTACCAATATGTTTGAGAACTGATTATCGGGAATGGAAAAAGATTTACGGACTCACATTTTAGTGGGCGCTATTGCACTTTGTTGGTCAATTTGATCACTTCGGAATGATATGGCTTTTGATAAGAAAAAGAATTTTAATTCATTGCAGGTTATCTTTATGTGCATCAGCTGGTTACGCTTATGGTCTGTGATGCAATCTTAGGAGGCAAAAACTGTCATATTTTCTGGATGCAGAATGCTAGACATGGTAATCAAGGACCTCTTCGTCAAGTATGGGTGGAGATTTAGTAACAGGCTATGTGCGGATTGAAAACTTTTGTTTCATCTTTAAATTGGCTTGTGCCGAATTTTCTATAGTCTTTATTTACTCTCTTTTTTAGTCAGCTGTTTGGCTGCGACTGTAATAAATTTTGGTTGTGTACATCCCATGATACAGAGGCCGGGAGAATAAATCTTCCATTATCTAAAATATATATATAAACCACTATAACGTATGCAATGTCCATTTTTGCTAGATATGACCTTCCTTTTCTTTTTACAACTGGACAGCTTTAACTCGCCACACTTATCATGCTATGCTACAATGGGATTGCCTACGGCAATCCTGGATAGGTTATTATAATTTTAACTTCCCTTATTAGTAATCTTAAGGAGCAAAACCATTCTTAATTTTGCTATCCCATTGCTTTTGCTTGGTGAGATGACGTTTCCCACAATGTTTTGATATTGCAAACGTAACAAGAAAACATGGGTGGCTTGAAAGTTGAAGCCACTAACAGTTGTGGATGATAAAGGCATTTAGCCCACAAATCACATACATATCTTCTCCATTTGTATAATTGAAAGGTTATAAACCAGATGGAAGAATTAGCCATTTGCGTCATCGAGACCGCCTTAATTAGTCAGCCATCCATATTTCAGCTGATATAGATGTGAAATCTAGGGTGTGACAAATCGAATGCTAAGTTCCATAGTATTATCACACAAATGCTTAATATTGCAGTTGTGATCTTGTGTCAAACCAATGCAAGAAATCTTAATCAGGATCACGAATTAGGTTTTTGTTTCAGTAGAAATTGCTTTCATTGTGATGCGCACATTCTCAGAACCAAAGAAGTGGTTGGTGTGCAGAGCTGAATTTTATTAGACATCAGTAATTAGCGCATCTGAGTAAGAAGCAGTTCTGCTAGTATGGCACAATAGGTTATGTCATGTCTGGAATCAAGTTAAATATTTTGCCTAACTCCATAGTATGGCACATCGTAAACTTGAAAGATACCACTGTTCAGATCATGTAGTGCTGCAATTAAGTAGCAACCATCATCTATCCAGCTGATGATGTTTGTTCATGTCAGGGTATTCACATATGCCACCACATTTCCCTTGAGTTTGTAGGTAAGACTACCTACCTGTGAACCTGAACAGAAGATATCAAATCAAAGTAGAGGGTCTCTATACAAAGCCTAAGGGATTGACCAAACAGTAGCAGAAACCTCACACGCATGCAACATGCACCCAACTGGCCCAAGTGGACCAAACGGCCTAGCTTGTTTATAATTCATTGTGGCGTCACTATACAATATGCATATTGCTGTCATATCTTGGCACAAAAAGGCCTAAAAAGGCAATGGCATTACTTTGCTAGTTGCCACAACAAAGAAGTCTGGCCGAACCTAATACATGACGACTCTGGTTTTTGTGTACATTTTAAACCGCTGCAAAAATGTGTCAGATGAGGGTTAGCTCAACAAGGAAAAGAAGGAAAAATCTTTCAAATGCATACTTAAAGCTAGCTCTCTATATAAGCAATTGCATTTTCGGAGTGCTTCAATTCCTCCACCTGACTCGATGCCAGCATGACTTGCAATTTTTTTCCAGAAAAAGAGGTAGAATTGTGACTTCTTGGCAGGATTTTCCGCACGAGAAGAACATTTCTGAAAATAGCCTAAGGACAATGGCAGATCCCAGAAATCAACAGGATAATCTCAAATGCAGACGCAATAAGCTGCGAAGGGCCAGTTTGCTTACAGCATATGGCTATAACTTTAGGTGCCCTCCTTTTGCAGTTTAAAAGAACAAACTCGTCTCAATCTCTTCCCTCGATGCATTCAAAGGATTCTTTTTTATAGAGTAGTCGTGCTTCTCCGTCTTCTCAATACTGCAAGCTTGCTAGCAACAAGTTCCAATCATGCAGCGAGACATCGCAGGGTTGGCAATGGCGTACCACTCGGCTGGTGCGGTAGACTTCGCAGGCTTC
Organism: Rhipidocladum racemiflorum; assembly: GCA_036346355.1. Lineage (NCBI taxonomy): Eukaryota > Viridiplantae > Streptophyta > Magnoliopsida > Poales > Poaceae > Rhipidocladum > Rhipidocladum racemiflorum. The sequence continues at coordinate 6,155,223 of CM070580.1, read as the reverse complement.
TTCTCGCCGCAGCCGGCTAGCTCGCACATCGTCGTCCATGAGTCGTTGTTGGGCAGTGGCAGCGCGGCAGCTGATCACCCGCCGTGCAGCTCGTGCCGCCATGGAGCCGGCGCCGGCCTGGGCGAGCGAGATGAGAGGCGCGGCGACGAGGTGATCAGGAAGGAGAGGCGGTTAGCGTCGAACCGCGAGTCGGCGAGGCGGTCGCGGATGCGGCGGCGGAGGCAGCTCGACGAGCTGTCGTCGCATGTCGCGGAGCTCCGCGCCGCGAACCAGCGGCTGGCCGTGGAGCTGAATCGCGCGGCGGCTGGGCACGCGCAGGTGGCGCGGGAGAACGCGCGGCTCAGGGAGGAGGCCCGCCGCCTGCGGGAGATGCTCGGCGAGGAGGCGGATCAAGCGGAAGGAGGCAGTGATGAAGCTGCAACAGCACAAGACGATGTATAAACGAGTATCTCTTCGTGTGTACTAGGAGGAGGAGGAGATTGGTTATTGTGTACAGCTATTAATTATGTTGTGATCGAGCCCTCAGGATTTGTTCGCTCTGATTCTCTGAAATCTCTCCAGCTGCAGAATCGTTCACAAATCACAAGGGTAGGGGAGTCGAATGGTTTGATTGTTTGGAGTCGGGTGACACGCGTTAGCTAGCTGCTTGCGTGGGATTATGCATGGAAGGAAACACCATCAGTGTCACCGGCGGCGGCGAGAGCGCCACCAGCGCCGGCGGCCGGCCACCGTCCCAAGCTGTGGAGCACAGGGCGGCCAACTTAAAAGTGGGCCAACATATATTCGGCCTTGGGCTTTTGTAAGACAAACGAACGAAACACGCTAGGTTGAACTCACTATTGGGCTTCAGATTTCCGCAGGCCTAGTGGAAAGGGCCACTGCATACAGATGTTTCTTTACGAAGCGTTGCCTTTTTCTTTTCTTTTTTCATTTCTCCATTCTTTTTTCTAGCTTGGCGTTGGAATTTTTTTTGCAAATTTGGCCAGTTTCGACTGAGAAAGCAGCTGTAAGCATCTACCGCTGTCCCATACCGCAAGAGATGATATATGTCACCTTTCGATTTTTCCTGAGTTGAGAATAGGACTAAATTTACAATTTCGTTCAAATAAAGACTAAACTTATTTAAAAAAATTCGGACAAAACAGCAAAAAAAAAAAAAAAAAAAAAATCCTTTATCACCACCCTCCAGCTTACTCACCGGCAGGTGCCCGGCGGTAACAAACTACATCACTATCAGACACAAGTGGCCATTTTCCTCTGCTCTCTGTACAGTACAGGGATAAGTACACACCCGTGTACGTAGCGAGGAAGACGTGCCAAGCAAAAGGGAATCTATGTGGCCAGAAATTGGTAGGCAGCCAGCGGTAAGCCCAGGTCAACAGGTACAGTAACCTGTCTAACACAAGATGTTGGATGGACAACACCTCCCCTGTTCTCAAAGAAATGCAAATGGTGGCTGTCAAGTGCCATCAGGGTTCAGGAGGAGCAGCACCGAATAATGGGGCAGGCTGCAGGACATGATGCACCAGTTTTCCGCGTGCTAAACAACTGGTGACACATACTGTGGTAGTAGCTAAACCCCTTCCTGATTGGGTCCTTCGAGGAACACTTCTCTTTTGTTAGACATGGTACAACTACTATACAAGAGACTTTAGCTGATCACCAGTACTGCTGCTCTAGGACCATCTCCAACAGCGTCCTCTAAATTTAGATCTCTATGTCCCCATATACAAAATTTTTCCAAAATATTCCTTCCATATATCTCTTCCCTCTCCAACATTCCCTAAATCCCACTCTCCATTATCTCGCTCCTATATTATAATGATATTTCATAACCGCTATATGAACAACGTTTATTTTTTACTTGGAAAAATTCGAACGGCTATTTTAAAATACGGGAATTTAAAATTTAAAATTTATTCTAACGACCATGCTAACAGCTATATTCTAACATTTCTAATGTGCCAGTAGCTAGTACTACAGGGAGTGAAAAGGTATAGCAAAAAGTCCCAGAATTTCAATAAAAACTAGGTAAATGATGATTGTAACTAGAGGTGGGCACTGAGCCGTGCTATTTTGAGCTGGTACGAGGCATGCTCGGTCCAGCCCAGCACAGAATTGTTGCAAACGGGTCGGGTCGGCGCAACACGGTTGCCCTGGCCGTCTGGGCACATAGCCAAGACGCGGTGGCGACACGACCGGAAGAAGGCGTCGCGTGATGCGGCACGATACGCATGGCGAGCGGCACGTCGAACGCACGGGACCGAGCTCGCGACAGTGCATGCGGCACGCAGCTCGGCCTGCGGAAGGGAAGGTGGAGGGATGGGTGACAGCTATATCCTAACACTCTGGATGTGCCAGTAGCAAGTACTATAGGAAGTGAAAAGGTACAGTAGCAAGTCCCAAAGTTTCAGTGGAAACTGGGTAAATGATGATTCTAATTAGGGGTGGGCACTGAGTCGTGCTATTTTGAGCCGATACGAGGCACGCGCTGGTTGATCCGAAACAGGCTATTTGCAAATAGGTCGCCGATACAAAGACGGTTGCCCGGCCGTGCTGCTCGCCAACCGCACGGTGTGCAGCACATCACGGCATGACATTATGGGCCGTGCTCGAGCCAGCACGGTCCAAAACAGAGCGTGCGTGCCGCGGCACGATACGCACGGCGAGCGGCACGCCAGCCTGTGCCTGGCACGGTCCGCGGCAGCGGGTGTGGCACGCGGCCAGGCCTGCGGAAGTGAAGGTGGAGGGATGAGGGAGTACCTAGCCGTGCCGCCGTGGAAGCCCGTCCTGCCCGCCATATTCTCCCTCGCCTGCTATCATGGTCGATCTCACCTTGCGCGTGGTCGGCTCGCCCGAGGTCACAGTAGCTATGTCGCCTCGCCTCGCTCCTCGTCGTGCCTTGGTCGCACCTCGGCCGCAACATGCGTCCACACCAACTCCAGAGGGGAAAGGAGGGAGGCGACGTGGTGGGGAGGGAGGGAAGTGAGGCGGCGTGGTGGATGGGGAGGGAGGGAGGCGAGGCAGCAGCCCCTTGCCGTGCCGCACCTTGGCCAATTGTCGTGCTGCGTCACCGTGGAGAGGGAAGTGAGGCAGGGGAGGGACAGTAGGGAGGTGAGGGGAAGGCTGAGGGGCGCCAGAGGTGAGGGGTCAACATCGTGCGAAGGGCAGAGGCAGTGGGCAAATTTGGGGGAGGAGGAGCGAGGCGACCGATGTTCGGTGAGGGAAAGGGAGAGAGAGGGGAAGAAGAGGGAGGGAGGGGGAAGAGATCGGTGCGTGAGCATGACCGTGTCGGTGGGGGAAAAATAGGGGCAGGGAAAAAGAGGGGGAAGGAGAAAAAAAATGGAGGGAAAAGGTGAATAGAAAAAAAAGGGAAGAGATAATAGGTGAAAAAAGAAGAAAAGGGGTTGGAGAAAAAAAGAGGAAATAAATAAAATTATGCAAATTGAAGCAATTAAATAAAATTATGAATGCTTAAATATTCTGACTTCTAAGGCCCTGTTTGTTTTGACTTTTTCATCGGCTTAAAAGCCAAAAAGCCTAAGTCGAAAAAAACAACTAACTTTTAAACCGGGCTTTAAAAAAGCATAAAGCCCCTGTATAACTATAAGCCAAAAGCCAGACAAGAAGAGCTTTTTTGGACTTTTTTGAATGAAATAACCCTTTGCCGCTAAAAGTCTCCAAAATTACTCACCAAATGCCATCATATATAAATCGAGAATTCCTCACCCATCTCATTTAGGGTATTTTAAACTTTCCATCTATAAGCTATACCATCTAACCCATTAATAAGCTAGGATACCAAACAACATGTCTTGGCTTAAAAGCAGACGGCTTAAAAGCTCATTAAACCAAAAAGTTAGCTTTAAGCCAAAAGCCTAATCCGAAACAAACAGAGCCTAAGCGATAGGCGAGAGAGAGATCAAGAGAGTCAGACGAGAGAGATGGAGAGCCGAGAGGGAGCAACAGTAGATAATGAGAGCTGAGAGACGGGCGAGAGAGAGCTGAGAGAGATGGGCGAGAGAGATTGAGAGAGATGGATGAGAGAGAGGGAAAGAGCTGAGAGGGGGAGCAATGGGTGAGAGAGAGCTGAGAGATTGAGAGAGAGATAGCTGAGAGAGATTGAGAGAGACGGGCGAGATGAGAGATGGGCGAGAGAGTGCTGCGAGGGATTGAGAGAGACGGTTGAGAAAGAGTTGAGAGAGATTGAGACACATGGGCGAAAGAGAGATTGAGAGAGACGGCAAGGGAGGAGAGAGAGCTGAGAGATTGAAAGAAATAGGCGAGAGAGCGGCTTCTTGCATTGTACAAGTCTTTGTACTAAGGAGCATTGTGCATCTCCGGCTCCATTTTTGAAGGGCCATGTCGATTTTGAGCACAACCATCTACTGACTTCTGCTTACCCAGCAGTTGCATGCTGCAATTGTCTTTCAAAGAACCTATAAATTGGTTTCTGGATTTCTGCTTAATATTTTAGGCAGACTGAAATCCCAGATGAGATGAAGTACAGCAATTGGTATTGTGAGCTAACTGCAAAACTACCGTATTTATAGTGCAGTGGAAAAGTTCGCATAAGTAGCATAACTACATATAAACATGATTAATCATAAATTGCACCTTATATCAAACTTTAGAAATTATGTGCACTTCCACACCAATGTTTAATTAAAGCAAATAGACACGCCTAGACTGGTATTTTTAACATCTGCAACGATGTCTCTGAAATTATGACGGCAGTCACTCATGGAGCAAGCAAAGAAGTAGCCCGGTACAAAGAAAAAAATACTAACAATTCTGTGACAAACAATACAAGTAAAACAACCATTGAACGAGTAAAACAGTTTTCTATATTACTGAAGTAGCACAACGTATTTACAAAAGGTCTAACAATTTTTTCTTACCATTCAATCCCAAGCGGCACAGCAACATCCTGAAACATTTCCAGATCAAAGAAGTATGACTCCTAATGAGCAGTCAGTGAGTGAGGCTTCTCACTTCCATGGAATTGCAACCAAGAAATATCACCAAGCAACCCCAGCTCAAATCTGCAGAGAAGTACCCAACTGCGCCGTGGAGCCACCAGCAGAACGCCACCTCGCCCGCCGCCGCTCGTACTCGGGGTCGTCGGTGGGCAGCTCGTAACGGCACACTGGGCACGAGTTCCGGATGGCGAGCCATGGCCCAATGCACTCCCCGTGGTAGAAGTGTGAGCACGGCAGCCGCGTGGCGAGTTCCCCCTGCGCGATCCCGTCCTTGCACACAGCGCACCCCTGAGCAGCCTCCTCCCCGCCGATCGCCAAAACCTGGAGCCTCTCCACCGCCGCGCGAGCCGCCGGCGGCGCGCCGCCCGCCGCCGCGTCCGCGACATGCCCTGGCAGCACCTCGAAGTCGTCCTCGTCCAGCGGCACCGCGAGAACCTCCCACCCCACGCTCCGGGACATGTCGTCGATCTCTTGGCCGTCGTCAAAATCGAATGGCGGCTGGTCGGAGAAGCCCGACTGGTCCCCACTATCCATACCCTCCAACACGCCCAGAATCTCCCTCTCGTTGAGGAACCCGAACACGTCGGCATCGCCTCCGCCTCCTCCTGGTCCACCTCCACCTCCACGGCCGGCAGCGGCAGCGGCGGCGGCGGTGATCTCCTCCCACTCGAAGCCGTCGCCGAGGTCTTCCTCGAGGCAGTCCCAGAAGGGCGGGGAGGGGGAGATGAGGCGGAGGTCGGGGTCGGAGTCGAAGGAGAAGTGGGAGCCGGGGGTGAGGATTAGGGTTTCGGAATCGAAGTCGGCGGAGAAGGGGGTTAGGGGGTAGGGGCACTGGTGCTCGTCCACGAAGGTCTCGGAGAAGGAGGGGTAGGAGGCCTCGACGAGGGCGCTGGGGCCGTGGTCCTCGTCGACGTCGAGGAAGAGCTCGTCAGCGATCCCCTCCATGGGGACGGCGGCGGCGGGACGGGACAGGATGGGTGGTGGTGCGTCGTGTGAGGCGTGGCGTCCCCGTCACGAGTTATTTGGCTGCTCGATCTTGGTTCTGGAGTCCTCACGCCGTCACGCACGGGGTCACCTGAGCTATTTCGATAATTTTTATGTAACTAATTTAAATATATTTTATTATATCTATATTTATGTCGGGGATTGACTATCCGGCAAAAGATCACGGTACCCCCGTGAAAAACTAAACCCGCCGACCAAGCAATACTAGAAGAAGATGCTCGGGAGAATGAAACGAGCATCCCTCCTTCTCCTCCGAGCATACGCGTCTGCACCTTTACTCGCAGAAGCACCAAACACGCCCCCCCCACGAGCAAGCGTGCTCGTAGAGGCCACGACCTACTCGGGTGTTTGGTCGGAGGGCCCGGCGAACGCTACGAGGAAGGAAGGAGCCAACCAATCAGCCGAAGATCAAGGGAGATCATACAGAAATTCAAAGCATTGAATCAAGGGCGGGTCACGGATATGGATACATAGCGTGATCGAGGAGGTAGTTGCCTTTTTGGTACCTATAGTCGTATTATTTAAACCCCGGAAGATTTGTAAAGGGAGGGAAAAAAGAGATAGAACATAATACACTGGAGTAGGGTCATTATCCCGCAGAGGAGGCCGAACCAGGATAAACACCGTGTCCCCTTTTCTTCTTCTCCCGACCTCGCATCACTCGAGCGACCTCTTCGATCCGCACGACGGCTCTGTTGATCCCCATTCAACAAGTAAGCTCGGCGGAGCCGTTCTCCAATCGCCGATACCGGGCGCCGTCCGTGGGGACGACAGCTTGATTCCCGTGCAGATCAAGATCCTCGAGGATGCCAAACTCGGGAGACACTCGGGACCTTTGCGTTTTTGACCACGTTGAAGATGACGACGTGTACTACGCCGTCGACAACGTGGCCAGGGTGACCGATCCTATCGGTCACACTGAGTCTGGGAGCCCTTCCCCGGACACGGGAATGCGAGGACAGGGCCTCCATTCCCCAGACATTACCCTCGAGGACCCCGAGGATGACTACGACGGGCTCTACGATGGCCTGGACATACCAGACGACTTAGAGCTCGACCGAGGCTGCATCTCAAGGGGATACAATGATGTCCCCATCGCTTTCATCCCGGCTCTCGCCGAGTCAACGTGGCGGGAGCCGTGCGAGCAGGAGAAGGATCCTCGGACGCTGCCAAGCACGACCACTACGAGGCGCCGGACTCCACCGAGGCGTCCTTGGGAAAGACCCTCGCGAGCATTCGCCGCCAGGCAAAGGGGAGGTGCGCTTCCACGGAAAGGAACTCGCGGTACCGAACTCCCGATCGCTCGGAGCGCCGTCAAAGCTCACGCCGCTTGATTCAGGAAGCGGAGCGATTCTGAGCCTTGGCGGCGGTCGTGCGTGACTTTGTGATTTCCCGAGCAAGTAGACTTGGAGGCCGTGGCGTGGTCGTGGCAGAAGATTTGGAAAGGCTTGCCGCCGAGCCGAAAGTCTCGGATCCTCCCCGTGACCAGGATGCCCGGAGTGTTTCCCGGGAGCATCACAAACGCTCCCCCATGCGCTCGCACAGAGGTGAGTCTCGGAGCCATGCTCGGAGATCGCCCCAGACCGCTAACCCGATCCGGGAAAGCCGGAGCGATCCGCAGAGCAACCTCAGAGCGGTACCTCTATAATCGCCAGACATGAGCGCTCAACGCTTCCACGACCAAGCGGTCGTCAGACGACTGCCGTCGCATGAGGTCTTCTCCCGACTCGGCCCGCGCACGGGGCGTTGGGTGGAAGACCCGCGTGGAGGCCGCTGCGACCGAGGATTTCACCGCGAAATCCCGAGCTTCGGTTGCCAGGCCTTCACGAGCTCCCTCCGGAACGTCGCATGGCCGAACAGATTCAAGCCCGGCCACGTCGAAAGATTCAACGGGACCCAGAACCCGGACGAATTTCTCTCCATATATACTACCGCCATCCTCGCCGCTGGAGGCGATGAGGGAGTGATGGCAAATTACCTGCCGACGGTTCTGGACGGAGCCGCTCGTACGTGGCTTTTCAATCAGAAGGAAGGATCCATACGGTCCTGGGGGCAGCTCAGCGCCGCGCTCCGAGCAAATTTCCAGAGCTGTTACATCCGCCCGGGAAAGGAGCGCGACCTGGAGCGCTTTGATCTGACGGACGGGAAACCTGCGACAATTCGTCCAGAGGTTCATCCAGGTCCGAACTTCGATCCGAACATATCGGACGGCCGCCGTCCGAGCTTTCAAGTTCGAGTACGGACGCGGCGCTTCACGCAGACTGGAGATCCACCGGATCTAACGGCGAACGAAGCTCTTCCGAATGGCCGATCGATACGCCAACGCAGATGAAGCCGCCCAATGGAAGAAAATCTTTGGATGAAGGAAGCCGCCTCGGCTGGCCTAGAGACTTCGGCTAGCAAAAAGGGGTCGAATGCAGTAGACAAGAAGATCAAGAAGAAGAAGAAAAAGCAACCTCGCCACCATGGTAGCCGCGGTGGAACAACAACAACCCCGAGCAAACCCAGCCCGCAGCCACGGGGTTTAACGCTTCGGGAAGAGGACAACCACACAGGCCTCGAGAACGAGGCGACCAAGCCGGACCGACGGGCGACCTCTCTCGTCCGCTTCACCAGCGCGCGGACACGACCTACGGAATTGCCGAGCGTGGACCTACCGCTGGAAGCTTTTTCAAATGGCAGGGGCCCCATGCCGACGCTTCCAGAGCAGGTGGTGAAAATGGCAAAGGTAAACAGCCCGCCGAGGAAAGTGAGGATGACATGGAATACCAAGAACCAAAGAATCACATAGCGGTCATCTTCTGGGGCTCCGCCTACAAGTCCCGCCGGACTTAAAGGACGCCGCAAGAGAAGTGCACCATGTTACCCAGGTAAGCCTCGGTGCAAAGGTGAAATGGTCCGAAATATCCTCACCTTCTCCAAGGACGATTGTCCCCTTGGGATGACCAAACCCAGAGGCTTCCGATGGTCGTGAACCCCACCATCAGCAATACTGGCTTGGCCGGTCGGGTCCTCATAGACTCCAGGAGCTCTTTGGACCTTATTTCAGCCAAGGTTTTGGACGAGATGCGATTCCTCGCTCCAAAATCAAGAGTGTAGCCGTGCCCTTCTTCGGGATAGTCCCGGCACCTCGATCAAACCTCTAGGGCAGGTCGTCCCGCCCGTGAGTTTCAGCGGCCCAAGTAACTTCAGAACGGAGCTAATCACCTTCGAGGTGGTAGACTTCGAGTCGGCCTACAACGCCATCCTCGCAGGCCGGCCTTGGCCAAGTTCATGGCCGCCTCGCATCACGCAGCGTATCGATTGCTGAAGATTCGGACCGAACGGAGTCATAACCATCAAAGGGAACCACAAGTCCGCACTCAATTGCGCATTTAAAGAGCGCTGGATATGGTCGGTCGATTACCCACTCGCGTTCTCGACCAAGAGCCGAAGCATTCCGGCCTAAACTTGCCCTCCAGCCTGGAGGAGAGACCAAGGCTATTCCGCTCAACGAGTCGGAACCGGCCAAGGTCGTTCATTTGGGATCTTCTCTAGATCCCAAATAGGAACTCGAGCTCGTCACCTTCCTCCGGGCAAGGTCGGATGTGTTCGCCCGGGACCCGTCCGACATGCCCGGGGTCCCAAGGGAGGTGGTCGAGCACAAAGAAGCGGTTCACCGATAAAAAACCAAGAAGACGAAACTTAGACGCTTTTCCCGGAGAAACAGGCAATCATCAGGAGGAACTCGACAAACTCCTAAAAGCTGGCTTCATCGGAGAGATCGAGCACTCCGAGTGGCTAGCCAATCCGATTAAGTCAGGAAGAAAGGAGGCAAGTGGCGCAAATGCGTCGATCACACGGGTTTGAACGCAGCATGCCCAAAAGACAACTATCCGTTGCCTCGCATAGACCAACCGGTGGACGCGACGGCAGGTCATTGCACCATGAGCTTTCTAGACGCCTATTCAGGCTATCATCGAATCGACCTATCGCGAAGACGAGGAAAAGACTTCCTTCATCACCCCATTCGGTACCTTCTCGCTATACGACCATGTCTTTCGGCCGAGAAATGCGGGAGCAACCTTTCAGCGCCTCATGCGTAAAACTTTCCTGCACCAAGTAGGTCGAAATTTGGAGGTCTATGTCGACGACATAGTTGTCAAAAGCAAGAGTACTTTGGGTCACGTTGCTGACTTAGAAGAAACTTTCTGTAGCCTCAATAAGCATCGAATAAAGCTAAATCCAGAAAAATGCGTGTTCGGCGTGAAGGCTGGCAAGGTGCTCGGCTACATGGTCGGGCCACATGGCGTTGGGGCAAACCCGGAGAAAATCGAAGCCATTGAGAACATGAGGTCGCCCACGTGCGTAAAGGAAGTACAAGCTCTGACCGGAAGAATGGCCGCCTTAAGCCGGTTCATCTCCCGGCTGGGGGAGCGAGGGCTACCTTTCTTTAAAGCCCTCCGCAAGCATGATGGCTTCACGTGGACGGAGGAAGCTGATCGCTCGTTCAAAGAGCTAAAACAGTACATCTCCAAGCCGCCCGTCCTCGTCACACCCACAGCGGGGGAAGAATTACTACTATACCTGGCGGCAACCCCGCAAGCGGTAAGCTCGGTGTTAGCGGTAGAGAGAGATGGTACCCAAATGACCTATCTATTACGTCGGCGAAGTACTTCATGGACCAAAGGAGCGTTACCCGAAGTCCGAAACTCATGTACTCATTCTTTGATGGCCTCCAGGAAGTTGCGCCACTACTTTCAAGCACACAAGATCGTGGTGCCGACCGGCTTCCCACTCAGGGAGATCTTGAAAAATCAGGACGCCAGTGGTCGCATAGCCAAGTGGGCAATGGAGCTCGCCGAGTTCGAGCTGGTGTTCTCAGCCCGCACGGCAATAAAATCACAAGTCTTGGCTGATTTCGTGGCAGAATGGTCGGCTCGGCACCACCACCAGTAGGACCAATGATTCAAGGGAAAACTCCTGGACCTTGTATTTTGATGGATCCCGAGCATACGAGCGCTGGGTCAAGGGCGTCGTCTTGGTCTCCCGGATGGAGAGCAACTTGATCGCCATCCAACTACATTTCGCCGCGACTAACAACGCGCAGAGTCTGAGCCTTTGGCCGGACTTCGGGCATGTAAATCGCTAGGAGTCCAACGGCTCACCGTGAAGGGCGATTCACGGTTGGTCGTGAACCAGGTCAACAAGGAGTATCAGTGTTCGATACCTCAATGGCGCCAGACCGGCGAAGTAAGGAAGATGGAGAAATACTTCAAGAATTTGAAGTAATCTACATCCCCGGAAGGATAATTCCCTGGTGACCAAATGTCTAAGGTCGGTTCCTCTCAAACCACCGCTCCGGGCGGGTGCTTGTCGAGCACCTACATAAGCCCTCCATTCCTCTCGAAGAGGAGGCACCAGAGACCGGCGGTAGGGTCTCCTTCCTCGAGCAAAGCGCCAAATTGGATGACGCCATTCATCCAATACCTTGCGCATGGGACATTGCCCGAGGAAGAAGCCGAGCGTTCGGCTAATAAGGCGATCTTCTCAAGACAGATCGATCGAGGGCGACCTATACCGGAAAGGCGCATTAGGAATCCTTTCGGATCGTCTCTCGGGAGGAAGGCGATACCTTCTTCGTGATATCCATGAAGGGATGTGCGGAGCTCACTCGTCTTCGTAACGCTTGTGAGCAAGGCCTTCCGACTAGGGTACTCTTGGCCCACGGCTTTGGCGGACGACGGTCGGTCGTAATGACTCGCCGAGCATGCCGCTTCATGCTCGAAAAGCCCGGCCAACCAAAGATATGCCCTGCAAACCATACCACTCTCGTGGCCGTTCGACTGGGGCTCGATGTCCTTGGACCCTTCCCCGAGGTCGAAAGGTCGCAAGTACTTGCTCGTGGCCATCGACACTTTCACTAAGTGGATAGAGGCCGAGCCCGTCTCAACCATCTCGACCCAAAGCGGCCAAGAGGTTCCTCCGTAGCAATGTGGTAACTCGGTTCGGGATACCCAGCCGTCTCATCACAGATAATGGGACCCAATTCACCAGTGAACTATTCCAAAGTTACTGCGAAGAGGTCGGGACCAAGGTGCCTTCGCCTCGTGGGCGCATCCACGAGCAACGGAGCACGAACGAGCAAATGGGCAGCTAGTCCAGGGCATAAAAGAGGGTCTTCAAGACCCTCAACCAAAGACAAGCAAAGCGGTGGGTGGATGAACTTCCCGCCGTTTCTTGGTCTGTCTCGCACCACGACGAAGTCGAGCCACAAAGTAAACGCCTTTCCAACTTCGTCTCACGGTGCGGAGGCCATCACACTGCCGAAATCGTGCTAGGTTCCCCTGGTGCAAATCGATCGATTCCATCGATCAAAAGGTTGAGCGCCTCGTCGACTGGACCTCGTCGAAGCAACACGCGAGCGGGCGTTGCTCCGTCTGCGGTTTACCTACTGTGCTCTTCGTGAGGCACGCAGCCAAGACAGTCCGACCTAGGGTCCTACAAGTCGGCGACATGGTCTTACGAAGAGTTCAAGACACAGCCGAAAGCCAACAAGTCGACCCCAAGGTGGGAGGGACCCTACACGGTCGTGTCTACAAAGACGCCCGGGCTGTTCGCCTCGCGATGCGGATGGTCGAGCTCACCAAAGACTGGAACATCGATCAACTGTGTAAATTCTACGTTTAGACGAGTACTCCTATCTCGCGCCCCTTGCGTTCTTTCCAATAAAACATTTCCCCTCTTTCCGTGTTTAGTCCTCGCTTTGTCGAGCGAGCATCGTCGTCTACCGAAGATCGCAGACGAGCTTATCCGACAAGTATGTGCGCACCATTTCCCTTGGCCCCCGGCCGGATGCTCGCCCAATCGTTCACTTTCCACAGTAGCTCTTCACTGTATGCGTGGTCGGGCGCGAGCATCCACTCTAAGCCCGGTTCAGTGACCACTCGGGTATGGCGGCTCTACGTATTGTTGGTTTAAAGCTCGTCTACTCTGTGCTCACGTTTTTTCTCGACACAACCGGCCTATTTAAATCATTCAAAAAATCGTCACGACCAAAGCGACCCTTAAATTTTCCCATGAACAAACTCGTGCTCGCAACAGTGAGTACACAACCTTTGTCCATGGCAGGGGCTCCGTATGATAGGAACGTTCCGTCCCTTCTTCCAAGGATCCTTTGCTCGTATCTATGCTATATGCTCTTATGCAGGAACTTGTTTTCTTTTTCTGCAGAACCGGGATCATATAGGCATATGTTGAAGGCGAACTTGAGAAAAACAGGCAAGAACCAAACACCTGCGAGTTTGCTCATCTAACCCGAAAGGTTGTTTTCTTTTACGTGATTTACGCGAGCTAAAAATAAAAGAAGAGCTAAGTCCTACGCTCGACACGAAGGGCGACAAGTTCCTCCTTAAGGAGTCGACCTCCGCCTTCAGGTCCAAAACTTTCATTGGCAAAGACGACCTTCACCGTGGCTGTCCGGCGGCGCTGCACCTCCTTAAGCCGGGCCTCTTCACGCTCCCGAGCTCGTTGGAGTTCGGGCGCGCAGTCGGGGACCTCTGCCGCAACTTCCCAGGCTCCTCTTCGAGGTCGGCACACTGTTCCGAAGTGTTCTTCGCCGTCTCGCTCTCAAAGAGCTGGTCCCGAAGCCCGACGATGAGGCTCTTCGCCGACCCCAGCTCCTTCAGGTCGGCCTCGCGCACCTCGGAAACCCGACGCTCGAGATCGGCGATCTTGGCGTCTTGCTCGCGATGGTACGCCCAGAACTCCTCTGGCTGGAATCATGGAGGCATCGATGTCCTCCATAGCCTTCGCGGCAAACTTGGAGCAAAGGGAAGGAAAGTCAAGAAGAACCCCTTGAAGATTGCTCGACTCATGTAAAAAGTTGAGAGCAAAACACTTACCGTAAGAGCCGGCTAACGGCTTGTCTTGAAGCATTGGCGGTCGGTGGCGCCCGGCTTCGGAAAAGGGATTAACCCACGCAGGGCCATCTCGATCCCGAGCTAGCGCATCACGATCTTGCCCCTCACAGGCACCGGTGCTCCAGGAGGGCAACGGCGTTCCTTCCTTCGACCAACCCCAGGGCGCCCGAGGTTGGTCTTCTGCGCCGACAGGCGGCTTCGTGGTCGCCTTCCTCTGCCGGCCGCTGCGGCAGGGGATCGGACGCCGACCGCCGCTCGCCCCTTGCACCTCCGCGGCCGGAAGCAATGAGGGCTCCACGCCGGAGGCGATTGGTCGAGGACGACCACCTCCGCCCGTGATCCACTACCGGGAGCAATGGTCATCAACGGCCACCTCCTCTTCGTGGTCCGCATGACGGAGGCACCGGTCGAGCTTCGGCGATCACTTCAGCGGTGGAAGTGGTGGGCGATCACGACCGCATCTTCCCCTTGGTCCGCATGATTGGAGGTAGCCGGGCGAATCGGCCTCTCCTCTTGGCTCGCGACCAAGGCGGTGGGTCGAAGCCACCACCGCTTGACCACCGGAGCGTCACTGGGGCTCGCTTGCGCTACCCTTCGCAAGGGACCAAGGCCAAGGCTTCTTGGTCCTCGGCCCCTGCGGCTCTGCTCCTCCACGGTGGAATAGGTTCCACGTCCATTGAAGGAAGCACGGTCCGCCGAGGGAAGCTCGGACTCAGCTGAGTCCGCGGTGGCGCCGGCTCCTCCCCCGCCTCGGCCATCACTTGGTCGACGACGCGGTCGAGCTCGGCGTCAACACTAGAGTCGATAATCTCCTCAGCCATCTGAAGGAAGTCCAAAAGCAACATCCGAGCTATCACGCCCAAACCAAACGGGGTGGGGTTAGCCCGAGGAAAATCGCAAGACAAGAACAGAACAAGAGAATGAAGTGGAAGCTTACCTTATGCCCGACGAAGCGGCGCCATCCTCCTCGGCCTCCTCGCTTAGGGGCCATGGGCGACTGCCGCGGCGACCTCAGAGGCCTCGGCCACGGCCACGACCACGACGCGCTCCTCCGCGGCGTCGGCCGCTGCGATGCCATCGCCGGTCGGCGTCGTCCATGTCGACCTCTTCCAAAGACCGAGGTTGCTTGAGAGGTCGACCTCCCGCTCCTTCCGACTGAGCATAGGTGGCCTCCTCTTCTTCCTCCTCTTCGGGGCATCGACCACCCGAATAAGCCGGGTCTGGAGGGCCTTGATCTGCCTCTCCACCGCTCCTTGGTCGGGAGGGACTGGCCTCCTCCTCGGCCTTCCTCGCTTTGCTCGGCGAGCCGATCGGCCCATCAGCTCCGGCCTCCTCTGTTTGAAGTCATCATACAGATTCGGAGTTCGCCACCTCTGGCGGTCGGCGTACTCAAGGTGCGGCGTGGTGGTCTGGTCGGCTTCGGCGCCGACCGCTGGCGGAGGCGAGGCGGATGCCTAGCGACCTCGACCCGCCGACCTCTTGCGGGAACCCCTGGCCGGGGTGCTGGCTTGCGGCAGCGCTGCGGCGCTCGACACGGCAAGGTCAAGGGCGACCTTCTCCTGCAAACAGAGATCGGGAAAAATAAGCTCGGAAAACATGCCCTCGGACGAAAGCAGGAAGATGTACTAACCGCGTCACCACGGTCAAAGACGTTCTTGGGGATCTGACGATTGGGCGTCAGCTCCTTCTCCTTCGGGGCACCGAACATCTCGGCGACCCTCTCGTCAACCCAGTCCGTTCTCGGAGCCGCGTCACGACCGAAGATTAAAACAATATACATATATATATATATATATATAGCACCGATCACCAGAAAGCAGCGATGCTCGGGAAAGAGGTCCAGGAACATACCTGCGTTATCCTCACGGGTGAAGTCATGCCACCCGGTTGCCTCGAAGAAGGGGTGCTCGCGGCGCCTCAGGGGGGACACCCGGTTGAAGGTAAAGTCCCGGGCGATGTCTCGACCAGTGAGCCCCATCTGGGCGAGCTCACTGATCGTCCTGAGCACCCGCTCTTCCTCAGGTTGCACGGGCGCGCTGCCTCGATGGCGGAGCGTCCCTCCCGATGTAGACCAGCTGGGACCCTCCGCCTTCTTCGGTAGAACAGAGGTCGGCCCAACCCGACACCGAGTCCTTCAAAGCAACAAGAGGGTACTCGTATGGTCGGTTGGGCGGAGGCGAAGATAAACGCATAGCCGTGAGCCATCGGCACGGTGCGGAAGGGAGCAGAAGTGAAAGAAAAGGCTAGCCGTGGGCAGTACACCCACGTACGCCTCACAAAGATGGGAGAAGATTGCGAGAGAAAGGATAGAGTTGGGGTGGAGATGAGAGATCTCGCACCCACAGAAGGCAAGCACGGAGGCGAGGAAGTCGCTCTCAGGCAGACGAAGCCCGTTGATGGAGTACAACTCACAGGAGACGATCTCCGTCTCCCGCGGTGCCGGCGCTGTCGCTTCAGGCACTCGACCGAGCCTGGTCGACGTACCCCTCATCCGTGAGCACCTGGAGCCTCCTTCGGGTCATCTGACTGACCTTGAAACGCGCCATGGCCAAAGAAGGAAGGGGAGCGAAAAGGGTTCTTGGGCGCTAGGGCTCTTGGAAGATTTTTTTGGCCGGAGACGAGCAAAGAGACACGGTGTAACTCCGACCTCTCCCGGTAGAAAGGGTTAAAAAGATAGTGAAGGGACGGGATAAAATCGCCGCCTATCACGTAGCGACACTGGCCGAGAAAGCGCCGCTTCCGAAACCGCCAGATCACAGGAAGGCTTCTCCGAGAAGGAACCGCAGAACAACCAAACGACATACCGCGGAGTAAGCACGCCGGGTAAAGAAGCTCGTCTCCCGACGTAAAATGGTCGTGAGCCACGGCCAAAGAAATTCAATCCCCCTCAAGTCTTCTTAGGCTCAAGGGAAGCCCGAGGGTTCCCGCTTGAACCTCGAGGGCTAGGCGCCGGGGATTGACTATCAAGCAAAAGACCACGGTACCCAGTGAAAAGCTAAACCCGCCGACCAAGCAATACTAGAAGAAGATGCTCGGGAGAATGAAACGAGCATCCCTCCTTCTCCTCCGAGCATACGCTGTCTGCACCTTTACTCGCATGAAGCACCAAACACGCCCCACGAGCAAGCGTGCTCGTAGAGGCCACGACCTACTCGGGTGTTTGGTCCTGAGGGCCCGACAACGCTACGAGGAAGGAAGGAGCCAACCAATCACCAAGATCAAGGGAGATCATACCCAAATTCAAAGCATTGTAGCTTGAATCAAGGGCGGGTCACGGATATGGATACATAAGCGTGATCGGAGGTAGTTGCCTTTTTGGTACCTATAGTCGTATTATTTAAACCCAGGAAGATTTGTAAAGGAGGGAAAAAAGAGATAGAACATAATACCTCGAGTAGAATTTGTTATCCCTACAGAGGAGGCCCGAACCAGGATAAACACCGTGTCCCCCTTTTCTTCTTCTCCCGACCTCGCATCACTCGAACGACCTCTTCGA
The DNA here is from genome assembly GCA_036346355.1 of Rhipidocladum racemiflorum. Classification (NCBI taxonomy): domain Eukaryota; kingdom Viridiplantae; phylum Streptophyta; class Magnoliopsida; order Poales; family Poaceae; genus Rhipidocladum; species Rhipidocladum racemiflorum. The sequence goes on along the minus strand of CM070580.1, from coordinate 6,137,839 downwards.
TCCGTACGACGGGGCTCTGTTGATCCCCCATTCAACAAGTAAGCTCGACGGGAGCCGTTCTCCAATCGTCGACAATTTAAAATAATAATTATTTGTGAGTGTGAGCAGGGTTACAAATCTCGTTTTAAATCAAATTTCGGAGGTGCCCGAAATCCGAAATCTCGGTGAGATTTCAGAAATTCAAATCAAATCCGGACGAAATCTAAAATTCAAATTTGAAATCCGGTTTTTTTTCTACCGGGAAATCCGAAATTTTGGCCGAAATCACCGAGATTTTGGTCTGGTTTGAGCCGACCAAAAAATGGTCAAAAAAACATCAAAAAAATCTAAATTTTTTTGTGGATGATCTTCAACCTAAATCCAATCATATTCAGTGAAAAAAAATAAAAATCCGACAAAAAATATACAAATCTCGACAGAAATCGTCGAGATCTCGGCCGAAATCACCGAGATCTCGGCGAAATTTGAATGTGCGCTATAGCATTTTGAATTTTTTAAATAACCGGTATTTTGAATCTCGGAGGGGTTCGAAATCCGAAATCTCAGCCGAGATTTCGGATTTCGATCCGAAATTTGAATCCATGAGTGTGAGCCTTACCAGCGTATGCCGAATTTGGAAATTAGCAAAAAAAAAAAAAATTGTAGCCAAAGATTTTAGCCCAAGTTTTTGACAAAAAGATGAATTAAAGATATCAAAATTTAGTAACATATTGATACTTTTTAACAGTGAACCAAATGGATGCTAAAATGACGAAAGTTATCTAATTTTTGTCTATCTTGTCAAAAGAAAAAGAAAAGAAACATGTTTATATATACTAGTTACATGCCGGTGCGTTGCTACAAAAAACAAAATTGATAACGAAAAATGAAGATTAAAAAAAAAATTATTTCACAAGATCAAACATCTATCTTTAACGCTTCGTTTCTTGCGAAAATTCAATTAATTAAAGCAACACTTCGTTTCTTGCGTAGGGCAATTAAGCAGGGCAATTAAGCGGCAATTAATGACGTGGGTAGAACGAAGCACTGCCACCAAGTGCTGCTTTAGAATAGTAGAGATATATTTTTAAAATTGTATATATATATATATTAAAGTATAAATAAAGGATAGATAATAATAATAATTTTTTTATTTATTTTAAGATTTATGTAATTTATATTAAAAGGGAAAGCACGGAAATGATGAAAAAAATCTTGCGGTTCTTTTGTCACGCGGCCATGTTTCACCCTCCATTTCTATCGACGAGGCCGGCAGGTGGAAGCGGCCATTGCAGCGGCCTGCAAGCGCCGGAGCGAAGCCGCAAGACGGCCAGCAACGCGACCAGGAGAGGAGCACACCAGGGGTCCAACAACCTGGTACCACCTCACCGGCTCGCCCCCGCACGATTCCAAGGAAGCCCGAGACAGGGACGCGAGCCGGAATCGGCCAATCGGCTTTTCCGTCGACATCGACGGGGATCGCAGTGGGCAAGAAGGGCAAGAGCTGTAGCGCGTGACAGAGAGAGGATTGGATTCATTCATTGATTAATTACCTTAACTGGAGGCAGCTCTGCGTTTCTTGGCTATAAAACGAGGCGGGGTAGAGCCAGGTTGTGGAGACTGGAGAGGCGGCCCTCAACTAGTTCTTCTTCTAGCTTTCGTTTGCTCTCTGGTTTCAGATCCGGGGGGCGATTCAGGGAGCCGTATCCCGGCGAGGTAATGCCCTTTTCTCTCTTTTTTCTTTTCCTTTTTTCCTTTAGTATGTGTTCTTGGTGAGGATTCTTGCTTGGAATGTGGGGGAAATCATTTCTTGGGGTTTTGCGATGGTACTGGGTTCATTGGAAGTGAACTATAGTGAAAGGTTGTTATTTTTTTTTCAGTATCGTTAGGTTGTGTTTGTCTGTTGGTGCGAATTGTGTTGGAAAGGTTGGATTTTGGAGGTGAGCTTTAGCTGGCTTACCTTGCCCTTGAGTATTATGATTCGGAGTTTATCTCTACATGTGATTTTGTCTGATGTGCAAGGCAGATTTACTTCATATTACTTTTAGTTAGTGAATCCCGCTCCTTAAATCTATGTTTTGGAACTTGAGTTCTCTTCCTTCTTTTGTTTTAGGAAGCTTTGTTGTGTGAAATCTAAACTATGAACAACTTTTGTTCACAAGTGTCTTGTTCTTTCCATAGATCCATAATTTGCATTAATTCAAAACATACTACATTTATCTGAAGAGAACATCCAAGATAAACAACATAAGAAATGGGATCCGAATTAGAGAATAATTCAACATTCAAGGTAATTCAAAGCTAGTTCGATCTCATCATAAGAAGTTTTCAAGACAAAACACAAAACATACTGAGCTATTCAAATCAAGAATATATTGCCCTATATCGCTGACTGAAAAGCTTTGCCATTCAGGAGAGTGAAAGAAGATGGGGATTGGAAACGGATCGCCAAATGGGAGCCAGCAGACAGTGCACAAGGAAATACGAGATGAGACCACGCCACTTCTTCCGGTCAAGGTGGAGGAGGGGTTTCATGAATTCAATGGAGCTTCATTTTCCGGGGCAGTTTTCAATCTGTCGACCACCATCGTTGGGGCTGGAATCATGGCCTTGCCAGCGAGTATCAAGATGCTAGGCATCATCCCTGGGATTCTGATGATCATCATTATGGCATTGCTCACTGAGGCATCCATTGGCATGCTTGTCAGGTGCAGCCACCAGGGCAAGGTTACATCATATGCATGGCTGATGGGCGAGGTTTACGGGCAGTGGGGGAGGATTGCGCTGCAGACCTCTGTCGTCATAAACAACATTGGTGTGATGATTGTTTACATGATTATCGTTGGTATTCCTTCTAAGCTCAGTACTTCTGCTGTTTTTTCCATTGCTTTTGAACATTTTGAGATGCGCGACTGAAATTCACTGAGCTGGACTTGATATCAATAATCTAGTGCTCTTTTGTTGTCATGGACTGGTGACAAAATTTGGAGCATAGCTCTGGAGACTTGTCACAAATAATTCCAAAAATTTCTTGAATCTCTCAATCAAGTGATCGACCATATTTTTAAGTTAATTTCTTAGCTGTTAGACTTGGATTTCTTTAGTACATTGTTTTCAAGATAATTCAAACAATTCAATCATGACCTCCCTGACAAGTACTTTTACAAGTTGTTTACTATCATATGGAATCCTCGCTATCTCTCCAAAGAAATAATTGGACACTCTGAGCAATTTGGTAAGAAACATAACATAGTTATTTGGTAAGAAACATACGATAACTACTTGAACTAGTGAAAAAATTAGTCTCTCCACTTTGAGTACACCATGTATCTTAATATGTCGATTTTATTTGCGATGAACTGAAACTGACATTGGTTATTAAACTTTTTAACAGGTGATGTATTATCTGGAACATCGTCAGCCGGTGTTCATCATTGTGGCATATTGGAGGGCTGGTTTGGAGCTCATTTGTGGAATTCTCGTGCCATTGTTCTTCTTGCAACAACTCTTTTTGTGTTTGCTCCATTGGTGAGCTTTAAGCGTTTGGGTATGTTTTCATGTTCGCATGGGGAAAAACTATTATTCAACAATCAACATATTTGCTAATACTAGCCACATGACATTAATCATAAATCTTGTCATTTCCTATAGATTCGTTGAGATACACATCCGCCCTATCAGTTGCTCTTGCTGTGGTTTTTGTTGTCATTACTGCTGGGATTGCCATCATCAAACTCATCAATGGAACTGTAGCAATGCCCAAGCTTTTTCCAGAATTAGATGGTCTTAGTTCCATCTGGAAGCTCTTCACAGCTGTCCCTGTTCTTGTCACTGCCTACATCTGCCACTATAATGGTATGCAATTGCAGTTTCAATGCACAATATTTTTCCCATTGTGCAATTATGTGGATTCTGAATGCATGTTTTCATGATTCTACAGTGCACAACATTGACAATGAGCTTACTGATAGAACACAAATTAAACCGATTGTGCGAACATCTCTGGCCCTCTGCTCCAGTGTTTACATTGCCACAAGTTTCTTTGCTTATCTCCTCTTTGGTGAGGGCACACTGGATGATGTGCTCGCCAACTTTGATTCAAATCTTGGCATTCCGTTCAGCTCTGTCTTTGATGATGTAGTGAGAGTGAGCTACGCTGCTCATGTTATGCTTGTCTTTCCCATTGTCTTCTTTGCCCTTAGGCTCAACTTGGATGGACTGCTCTTCCCCACGTCGAGGCACATTTCTCATGACAACAAGAGATTTGCTGCTATCACTATGTCACTCCTTGCAGTAATTTATCTTGCTGCCATCTTCATACCAAGCATTTGGGACGCATTCCAGTTTACTGGTGCCACAGCTGCCGTCTTGATTGGTTTCATCTTTCCTGCCATGGTCATAATTAGGTAACTAAATACTTTTTTTTGTTTTGTATATATTCCCACTTGCTAATGCCAACATAAACACATCACAACTTGGCTTTGTTTTTACCAGGGATCCTTACGAAATTGCAACCAAGCGTGACAAGATCTTGGCTGTAACCATGATCGTTCTTGCTGTTCTCTCAAATTCTGTTGCCCTATATAGTGACACGATGAACATCTTCCGTAGGAAAGAGGTGGCCTGAACTTCCGACTTCAAAGGAAGGGTGTCAAATGTCAATGATGCAGGAAGTGTAGCTTCCTGTTACAAAACTCAAATGTTGTGAAGGGAGATGATGTCCAGGGATGCAGTTAAGGAAGATGATTTCTTGGTCAGCACTCGAGGTTTTGGTCACTTGGAAGAAATGGAAGGTTGAATGGCTCAACATCGAATTGAGCAACTTGCAATATATGTATCTTCTGTGTGCTTGTATCCACACAGACAAAAAAGCATGCCTTGAGATAGCCTGCTCTACAATAATGTACAGTTTTGATAATATTTGAGTTTGAGGTACATGTTGTATGTTTGGACTTTGGACTTTTTGACCTGAACTCGGCATCTGATTAAAAATGGCTATTGTTGCCATCTTTCAGTTTCTGCGGAAGAAGCAGCTTATTTGATTTAGGCGCTATGACAATTGACAATACAAATTTCCGAAAATCCGTAATTACCAATGATGTTGAAAAGGTTGCATTATCACCTTTGAGGTGCCCAATTTGGTACCAGAAATTCAGAAATGTCTGAGTGCCTGTATATAGATCACCGTCCCACTGCATCAGTGTATATCAATGTTAGAAATATAGAACTACACATGGGAGTTCAGAAAGAGAGATTCATCACACCATTATTGGCTTGTGCCTTCTGCTGTGACCAAGAGGCACCTACCTACTGAGCTTAATCTTTCTGCATCTTGAAAGGTCAAGGCGCCAAGCAATCTAAGAAAGCAAATTAGACACTCCAGGGCCCAGGCTGCTGCTAACTGCTAAGCTGAGGGGCCCCCATGAAAGAAACATTGTTCTTTGTCGCAAGTTTTTTTCTTCAAATGTTCTTTTGTTGGGATTCTTAGCATCCGAGCTGGCCAGTGAGTACACTGACAGAATCCTGGAATCGCTAATTGTGATAGGCTTACCTTTTAGTCACTAACAAGTTGTGCCTAGTACTAGCAAATTAGCACTCTTAGACACCTAGTGTATGATTGATGAGTTCCTACTTTATGATTGATGCAATGTACTATGAAAAGGAGAGCTTGAATCGGAGGAAACTCTTCGCATGACGACAATTCAATCAAAGTATGAATACGATAAATAAATTGCAGATGGCCGGTTTAGATCCACAATTTTAGGCCGTCAGACAGGAGTCATTCAGAGATCAATTCATAGAGGGCCCCAGATGATATTTCCTTTATTATATTTTATTCTGCATTAGGTACGCTTGTCGTGAGTTGTTCAGGGCTGCTTCCCCACGTCAATCCACAGCACTTGGCTGGTGAAACGATGATTCGGGTTTCATTGTGTTACTCGGACAAACAGTTATGCTCCCACTTGTACACCTTTTCAATGATGTAGTTTTGTCCAAAAGGAAACAAAAATATTAGAGTTTGAGCAATGCGAATGTGACTATAAAGACTTTTGCAAGTTAAACTTAGCCAGGATCCGGTGACTCTGCCTCTTTCTGCATCTGTCTTCATCCATCGAAAACAAATCTAGCATCTGAAGGCAGATTGACTGGGATCCGAATACGCAAATTTAGACATCGTGCTAGTGCACACAGTGCCCATATAGATAAAATATCAACTTCACACACAGTGAAATAAGAATAAACAAGTTATATTTGATAAATAAATAGGTGATATGGTCTTATGGTCGAGTTTACACTTATTATGTTATGCCGGGCTTAAGTACTTAGATAAATAACTATAGCAAAAAACAAATAAACTCTGAAGTGAACGCATCGACCTAATATAGGCAATTGACTAGGCTTGAATCCTAACAGTCGGCCTCTTTATGATACTTCTCCTCCAAAGTTTGTGTTGACTGTTCTTGTTCTCCAACTGAGAGATATTTATTGCAAGGGTGAACATATAGAGTACTCAACAAGTTGTGTATAAAATGTAAGTCTAAATAGCTATATGCAAGCTTATTACCAAGGATGACTAGTATGGTTCATTTTGTATAAATTAGTCTTATTGATTGAAAAGATAAGTAAAATAAATACAATAATAATACGAATTTCTTGAGAACTTTCACAAAGTGCACACGGCCTAAACCAGTTTCTTTCACATAGCCTTCCACCCATGTTTATTTTATAAAATCCAACCCTTATGTGAAATTTGTTAGCATTATCTATAACTGAGGACACATTCAAGTAATTTTACACTATGCAAAAGTTGTGCATTTTACCTACAAGATGCAATCAACTTGATGGGAGAAGATCACAACAAAGCCTTTTCAAAACACCCTCACACTAATTGATCCAACGGTTGGTGATGTGGCACACACTGGGCACTGATGAGGCTAGCACACGGCTGCTGATGGGGTGGTGACACGTTGGCTAACATCGGCGGCGACGTGCTAGAACCTAGGGTCACGGCGATGCAGATCTAAGGCTCGAGCTCCCCTTTTATCTGCAGAAACGAAGTTCTGGATGGATATGGCAACGGCAACAGTGTCCGGTTTGGACGTGGAAGAAGCATAGTGCCAGCTGACAGGTAGGGCCCACCGATCAGTGGCTTAGCGCGGAGCGAGATGTGTGGGTTATGCGGGTGGGACGCGGCAACGATATGGGTTGGTCTGGCTAGCTAGGTCAGCTGTGCCGAGCGACGCGAGACACATGCGGCGAAGGCAGGCCAGGCCAGAAGAGAGAGAAATGAGCCGAATTTTGGCCCAGAGGCCTTCTAGCATTTTGAATTACTTTTCTATTTAGAAAAATACAAAAAGCAAAAGAGCACAAAGAAAATAACAAATGCACTCAAAAGATTACCAAAAAAATCTAGAAAATACTTCCAAGCACAATAAACCAAAATAAAATAACTTTAACAATTGTTGAAGTTTAATTTAATGATATTAAATTGTGTTTGATTTACGAAAAATCTTAATTAAGCTTTATTTAGCGAGCACAATTGGTGAAAACTTTTTGAGGGCTAAAGTACACAAGAGTTTTCAAAGGGGGGAAATTGGGATGTTAAAATTGAGAAACGGGAAAACGGCTATAACTTATCTAATTTGCAGAAACTTTCACCATAGGTTCTTTGCTGTAGCTAGTGAGATTTATGTAGTTGCAAAAGAAACATGCTTTAAAAAGCTTGATGCACTGAACAAAATGGAAACAGCCTCACTGCAGCATAAAGCCATAAACCATAGTACGAATGCACTGAATGTGGGCATAGTCATTATTTTGCTTAATCTGGGCATGCAATGGATTCAACAGACTGATCTACTTGAGTTTGTAACGTGTGCATTAAGTAGGGTCAGAATCAATTATTAATCTTTCTTAACAAGACTAGGATATGTCATGCGAGTTCTCTCATTTCATGGGAACAACAAACAATTATTGTTTCCGGAGAAAATGAATCACTGCGTGTCAGAGCAGTAACTTTCAAGCACTTGGGACTTCGGAGAAACAATGACATTTCCAACTTGTCCATCGTATGATCGCCTTGGCTGATAGGGAATCTCTGTCTGATATCAGATGTAAACTGACCCTGACCATGCAATTATGTGTTCAGAGGAGTTATCACTGACCATGCAATTCTGACTCTTTTGTACTCTTGATGAATGTGCAATGTGCCAAAAAATTTCAAAATTTTCCAAACTTCTTCCAAAATTCTCAAATTTCCAAACACAACTCCCCCTTTTTCTTCTCCCCCTTTTTCCTTAAACTTTTCAATGATTCCCAAATTTCTCCCCCTTTGACAATGGATTCATCAAGAGTACAAAAGAGTCAGAATTGCATGGTCAGTGATAACTCTTGATGAATCCATTGTCAAAGGGGGAGAAATTTGGGAATCATTGAAAAGTTTAAGGAAAAAGGGGGAGAAGAAAAAGGGGGAGTTGTGTTTGGAAATTTGAGAATTTTGGAAGAAGTTTGGAAAATTTTGAAATTTTTTGGCACATTGCACATTCACACACATTTTCCTTCTCAGGGGGAGTTTTTGTTTTACTTTTTGGTCAAATGGGGAATTCTGTGTTTTCTTACTTTGGTCTTTGATCCTTTGGATTTTAAAATCTTTTGTAAAGTGAATGCCAAATGTTCAATTCTAAGTGGTGTTGCCAATGTTTTCATCAAGGGGGAGATTGTGAAATCATGTGCTGAAAAATTGGCTTAGAATTGAATTTGCAAAATGTGTTTGTTCATGTGTTTTGACAATTTGACAAGAAACAGTAAGTTTCCCATCTACGACGGACAAACTTTGTTGGTGCAGTGCATCGTAAACATGTTTTGGCACTTTCCCATGTACGACGGACCAAGTTTTTGGGTCTGTCGTGGACATGCTTTTGAGATTCTGAGCCGGACTCAATTTTCCAAGGAACCAGTAAGTTTTGCATGTACGACGGACACTTTGTTTTCTGGTCAGTCGTAAACGGCTTTTTGAGGTTTGACTTCGCTTGTACGACGGACCAATTTTGTTTGTCCGTCGTGAACGTGTTTTCGCCGGAATGACTTCTTCTTGGAACCGAGACTTTCACTTGTACAATGGAAAGATTTTGTTGGTCCGTTGTGAATGGTTTTTTGAGTGACTTTTTCATGTGTACGCCGGACAATATTTTTTGGTCCGTCGTGAATGCGTTTTTGCTCGGTTTGGATGTTTTTGCAAGAATTAAAATGATTTGAATTTGAGATTATGAAATTTGTGATGATTTCATGATGCTTCTTTTGAAGTGGACTTTATGCAATGCTCGTGTGAGTATTTGCATGGATTGATGTGAGTCAAGTCGTGGACTTGTGCTCGGAATTGTTTTGTGGTTTGTTCATGTGCAGGTATTGCTCGAAGACGAACGTGGTCGATGACGGGACCGGAACTAGGTTCATGGAGGAACTGAGGTTCGGGACTAGGTTCAGGAGGAACTGAGGTCTTGGTGGTCAAGGATGTCATGCGGGATGTTCGGGCTAAGAGAATGGTGCACATGAAGAATGGTTAGTCACGTGAGAATGGCAGGAGGTCATTCGCGTGCAAAGTGTTAGTCACGTGAGTATGGCAGGTGGCCATACGCGTGCAAAGTGTTAGTCACGTGAGTATGGTAGGGTTGCCATATGCGCAGTAAGAGTTGTACTCGGCCAGGTTGGGCCAAGTAGAGTTGTGTTGAATCTGATTCCTTCTAGGAATAGGAATCGTATTCGTAACTCCTTGTGGGTTGGTCCTTTAAATAGGAGGGGTGTCTCTGTTAAAGGGCATCAATCGAACCAAGTAGCGTAACAAAGCGCAAGGGAGCTTGAGCTTGGTTTTAGGGTTTGTACTCTTTTGATGTGAGTACTTTAGACAAAAGAAATAAAGATCAATTCTTCTAGTTCCTTGTGTGCTATAATATTCTCTTTTGGTTCTTGTTTGCATACTTGTTCTAGTTCTAGATTGGTTTTTGTTTTTTGAGTTTCATCTTGATTTGATCCATCAAAAACCTCTCTAGGGTATTGATCTAGTGTTCCTCAAAGTTTTGTTGATAAATCTTTTGTTGTTCTTGATCAATCTACAAGTTTCGATTAGATTGATTTTCGTCAAGTTCTGGAACAGCAAGCTTGCGAAGCTTATAACTTTTGATCCGTAAGTTCGATCGAGCTGATTCTTTTTGGGTTCGATTCGTACTAGAATCTAGTTTCTTGTGTCCAAATTTTAGATCGATCCGACGGTTGGATCTCCAGGAATTCGCGTTTTAACGAACCTATGTCATTCTGTTTTTGTCGAAAACGAGGCAATTATTTGGTTCTGTTTTGGGGTGAACTTTTAATAGATCAAGAATTTGGTTTTAGCTTACGCACAATCATTCACCCCCCTCTGATTGCTATATTCGTATACTTCGATCCTACAAGTGGTATCAGAGCAAGGTTTTTCTAATCTATCTTATTCGGTGATTAGATCAATGGATCATTATTCGACGAAACCTTGTGTGTTCAATGGTGTTGATTTTCAGTTTTGGAAGGCCAAGATGGAGGCGTTCATCCAAGCTCAGGGATTCGCAATTTGGGAGAAGGTCTACAAGCCATATGAAGTCCCTACAAACGACAACGTCAACGACACCAATCGCACACATGTTGAAGCAAACAGCAAGGCGCGCAACTTGATCATCCAAGGTTTGGGACGCAGCGACTTTAACCGTGTGATCCATCTCAAGTCCGCATATGAGGTATGGAAATCTCTTTGTGATTACCATGAGGGTTCTAACACTATTAAAGAGGTTCGTCAAGATCTTTACAAAAAAGAATACATGCGATTTGAGATGAAACCGGTGAGTCGCTAGATGACTTCTTTGCACGTTTCAATAAAATTCTTAGTAATCTTCGTCTTTGTTGGAGTTAGCTTTGATGATCTGCTAATGCTAGACAATTGCTTGGTGCTTTAGACATGTCTATTTGGGAGATGAAAGTTACATCCATTAGAGAATCTACTGTCATGAGTACACTTACCTTAGATGTTCTTTATTCCAAGTTAAAAACTCATGAATTAGATGTTCTTGCTAGAAAGAATGATCATAAATCAATTGCTTTGACATCTCAATCTAGCATATCTCATAATGGTGCTGCTTCAAGTTTTGCTCTATCTTTCTTGTCTTCACTAACCGATGAACAGATTGAGCAATTCCCAGAAGAAGACTTGTCACTACTCTCTTCTCGCTTTAACAAAGCTTTGCAAAATGTGAGAAAGAGAAAGAGAGGTGGTGGTGATCCTCCAAGATGCTATGAGTGTGGTGATCTCGACCATATTCGTCCAAACTGTCCTAAACTTGCAGGTAAAACACCATGGGAGGAGAAGGACAACGACAAAAGAAAAGAGAAGAAGAAGTTCCCTTCAAACGACAGGAAAAAGAAGAGCTTCATCAACCGCAAAGTGGTTCATCGAGTTTTTTCCGCTCTTGAACAAGTCAATTTGAGCGATGTGGACTCGGAGAGCAGCGAGGACGATACAACTCCAAGCAAACATGACTTGACAGGGTTGTGTCTCATGGCAAGCAGCAAGGATAGCTTCACTGAGGACGATCAAGACAAATGACTTCAATGAGGTAGATCCTTCTTATGATGAATTAGCTATTGTTGTTGCTCGTCTTGGAAAATTGCTTGACAAACGTGATAGAAAAATTAAGAAACATGATATTCTTGTGGAGTCATTGAATGCTGAAATTGCTAGACTTAAAACCTTGATTCCTGATGATGATGCTTGCAAATCATGTGACTTAATTTACAATGAGCTTACTTTGCTTAGGAAAGAACATGTTACCTTGTTAGAGCAAATCAATGCTGAAAATGAGAAAAATGAGAAACTTGTTAAACATGCTAGTTGTTCTACCATTGATTTGCATGATACAACTCCATGTTCTAAATGCTCCATACTAGAATTGAAGTTGCATGATGCAAATGCTAGGGTTTCTCAAATGACAGAAGATTTTCTAACACATGAGGTTCTTTCATGCTCAACTTGTCGCAAGCAAAAAGGAAAAGTGGATGTTCCCTGCAATAATTGTTTAATTCTTGCTAATAAAGTTGATTACTTGCAAAACTCTTTGGAACGATTCACTAATGGCAAGAAAAAGTTGAACATGATTTTGGATCAATCTAAGGTTAGCTCAAACAAGAAAGGTTTAGGTTTTGATCTTCATGCTTCATATGAAACTAAACCTCGCTCTGTTGTTTATGATCCTTGCAATGACAAACTTGAGATTTCAAATGAGCCTATGAAAATTGTCTTCAAATCTGCTGGCCTTTTATCTTCTACTATGATGAATGCAAATGTTGCTTCTACTTCCAAAGCTAAACATAATGTTAAGTACACTTGCACTCATTGTGGTAGAGATGGACATTTAGTAGACTTTTGCTTTAGACTAGCTAAACAACAAAAGAGAGAAAGGTTTAATGCTAGGTCTAATTTCAGAAAGGCACACTCTACTTCTCATTATGTGCCTAGGGTGAAACAAACACCTTTTGTTTCTAAAAACACTAAAAGGCAAATCTGTTTTTGTACATAAGAATACTCGTGTTGTGCCTCTTGTTGTGCGTCGTGTGTCTCAGTCTTGGATTCCTAAACATCTTATTTCTAACCCCATTGATCGAGGCCTCGACAATTTCTGCTTCTATGTAGGCTTCTCACGCGAGGAAGGAGAACATGTGGCTAGTGAATTTGGATGCTCACTTCATATGTTCGGTGATAAGTTTTGGTTCTTCTTCACTCGTGCATCTCATGCTAAAAGTGTTGCTTTTGAAGATACTTCTTCCACTGCATTTCGCAAAAGGCATTAGTCCAAATGATGCAGTGCAGTGCATATGTTCAGGGGAGAGTGTCTTTGTTCATAAAAGATGATGATGATCTTTGTTGAGGTTGAGATAATTGGAAGTTTACATGAGAGACTCTTCCCACGTGCTTGTGTGCTTGTTTTCAAGCTTCCCACGTGCTTCACATCGACAATTTGTCAAAAGGATTTTCAGGTATCTTCATGGAACTCAAGATTTTGGCATTTGGTTTTACTGCTTCCTCATGCATTAGTTTGAGATCTTTTACGATGCTGATTTTGAAGGATGTAGAATTGATAGGAAAAGCACTTCGGTTCATGTCACTTCTTGGGAAATTCTCTCATTGCATGGTCATCTAGAAAGCAATCTTACTGTTGCACAATCAAGCACTGAATCTGAATATGTGGTGCTGCTAGTTGTTGTTCTCAAATTCTTTGGATAGTAGCTACACTTAAAGATTATGGGGTTAATTTGGATAGTGTTCCTCTTTTGTGTGATAACACTAGTGCAATTTGCATTGCTAAGAACCCCGTGCAACACTCTAGAACAAAACACATTGACATCAGATTTCACTTTCTTAGAGATCATGTTGAAAAAGGCAACATTGTGCTTCATCATGTGGATACTGAACATCAATTGGCAGACATTTTTACAAAACCTTTGTCTTCTTCTCGTTTTGCTTTTATTCGGGGAGAACTTGGGATTGTTCATCTAATGGGCTTGTTTTGAGGGGGAGTTTCCTTGCAAAGTTCTTTCACTTAATGAGCTCACTTTATCATATTTCTTTATATATTATGTAATTGTGCTAATATATGATAATCTAAATTGTTCCACTTGAACTAAAAATGACATTGCGGAATTCCTTGGTTTGATTGCCTATAGCTAAATACTCTGTGGTTTCTTACTATTCTAGGCTTGATATTGAATCTTCTTGACAAATTTGGGCTATGAAGCAAGTGTGTTTTCAGCTTTACTCTTTCATAAGACCTTTTAATCACTTTTGCATGTTTATAATCAAAGAAAAATGAAAAGAAAAGGGAATCAATAAAAAAGGGTTGTTAAAAGCAAAAGCCTCAAGTTATGAGCTTCAGGAATGCTTTCTCTAAAAAGATAAGATGTATGCTCCAAGCATGCCATTCCCTCAAAGACAAGATGTATGCTTCAAGCATGCCACTTCAAGGAAATAAAAGAAGTATGCTTCAAGCATGCCACATGCAGTTTACTGTTTTAAAGATTAAATTGGTTTACTAGATTGGAGTTGAAACTACTTGCTCGCCCAGAGTTGTTAGTTGCTTCAATTTTGAGCCTTTGTTTTTCTACTAAAGGTTTTGCTTAGTACATGGCTATAGTTGACTAAATTGAGGTTGAGATGCATGTCATTCCATAACTTATTAAAATCACATCAAGATCATATATTTTGCATATTATGTGATATATAAGGTTATATGATCGAATGAGCTCATCTTTTCCTATCTTGGCACTCCCTTGTTTCTCATTGTGAAATCATTGCTGCAGGAAAATTTTTGAACAAATTTTCTCTTTTGTACTCTTGATGAATCCATTGTCAAAGGGGGAGAAATTTGGGAATCATTGAAAAGTTTAAGGAAAAAGGGGGAGTTGTGTTTGGAAATTTGAGAATTTTGGAAGAAGTTTGGAAAATTTTGAAATTTTTTGGCACATTGCACATTCACACACATTTTCCTTCTCAGGGGGAGTTTTTGTTTTACTTTTTGGTCAAATGGGGAATTCTGTGTTTTCTTACTTTGGTCTTTGATCCTTTGGATTTCAAAATCTTTTGTAAAGTGAATGCCAAATGTTCAATTCTAAGTGGTGTTGCCAATGTTTTCATCAAGGGGGAGATTGTGAAATCATGTGCTGAAAAATTGGCTTAGAATTGAATTTGCAAAATGTGTTTGTTCATGTGTTTTGACAATTTGACAAGAAACAGTAAGTTTCCCATCTACGACGGACAAACTTTGTTGGTCTGGGTCTGTCGTAAACATGTTTTGGCACTTTCCCATGTACGACGGACCAAGTTTTTGGGTGCATCGTGGACATGCTTTTGAGATTCCGAGCGGACTCAATTTTCCAAGGAACCAAGAAGTTTTGCATGTACGACGGACACTTTGTTTTCTGGTCGTGAAAGCGGCTTTTGAGGTTTGACTTCGCTTGTACGACGGACCAATTTTGTTTGTCCGTCGTGAACGTGTTTTCGCCGGAATGACTTCTTCTTGGAACCGAGACTTTCACTTGTACAATGGAAAGATTTTGTTGGTCCGTTGTGAATGGTTTTTTGAGTGACTTTTTCATGTGTACAGGACAATATTTTTTGGTCCGTCGTGAATGCGTTTTTGCTCGGTTTGGATGTTTTTGCAAGAATTGAAATGATTTGAATTTGAGATTATGAAATTTGTGATGATTTCATGATGCTTCTTTTGAAGTGGACTTTATGCAATGCTCGTGTGAGTATTTGCATGGATTGATGTGAGTCAAGTCGTGGACTTGTGCTCGGAATTGTTTTGTGGTTTGTTCATGTGCAGGTATTGCTCGAAGACGAACGTGGTCGATGACGGGACCGGAACTAGGTTCATGGATGAACTGAGGTTCGGGACTAGGTTCAGGAGGAACTGAGGTCTTGGTGGTCAAGGATGTCATGCGGGATGTTCGGGCTAAGAGAATGGTGCACATGAAGAATGGTTAGTCACGTGAGAATGGCAGGAGGTCATTCGCGTGCAAAGTGTTAGTCACGTGAGTATGGCAGGTGGCCATACGCGTGCAAAGTGTTAGTCACGTGAGTATGGTAGGGTTGCCATATGCGTGCAAGAGATGTACTCGGCCAGGTTGGGCGAAGTAGAGTTGTGTTGGATCTGATTCCTTCTAGGGAATAGGAATCGTATTCAGAACTCCTTGTGGGTTGGTCCTTTAAATAGGAGGGGTGTCTCCTGTTAAAGGGCATCAATCGAACCAAGTAGCAGAACAGGCGCAAGGGAGCTTGAGCTTGGTTTTAGGGTTTGTACTCTTTTGATGTGAGTACTTTAGACAAAAGAAATAAAGATCAATTCTTCTAGTTCCTTGTGTGCTACAATATTCTCTTTTGGTTCTTGTTTGCATACTTGTTCTAGTTCTAGATTGGTTTTTGTTTTTTGAGTTTCATCTTGATTTGATCCATCAAAAACCTCTCTAGGGTATTGATCTAGTGTTCCTCAAAGTTTTGTTGATAAATCTTTTGTTGTTCTTGATCAATCTACAAGTTTCGATTAGATTGATTTTCGTCAAGTTCTGGAACAGCAAGCTTGCGAAGCTTATAACTTTTGATCCGTAAGTCCGATCGAGCTGATTCTTTTTGGGTTCGATTCGTACTGGAATCTAGTTTCTTGTGTCCAAATTTTAGATCGATCCGACGGTTGGATCTCCAGGAATTCGCGTTTTACCGAACCTATGTCATTCTGTTTTTGTCGAAAACGAGGCAATTATTTGGTTCTGTTTTGGGGTGAACTTTTAATAGATCAAGAATTTGGTTTTAGCTTACGCACAATCATTCACCCCCCTCTGATTGCTATATTCGTATACTTCGATCCTACAGGATGCTTTCCAACTGACTGCAAAACCACATAAAGAGAAGATATATCCAGAAATTGATCTTGTTTTATTAAGATCACTAGCATAATCAGAATCAACAAACCTAAGAACATTATTTGTCTTTACTTTATTCTTATCAAACATCAAGCCAAAATTAGAAATGTTTTTCAAATAACGAAGAATCCATTTAACTATATTCTAATGCTCTTGGCCAGGATTATGCATAAATCTGCTAACAATACTAACAGAATAAGCTAAATCTGGTTTGGTGCAAATCATAGCATACATGAGATTACCAACTGCACTAGAGTAAGAAACACGAGACATATAGTTTTTGTCTTCTTCATTAGTAGGACACTGACTTGAAGATAATTTAAAGTGAGAGGCAAAAGGTGTAGAAATAGATTTGCAATCACTGAGATTAAATCTGCCAAGTACCTTTTCAATATAATTTTCCTGAGATAGAAATAATGTACCAGCTTTGCGATCACATTGAATTTCCATCCTAAGAATTTTCTTTGCTAGATCAAGATCTTTTATCTCAAATTCATGACTAAGTTGAGCCTTTAACTGTTTAATCAATGACTTGTCATGATAAATAATAGGGGCATTTGGATATTTGCCACTCTAGGAATTGGAAATTCGATGGCACGTTGAAAATCATGCCATTGAGTGGCATTTTTTACACATGCCATCGAATTTTCAGATTGAGGAGTGGCATATATCAGATTATTCCTAAATAATAATATTATTCCTAAATAATAAGCATATCATCAACATAGAGCAGCAAATAAACAAAAGAACCACATGGAACTGTTTGAAGTAAACACATTATCATAATTGCTACAGGAATACCGTTGTGCAATCATAAATGAATCAAATCTTTTATGCCACTGCCTTGGAGCTTGTTTTAGACTATAGAGAGACTTTTTTCAAATGACAAACTAAATCCTCCTTTCTAGGAGTAGCAAAACCCCTAGGTTGTGTCATAAAAATCTCTTCTTCTAAATCTTCATGTAAGAAAGAAGTTTTAACAATAAGTTGCTCTAATTCCAAGTCAAATAAAGCAACAAAAGCAAGCATAACCTGAATTGATGAGTGACGTACAACATGAGAGAAAACTTCATTGAATTCAATATATTCCCTTTGGTCAAAACCTTTTACCACTAAACGGGCTTTCCACCTTGCAGGTCAATTCCAGAGATACCATCCTTCTTCTTATAAATCCATTTGTATTTTATAGGTTTCTTACCTTTTGGAAGCCCAACCAAATCCTATGTATTGTTCTTATGAAGACTCAAAATTTATTCATTCATAGCTATCAACCACTTAGAAGAATTTTCACATGAGATAGCTTCAGAATAAGAAGAAGGTTCAAAAGTATCACAAACATCTTATGCAGTAAGAAGAGCATAACAGACCATATTATCAGTGTCACGATATCTAGTAGGTAATTGAATATTCCTTCTTGTTCTATCTCGAGCAATACAATGATCATTGGTACTAGAAGATGCTGAAACTAGTTGTGAAGTAGAACCACTAGGTGCTGAAATTAGTTGTAAAGTAGAACAACTAGAAGAATCATTATCAATGGTAGGTAAAACTATATCAAATTCTTCATTTCTTTCAGCAGATTCAGAAATTTCACATTCATTTGTGGATGAAATTTCAGATTCATTTGTGGATGAACATCCATCACTATCACTACCAGATGAAAGCAAAACATCTTCATGAAAAGTAACATCACAACTAATGAATAATTTACGAGAATCAGAACACCATAAACAATATACTTTGACACCTGAACCATATCCAACAAATATGCATTTACTTGCTCTAAACTCTAATTTTCTATCACTAACATGAGCATAAGCAAGACAACAAAAAAAATTTAAGTTTGAATAATTAACTGGTTTACCTAACCAAACCTATTCT
This sequence comes from Rhipidocladum racemiflorum, assembly GCA_036346355.1. Lineage (NCBI taxonomy): Eukaryota > Viridiplantae > Streptophyta > Magnoliopsida > Poales > Poaceae > Rhipidocladum > Rhipidocladum racemiflorum. The sequence goes on along the minus strand of CM070580.1, from coordinate 6,119,494 downwards.
AGAATCTTAAAATTAATGGCTGAATTTGGAGAGTGATTAACCAAGTAAGAGATTGTGAAAATAGTCTTAGCCCACAAAGCACGTTTATCCCATAAATCTGCATTTGAAAGCATACAACGGGCTCTTTTCAAAAGAGTGCGATTCATACGCTTTGCCACACCATTTTGCTGAGGTTTACCTAGAACAGTCAAATGTCTTGCAATACCATGATTAGCATAAAACTGATTAAACTCACAACTGCAAAATTTCAATCTATTGTCAGTTCTAAATTTCTTGATTTTTCTGCCAGTTTGATTTTCAACCAAAACTTTCCAATTCTTGAACACTGAAAAAAGTTCACTCTTATGTTTTAAGAATTAAATCCAAATTTTGCGAGAACAATTATCAATGAAGGTTATCATGTAGCTACATCATCTAATAGAAAGAAATCTAAAAGGATTTCAAAGATCAGAATGGACATAATCAATAATTCCTTTGGACTAAGGAGTTGAAACAGTAAAACTGACCCTCTTTTGTTTGCCAAAAACACAATGTTCACATAAATCAAGTTTACCAATATCATTTAAATGTCCTTTCTTGAATAAAATATGCATACCTTTTTCACTCATATGACCCAAGCGCATATGCCAAAGCTTGGTGATGTGAGGATTTGATGCAATTATAGAAATAACTGCGGAACTTGTAACTTAGAACCTTGCAAGTAATAAAGACTATGGTTTCGATTAGCTTTCATAACAACAAGGTTACCTTAAGAAATCTTAAGACACCATTTTCACCGGAATACTTATAACCCAAATATTCAATAGTGTCTAAAGAAATAAGATTTCTTTTCATTCTGGGAACATGACGAACATTTGTAAGGATTCTAATAATACCATCATGAGTTTTAATTTGAATAGAACCGATGCTAATAATTTCAAGTGAAGACTCATCAGCAATCACAGCATCACCACTACTAACAGAATCATAAGTAGAAAACCACTTTTTAAATGGACAAATATGAAAAGTGCAAGCTGAAACAATAATCCATGCAATTCAATTCTTTAAGTTGGAAGTGATAATTAGAGCCTCACCATCAGATTAATGTTCAACAAGACTAGCCACAACAGGTTTATTAGATTGTATCCTTTTATCTTTGTTTGTCTTATCTTTTTAACTTGAAACAACTAAAAATATCATGGCCAGTAGTCTTGAAATAACGGCAAAAATTATTGAATTTACGTCCTCTTGACTTAGATCTAGACTTTGATCTATTAGAATTGTCTTTTATGCTGTGATATACCTCTAACAATTAAACCCTAGGCCTTAACTTCAGAACGAGAATTAATATCAAATTTCTCCTTGGACAATAAATTTCATTTAATGTTCTCAAAACTAAGGGTATCATGATTGCCATAAAGCATAATTTCCTTGAAATGTTTAAAGGTAGCAGGCAAAGAGACGATTAATAGAATAGCCTTATCTTCATCATCAATTTTTACCTCTAATTTCTCAAGTCAATGATGAGTGAATTAAATTCATTAAGATGAGATTGAATAAAGGTACCTTCCGCCATGCGAATTGTGTACAAACGTTCTTTGAGGCACAATTTGTTGGCGAGACTTTTTTTCAAATACAAATCTTCCAATTTTTCCACAGTTGTGCAGCGGTGGTCTCGTGAATAACTTCATGCAAAATGTCTGTAGACAAGTTGAGTTGTATGGCAGAAAGTGCTTTCTGGTCAACTCCCTCTCATTATTCATCTATCATTTTCGCCATTTTAGTTGATAATGTTTTTCTAACACCCATTTGTGTAAGAAGAGCTTTCATTTGAACCTGCCATATCGAAAAACTGATCTTACCATCAAACTTCTCAATGTCAAATTTAGTGGACGACATAATAGAGAATAAAATTGCTGATTAAATAATATGGTGGATTCTTGAAAAAAAAACTTCCTGGTGCACTCTGGATGCGCGTAGTTCTTTGACTGTTTTGTTACTGCTCGGGTACGTCTAGCAAAATTAGGCCAAAAATCCCCCTTTTTCTGGCCGAAAGCTTTTTTTGTTTTCTCTCTCTTAGCCTCAACCTTATCTTCATGGGCTTGAGACCAGACTTGAGCCAAGACAGAGAACGTTCAAGCCTAATCGGGACTTGGCGAAGCTAGTCGATTATTGACCACGGGTGACCGATGGTCGAGCACGGGTGGTCGGTGGTCGAGCTAAGCTGCGATGGGAGCGCGCCGGAGGACACCGAGTTGGCCGGTGGCGAGGCGCATGGGTGGCGCGTCGACATCGTGCGGGAGTCGTCGACTCTTTGATGGGAGGCCGCGACGACCAGAGCGGGCAAAGGCGGAGGCCGACAGTCCGACCAAGGTGCCAGCGTTGATGGCGGCTGGTGGCTGGCGTTGATGGCACCGAATTGCTGACGCGGGTTAGCGCGGAACTGAAGGGCACGGTGCAAAGGTAGCGCGAAGGCGTGAGCTGGAGGCGCGTCGTGGGATGGTGCGGAGTTGAGGCGAGTCGGTGGATGGGCGACTGGAGGTTGCGCCGCCGGAGGACGGGTGTCACGAGGGTCGAGGCACGGGAGCAGCTAGCGCGGGACTGGAAGTCGGCGACCGCGTCGGGCGGGCGCGCGGCGCGGGTGGCCGAAGACGCAGAGGGTGGAGCAAATCGGCCGAAGTGGAGCAGCCGCGGTACGTGAAGACGGCGGCCGGCTGAAGTGGAGCAGCCGCGTTGCGCGAAGACAGCGTGCGGATGGATGCCGCGCGGAAGCCGAGAAGACGGCGGTGACGGCGCGATCGGGAACCCATGTACGCTCTTATAGCACTCATTAGGTTTAGGGTTAGATCACACACGCACACATGGTAAAGACTTCAAAGATAAGTAAATTAGGATATTAAGACATATTCCTAACCGTTAGCATAAGTCTTTGCCACTGAACTTCTTTAGTGAGATGTTTCACATGCATTCCAGCGCCCTCAGCGTCACCCATCAGATTTCGCTGCTCTAACTAACGCTTCGCACTGAAGTTTACACTGTCTTTGAGGCCACTTTAAGCACTACTTTGACCTGCAAATTTTGGACGCTTGTCTTTGAGGCCACTTTAAGCACTACTTTCATCTGCAGGACGCTTGGCCGAGCTGGCTGTTGACATGTGAAGTGTCCGCCGTTAAAAAGTTATTGAATTTCCTGGGAGATCGATGTGCAGCAGCAGTAACATGCAACCCCGCGTCTTATGCTTCACACCACATCAAAGTTTACTGCATTGGCTTCCAGATCGAAGTTTTTTTGGGAAAGCTCTTTTAGATACACTAAATTCAATATAGATCGCTCATTCTTTTCAATTCAATAAATGAAATTAGCTAGTATTTATTTATACTTCCTCTAGTAGATTAGTAGTAGAAATATTTTTAACACATCAATTATTATATTTAATTTCTATTGCACATTATATACTACTAATATAATGCACGGTAAAAATTCTACTGCTTTAAAGAAGACACTGCCAGTTCCTCCTGTTTGAGAGTTCACAAGAGACTGAGAGAGGAAGGAACGAGGAAAAGGGTTGGCTCAAAGTTAGCGGCCATATTAGCAGAGCTTACTGTCAGGCAGGGGCTAACACGGTTCGGGCCCACCTGTCAGCGAGAAGTGTTAGCTGTCGCTCTCGCTTGCATTTAGCAAAGCTAAGCAAAGGGAGGATGTCGTCTTCCGAAAGCAAAAACATAACGTCCCCAGCCGCAGCCTAAGCTTAATCTAAGCTGTGTGACGGCCCGCCTTTTTAGGGGCAGATCCAGACGCCGACAATACCTGCGATGATTAGGCTGCGAACCAAGCATATTATTGCCAGGCAAAAGTCAAATTCCAACATTTTTATTCAATATAAGGCCTAACGCCAAGGTTTTTCTGAAGAGGCGCAGCAGGCCCGAATAACTTACAAGCAAAACACCGCACAGCAGGCTGAGCAAAAGACTAAGACCTCAAAACCAAATTTGCCATCTACGCATTCTCGAACGCTCCAGCTTCTTTAAACTACGAGAGGGGTCGGGGTTGCAAGGGTGAGTACGGAGTACTCAACAAGTCATCTGGAAACACAGAATATTACATGCAAGTGTGAAGCACACTATTGGTACAAGGTTAAAGTATTTGTGGATGCAGTTTTATTTGTAACATCATTTTACATGTTAAAACACAATCCATACTAATAGTAATCCAGGGGGGGTTCCATTCACAAAGTCATCACCATTAAACCACATTCTCAAAACATGCACCAAGATCTACTTGAGCTAGGTTACGGGATTCACCCCAATTAAACTTAGCTTCATTTACCTAAGCACGTGATTCGAATACCATTTATTCACTCTGCAGAGGTGTTCGACTTTACCCACAAGATTCCACGATCGTTAATGCCAACTCGAGTTTAACACGCAACTTAAATGCGTGGCCGGATCGAGGTTATCATAGCTTTCGTTGGACATTTCCTCTTCATCCCTATCCCAGAGAGTTTTGCTCCACATTATCCTGGGGTCCCCACTTGGCCGTGTGGAGTGCTTGGTCCCGCCATCGTGGACACCTACCGTTGTGAACCCGAAATGCCACAGTTTCCTCGTGCACACTTTCGTTTCACTCCCATAATCATTGGACCATCTCCCACACCTGGGAAGGTAACCCTGCTCCTATAGGTATTCCGAGGGAAAGTACAATGTACCGAGCTATGTTGAGTCAAGCCAACGAAGTTGACCGGCCCAACCTGTGGTTGAACGAGTTCTTAAGTTATTTACTTTGCTCAAGGGGATTATTATCCTTACATTGCCAAAGACCAAGCCTTTTCCGATCCACAACCCCCTTCCGGTATCCGCGGTACCGGCCACCAGACAAACCCAAGGCATCAATCATCAGCCGGGGATTGGAACTCATCCACTCCGGGATTTATCCAATTCTGTCCCCCAAACCGTAGCACTTTTCCAAACAGACCCGAACCAAACGTTCGGCAGCCTTTCATTTCCATTATCAAAAGCATTTGACTAAACTAACAGGATAATAATAATTAATATAGGAATATTAAGTAACCTAAGGTTACAAGGATATAATTAGGTTCAATAATTTTCAAGGAAGTCTCATGAGCAAATCGGCATTAACTAAGTATCATGTCATTCTAAACTAGACAGATTTGCAATTTTTCAATATACAGTAAAGTAATGCGGTAGAAAATAGTAATCGACTATAATAAGGCATGAATAGGTTCAACATGTTCAAAGGTGTACGGCTTGCCTTGCTGGCGATCGGATCGGACGGAGTGTCGTTGATGCGGTTGAAATCGGCTCTTTGTCGGGTCCGGGTCCTGCTCCGGGAACTGCGACGGCTCCTGGAATCGTCCAACGTCCGGATCTAACACGAAAAGATCGAACGACAATAAAGAAACGAAAAACGAAAAGAAACCGAAACGAAAACAGAAACGGAAATCGGAACCGGGCCGAGAGAGAGAAAGGAAGGGCGATTTGGGCATTTTGGGAATTTTGGAGACTCCGGATTGAGGAACGGAGGGCATTTTTGGACTCAGTGGCTCGAAACGGTTCGGAAAAGTATATTTGGGCATTTTTGGGTCTTTTGGATAATTTTGGGGCATTTTTGGATATTGAAATGAATTAAAAAGATTTTTGGAAATTAAAATCCGAAAAGAAAATTGGAAAGGGCACTTTTCCATCGGTCGCGACCGGTTCGACCCAAACGCAGCGTCTGTGAGGAAGTTCTTGGGCCGGCCATTATGCCAGCCGCCTGGCACGCAACCGGCGGCACGGTGGAGGTGGCTGGCATGTGGGGCCAGGGCGCAGCGAGAGGGAGGGAGCGGTGGCGCGTGGGCCATGAGGCATGGGCGCTGACGGGTGGGGCCCGGCGCTGGGTGGCTGAGGGGCGGTGGAGGCCGTGCGACGGAGCCGGCGGCGCTGGGCGCCGGAGGCGGGGAAGAAAGCGGTGAAATCGCGATTTAGGGCACGGGGAGGGCACGAGCTTGGGGCAAAAGGATGAGGGGCTCACCGCAAAGCTAGGGCTCGGCTCGGGGGAGACCGAGCACATGAGCCGGCTAGCAACGGAGAGCAACCGGAGGCGGTGAAGACGACCGTGGGGCGGCCACGGGAGCGCACGGGAGGGGGCGTGAGAAAGGGGAAACGGAAGAGGAGAAGGACGCGGTCTCGAGGAGCAAGAAATGGGGCCGATTAGGGCTTAAATAGCCGACGGGGAAGCGTGGGGTCTTCGGCCGGCATGATTGCGGCGACGACCTCACGGGCGAGGAAGCGGCAAAGCGCGGGCTCGGAGTGCTAAGCGGGCGATGCGAGGAGTGCCCTAGGGCTAGGCTGTGGCGGCGGAGGGGACGCGACGGCGCGGCAGCTGGCAAAGCTGCCATGGCAGAGCTCACGGGCGGGAGGAGGGAGAAGCACAGGGGCAAGGCGCTGCTGGCGCGAAGCGCAGGCGCGAGGCGGCCACGCGGCGAGCGGCGAGGAAGCGGCAATGCGGGCGAGGCGCAAGGAGAGGAGGAAGGCGCAAAGCCGAAAGAGGAAAGCGCACCAGCGCTGAAACTTTCCCAAAACGGCAAAAATCCGTAATCAGCTCAAATAAATCCAAATAAATTCGAAAAAAATCCAAAAAAATTCAGAAAAATCATAAAATGCGAATAAAGTCTAATTCAAACCTATTTTGCAAATTTTGGGGTATTTCAACCTACCCCCCTTAAAATAAATCTCGTCCCCGAGATTCATTCCGCCTGGGGAAAGAGGTTGGGAAAATTCTGCTGCAAAACCTGATTCCTTTTTCCAGGGTTTCCTTGAGTACGTGATTCTTCCACCGTACTCGGTAAATTCTGATAGTCTTAAATTCCAAATCTGCTTTCCATGATTTCCAAGATCCTGACCGGTCTCTTATGGAGAATCGTACTGGGAATCCAAATCCTTTGGGTAGCACTTGTCCTGACTGCTGATGGAAATGTCCTCTCGGTTGGGGATATCGGAAACATGCTGTGAATTTCCAGACAAATCCTGAACCAATTGTAATTTGCATGCTATTCCTATGATTCTGTAAGAATCTTCGTACGGTCCAGTCTATCCGGTCTTAGCTCCTTTTCATCCAAAATGGCGCGGGTTTTGATGGTCGATATTTCTGACATAATTCCCTTTCGGAGCCAATGTAACCTTTCTGTTACATTGGAGCTTGCACTCAATTCATTGGTGGTGATCATTTTATGGACTTACGTATCTGAGCAATGGGTTCCACTGCTGTTTAATCCTAGTCCTTTATTCTGTCCCAAGGGTTTAATATTTCCTTCCGTGATGTCTGGGCTGTCTTGGTAACCGAGGTGGTGTGGAGGCTTTTGTGGACGGTAATAGGTGGCCTGATTGGGTCCCAAGTGTTTAGAGCGTAGGTTTTCGACATTTTCTTCAGACTTTGGTCGTTTCTTCTCTGCTTGTCTACCTGGCGGAGGGTGGGGTACTATGTCAGAGTTCAAATATGTCCTTTGTAGTCTTATTCAGACTTTCCCTAAACATTGAGCTAAACTAGCTCACAATCTGACTCAGGGGATTCTTTGGGGTCCGTCAATCTGGGTTGAATCTAATTGTACTAACTGGTTCTTTCCAAAAGATCTCCCTGGTAGGTCAATCCATTAGTGATGTTCCTTCTGTCGTCAATCCTTGCTGATTCTTTAGGGACCTGGTGGCAAAGTCTTTTATTTTCTCTCCCATTTCTATACGGGCACTGTAAGTGGTGGTGGCAGTCTGGCTATTATTTTGGTGGTCCATCTTATCTTTCTGACATACTTTACATCCAAATCCAACCACGTGTTTATGCATTACTTTCTGTCAGTATTCCTTTCTTCAACACTGGTAGATTATTGCGTTCCATAGAGCGTCGACCATTTGGGTGGGTGAATTTTGTCAAAATCAATCCTCTTATATCTTTGTCTCAATAAACCAGTCTGTCTTTCAAGGAAGCCTTCTAGCCTTTATGACACTGTCTGGCGGTCTAACTGTCGCAACTCAGATTCTAGTTGGGAGCATGTCCTTTTTCTTAAATCATTTAATGGCGCTCTATCTTGTGTGAACCTTAACCATCATGTTTACTTTTCCTCTGGGTGATTCCGATTTTTGAGGTTGAAACTCAAGTCCAATTATTTTCCTTTATTGCCTATTCGGACTCTGTGGTGTTCATCTGTAGGGCTGCCATTCTAGGGGTGCTGAGCTAAAGGTTGGTTATTTCTGGAATAATTCTTTGACTAATTCCTTGTCCTATTATTCTCAGAAAACTTCTGACTCCTGTCACTGACATGGGTTGCTTTCATTCCATCATTACTTGGTTGTTGAGATCATTTTTATTCCACCTCTCAGTGGTGATGTGTCACGGGGAAGAAGTCTTATTTAACTCAGTAGTCACTATATTTATATTTTTTTTTGTTCATCATTCGCACGGTTCATGGGTCAAAAACAACTGCTTTATTACCAATATATTGTCCAGATCTTACATTCTTGATAGTACAAGTTGATCCTAATCTTTATCCCTTGGATCTCTATATCCAAGTTGCCACATTCAAATCTAGCTATTAGTCTACTTCCGGTTGCTTGGAATTTCCAGCAATTCCTTATTAACGGTACTGGTTGCGATCGTTGTTCCTTTGGACGTGACATGATTGGATATCTTCGGCTGGTGTCTTTCCTTTGTCCCATCTTGTATCTTATTCCTTGGGTATCTCTGCTTCTGCTGTTGCGGTGGACGGGTCACTAGCTGTCGGTTGGTGGAGGTGAGGGTCTATCACTCGCGTTTTGGCTACCAGGGTCGGTAGACTTTTCTTTGGGCAATTGCGTCTGAAATGTCCCATCTGTCTGCAATGATAGCATTTAGCCCACCTCGTGGGACAATTGCGGACGAAGTGGTCTCCATTGCAGTTGTAGCACTTAACTGATTTAATGAGGTTTCGCAGGTGTTGGTTGCTCTTTTTCTTTTGAATGCTTTTTGTTAGGGAATCCTTGGGTGAGGACTGGGGTCTTTCCTCCGATCTGGGTGGGAGTCGGTTTCCATGTCTGTTGAATTTCTTTCTTTCTCTTTTTCATTATTTTTAATTCATTCCGGGCTTCTTCGATTGCTATCCATTTGTCCATTATCGATTTACATGTCCTTTATGGTCGAGGTGTGGAACTTCGTGCTCCTCTGTAATTCTTCCAATGATTCTTTCATCCTACTAGCTTGGGTGTCCATCTCCTTGGGAATATCATTGGTAAAGTAGTCGGATTCATGCAGACATCCCATCATTGTACTTTCCTCTTGTCTCGTCAGCATTTCCTTGGGTGTGTTCTTGAGGTTTTTCAACTAGCCGCTCAAAATTCTTTCCAATAGCTGCGTATGGTGCCTTTCCGTTTGTTGTCTGTTTCTTTCCATTATGGTCAGTGAATTGAGCTAGGTTGATCGGGTGATTCTTGACTCTTCATTTCTGCTCGAGCTGTCATGCAGGAATTTTGATCCAAAATCTGCCATGGTCTCAATCTGACTTTCTTTTCGGTCTGCAGCAGGGTTTTGAGGAAAGCGAAAAAGACGAGTAAGAATTTAGGGCATGGGGTGAGAATAGCAAGAATAGATGGGGCTCAGATGAATTGAGGGAACCTTTGAATTAGACGGGAATATATAGATAGTTTAAGCAATCAAAATCACAGAAATAGAGAACTTAGCAATTTTTATAAGACATGGATCATGCACAAAACCATTTTAAGGTTCGGCATAACCCATTTTACATTACAAAAGCCTAAAACAAAGAAGGGTACAACTTCTACGACTAACGGTCTAACTACTGCTGACGGCATCATCTCCAAGCTGCTGGCGAAAATCGGCGGGGATTTTGAATTTTAGAAGGGCAGGCAAAACTTTAAAACAAGACCGGGAGGGATAAGAAGCTCTAAAGAAGACAAGGTAGCAGGGGAAGAAGGAGACAGCAATAATACTTATTTTTTTCGATATTCATTTTGTTTGTATATCAAAATAAGTTTTGAAAGGTTTCCTAATCCAACTTAAGGTCTTAATCTATGGTCAAGCCAAAGCTCTGATACCACTTGTGACGGCCCGCCTTTTTAGGGGCAGATCCGTACGCCTCGACAGCTACCCAGGATGATTATTGCCAGAACCAAGCATATTATTGCCAGGCAAAAGTCAAATTCCAACATTTTTATTCAATATAAGGCCTAACGGCCAAGGTTTTTCTGAGAAGAGGCGCGGCAGGCCCGAATAACTTACAAGCAAAACACCAGACAGCAGGCGGGCTGAGCAAAAGACTAAGACCTCAAAACCAAATTTGCCATCTACGCATTCCTGGAACGCTCCAGCTTCTTTAAACTCTGAGAGGGGGTCGGGGTTGCAAGGGTGAGTACGGGAGTACTCAACAAGTCGTACGGAAAACACTGAATATTACATGCAAGGGTGTAGCACAATATTGGTACAAGGTTAAAGTATTTGTGGATGCAGTTTTATTTGTAACATCATTTTACATGTTAAAACACAATCCATACTAATAGTAATCCAGGGGGGGTTCCATTCACAAAGTCATCACCATTAAACCACATTCTCAAAACATGCACCAAGATCTACTTGAGCTAGGTTACGGGATTCACCCCAATTAAACTTAGCTTCATTTACCGGAAGCACGGCGTATTCGAATACCATTTATTCACTCTGCAGAGGTGTTCAGCTTTACCCACAAGATTCCACGATCGTTAATGCCAACTCGAGTTTAACACGCAACTTAAATGCGTGCGGCCGGATCGAGGTTATCATAGCTGTTGGACATTTCCCTCTTGATCCCTATCCCAGAGTTTTGCTCCACATTATCCTGGGGTCCCCACTTGGCCAGTGTGGAGTGCTTGGTCCCGCTTACTGTGGCACCTACCGTTGTGAACCCGAAATGCCACAGTTTCCTCGTGCACACTTTCGTTTCACTCCCATAATCATTGGACCATCTCCCACACTGGGAAGGTAACCTGCTCCTATAGGTATTCCGAGGGAAAGTACAATGTACCGAGCTATGTTGAGTCAAGCCAACGGTTGACCAGGCCCAACCTGTGGTTGAACGAGTTCTTAAGTTATTTACTTTGCTCAAGGGGATTATTATCCTTACATTGCCAAAGACCAAGCCTTTTCCGATCCACAACCCCTTCCAGGTATCCGATGCACGGGCCACCAGACAAACCCAAGGCATCAATCATCAGCCGGGGATTGGAACTCATCCACTCCGGGATTTATCCAATTCTGTCCCCCAAACCGTAGCACTTTTCCAAACAGACCCGAACCAAACGTTCGGCAGCCTTTCATTTCCATTATCAAAAGCATTTGACTAAACTAACAGGATAATAATAATTAATATAGGAATATTAAGTAACCTAAGGTTACAAGGATATAATTAGGTTCAATAATTTTCAAGGAAGTCTCATGAGCAAATCGGCATTAACTAAGTATCATGTCATTCTAAACTAGACAGATTTGCAATATTTCAATATACAGTAAAGTAATGCGGTAGAAAATAGTAATCGACTATAATAAGGCATGAATAGGTTCAACATGTTCAAAGGTGTACGGCTTGCCTTGCTGGCGATCGGATCGGACGGAGTGTCGTTGATGCGGTTGAAATCGGCTCTTTGTCGGGTCCGGGTCCTGCTCCGGGAACTGCGACGGCTCCTGGAATCGTCCAACGTCCGGATCTAACACGAAAAGATCGAACGACAATAAAGAAACGAAAAACGAAAAGAAACCGAAACGAAAACAGAAACGGAAATCGGAACCGGGCCGAGAGAGAGAAAGGAAGGGCGATTTGGGCATTTTGGGAATTTTGGAGACTCCGGATTGAGGAACGGAGGGCATTTTTGGACTCAGTGGCTCGAAACGGTTCGGAAAAGTATTTTTGGGGCATTTTTGGACTCTCGGATAATTTTGGGGCATTTTTGGATATTGAAATGAATTAAAAAGATTTTTGGAAATTACAATCCGAAATAAAAAAAATTGGAAAAGGGCACTGTTCCACTGGGCTGCGACCGGGTTCGGCCCAAAACGCGTGCGCGGGGAAGTTCTTGGGCCGGCCATTATGCCAGTTGCCTGGCACGCCGGCGGCGGCGGTGAGGTGGTCGGCATGTGGGGCCAGGGCGCAGAGAGAGGGAGCGGTGTCGGCGCTGTGGCCACGAGGCATGGGCGCCGACGCAAGGGCCCGCTACTGGGTGGTCGAGGGCGGTGGAGGCCGTGGCGACGAGTCGTGGCGGCGCTGGGCGCCGGAGGCGGGGAAGAAAGCGGTGAAATCGCGATTTAGGGCACGGGGAGGGCACGAGCTTGGGGCAAAAGGATGAGGGGCTCACCGCAAAGCTAGGGCTCGGCTCGGGAGACCGAGCACGGTGAGCCGGCTAGCAACGGAGAGCAACCGGAGGCGGTGAAGACGACCGTGGGGCGGCCACGGGAGCGCACGGGAGGGGGCGTGAGAAAGGGGAAACGGAAGAGGAGAAGGACGCGGTCTCGAGGAGCAAGAAATGGGGCCGATTAGGGCTTAAATAGCCGACGGGGAAGCGTGGGGTCTTGGCCAAGCATGATTGGCGGCGACCTCACGAGGGCGAGGGCGGGCAGCGCTCGGGCGGAGTGCTAAGCGCGGCGATGCGAGGAGTGCCCTAGGGCTAGGCTGTGGCGGCGGAGGGGACGGCTGTGGCGCGGCAAAGCTGCCATGGCGAGCTCACGGCGGGAGGAGGGAGAAGCACAGGGCAAAGCGCCACTGGCGCGGGGCGCGGTAGGCGCGAGTGGCCACGCCGGCGAGCGGCGGCGGAAGCGGCAATGCGGGCGAGGCGCAAGGAGAGGAGGAAGGCGCAAAGCCGAAAGAGGAAAGCGCACCAGCGCTGAAACTTTCCCAAAACGGCAAAAATCCGTAATCAGCTCAAATAAATCCAAATAAATTCGAAAAAAATCCAAAAAAATTCAGAAAAATCATAAAATGCGAATAAAGTCTAATTCAAACCTATTTTGCAAATTTTGGGGTATTTCAAGCTGCTTCACATGTTAGCTTTCCGTACCTTTATTAAGGTTTGTCGCCAAAATTGGCGCCTCAACTTTTCTTTTCCTAATTATGCCTTCAAAAGTTCAATCTTTAATTTTGTTTTGGAGTACTTTCAAAGTCCTATATATTTATTTAATTTTTTTCTTTTCTCTTGTTTACTTACTCCAGTTTGGACTAGGAGGCCAGGAGCCTAGGACAGAGTCCGATGTTATAAAGACTAGTAAGGTGCCCGTGCGTTGCAACTGTATCTACATTTTGAACGGCTGTCCTGCTATTACGATAACATGAAACAAGAAAATATGTTGTGCAAATAATACCTTATACAGTAGGACACTATTGAAGCAGTATTGAAACAAGAAAATATGTTCTGACGCTTCGTTTCTTGCGCCTGGTGTGGTTAATTAATTAAAGAGGTGGGTAATTAAAGAATGGTCTTGTGTGCTGTCTTCCATTCACACCTGGAGTGGTTAATTAAAGAGGTGGGTAGTTAAAAAATGGCAGAACTGGTAATTTTAATGAAATGACGTGGGAAGAAACTCTCACTTTATATAGTAGAGATTAAGAGGGCTAGATGTTGGAATTGGTCCATGAGTAAGGTCAATTTCCTTTAATTTCAAAGATTGTATGGTTTAGTACTATATGGCTTAGCCAAGTGCAAGAAATGCAATTTATAAGGTGGAGTCATTGCCACTCCTTGAGTTATAAGAAGCATGATATAGGGATGTTATAAGAAGGACTTTGGAGAAATACACGCGCACGTGCATTCGCATGGATAACCGCACCGCGCCTAGCTCGTCTCCAGGCACTCAAATTGCACCTTTTTTTTGTTGAATCATGCAACTGTTTAGCTTTCTGTACTGATCAGGAGACTGTATAATTACCATTATTTTTGTTTGAATTAGCAGTTACTAGTGCTTTAAGTTTGTTTAAAATTCGGTCAGTTAATAGTGCTTAATGCTATCAGTTACTAGTGAGTAATGGAGACAGTTACTGGTTAGAGACCATATAAGACCTAGAGACGACCAGACCAAATGACTGAATTTTTCGATTCCATTCTTTCTTCTTCCTCCTACGAGAACTGTAGTGAGGTGTTGAGCAGCTGAACCGTGCTAGCCTTCCTACCCGGCGTGCACTGTGAAGGAGAGTGAGCAGTATCTCCGAGTCGTCGTCGCAGAGTTCACCTGCACGGGGCAACAACAATGCGATTGGTTATTGACTTATATTACTCCAACAAACTGCTAGTCCGTATAAACCAACTAGTTACCTCCTTATTTATCGCATAACATATGTGAATACTTCTACAAATGTAAAAATATTTCCTCGCCAAAAAGCTAACGGTCCAACCAGTATGGCACTAGCTTAGCGCCTTAGCCTTGGGAACAAGACAGTCCAAATTTCATCATCCATGTTTCAAACTTCAAGTACACCTCCTGTCTACGGTCCAATTTCACACGCTCCAAGACTTTGTTTGAAAGACGGAATGGAATGGCTAGTTTGAGAATGCTCTTATCAATTTTTTGGTGAGCATCCTCTCTCGTTGTCACAAGTGGTAGTACCTTCATGCTTTCCAACTTCACTTCCCTCTAAAACTCTCTCATTGCGACACTTAGCGTCATTCCTTCATCCTCAATTCTCATTTCCCTCAAACTCAAAATAGTTTTGCTTTTCAAAATTTTCCTCTATTTTTTTTTGAATAAAATGTACTTTTTAACCATTCTCAACGCGAAAGCGAGTAGCAACTAGCAACGAGGGAAAGAGAAAAATGAAGATAAATGGTGAAGATGATACACAGCATTATACAAAATGTCTTTAAATTTGTTAGTTACCCTTTTGCTGAGACTCAAACTTTTCCCGAATCCTGGTTAATCACCTCCCGGGCTCGAGCTTTAAAAGCTTAATCATTCCTCTAATCACTAATCGCTAAACCAGGAGGGGGGCTGGCCATCTGCATTAACAAACCACCCTTGCCATCCTCTCTGCTTCCCTTTGCCCCCACGATCGCAGCAGCTTCCGCGGAGAAGCGGTGGCCTCCATTAAAATACCAAACTCGCCACGCGCATCAGCTCTCCTCCCTCCTACTCCTCGAGTGCCACTGCCGCCACCTCCACCTCCCCAAACCCTAACTCTAGCGTGCTCTTCTCCCTGCCCGGCGGCGCGCGAGGCGATGGGCGCCGTCGCCTCCACGGTGGCGGCGCGCTTCGCGTTTTTCCCGCCGTCCCCGCCGTCGTACGGGTTCGAGCCGCCGCCCTCGCCCGCAGCCGCGGCCGCGGACGGGGCGGTGGTGGAGCTGAGCGGGGTGCCGCGGCGGGGCGGCGTGGAGGCGCGGCGGCTGCCGACGAAGCGCGGCACGGAGGTGGTGGCCATGTACGTGCGGCAGCCCGGAGCGCGCCTCACGCTGCTCTACTCCCACGGCAACGCGGCGGACCTTGGGCAGATGTACGAGCTCTTCGTCGAGCTCAGCTCGCACCTCAACGTCAACCTCATGGGGTACGCCACGCACGCCACACCCGTTTGGATAAGATTGGAACGAGATCCTGTTTATTATATTACGCTATTATACTGTCGGGCTGCTTGATTAGGGCAGAAGTTTGGATCTTTGAGCTCAGCTCACGATTGTAGGACGTTCGTGTCGGCATCGGAGGTCTCCATTGTTTTAGATTAGTACTTGCCGTCTTGGTTGTGCTTGGTGGGATACGTTTGGGATCTTGGAATGGATCACTAGCAATGCTATAGGCTCCGCTGTTTTGTTTATTGCATTGGCGTTTAAATGTTTTTAATCAGGACCACTGCCATTGGTTCCTTATTTTGGATTCGGAGCGAAAAATGCATTATGCGGTGCTGTTAGTTTCTTTGTTCACTGGTACAAGTCCTAGGCTTGAATTTGATGTAAGTTTCTTCATCAGTTAATCTTCAAGGTTGTGCTTGGAGTTCGTTTATGTATTCGCTGAAGGCAGCGTTAGATACTGTTGCTATATAATTGTTTGGAAACATTGGGTCAGCAATTCATGTGTTGTTGAATCAATGGGAAACTGGAAATGTCTATGGAGGAAGCTGTTATCTGGCTGTGCGGTTCAAGAGGTTAGGCTATTCTGGTAAATAATAGTAGATTTGATTGAAGTTAACCATTATTTTTCTAATAAATACTATAGCTGATTAGAAAGTTTGGATGTTAGTGTGCTGTACTAGCGATGGGTGGGCATGTCTTCTTCATGTCACTAGAGTCGTTTGGAAATTCTAGGATCTGTGGAAGGAAGATGAAATATTTAGATTCGAGCGATTGGTTTGGTTGTGAATATTGTAATTGGGCGTTAAATAATTCGGTTGGTAAGAACTGGTACATTAGTTGTAGTGGGACCATTTTGGTTACCATCTTTGGTCAAAATTTGAACACCTCATTGGCTTATTCATAACATTTGCAAGATGATATTGATATTCTAGTTTTTTGCTCATTGTGTAGAACATTTTCCTAATATAGCAATCTCCTGCTGACTGCTGTTTATAGTGATGAAAATGAAATTTTTTTACACTTAAAATTTTAATTAGATTGTTGAATAATCGCTATGGTATATCATTTCTGTTGTCCGCGCTAAGTCTGAGAAATAAAATTGGTTAGGTTTCATCAGAAATGTTACCTATAGATTTGTTTGTAAAAGTTTGTGATGTGTTAGGAAATGTTAGGACAATTAGATTTCTTTTAGAGGTAGATGAGAGCAAATTTTCCTTCTTCATTGTTCTATTTATTCATAATTTGAATAGAAATGTCTGATCTTGGTATAGGGATCTTTAATGAAGTTCCCATTTGGGCATGCTTTGATTAGAGCTGTTGTCCACTGGCTTTTCCAGATACAAGTTTGCATTTTTGTTGTTAGTTTTGGTGGTAGTAGTAAATAAATGAAGCCATGAAGGAACTTTTACTTATGCTGGTCGCTCCATACACCCATTTGAGTGGACCAGGTTTTTAGTGAGAGAATTGGGTATTTTATATCCCATGACTGTTTATTGGATTGGCTGGCAGATGAGGTTTTGGTTGGTTAGATTCATTGAGTTGTTCAGTGGATCTAACAGTCATATCCAGTTTCAAATCTTGTGGTATGGAGTAACTAACCTATTAAGTTCTCCAACTTAACTCTTCTGAGTATTCATTTTGTTTCTTTTTGAGTAATTTAAACATCGTTTGTCTCCGTCTTATAGTTTCAATGCTAGTTTGTCGTTTTTGTTGTGGTACCTAGCTATAATTCGATATGTTGGTTGACTTTTCGACAGGTCTATCAGCTGTTGTCTTGACACGATGGCAGCTATAGTGTGTTGATATTAATGATTACGCAAATATATCTATACACAGTTTTTAAGCCCTGTCTTTGTGCTTATGATATACTCCCTTTAGTCTCAAATAGTTGTCATTTTGAATATAGGTGCAGTCAAACATTCGAAACTTTGATTGTTAATATCTTTTTAAATATTTAAATTGGATACATGAAAATTATTTGTGTAGATTTGTCTTGAAAAGTAGGTTCATAATATTATAATTTTATTAGAGTTTATAAATATATCATAATAGAAATTAGTTATCAAAATTGTGTTTTGAAGACCGTGTCGATGTCCAAAACGGCAACTATTTATGACCGGAGGGAGTATGTGCTTTTCATTTGGTACTAGTTGATGCCTCCACAGCCATGATCCTTTTAATCCCATATAAATTTTGCTGACCATAATGGCCATTTTGGCTTCAAAAATAGTAACCTGTGCATTTTTTCAGTTATGATTATTCTGGGTACGGGCAATCATCTGGGAAGGTAAAGACTCAACCTTATTTTTTTTTAGGAAAGTGCTTTTCCTTTTCCGCCCTTTTGCTTTCATTTTTATAAGGTCCAGCTCTTCTCGGTTTGTATAATCATTGATTTATTCCTATTTGATTCTGCAGCCGAGTGAGCAGAACACTTATGCTGATATAGAGGCTGCTTATAGGTGTCTCATAGAAACTTATGGAGCCTCTGAGGAAAACATCATTCTGTATGGTCAATCAGTTGGCAGTGGTCCTACTTTGGATTTGGCATCCCGTTTGCCTCATTTGAGAGCAGTTGTTCTACATAGCCCAATTTCATCTGGCTTAAGAGTGATGTATCCTGTAAAACATACATACTGGTTTGACATATATAAGGTGATTACTTTGTTTCTGTCAATTAGATCTTTTACTCTTCTTTTTTCTTGCAAGAATTTGATCTATTACTTGTTCTAATCTCTTTTATATATATATTTGCAGAACATTGACAAAATTCCATCGGTCAAATGTCCTGTGTTGGTAATTCATGTGAGTATTCTGCTGACAGCAAGATTTCCTAATAGTGTTAAATTCCATGTGCTGATGTGCACACATGCATGTGCGTTTATATTTTTATAAATGTTGGTGTTGTGGAGTTGGGATGGAGCCTTTAAATAATTAAATTTGATCATTATATATCATTTTATCCATTCTTTTCAAAATATGTTCAAGTTACGAGTTTGTTGTTTATACTGATGTTGTTAAACTTCATATTAAGCTCTCTATTTTTTGTGCGCCTCAGTGGAGGAAATGTTTATGTAAGTTTGAACATCCACAGATGTTACTATGTGGCTTACATGCCAACTTTTACTTTTGGTGTCAGTAAATTGGTTTACATACTAGATATTATGTACCATCATACCTTATTATACTGTTGTATTGTGTGAGTACTCTAGACCTATGATAGCGTTGTATTAGGGTCTAGGATACTGTTTTTCATTTCCAGATCATAAGGCTCTTTTGGCAGTACTGTGACAAGCACAAATTCCTGAACAGAAAATGCTGGTTAAAGGTGCCGCACTTAAGGAATACAAGTTCAACACAGTTAAACTGTTGTAATGCCTGTGTGATTGTTGTTTCCATTGAGAAGGGCACAGCTCTTCCTTCTTCGGCAGAAACTTTAATAATTATGGACATTCTTGTTACGGTGTTTTGGAATGAGAACTGTTGAATAGCTACATAAATATTTCATCACCTTTTAATGGCATTAAAATGATCTCTGCAGGGTACAGCTGATGAGATTGTCGACTGTTCTCATGGGAGGGCACTGTGGGAACTCTCTAAAGTAAAGTATGAGCCTCTTTGGGTCAAAGGAGGGAACCATTGTAATTTGGAACTTTATCCAGAATACATTAAGCACCTAAAAAAGTTTGTCACAGCCATAGAGAAATCACCACCATTGAAAGATGAATCTCCAGAGAGCTCAGGTCCTTCAGATCTTAGTGAAACAGGATCTGAAAGTATGGACAGCTCAAGGAAAAGCTCAGATGCCAGGGACAAATCGAGGTCAAGCATTGATCACAGGCATAGCACGGATCAGCGGGACAAGCCAAAGGGCAGCGTAGATAGGAGAGATAGAAGCAGAAAGAGTGTAGATCATCCTGACAAACCACGGGCTAGTGTGGATCAACCTGATAAGCCACGGAAAAGCATTGACCGGTCTGTATATTCTTATATGCATTTTGTTTGTTTCAGTTTCATGTGGATTCCTGTTACAAGAGATATCCTTTTTTATGTCTTCTTGATCTCTGCGATGCATTGATGTGACAGCTTTGGAGGCATGATGAGGTCCGTCAAATTGTGCAATATTGACTGTTTCAAAATTACCTCTGCTCCTGGGAGCTGAAGAAGGTTAGTGTTTGTTAGTCATCTGTATTTATTCCATTTGTATAATCTATTCAATTGGGTGTTTGTAGTTTGGCTGTGGAAGGTGTATTGATTTGGATGAGGGCTTGTCTTGTTCTCCTGAATTGTTTCTTGAGAAGAAATGATCATTCATTCCCAACCCCTTTGAGTTTTTGAAGTCATCATTCGTTAAATGAAAAACGCGGCCCGTGCAGAGCACCATCCTTACATACCTGTACATGTACTGTTGTATCACTACACTGTCCTGGTTTTCTTTTCTGTAGAAACATTTCATAGCTGCGATCAAACTAAACTGGGAATTTTGTTTTACCTATTTGGGAAGTTATATTCTCTTGAAATATGGTTTTTGTGTTGTTTCATCATGTACCTCCGAGGCAAACAGGCTACATGGCCACTTTGACATGGAGTCTGAGGCTTTGAGCTTGAAATGGATCGTGATTCAGGAACCATGGAATGGCGTTTGGTTGCCTGGACGAGGCTGAATGGAATATGATCATCCATGTATTTAAAGTCTTCTAATTGTTTGAATGAGTGGATGGGTTGGTGGATAGGGTCATCCAGTTTTTCAGAATATTCCATCAAGATGTTGGATAGTCATAAAAAAAAGGTCGGACGGGCTCATTCAGTTTGTTACATGAAGAGGTTTACTCGGTCAAATGTTGTTCGAAAATTTAAATTTTTGAGAAATTTTATCTGAAAATTCAAATTTATGTGAAATTTTGTCCGAAAATTCAAATTTTGTTCAAAAATTTAAAACTAAAATTTGAAACCTTGATTACAACTAGCCCATCCTTTCGCGTCCATCCAACCAAACAAAAAATTAGCTCATCCTACTCAGTCTCATCCATTCAATCAAACAAAAAATTAGCACATTCTAATCCACTCAACCAAAAAGGCATTTGGATAATTCCATTCTTAATATGCTGGATGGCTATATTCCTCCATCCATCCTCATTCAGGCTGCTCAGATTAACCCTTCTACTTGTTTTTACTATTCCATTTCTGCAATTACTGAGATAATAGCAAATTCATCAACCGTGAATCATACAAGACCGGGTTGATATATTGATGGTTATGGTTGATTATCAAAGAAGTATCGTTTCTACGTCGGAATTAGCTGACTACGGCTGTAAAAACTGTTATCAACGACTGGCTGGTGACCCTTCCTTTTATAATATAGTACTAGAAAATTGAGCGCGGCGGCACGCCGCGCACGTGAACGAAAAAATTGAAAAAATGTTTTTATAAAAAAAAGGACCACGAGAATACTTTAATACATTTTTTCCATGCTCTGAAGGAAAAACGGACCACAAAAATATTTTTTTCGGGTAAAACGGAGAAACAAAACATTTTTTCCATGCTCCGGAGGAAAAACGGACCACCAAAATATTTTTCGGTTTTTTTTTAGGAAAAACGGAGAAACGAAAACATTTTTTCCATGTTCCGGAGGAAAAACGGACCACAAAAGCATTTTTTCCGGGCAAAACGGAGAAACGAAAACATTTTTTGCATGCTCCGGAGGAAAAACGGATCACAAAAACATTTTTCGATTTTTTTTAGGCAAAACGGATTTTTTCCATGCTCCGGAGGGAAAACGGACCACAAAAACATTTTTTTCGGGTAAAACGGAGAAACAAAATATTTTTTCCATGCTCCGGAGGGAAAACGGACCACAAAAACATTTTTTTCGGGCAAAACGGAGAAACGAAAACATTTTTTCAATGCTTCGGAGGGAAAAACGGACCACAAAAACATTTTTTGGGGGCAAAACGGAGAAAGGATCTGAACGAAAAGCGCACGGACCTATTTGTTATGATTTTGGACCTGTTCGCTATTTTGAAAAACTATAAAAGGGCTCGTTTACGATTCGTATTTAACAGGAGGTTCTTTACGTAAAACGGCGAAGGAGGGACCTAAACGCGAACCGAGGAAAATATCTTCCTCTCACAAAAAATTGCAAACGGACCTATCCGTAATTTCAAAAACTGGGAGGACTTTTTTGCAAAAAGAGGAGAGAGAAGGTGGAGGTGAGGTGGATGCTCTAGGAGGGCTTCAAACCTCCCGAGTGTAAGGGAGGGATAATATCATAAAAGAAAGGCTCTAATATGTTTTCTGTGCTAGTCCTGTGATTAGTAGCTAGCACGCATATATACAAAAATTGAAATCACAACCATACAACATATTATCATTATTATTGCAGAAGCTATTGGTACAAGGTAGTTTTATAAATCAGAGTAATATTGCAGCGGAAAGCAACGGAAGTCTTGTAGTGTGTCCATCCAACCCTTAGGCAATTGATAGGTATAATCCCTTGAAAGTCGTATAATCGAAATTCCTGTGCCATATGGTAACATCTTCGGAGCCTCTTTTCCTTTTCCATCTAAAACAACAAATTAAGCAAGGTTAAGTACTTTCGTACTCAGCAAGACTTGAGTGTTTTAGTATGCAGGCTGATCCTAGAGTAAGATTTCTACGATTATTTTTGCGTGGAACCAAATTGAATTGTAAATATTGAATAATAGACTTGAAAGCGAAATTTGTAAAAGCAATTTGGCAGGTATATAAAATAACAAGTAAGAATAATATAAATGTAACAACTATAATAATATAAATGTAACAACTCACAGTTCCTCCATAAATGTGAGAATCGAATTGTTCAATGCCAACACATGGCATATCATCTGTAACCAAAATCCTTGCCAACACATGACACAACAACTGAAACAATATTGCCAACACATGGCAAAGCATTGAATCATCTATAGGGTAAATTTCCTAATTCCAAACTCTAACTATGTGATGACGTTATCAAGTGCTCATGACCGCGATGGCAGCTAATCGATTACTTTTGACTCTACAGAGTTGTACAGTTTTACTCATAAGGAATGATCATCTCTTGGTGCAATCGATAATTAGCACACTTCCTTTGGTGTACCGCAGAGAGACCATACATAACCGTTACATTGTATAGTTCTAACTTTGCACCAATCCGGTAACGATAAACCCTTGTTATGACGGCAAAAACACACACAAAACATATCTCTTTCATTCACATAGTATTCACGGCAGTCTATCCCCGCCAAACCTGTTTCTCCCCATAGCAAGGCGTACATCGTTGCATTGGTATGTATTTGACCCACACCTCTATGTGGACACCCCTACGAGCAACTTCCATCCAGAAGCCCGTGCTACTACGGCCTGTCAATTTGCAAAACTAGTTCTAAGTAATTTAATAAGTTAAGACTGCCCCATACTAGCTCTCGTGGTTGTACAACTATCTTGGCCTAAAAACAACAGCATAGTTCGGTCGTTAATCGACCCGAGCAAAGAATCTCCCCTTATCTACGTGCAAGTCACATGCACTACCGGCTATTGCCAATATTCGCCCGTGTCAAAACCATATTTTTATTTTTATTAAAATACCATTGATCATGATATCTATTAATATGTCTAAGATTCATGTCCAACATTTTAATTAATTGCGAACAATATAACCATCTGTTCGTTTTTTCTAATCTAAAGCACAACTAAGCACATACAGTATTAAATGAACATACACATTTCACATTGTTGTGTGTCTATCCACTGTCTAGGGTTATCAATGTTCACATGGTGATATTAATTAAGGAAACCGCATAATAAAGGTGATATCTACCATATCCCACAATATAACATTTTATGAATATACATCATGCATGAAAACATTTATAAAAATATTTTTGAACACTGAGATCAATACGTTCAAGGGGGTGTTTGCCTTGCTATTCGTTGTTTACGACAAAGTTGAAGTCGTAGCTTGGAGTAGTCGACAAAGTTAGAGTTGTCGTCGAGTTCTATATCAAGCTCATTGACAATAGTGTCTATTACGTTGGGTTCTACTCGTCGTATCACTCAACATAGCAAAGAGCAAACTCCAATAAGACAAAAAGAATACAGATAGAAAATCAAATAGAAATATATTACATAAATCAAGAGTGATTTAGGGTTTGGATTTCAGTTTTATTATTTTATGTATACGCGTTGTCTCTTCATTCATACTTTTTATTAACGGTCTAGGCTATACCGTGACACGGTTACTTATTTTCTATAAATTATTTATTTTTATTTTACAAATTAAAGAAGCTAAGATTATATATATTTGTATATTTAATTTCGAATTCAAGATACTACAATTGTGTGAATTAATACTAGTAGGACATAAAGTTGCAGTGTGGTGAGCTATATGCAATTCAACATTACACCCTAAATGTTTTTGCACAACTAGATAGATTATAATCCTAGTGATATGTAAAAACTAGTTATACTTGATTTAGAGTCTATTGGATTTATGTTATGCGCAGGGTCTTGATTTTCTTTAATAGGATTCAGATGCAAAGTAAGTTCAAATCTATATAAAAGAATAGTCTAGCCTTAGAGGTATTCTAATTGAGCTGAACATATTCATGACTATAGCTAATTTAGTCTTTCTTGAGAAATTAATAATTTAATCTAACTAAGGTTTGCTTTAACTCAAGGTTTGTCTTTTTATGATAGAAATTGGCATAATACGAATAGATCAAGCTTATCCTAGCCTTAAATAATTTTCACTTTAACTTGATTGTTTGAACCTATTGATTATTTAGACTAAGATAGGTGTGTGTGTGTGTCTTTATATATATAAAGGTCTTTATATCTGAATTAGGGGTTATGAACTAGGGTGTAAAATGATGTCTTGATTATAGGGAAACGTTATGAACTAGGGTGGTCTGTACTTGGTTGACTAAAGCTTTTAAACTTTGTATGTTAGCTAACTAATTGGCATGTTTTGAATAAGAGAATGACTAGGGAACGGTATACCGTTGCAACGGTATAGACATGAAACTTATGAAACTTATCAGTTTCAGTGCTGGTTTCATGAGTTTCAGTGTTTAGTTTCATCAGTTTCATGTTTTATCAGTTTTTAGTGCTAAGTTTCATGAGTTTCAGTGCAAAAAATCACAAGTTTGATGAGTTTCAGAGGTATACCGTTGCAACGGTATACCGTTTTTTAGTTTTTCTGTTTGAATAAACCCTTTCCCAATTAAAATCAATTATTCCATTCAAAAGAAACGGACTAATTCAAGTAACCCCTAATTCAGATATAAAGACCTTTATATATATATATATATATATATATATATATATATATATATATATATATATATATATATATATATATATATATAAAGGTAGATTTATAAAAAAAACATAATCGATAGGACCAGAAAAGCCAAAGCTTCGGTAATATACGTAGCTCCATTTACGAAGACAAACTGGTAGGACTGTAGGAGTACTCCAAACGAAGCTACTACTCCGTCAACTCTGAACTTGGGCTGCTGCTACAAGGAAGAAAATCTGTCGCAGGCAGGCACGGTGCGGCCAGGAAGGCGCGAGTTATACTTGGAGGGCACGCCCTCGTGTTCCGGCCCCCTCGGACTCCGAGTGCGCCATGAATGCAAATGATGCGGTCGCCGGAGCCCGAGGCAGCGTCGCACGTTCGCCGGCGCCGGGTTCCATGCGCTCTCTCTCTCGGTTTCCTTCCTTGCCGGTTCTGGCGGGTGCGCCCAGAACGGCGTGGGGAGCTGCGTGGCGGCCTTGGCACGCACTCGGTGACCCGTACGTCCGGCCGACTCCACCGGGCGGTCCAAGGGTGCAGCGCGTACGTCGCAACTCAGCTCGCACGTAAAAACGTTCTAACGCCAGTCACTTGGTAAGTTAATTAACGACAAATAATCGTTTTATCTTTGTGATGGCTGACGCTGTACAGGGTGCAGCGCGTACGTTTTTAATCATGCATATTAATTTTCGTAATTGTCTATATTACTTATTTAATCTAATTGAAAAATTAGGGTTTTAGTTGTTACTCCTTGTAAAAAAAAATTTAAAAAAGAACATGAGCGTGTGTCGTCGCCACTCTGCCGCGTTGCAATGGCCACCCCGTGCTCCATCGTCGGCTTTGTCGTGTACCCGCACCAGTCGCCGCACGTCCTTGCTGGCTCGTCACTGACCTCAGTTGCGCACGCCGCACGCCCTAGCATGTTCACCGTAGACTGCACCTTGACCGTGCCCCGTGCGCTTGTCGGCCTCCGGCCACCGCCTTTTACCTTGCATACACGAGGTGGGCCCTAGCCCCTGGTCTTGCAAGCCGTAGGCCGCATGACTAGTGGGCCACGGTAGCCCATTAGCACGGGCCATGCGGCCTGATCATTTTTTCGGACGAGGAAGAAAAAAAGGGAGAGGAAAAAAAATGGCAATTTTGTGTTCTAAATTACAGTTATTTATGGCTAGCCATGAAAATTTTACTTTAAAGAGCCTGTAGTTTTCTGTAATTCTTAAAAATAATTAATAACTTCTTAAAATTTATATTGAATGCTAGAAATAATTAATAAATTTTATATTTTATATTAAATACTATAAATTAAATTTTTAGGTATATGAGATTCTATAAATTTGTTAAACCTTAGACTTAGCATACTTTTGGAAGTTTCATATCTCTGGGTTTATTTTTCCTATCATAATTCCCTGTTTGTATATGCTGAATTTATTTTTTTGTTATTCGGTAATTTTGAAAACTACTTGATAATTATCAGAAAGTTGTGAAAAATACTGAAAAAATTCTTTGAAATTTTAGATAGCTATCCACTGAATAGATATAAACCAAACTTTACTTAGTCCATGGCAGAGTGTTAAAAGCGTTCAGATTGGATCAAATGGAAACAAGCAATTGAGGTATAATTGTGCTCGCTTAACAAAAGGAAAGAATTCGGTCATGTCGACCAAACACTTCCTAAAGTGTCCCTGTAGGATCAACATGGGCTTTCATCTGGAAGAGAAATAAAAATAACTAGGTGGTGAGATATAAAGCGAGGCTTGTAGCACAAGGGTTCACGCAAAGACCTGAGATCGATTACATTAAAATTTACTCTTTTGTAATGAGTGAAATAACTTCCAAAATTTGATATTAATGGTAGCTAGTTTAAACTTATTAATGCAGTTGATGGATATAATGGCTATATGTTTATATGTGTCATTGGATATGTATATTTATATGAAAGTCTCTGAAGGAGTCAAAATTCCGGATACTAATAAAGGTAATCGCAACTTGTATAGTGTCAAACGGTAGAGATCGCTATACAGATAACAACAGTCGGGCAGAATATTGTACAACCGACTTGGTTCCTACTTAAGAAGGGATATTTCAATAATGATGATTGTTTCTATGTGTTCATAAAAAAATCTCAGGATGGATTCTGTATCATCTCAATTTATGTTGATGATCTAAATATTATCGAAACCATAGAGAAGATAAAAGAAGAAAGTTCTTATCTTATAATGGAGTTTGAGATAAAAGATTTAGGTAAAACCAAATATTGCTTATGCCTACTGCTGGAGCATTTCTCAGAATGAAATTTTGTACACCGGTCTATTTATGCCAAGCATGTATTAATTTTTTTTTAATATGGATAAATCTCATCCTTTGAATACTCCCATGGCAGTAAGATTTCTTGAAGTGTATAAAGACCCTTTCAGACCAATGATAGAAAATGAAGAAGTCTTAGGACCTGAAGTCCCATACTTACACGCCATTAGAACACTTATGTATCTTGAAAATTGTATAAGGCTTGATATTGCATTCGCAGTAAATTTACTAGCTAGATGCAGTGTAGCTCCAACTAGAAGATATTAAGCTGGTGTCAGGACTTTACTCAGATACCTCCATAGTACTAAGAAGTTGGCTTATTTTACCGAAAGGACTAAGAATTGACCATGGTGGAATATACAGATACCAGCTATCTGTCTGATCCTTATAGTACGAAATATTAGACTGGGTTAGTGTTTCTCTGTAGTGGTACAATAATTCTTGACGGTCTTCTAAGCAGACCTTGGTAGCTACCTCTACCAACCACTCAGATTATATTATTATATGAAGCCTCACGTGAGTGTGTTTGGCTAAGATGTGTAATCAAACATATCTATAAGTTATGTGGTATTAACAACATTGATACTCCTACAATTATCTATGAATATAATGCTGCTTGTGTTGCACAAATGTAAATGGGTTATGTTAAGAGCAATATCGCAAAGCATATTTCCCTAAACTTTTCTATCCTTATGAACTCCAGAAGAATGACGAGGTAAAGATCCTGCAAACCAAGTTATGTGAAAATCTAGTAAATTTATTCACTAAATCTTTACCAACTTCCAGTTTTCAAATATGTGTTTATGACATTGGAATGGCACGACTTAGATATATGCAAAGTTCAGGAGGAGTAAATTCTTTAACCATGATCCTTAGTATGATATGAAGATAATACTTTAATATAAAAGATTATAAGTTGCACTCCTTTTCCTTTAGTGAGTTTTTCTGAAGTTTTCTCACCTGAAGGTTTTTGACGAGGCAATAAGTGTAACATAATATGCGGATGTATTGTACTATTTTCTCCATCCCCTTTTGTCCCACTGGGTTTTTGGGAGATGTTTTTGATGAGGCATATGTATTACACAGTGTTGGCCTAAGGAGGAGTGTTGAGATATAAGTCATGATTGTTGATATATGATTTGACAATATCTCTTTATGGGCGAATCCGAATATATCTCTAAAGGTTTTTTACTATAATTATGACACCCCATCGTAAAAGAGAATTACTCTAATAAAGAAAAGAGAGTTTTGTCTTCCTATATGCTATATGTTCTTCATGATTGTTCTTATTATTCAATGGGTGCATTATGATTAATCTACGTCTATAACGTTGTAGAACACTCGCGATTACTGTGCGTGGCATGGCAGGCATCCACGCATACGGCATCTGCAGCCATCTGGTTGTGCCAATTCAGACGGCCCAAATTGATCCCACATTGATAATCGGGTCTCCGAAGTCAGCACCGAAATCCAGCAGACACTGCAATGCAAACCTCTGACTTCCTCAGTAATGATTCATGAACTTCTATTAGAGGAAAGCTTAAATCTGCGTCTTTGTGTTTTAAAAAAAAGACCTATCACCTCAGTGATCGATCGCACATACAATGTGTTAAACAAACATCCCCAATTTGACTCTACCGAATCTGAACGTACAGATTTTGTAAGCTCATCAGCGAATAGAGAAACGGAAAGCGATTCGGTTCTCTAAACCTTTTTCGCGCAATGTGAATTGCGAATACATGATGAACACGCGGCTGGTTCAAGTTGAATCCCAGAAGACCGAGTTGACTGTCTGAGAGAGTACATTCCAGGTACAGCATGAATCGTCAAACCAGGACCAGGGGCCTAGGGCCTGCTCCCCAACCCATGCCCTCAAGCAGCAGTACCGAAGCCTCAAGCTGGCATCGTCCTGCCCAGGCTTTTCTAGTTCTTGTTAACCGGATCGCCACACCTAGCGCGTCTGGATCCCAAGTTAGGCCCAACCCGAACAGCGGGCCAAGGTCTCTTGGGTCATCTCCCCCAAAAAAGCTAGCTCAATAAGGAGGTGCTCTCTCACCCTTATAAACCATGCTCAAATCCTCCCCACAACCAATGTTAGACTATTCCAACACTAGTCATTTGCCATGATCAACACCCGAAAAGAGGAACCGTCAAGTTAGTCCATGCTCGAATCTTGTGTTCATAACTCTGAAAAACAGACCAAATTCAGCCAACTGCAAATGGATTCGCCGTGCGTTCACTCCTAAGCCCCACAATTCAATGCTACCGACAGCAGCGGTAGAACTCAAAGCTAGTATGCTCTTGCGTGCCGAGGGCGTCTGATTCGCCCCCACTTCCAGTTATTTTTAGGTTATCACCTCTAGAAGGCTGATGCATCAATATGGTTTAGGGTACATGTGGGGGCATCAGAAGCATTACTTTAGATCAATGGGAGGTGAAACCCTAGGTTCTGGCCTTGGTCTCCGAAAACCTTTCTAGCTGGCCACTAAACTTTGCCTCTTCCCCCTCGTTTGCATGCATGCGCAGCGACGGAGGGCAGAATGCCCAAGGCACTCGAAATCTTCTATCCCAATTCCCAAGCGATGGCAGATGCTTGGAGAACTTTTACAGTTCATGCGATCTTTGGAAAGTAAGTACTGGCTGCTTGGCAATTGGCAAATGACAAGGGACAAGCTTTGAGTACTCCCAAGTACATGAATATACTCAAGCCAATAAGAAAATGCTGAGGCCCCAGACTATTGTATGGATTAAAAGTACAGGTGCAGCATTCTATGCACAGGAGATACTGCAAGTACGTACTCTAACTTTGACCAATGGAGTGGGTCTATGGACCTATAAATCTACCCTTTATGTGTTCTCCTTTCTCCTTCCCTTTCCTGTTAGTTACATGACAGACATACCTAACAGCAGGGCCAGGCAGTCAGTTATGCAGCCGTTAAACTTTGTAAGCTTCATGCTTGGGTTGGTCGTCTTATCGGCCACCCTTGGGACCTTCGTTGCCATTTCACAGAGAGGTAGGCACTGGTACTTTCCTTTTTGGGTTTTGATAAGTTCTATCCGGATGTTTTCTTTGGCAATCATTATCCAAATTCTGGGCCATTGGATTTGCTTTCAGATCAATGCACACCCCCCCTGAATTCGAGGTGGGTTGATCATACGGATGTGTGTTTTGATCGTACGGCATACTAGAGCCAGGGCTTTTCATTCAAGTTCATTTCCTTCTTGGTGTAAATATGCATGCGCGACACACTGACATGCGTTTTTTTGATGGGAAACACATTGACATACTTACTGTCTGTTCTCAGAACTGCTGATGGTAACTAGCGGTGAGAGTGGACTGGAAACCAAGCTGGTAAGAACTGTAAGCACTGCCAAAACTTGTAACTATTTTTTATGAAAATGCACTATCCAGGACTCATGTCTGACTAAAGTTTCTCCTGATATGTAGGAGCTAAGTGTTCGCAAAAGCAGCACAGATGAGGAAATCAGAAGCAACAATGTATTGACAGGACGAAAAATGGCCTTTGGACATGCAGCCATGGAGAAGAAAGACGCAAAGAATGCTGGAAGCAAACCAAGCTCAGGTGCAAAACATTCTGTTGGAAACTGTGGGCATGGAGGAAGGAAGGATTTGAGTATGAACTGTTATTTTACAAGTAGAAAATTTCCTCCAGGGGTTAACTTTGACGGTCACATACCCTTCACCGCTGATTACCGTACAGCCCGGAACCATCCGCCCAAGAACAACTAGAAGTAGATAGGGGTATAGCCACATAAATATGACTAGCTTGTTCTCCTTAGCTTCCTTTCTCCTTTGGTTGGCCATTCTATTTGTCAGCTATGGCCTTCCTTCTTGTCAGATATAGGTGTTTAGTCATGATATAACAGTAATCTTTGTGCTTTTCCTGTGCCATAATAGTAATGTTAATGTGCCTTCTTAATAAAGGGCAACATTTATGCTCCGCCTGTATTCAATATATACTCACATCTTTGTATTTTTCTAGCTCTTATAAGCTTGATTTCAACACCAAAAAAAAAAAAAAAATCAGCAAAGAAAAAGAAGAAAATGCTTTGACATTTTCTGTTCGATTTGAATATTTTCTCGTTCTTAATGCAGGAGAGATTAAGAATTACTCAACTAATTCACGTGCTCCTTCAAGCCTAAAGGTGATCTCCTCCTCCTTCCTGGACATCCTATATGTTTTCTCTTCGATCGTCAAAGGCTGGTATAAGTTTATCTTTTATCATGATTGCCTAGGACTACGAGATGAAACTGCATGCAAATTCGTACTTCTAAATTTGGTGCTACCAGCAATATATGAACATGCACATGCTAGAGAGGAAAAAATTATCTAAGTATTAGGTAGGACAAAATTTTTTCTTTACAATATTGTCAAATAATATATTGGGAAAGGCACTTTGTGCTAAAACCTACGAACCATACTCTTTAACCTTCGAAATTCATGAATACCGGCACACACATGCACGCACCCATTCTATATTTGGCCAATGCTTCTCTAGGAACTACCATCTCCAAATATAGAAAATACCAGGTCAATAAGCGCGGCGCACGCTCGTGTGAACGAAAAATGAACTTGAAATGGCTATACGAAATTTCTCGAGGAGGTATTTTCAAGGGCAAAGAATGGATTGCAAAAACTTTTTGGCAAATGTTTGTTGGATATTTTTCTTTGTGAGAAATCGGATCCGTGAAGTTTTTTTTTTTTTTTGTAAGAAAGTGGACTCGGGAAAATTTTTAATGCAATTACGAAGCGGTATCATTAAATAAAAACGAACTTCGTAGTGTCATTTTCGAATAAAAAAAGTTATTTTTTTGGGTGAAAAATGGATTTAGTATCTTCGAATAAAAAAAGTTTGTTTTCACAAGGAACGGAGGGGGACGGGAATATAGACTGGGGGCGTATTTTTTAAATTATCAGAGGGTCTTTTCTGCAAATTTTTGGCGGAAAAATGGACCGAAACGTATTTGCCAAATTTTCCGAGGGTCTTTCGGAGTGCAATTTTGAATAAAAAAAGTTTTTTCGGGGGAAAAATTGACCAGGACGAAAAAATGCACCAATGCTTATTTTTTAAATTTTCGAAGGGTCTTTTTGCGAATTTTCGGAGGGCTTTTCAATTAAAGAGGATCTTTTTGTAAAAAGCAGGACCTATATGCAATTTCGGAAATCTACCGAGATTCTTCGATAAAAAAAACAGCTACGCGGCGGCCTGCGTGGCTCGACACGTGTCGCTCGCAGGCGGGCAGCGTGAGCTCGCCATGCGTCGCGCGGAAAAAATGCAAACCGCGCGCACTGCCGCGCGGGCTCAAACTCGCCCCGGCTGAGAGCGAAGGAACGGCGTTACCGTTGCACCACGAGCCCCGCTTGGCCGAGCGGAGCCAGGCGATTCCCTTTTATGCCTAGCTTTGGAGTGAAGCAATCTCGGCCGTTAGAAGCCTCGATCGAATGGCTGACGCGTGCTTGTCGACGTGGCACCTCGGGGAGCTCCGAAACCTCCAGATCTTAATATATGTAAATGTCCAAGAAAGTCATCATGCCCATCATTCTTTTAATTTCCTATGGTCTTTTATGTTGACTTATTAATGGATTTTCAGTCAATACTAATTTCCTAACAAAATCTCTCAGGATAGTAGTAGCTCCAGGATGATGGCAGGACAATTCATGGACAGCATAAAACTAGAAGGGGGGAGCACATCAGAGCTAGTACTGAGCATTCCAAAACCTCAACATATCAGAACACTGCCATCCAAGCCTTCTGCCAGGAATCCAAATTCAGTCCCCAAAAATGAACAGAAAGATTCGATTGTTCGCAGCACCTTATATAAAATTAATGAGGACTGGAAGCAGAAAATGCTAGAGGCCAGTGATGAAGTTCTCAAATTGCTTAACAAGGATTACCACGCCTCTGCCCATAGGAGGGCACCAGTTCATAACTAAGACAAGGCAAGGCGTTTATGCTGAGTCCTAGTTATGTGACCTAAGTTATTGCCGTCGTGGTGTCTCAATATAATTACATGCTGTTTCACTTTGTAATGCATGATAAGGAATAACAATTCGTAACTTGTGGTGTGTCATAAATTATTTAAATAAGTTCGACTTCTGAAACACAGACATCAAAGATAAAACTGGCACAGTCAGCTCCATGAAATAATCATCTTATGAAGAGATGAAATGTGACATAAATGTACACAAAAACCATCAATAGTTTAGATGAAAAGCAAATAGAGAAGTATGCAAACTGAAAACAATGGTTCAGACTTCAGACTTCAGACTGAACAAAGCTACCATGCCAAATTCCATTGATGGGAAATGCAAGATATGCCTCCTACTGCCTCATTTGAGGCCAGCTCCTTTTCCTCTCTTCATTTCTGTTTTAGCACAGACATCATCACACAATTTGTTGACTGATAAATCCAGTTAGGAACTTATCATACAGTTGATATATACGAGTAATGAAGTTAACAAACAACATGAATCGATGTAGCACTACTTGCATAACTGCGTTACAATAGCCTCTGTTAATTATAGTTGCGAAATATTTATGTGATGATTAATTTGACAATAATATTTGTAAGTGTGTGATGATACTTGTGATCAACAATATTTGTTAATATTGTAATAGCGTAGTAGAGTGAAGTTTTCCTCGTTGACATGCCAAAATAAAGAAAGAAAGCAACATTATTTCACAGGTTCAGCAGCGCAACAAAAGACCGAACAGAAATCTCCGGTCCGGTCCAACCAACGTTCAAATTATCTGTAAGCCTGTCAATACACATTCATTACATAATTACAACAATTTCAGTTGTGTTTTTGCTTTGTTGTCTCTCTTTGGAATCAGAGACTGGTGGTGGCGGACTGCCAGGCAGCATACGGTCAAAATCAGGTGTACAAACTAATCCAGTATGAATGCATCAGTCCTTTCACATATTACTGGATTCTGAGGCCTTGTCCAGGTCCCTCCTGTTCATGTAAAATAAGGACTGTTTGTCCGTGAATGCTGATTTGATGAGGATTGCTGAAAATCCTTCATATCCCTTGTCAACCTTAGCCAAACCGACATCAAGAATGTACTTCATGAGTTCATGTTTCTTGACAAATGGTTGCGCCGCAAATTCCTCCACTGGCATCCACTGCATTTGAGAAATGGAGTGTCAACAGAGCATTCACACGAAAGCAGTTCAAATATTGAAAGAAATACTTTTAAACAGCTCGATGCTGAAACGCAGGTTCCAAATACCTGAGCTGCTTCAATTTCTGATTCTTGCTTAGTAATGCCAAAGGAAAGCGGCCGTAGCATGCACACAAAAAGTAGATCGGATTTATCAAAAAAAGCTTTCTGGCTCTGCCTGCACATTGTAGTTAGATACCCACATGAGGAGACAAAATTTAGTTCAAACTGCATATGAAACATATAGATCGATTGAAATAAATTGCAACAAAAGAAAGGGTTCGCTACTTAATTTGGTCCAGAACTTCATGTTTCATTTCCATTTTTCCTTAACTAATCTCACTAACAGTAGGTTATGGAGTTAATCATCAGCAGGCCCCAGTAAGATTCTTCTCATCTTATGCTGCCTTTACCAGAACAATCAAAATTATGGATAGCCAACTCAGCCAGAGAAGACAAAATTTGTGAGTTGAAGGACTTTACATCCTCTCTCTACCACAATTTGACAAAAACACTGATGCAATCTCCACATACAGTATACACTATAGAAGACCACCGATATTTGGAATATATAGTTGATAGAATTGGCAGATGAAACAACAGACCTTGGTGTTACATAAATACATAGACCTGGTAAGTTGGTATCAGACTGACTTTCACATGTTTCCTAATTATTCTTTGGATTTTTGATAGAGGGACAAAACTAGGACCAGAAGTCCAGTGGTTACCTGAAGGCAAGCACTTCAACAAATTCTGTATCAATCTGAGACATGATCCAGGAAGGAAAAGAAAATGAGTATGAGAACCGATAGCAGCATTTTGTCAGCATCAGTTTATAAAGCACAATTAGTATTTCTCTCTAGGCTAATACATACCCCTGTCTCTTCTTTTACTTCCCTTACAGCTCCAATGTTTATATCTTCCCCCTGCATGTGTCAAGATCTTGTAGATTACAGAGAGACAAGCGGTAAATAAAGCTCTATGAATAACATCTCTGCATGTCCAGAGCAGAAATTTTTACTGGTTCAACAACTCCTGTTGGAAATTTCCATACACCTAGCCCTCGAAGTACACCACTCTTTTCTTGGACAGCCAATACCTGCAAAAGTAATTAGACTTTCAGGGATAAAGCAAGACACATACATTACCTAAGAAAGATGCTATGTAACAGGATGCCCTGTTGTGAGATCCATATATAAGCTCTTAACATCAAATTTAAAGAAGCTGCAAAGGAGGCAACAGACCCATAACTACATGAATCCTTCAAATAGTGCTTTCATATTCATTTGTACCTCTCTTTCGTCATTCATTACAAAAGCTCCAATCCTCACACGGTGAGTAGCATTTGCAGGTAATGTATGAGTCGTATTTGGAAGCCAGTATGCAAGCATTAAGTAAGTTTCCTCTGCGTGATGGTACCAGAATCCTTCCTACATCAACATGAAGTAAAAGCGATTCAGATATCAAGTTCAAACAGCTTCCTGTACATAAGCTTTGCGTCTTTTTTCATCTATACAGTAAGATACTGTCTTACTGTCTCTCTTTAAAAAGAACAAATATCATGCCTAAACGGAGTTATAACATAATGAGCACACCAAGTACTATAAAAAACTAGAATTATTGTTATTTTCAACTGAAAAATACATTCTTATACTAAAGTATTGTGATTCGAAAATATTAGTTAAGTGACAAGTTAAATCAAGAAAGGGAGCTCATGAAACTAATTTCATTACCAAAGAAATCTGAAATATGTGAGTTTTAGTTACCTCTACTGCAGGTTGAATAAGGTTGGCAAGGCTGATGGGCAATTTTATCCAGACACCTCTTATTCCCTACAATGAGGACAACACAAAATTACAATTGTAGAGACAATCAATGGAAAGCTCCTATAGAAAATTATATTTAGTGAACAACTGGGTGCAGGCTATGCATTGTAACATCATCTCCTTGAGGTGACCATGAATAGTTCAATTTGATAATAATATACGCTGTATTTGAATTAGTATGTTTCCTTGTTGGAATAATTTGATCTTAGGGATTGTCATTAGGCATAGCACTAACAAACACTTAACGCTACAATACCTCCCATGGGTCTTTGCAGTCACATATGTACATCAAACATTTGCAGAGGTTGTATTTAAATGATCCATACCAAAATCAAGTACATTCAGGACATGTTTTTTTTTTGCTAGAAAATGACTTCTATGTACACCTACAATACAAAATGTTAACTTATTGATCCTGCAGCGCACAGCATAGTTGCCATGGATTTTTGCGATAAGCCGATAAACTATCCACAATTCAAATTTTAATCTTTGGGATATCTATATTGCACATACAGACATGCATTTATAGGAGGATGGCTTTGTTAACAAGTAATCTCAGCACATCCTTAACAAAAACTCCTATGCACTGTAGGGTATACCCATGGTCGAGGAAACAACCTGCTCCCTCCATTTCGACAATGACGCTTTCAAGGAAGCTGAAAACGCTTGGGGATCCATTGGGGTCGTCATCTCAACAATGACACCTCCATGTTTGTCATTCACGAAAGGTAGCATCTCGACCTCCCCAGCCCTCTCAGCCAATGCCGACTCTGCCACCACTGTTGAATTGGTAGAACTTGACATGCCTCTGCTTCCCACTCCACCTCTGTCTTTTCCCTGCACGTACAAAATCTCAGCAGGCGAACTCATGGACTGCCATTGCGAAAATTACACATTTATAGCATTGCAAAACATCACCTTATTTTTGAGAACTAACAAAACTGCACTAGATATGCTGTGCTACCAGTCTTGAAAATTTCAGGTCCGTACTCTGTACAATGAGCAATAAAGTGACAAAATGGAAAGGGGAGTGGTAGTGATGACTGCTGAGGATGGGCAGGAAAGGTATAGCCACCACTAAATTGTCTCCATCCCATTTCTTTTCCCTATCATGATCATACTTTTCATCAATCCATCTTTGTTCTCTCTCCTAGGTCTACGATCCGGCATCCCGGCATATGGGAATGGGACGCTTGACGCTCCACGTCTATCTACACCTACCACACCTATTTCCTTCCGTGTTTATAATTTTTTACAAAATCACGAGGAATATTTCACGCGAGTTCAGATCACATTGTAATCGCAGCTCGACAAGACACGCAATACGCAGAACGAGAACCCAAAAACTCACATCGAGATAACCCTAAATCGATGCGCAGAAGAGAGCGAAACTACCCATCGAACGCAGCGTAGTTGCGTCGGATTTTAAGCACACAACGACAGCTTTGCAGGGCTTCGCTTTCGAACCTGTTGAGAGTTAAAGCCCACAGCGACAAGGCAAGCGCGAGCTGACGGGCGCCAGTGCTGGATCGAGCGGGCACCTCCGGCTCCGAGGAGTGCGGCGCGGAGGAGCGGAAGCCTCGGGTCGGGTGGCAGGCGCGGCGGAGCCCGCCGGGAGGAGGCGTTGGCGGCAGGGGCAGAGGAAGAGGGGCGCAGGGGGAGCGAGAGCGAGTGGGCGGCCACTGGTTCAGCGCATCCCCACCTCGCGTCTTATCTGTCACGGTCACGGACCCCGCCCGGCGCACTGCCGGAGCGCGGCGGATTTTATTAGCGAGACGCCGAGGTGGGCATCAGGTGCGGCTCGGCGCCTGCGGTGTAGGATGGTTTCGGCGTGACGTGGTGGATTGGGCCGCGGCTTGAAAGGGAACCGCGCGTGGCTCGGT
This sequence comes from Rhipidocladum racemiflorum, assembly GCA_036346355.1. Lineage (NCBI taxonomy): Eukaryota > Viridiplantae > Streptophyta > Magnoliopsida > Poales > Poaceae > Rhipidocladum > Rhipidocladum racemiflorum. Next base: position 6,081,450 of record CM070580.1, on the reverse strand, counting down.
TCTGCCGTCGCTTTCGTCGCGTTGCACGATCGTCGTTTGCCCTGTTAGATAACCTCGCTATCGAATAGTCCGGGGTTGCCTAATAGATCTAAACTGGAGAACAGAGAGAGAGGGCGAGAGACACAATATGAGGAGGAACAGGTCTGCTTTATTATTCTGTATGCTTCCGTACAATGGGGTGACCCCTTGCCTCCTATATATAGCGGTTCTGCTTAGAGATAAGGAAGAGTCCATAAGGCCTACGAGGCCGGTTTCCTAACACTCACTTTGAATTTCTTTACTTGAGATGCATATGCCTCATTAAAACTCCATAAAAATCCAGTGGGAAAAATAATTGGAGAAAGAGTACATAGCACACGCTTGCTGTGTTGCACGGATTGCCTCATCAAAAACCTTATGTAAGAAAACTTTAATGAAAAACTTACTTAAGGAAAAGAGTACAATCCACCCAAACTTCAATGTTAATCTTCTAGATTCACGTTGGGTACTCAAACTTCATGTTCGAGATTTATGTAGGAGTATGTGAAAATTCTCCCCCTGAAATCTGCACTTCTCTAAGTCTCATCATCCCGATTCCTCTAATTCATCTTTCAAATGAAGATGCCGGGAGTGACTTAGTGAATAAATCTGCGAGATTTTCACACGACTTAGTATGCAGTATCTTTATCTCGTTCATCTTATGCATTTCATGGGCATAAAAGAACTTGGGGTTGATATGCTTTGTAAGGTTACTCTTCACATATCCCATTTGTACTTGTGCAACACAAGCTGCATTATCTTCATAGATAATAGTGGGGGTTTGTTCCATGTTCAGACCACATGACTTCTGGATGTGGTGAACCATTCTTCGAAGCCATGCACATTCCCGAGAGGCTTCATACAATGCAATGATTTCTGAGTGGTTAGTCGACGTCGAGACAAGAGTGCCTTAGACGACTTCCAAGAAATTCTTTGTTCCACCGCAAAGGAAAACATACCCGGTTTATGACTTGCCGGTATGCGGGTCCGATAGGTACCAAAGATCGGCGTAGCCAACTAAATTCAATTCATTGTTTCTTACGTAAAACAAGCGAGGTCTTTGCTTCCTTGAAGGTAACGGAAGATGTCCTTCACCCCTTTCCAATGCCTTTTGGTGGGTTACGCCTTTGTCTTAGCGCTAGCAAATTCACAGCGAACGCAATGTCAGGCCTAGTGCTATTCGCTTAAGGTACATGAGCGCTCCAATTGCACTCAAGTATGGGAATTCCGCTCCCGGGACTTCGTCCTCTCTTCTTTAGGCCTCAGACGGGTCTAGAGTGCGCTTGGAGTGACCTTCCGACCATTGGGGTCTTTGCGGGGTATGCCTTCTCAAAACCAAATCTCTCCAACACTTTCTGCGTGTAGAAAGATTGGTGTACCAAGATTCCTCCTTGGACATGTTCAAGCTGCAAGCATAAACAGAACTTGGTTTTACCCAAGTCTTTCATTTCAAATTCAGACTTCAAGTATGTGCATGCTTCTTCAATTTCTTCATCCGTCCCAATGATGTTCAAGTCATCTACATAGACGGAGATTATACAAAATCCATTCGTGGATCGTTGTATAAATACACATGGACAATCTTCATTGTTCGTGTAGCCTTTCTTGCAAAGAAAGTCACTTAAGCGATTGTACCACATTCTTCCTGACTGTTTCAGCCCATACAGTGATTTCTCCAATTTCACACTGTATATGTTTCTGTTTGCTCTGTCTTGGTTCGGGATAGAGATACCTTCCGGTACTTTCATGTATATCTCCGAATCCAAGTTTCCATACAAATATGCTGTGACAACATCCATTAGCTTCATTCTCAACTTCAAGTTGACTGCCATTGAGATCAGGTATCTAAAGGTAATTCCACCCATGACCGAAGAATATGTTTCTTCATAATCAACCCTAGGACGTTGAGTGAAACCTTGAACAACAAGCCTTGCAATGGTTGTTGCTCTATTCATAGATTCTCCTATTGTTACAAAATTTATGGCCATTTCGTCATGGGGTGCTTCATGCACTTCTACTTGCTCTTCATTGCTATTTCTCATTCTAGAAGCAAGTTCCTTTAGTTTTTCTCCGCCAATGTGTGCGCACACATTATTTCCGGCGGCTTCTTCCAATGGAAGATTCAAATCTGGAATTGCCTTTTCCACAGGCTTCTTTCCAGTGCCAGGTCTCAACTGGCTCCCCTTCTTGCTTTGGGGCACTTTTGTGATTGGCTGTGGTAAGTCTTCTTGCCCAGTTTTCCCCAGACGTCTCCGGGTACTTTGGGTTTGAGAAGCCAGATTTCCTGTTCTTTTTCTTTGAGGCCTCTGAACAGGATGAGGGATACCTTCTGCTTTCTTTGGTATTTCCACCCTCTCTGGTGCATTTCTTGGCTTCTTGCTGGTATATGCGACTTAGCCATGCTCTTCAGATCACAAAAATGATCAGGCAGTTCATTTGCTAAATTATGCAAATCGATTGTCTTCTTGACTTCATGATTTGCTTCATTAGTGCGAGGGTCATGCACGGGGATCCCAATGGAATGCCATATGATTTCCCGGCATTTTCATCCAATGGTTCATTTCCTCCCCCTAATGACGGGAAAGCGATCCTCGTCAAAAAAAATGCAATTAGCGAATCGGGCTGTATGCAAATCTCCAGTCGTGGGTTCCAAATACCTGATTATGGATGCATTCTCATAACCAACGTATATCGGACTTGCGGAGAGGGCCCATTGCAGTTCATTGTGGGGTGGTATAGGTACATATACCATTCATTCAAATCTGAGATGACCCATTACACTAGTTGCATAGTTGAATGGATGTTGTAGGCCGACGGTCTATAATTGATGAGTCTTCTTTGCGTGCATGATCGCATGTCCCCAACAAGTGTTGGGCAAGTTACAACTCTGCAAGAGTGGTCGGGCTATGAGTTTAATCCTCTTTATTAGTGCTTGACTATTCCATTTTGCGTATGGATGTGCGATGCAGTGCTCATGATTATTCCGGTTGTTGTGCAATAATCATCAAATGCCTCGGAAGTAAATTCGTTGGCATTGTCCATTCGAATGGACTTGAGCGATGATCGGGAAAAACATTCTTAATTACGATGATCTGCGAGATCGACTTTGCGAATGCATGATTCCTTGTTGACGACAAACATGTATGCGACCATTTCGAGGAAGCATCAATGAGCACCATAAAGTATCGAACGGCCACGACAAAGGGCTGAATAGAACATAAATACCCCCTGAATGCGTTCCAGGAATGCTGGGATTTCATGTTGCACTTTCATAACATAGGGTTTTGTTATTAATTTCCCGGTGGCACATGCATTGCATACAAAATCTTCATAATTCAGGAAACTTTTAACATTAATGCCATGACCTTGTGAGTTGTTAACTATATTTCTCATCAATCTAAGACCAGGATGACCTAAATATACTATGCCATAAAGAAATAATTCAGAGCTTCTAAAGAAGTATACACTGCGTGTGCATTGATTCTCGTGTAGTACAACCCAAATTCATATGAGGGACATTTTTCTAATACCATTTTTCCATATTTCGCGTGCTTCACAATGCACAAGTGTTCTTTGCCATTTTCTTCATTGGTTTCTACGTGAAAACCATTGGCGCGGATATCTTTGAAACTTAAGAGAGTGCGAGTTGATTCAGGGTACAAGAGGGCTTCTTCAATTACCAAAGTTGTACCCATTGGCAATATAATTGTGGCTCTTCCTGAGCCTATTATATGCGTATCGCTTCCTGCGATTGTCTTAATTCTTCCAGCGTTCTTCGTGATCATCTGGAAATATTTCGACTCTCTTAAAATGGTATTTGTTGTGCCACTATCAACAATGCATATTTCCTCCATTGGGCGCTACACGATTTCTAGATGAAAAGAAATATAATTCTAATCATGTAGTGGCAAAGTAATTCAAATGTTGCTTGTAAATAAAGAATACTGGAATAAATAATAAACTGCATATTCATTCATGAGAAAAATTCTCTTCTAAAACTTGTAATTCACTATGCAATCTGATGTCTATGTGAGATGGTTATGACCATTCGGGCCAGTTCTTTCAAAAACTCACGTTTGACAATGCCAGACCTTTTCATATTCATAAGGTTCTTCCGTTAGATTACTGCGTGCAATCTAATAGGAAGTGGCTGCTAGATTCAATAAAATGCATAATTGAATTCTCATGAATTTCCAGCAAACTAAAAGAAAGCAATCATTTCAAGATTCATAAATATAAGATTCATAAATACAGAATTCATGATTCATAACTGCAAGATTCATATATACACTGATTCATAAATATTCAGAAATATAACTACGTGCATGTAGGTGATCGGCTTCGTGCAAACGATCAGATTCATATGAACGATCGGCTTTGTGCGATCGGTTTTAACGCGGCTTCATGCGCGTGGTGCATTCAGTTCCATGCGCGTCGGCCTTTCTGGCGCGACGGTGGCCGCTTCGTGCGGCGTGCTTGAATTTCATAATAAATTATATGAAAGCAATAAATACAATGCATGGAACAGAACAATAATTGCACAATTCATGAATTCAGAGTAAACAATAATTGCACAATTCACAAATTCATATATGCTGAAAATAAATTCTCATGGTATTCTAGACAGGGCAATTATTGCAAAAATTCATGCAAAAATTCATAAATGTAGAAAACAAGGCTAAGGAAAATTAAAATAGCCATAAAATTTTCTACAATTTTTCTGGAAATTTTCATATTTTTCTGCAATTTTCGGGATTTTCTAATTGATTTTCCGAATTTCTAATTATTTTCGGAAAAGAAAACAGAAAACAAAAAGAAAAGGGATAAACCGGGGGGCAAAAGGGTAATTTCCACCTCCCGTGCGCCACGGCCGGATTCATTCCGATTTTGCAATTCGGCTCGGGCCCGCTTGCTTTACATTGCGTGTTGGACTTCACAGCAAAAGATGGTTCTGGACTTCCTGTTCATGCGTGCGTCAAAGCCAGTTTGGAGACTTCAAAACCGGTTTGGAGACTGGACTTCAAGTCCATGTATCGATGTGTCCAAGCTCTGGACTTCATGTCCCATAACATGTTTGATATTTTGCTATGCGTTCATGACCAACTTATGGATGTCAGATCTGATCAGATTTGCATCCAGAACAGTATGCAATACTTACGTGAAGGCTAGAGCCGTGCGCCGACGGGCTCTGGGATGGAGGCGGGCGTCGGCGGGGAGATCGAGCCCGCAGCAGTGCAAAGCAGCGGCGTGCCGGCGGCGGCCAGCAAGCGGCGACAACGACATCATTGTGCACGCTTAGGTTCGGCCGGTCGGTGGGCTACGCAGCGGCGGGCAGCGGCGGCCGGGCCGGACGGAGCTGCACGGTGCCGGTCATCGGTCGCGCTGGCGACACGCTGCAGCGCGAAGATGTCGCCGGTTTTTTCTTCTGCGAGGCCGAGCGAGCCGCGCCGGCGAGTGGCGTGGCGTTTCGCTGGTCGATCTTCGGCGCGGTGATGCGCTACACGCGGAGGTTGGCTGCCGGGCAAGCCAAGGACGCAGTGGCGCGCGGAGAAGCGCTGATGGCGCAGAAGCGATGGCGCCGGGCGGCCGCGGGCTGGCCATGGCCGTTGGTCGGGCGGCGTGCCAGGAGGCCAGGCGGGCCGCTTCAAGCGTGTCTGGTCGCCGCCCCTTGTTTGCCAGCCGTCCGGAGGACAGCCCGACCAAGCTTCTCTTCAGCGTCTTCGAGCCGGAGCCGGCCGGGCGCGTCGCACGCAAGGCCGATGTCTGTACGCATCCATCAATGCGGCGCTTCAAGGCCGGGTGATGCCAAGCCTGATGGTTGTGTAGGATCAAAATATACGAATATAGCAATCAGAGGGGGGGTGAATGATTGTGCGGAACCTAAAACCAAATTCTTGATCTATTAAAAGTTCACCGCAAAACAGAACCAAATAATTGCCTCGTTTTCGATAAAAACAGAATGACAGAGGTTTGGTAAAACGCAAATTCCCGGAGATCCAACCATTAGATTGATATGAAATTTGGACACAAGAAACTAGATTCCAATACGAATCGAAACCAAAAAGAATCAGCTCGATCGGACTTACGGATCAAAAGTTATGAGCTTCGCAAGCTTGCTGATCCAGAACTTGACGAGAATCAATCTAATCAAAACTTCAAGATTAAACAAGAACGACAAAAGATTGATCAACTAGACTTTGAGAAACACTAGATCAATACCCTAGAGAGGTTTTTGATGGATCAAATCAAGATAAAACTTAAAGAACAAAAACCAATCTAGAACTAGAACAAGCATGCAAACAAGAACCAAAAGAGAACGTTGAAGCAATGCGGGAACTAGAAGAATTGATCTTTATTTCTTTTGTCTAAAGTACTCCCATCAAAAGAGTACAAACCCTAAACTTTGAGCCCAAGGCTCTATGCGCCTAGCTCTCCTCAATTCGATGCTCTTCAACAGGAGACAACCCCTCCTATTTAAAGCACCAACCCACAAGGAGTTGAATACGATTCCTATTCCTAGAAGGAATCCGTATCCAACACAACTCTACTTGGCCCAACCTGGCCGAGTACAACTCTTGCACGCGTATGGCAACCCTACCATACTCACGTGACTAACACTTTGCACGCGTATGGCCACCTGCCATACTCACGTCACTAACACTTTGCACGCGAATGACCTCCTGCCATTCTCACGTGACTAACCATTCTTCATGTGCACCATTCTCTTAGCCCGAACGTCCCGCATGACATCCTTGACCACCAAGACCTCAGTTCCTCCTGAACCTAGTCCCGAACCTCAGTTCCTCCATGAACCTAGTTCCGGTCCGTCATCGACCACATTCGTCTTCGAGCAATACTGCACATGAACAAATCCTAAAACAAATCCGAGCACAAGTCCACGACTTGACTCAATGTCAATCCATGCAACTACTCACATGAGCATTGCATAAAGTCCACTTCAAGCATCATGAAATTCTCACAAATTTCATAATCTCAAAAACAAATCAAAATTCAAAGTCCAAATTTGCACAAACCCTAATCGAGCAAAAAGCCATTCACGACGGACCAAAAATTTGGTGCAGCGTACATGTAAAACTTCTTGTCTTTTAAGAACTTGGTCCGTAGCGTAAAACGAAACTTACTGTTTCTTGTCAAATTGTCAAACACATGCACAAGCACATTTTGCAAAACCAATTCTAAGTTAATTTTTCAGTTCAAAGCCAATTTTTCAGCACATGATTTCACAGGTTGCTACTGGGTGCGGTGGCAAAAGGCCGATCGCAAGTTGGTGATCGGTGGCGGCTACAAGCCGCGCTTCATGGTGGTCTTCCTGGTGCTGGCGACATGCTTAGGTTGCTTCGGGTGTCGACCGGTACTGACGACTGTGTGTCGTTCGGCTAGACATGCTATAGATGCATTATCGATCTGTACTATAGCAACAATGGCTTCGTGCCATGATCTGTAAAACGCTATGAATTGTAGCTTCGTGCTACGCAGCGTAGATTAGATGCAAATGAGCGATTAGAATTATGTGCAGAGGCTTCCAGTTTTCAATTGGTTCGGGCATGTTCAGTTTCATTGCCGAATTGATTCAATTGGACTTCTAGTCCATGAATCATTGGACTTCTTTGTCCAAACCGAATGGAGCAAAGCGGCCGGGCAACAGCTACATGCCGAGAGCCTCCCGTATTACACACGGGCGTCCAGCCGTGCTGCCGCCGGCGGCTGAAGACGCCATCTTCGATCGGGAGGTGTGACGGCACCGATGGCTTCGTGCCATCATTGAGTATTATCACTTCGATGGCTTCGTGCCAAGCGGCAGTACTGTGGTGCCCAGAACCGAACAATGGCTTCGTGCCAAAGTAAATTAGATGCGTAGCGATCTATACTTTGATCTCTTGTACCATAGCTTCATGCTATGTGGTAATCCCAGCACTGGATGCATAGATAGGATTCATACGGGGAATTAGATTAATCCCGCGTTTCTCACCTTTTCTCACCTTTTCTCCGGTAGAGCTTCGTGCTGATAATGTGTTAGACAACCTCGCTATCGAATAGTCCGGGGTTGCCTAATAGATCTAAACTGGAGAACAGAGAGAGAGGGCGAGAGACACAATATGAGGAGGAACAGGTCTGCTTTATTATTCTGTATGCTTCCGTACAATGGGGTGACCCCTTGCCTCCTATATATAGCGGTTCTGCTTAGAGATAAGGAAGAGTCCATAAGGCCTACGAGGCCGGTTTCCTAACATGCCCAACCGGCTGCCACCACGGCCATCACGCGGCGCGGTACTCGCAACTAGGACCGGGAAAAAAAATAGCTTCTTTATCGAGCTCGTTGGCTTGATTTAAAATTATTCCAATTAAACCCATTTATTACTTAAACATTGAATAAGTCAATTTCGAAATCCAATTAAATCCGTTTATTAGTTAAATATTGAATAAGTCAATTTCGAAAGGAATTGAATTTTGTTTCATCACGTTAGTTCGATTCTAAAAATACTTCTAAACTTCAAATAAAAAGATATTGAATTAAACTATGGCAATCGTAGAAAATGCTCGAAAAAAATAAGGATTTAGCTCGATTTCCACTCTAGTCGGAACACGTAAGCTCTGCAGTCTCCTCGTCTCTCCGCAGATAGGCTTCTGAGTGCGATTGCCAGCTTATCTGGTGAGTAGACGTCCAACATCTCATCGTCGACGTGACCGTCTGAGTCGTGTCTATCGGATCCCCTCCACCTGTCTTTAGGGAAGAAGCCAGACGATCTACTCGCGTTTTCAAATAAGCAATACGATTTCTTCCTAGTACAAAACCTCAAAAAAAGAAGAAGAGCAATTCCCAGTTGGAAGGAGAGCGTCCGGGTGCAGAAGTGCCGACGTGATGGAGATGCGTTTGCTTTGCTGCAAATCAAAGAATCTTGCCTCTGACAAGCACAGGTCACTGTCCGCAATCTCTTCATCGCTGTGAAATTCACGCATTCCAAATGGAGCTTAACAGGGCACAAATCCATAAATCCATTCCTTTTTCTTTCTTTTATCTACTACCAATGACCAGTGAAAGACGTGGTGTTGGGAGGTAATCACACGTTGATTAAACACACATATATGATTACATATATATAGGCATGCCACAACCCGGTTTATAGAAACAATACCCGGGTGGGCAGCCAGGGTCAAGCGTGATTACAGGAGAACAAATAGGAGATTGGATCCCGAACAAATAGGAGATTGAATACGCTGTCTAACACCCCCCCGCAGTGTGAGCGTCGATGGAACGGACGTTCATACTGGACCGAAACTCCAAGAACACAGTAGACGGGAGGCCCTTGGTGAAGATATCGGCAAACTGAGAGGATGTCGGAACATGAAGAACACGGACAGCGCCAGTGGCCACACGCTCCCGGACGAAGTGAAGATCAATCTCGATGTGTTTGGTGCGCTGGTGCTGCACCGGGTTAGACGAGAGATAGACGGCACTCACATTATCACAGTAGACAAGAGTGGTACGCTGAAGGGGATGATGCAATTCCTGGAATAACTGACGCAACCAGGAGACCTCGGCAACACCATTGGCGACAAAAGACGATATTCGGCCGCACCGGAGGCGGCGTCGGTGACGTTCTTGGACCAAGAGATGAGATTGTCACCGAGAAACACCGCGTAGCCAGAGGTAGATCTGCGGGTATCAGGACAACCAGCCCAGTCAGCATCAGTATCAACGTGTGATTACCTCCCAACACCACGTCTTTCATGGTATCAGATTAGGTTTTTCCTTCGCTTCCGCTTTCTCTTCTGCCGCCGCCAATGGCCAGCGTTCTCCCTGACGACGATGCACGTCGCGCTGCCGAGGATGCCGACGCTGCTGCAGCTGCGGCTGCCGCGCGCCGCCTCCTTCAGGATGATGTCGCCCGCCACGAGCGCGCCTTGGCCGACGCGCGCCGCCTGCTCCAGGAGGCTGATGCTGCTGCCGGAGCTGACCAGGACCGCGCCGTCGACGACGCTCCCAAGCAACCCCCACCTGATGCTGACGCCGTCGCCGCACTCCATGTGCAGGCTCTCGGCATCCTCAGCGTGCGTGCTCTAGTCCCGATCGTCCTCGACCTTGCCGCGCCCTCCTTCTCCAAGTGGCGCCGCCTCATGCTCCTCGCCCTCGGCAAGTATGCACTTGCTGATCATGTGCTCTGCGACGCTGCGTTCCCCGCCGTGCCGCACTGGGCACGGATGGACCTCCACGTCCTGTCATGGATCTACGGCTCCATCTCCACCGATCTCTTCGAGATCATCACCTCGGCGTCTCCCTCCGCCCGCGGCGCCTGGCTTGCTCTTGAGCAACAATTCGTCGGCAATCGCGAAACTCGCGTCCTCCTGGTGGACACGGAATTTCGCACCCTCCAACAGGGTGCCCTCTCCGTCACCGATTACTGCCGCCGGATGAAGACTCTGGCCGACTCTCTCGTCGAGCTAGGCGAGGTGGTCTCCGACCGCGCCCTCGCCATGAACGTCCTCCGCGGCCTCTCCGACCGATTCCACTCCCTCCGCCTCTTCCTCAAACGGCAGCGGCCCCTCCCCTCCTTCGTCGAGATCCGCTCCGAACTGCTCCTTGAAGAGCTCACCGCTCCTTCTTCGACCAAATCACGGGTCAAAGCGGTCCCGCCCGCCGCTGCTCGTCGCTGGTCACTCCGCCTGGCCTCACCTCACTTGCCTCGCACCGGTGCTGGCTCCTCCCCCGGATCTGGCGGATCCCGGAACCGTCGCCGCCGTGGCGCCGGACACCGCTGGCAGACGGCTTTCCTTTGCTCACGGCGCCCACAGAACGGGGTCCAGCGCCACCGTGCGGAGTGTGGTGGTGCCCCCGGTGCCTGGCCCACCGTCTATAACCCCTGGACCGGGACCATCCAGATGTGGCCCGGTCTCGCATCCAGGCCTCGCCTCGCCAAATCTCTTCCTCTGGCGGCTTCGCTGGCCAGAGGCAGCACTGGCCTTTGCGTACTGCGCGGTAGCGCCTGGCCCACCGGCCTCCTCACCTACGAGCCGCTCGCTGTCTTGCTTTGTCTTGAGCGCCTCGCTGGACGTGTCCTGGTTCTCGGCCCTGGCCGACGGCCTCTCGGCCACTCCACCGTCGCCGACATGGCGGGTTCGGTGGCCTTGGGCCTTGGGACCAGAATGCTCTGGCTGGTGCGTTTAACACCATGACGCTCCATCCACCGCCTCCCTCTGGCGAATGGTACATGGATTCGGGTGCCACCTCCCACATGGCATCCCGCTCTGATACCATGAAAGACGTGGTGTTGGGAGGTAATCACACGTTGATTAAACACACATATATGATTACATATATATAGGCATGCCACAACCCGGTTTATAGAAACAATACCCGGGTGGGCAGCCAGGGTCAAGCGTGATTACAGGAGAACAAATAGGAGATTGGATCCCGAACAAATAGGAGATTGAATACGCTGTCTAACAACCAGAACACTATACAGTCCATTCAGATTCATTCAGAAAGTCCCAGTAGAGGTCCAAAATCCAACAAGTATACAAGCTGATCTGCTGATAAACACTAGACAGATTACAGAGAAAAAACTCTGCTCAATTTTGGAGGTCCTGGGGTGTTGTGATGTTGTGCCTGTCCCAGTCGCAGCTTTGCTGACTCACAAACTGCATTATCACTTGTATCGCCGAGAGGAACTTGGTCTCAGAAGACGTCGCCTGTGCCTCCTTGGCGCTCGGGGGCCCTGTATGAAAACCCTAGATCTTCTCCTGATTGTCGCCTTACTATGCTAGCCCTCTGCATTAGGCGCACCAGTTGCTGGACGACTTCGGACATTGCTGGACGGAACTCTGGTTCCGGCTACAAACATTGACCAGAAGGGCACAGGCAGAATATGATGATCTTAGTCTACTTCTGGAGGGAATAATTTTGTTCAAATGTTAACCAAAATCAACTTTAAGATTGGTTCGAATGAACGGATTGCTAACGAAGATTGTTCAAATGTTAACCAAAAGCAACTTTAAGGTTCGTATTTAGATGCAAGAACAAGAAATTTGTAATGTACTAGCCCCCAAGATAATTATTTTTACGAAAATAGCCTTTGTAGCGGCGAAATCACAAAAGTAACCTTATGCAGCTCCCCTAGGGCACTGCACTCACGGTGCTGCAGTCCCACGCATGGTACTGTAACACCCGAACGGTTTTTTTTTTTGCTAAGCAGCTAGTTCTGAAAAATACATTATAATTTTATTAGGTTTTATAAATACGTATAATAGAAAAAATCGTACAGTGGTTAATTCTGGAAAAAAAAAAATTTGAGGCTACAACAGTGAAGAGTTATACCCTATATAGAAAGGCGTGAATGACCACATAAAATATGAACCAGAAAACAGTTTTGACCATTAATTTCTATTATAATGTGTTTATTAAACCTAACAAAATTATAATATTATGAAAGTACTTTTCAAGACAGCTATATATATAATTTTTTATTTTTGATACCTCAATTTGGTAGAAACCAGGAAGAATATTATGAAAGTACTTTTTAAGACAGCTATATATATGATTTTTATTTTTTGATACCACGATTTTGTAGAAACCAGGAAGAATTGTACAAGGCAGGAAGTGAACGACTAAACCTAAAACATGATATCATATCAAGTGGCTATGGTATTATGATAATGATTAAGTACGATATCATATCAATTCCGTAATGCATTTTTCATACTTATAACTTTGTCCATGCATGACACCAGCCAGGCGATTGTCTATGCTATTTCTTCCAATGGATCGATGGAAACTTCCCCTAAGACTGTCTTTTGTGCATTTTCATGTTTATCACGTGTACATCGATTTGATTATAATTCCACAATTTTAGAGCACAACACTCAACAAAAAAAAAACAACTATCAATTAAAATTCTACAATTTTTCAGTACATCACTGAGCCAAAAAAAATTCAAAAACTATCGATTCAAATTCCCTAATTTTTCGCTACATCAGTGAAGCAAGAAATTCAAAAAATTTCGATTTAAATTGCTCAATTTTGCGGTACATCAATCAACCAAAAAAATTCAAAAATTGTCGATTCAAACTCCACAATTTTCCAGTACATCAGCCAACAAAAAAAATTATTACACTATCAATTCAAATTCCACTTTTTTGCTAAACAAAAAATTCAAATATTGTCGATTCAAACTCCACAATTTTGCAGGACATCAGTCAACAAAAAAATTAGTAAATTGTTGATTAAAATTCCACTTTTTGCTACTCATCACTGAACCAAAAAATTCTTAAATTGTCGACTAACATTAATAACGTTGGTACTTATCACTGAACCAGATTAATTTTAAAACGGTTGATTAATTGGTACGCCGGTGAAGTAAAAAAAAAACTTCCCGCACCATGATATTCTATTTCTCTACGAATTTTTTTCCATGCTATTGATTGGTTGTGAAAAACAAAAATCAATTATAAAAATAACACTCGGGCTAGTACCAAAGATTTTTGCAACATATTTTTTACTATTCTTATTTATATCCAAAAATTTCCTCTTCATATTTTATGAGGTCATTTCATATCTTTTATATAGGGTATAACTCTTTACTGTTGTAGTCCCAAAAAAATTAATTCTTTCAGAACTAGCCACTGTGCGATTTTTTTTATTATAATGTATTTATAAAACCTAATAAAATTATAATGTATTTTTTCAGGACTAGGTGCTCGGTAAAAAAAACGCTCGATTGCTACAGCACGATGCGTGATACTGTAGCACGTGAGTGCAGCCCCAGGGGATGCTTCAGCGTGGTGCGGTGCCGAGCCTAGTTTTGTAATTTTGCTGCTACAGAGGTTTTTTTCGTAAAAAAATTATCTCGGAGGCTAGTACCGTGCAAATTTCCAATGTTTGAACAAACAAGAGATGGCTATATGCAACACAACCAATGTGAGCCAAAAAAAAAAAAGGGAAAAAAAAAGAGAGAATGTACCTGGACACACAATGCAATTATGTCAGCAAAACGGGAGAGAGATTTTGCAGGGTACATCCCATCCATTGCTGGATCAACCATCTTGGCAAGTGCATCGATGTCATGAAGCTGCGGGGTAGCCCACCTGACAAGAGACTGTTCCGACCTCTCTTTAGAGCTGTAAAACAAAGGAACGGATGGTTGTCATGGTTTAAAAATTACAGCAACACACTTCGCCTGGTCAGAAATGATAGAGCTCTTTTACAGTACACTAAATTTAATATGAATCGTTCATTTTTTTTATCGAATAGATCTGATTAACTAGAATTTATTTATACTTCATATGGTAGTGGAGTAGTAGAAATACCCTTAACAAATCAACGGTTAGATCTGATTTCTACTATCCACTATATACTACAAGTATAATGCACCGTAAAGTTTCTCAAATGATAAGGTGGGGTACCTGTCTAGTGGCTTTCGGCCTGTCAATAGCTCTAACATCACTACTCCAAAACTGTACACGTCACTCTTTACAGTATATGTTCCTGACATGGCGAACTCAGGGGCACTGTACCCAAAAGAGCCAACCACATCAGCTGAAACCTGGCATAACATAATAATACCTGGTTTAGCCCAACTAACAATCACTACAAAGCTAAAGACGAAAGTTTGGTAAAAACTACCATTGATAGACGTTCCACTACATTGCTTACCTCTCTCTCAGGGTTTGGTGACAGGGCAGCAAGCCCAGAGTCAGACAGATGTGGACTGTACTCTTCATCAAGCAGGATATTTGATGATTTGAAGTTTCTATGTACAACAGGGGGCAGGCAAACCTCATGCAGGTACCTAAAGGAAGTTTGGCATTACATGGTGGTAGTATTATACCAGAATAACATAGCCTTCTCATAGAGTGAAAAATACTAGATTGCTCAAACGACATACTCTAAAGCTCGAGCAGTGCCTAGAGCTATCCTCACACGGCTGTTCCATGTAAGGTTCTTGCTTGCTTCATCAGAAAAGTGCAATATATCATGCAGTGTTCCATTTCCAATGTGTTCGTACACAAGAAGCCTTTGCCCATGCTCAACACAATAGCCCATAAGCGGCACAATGTTCGAGTGCCTAAGTCGAGAAATGTTCGATACAACCTCAAGAAAATTATCTTCTTCATACAAGGAAAGTGCAGCACTGTCTATCTTCTTCACAGCAAGTTCCTGTGATTGCGCACACAATTCAGTTCCGGTGTCATGATGATTTTTTTTTTTTTAAAAAAAGCACTGAAGTAAACAAAACCAAAAATAACTTCATGATATGTAAATAGTAAAAGTATTTTGTGTTGACCGTATGTAACTAATAATCCATAAAATGATTCCATTATCCAAACATCCAAATATGGAAACTAAACCACATCCAAATATGGAAACTAAACCTGATCAAGCCACTGCAAATTTTGATTGTACAGAGGTATAACCAAGAAAGGATTGTCAATAGTTACACGAAAAACAAATTTAATTTAAGTCAAATTTCTAAAACAACACTTTTACCTTTTCATTGGGGAAACCAGCCTTGTAAACACGACCAAGTGAACCCTCGCCTAGGAGTGAATCTTGGCAGAAGCTGTTTGTGGCAACTTGGAGAGAAGCAACAGTATAAGATGTTGCCATGACGGGAAACTTTTTTGCTGGAGAACAATTTGTACCATAAACCCTCTCAGGAGTCATTTTTCCCGTAGGCGGGAGCACTGAAGTTGCTGCAGGAGCATTTTGATGGCTGTGATCCCAGATTTCCCTGTTCGAAGCTGCAAAAGAAAAACAACAAGAGGGGAGTAAAAATTCGAATTACCAACCAGCCACAATTTTTTTTGGAGAATACCAGCCAGTCAAAATTTAGTATTTGAAGTTGGGGAAACAAGCACTTGGGCTTTCCACAGCTGTTTTTTTTTTTTACTTTTTGATTATATCTTGATAACATAAAATTCACAAATTTCTGTTACACTTCACCTCAAACAGGTCTTTGGATCTATTGATATAATGGTATTAGTACATTACTATCAATCCTAGGTTTTCACAACCAGATTTAGGCAATCAAATTGTAGAGCTGCATTGAACCTGACTCCTGAGATTTAGACTGTGTGTGCACAATGCAGTGGCTACAAATGCCATGAAAGTGCCCTAAATTGGAGGCCACACACAGTAAATGTAAGAATTGACTTGACCTTTACCAGTTGGTCACATTATGATAATATTACATGTTCTTCCTAATGCCTGCTCATTGTCATCTAGTCTAAGTCAATCGGTGGTCCAAATTCCAATATTAACACATCAACCAATGATAAAAGAATAAGCTTATGATTATAAACAACTATATGACAAATATGCTGGTATGACAAAGGAATAATATCATGCACAGAGAAATAGGAGCATACCTCTGTCTATGTTTACTGCAAGAGAACCTACAAAATCTTTAGATTCACTGCTCCCACCATCCTTTCTTTTCCGAACATTGTGAAGGAAGAATATCAACGCGAAAAGTACAAACGAGGCAGCAGCTATTGAGCCAACAACTACCCCTGTAAGCAGACCTGTTTGCAGACCTTGCTTCTTGTCACCTTCATCAATAGGAATCTCAGGGTGATCTGGAGCACTTGTTGGTCCTTGAGGATAGTTTGGCTGATCATGTGGACTCCGAGGCGGTGGCATGAGAGTTGGTGATGGAGAGGCAGGTGTATCGACAAATGAGTTTCCTCCAAGTCTATGGTTGCAATTGCACCAACCCATCAGCATGTAGAAATGATGATTTCCATATAAAAAGAACAGTAAGACATGTTGGTGCTTACGTCAAATTTGGAATTGAGCTGAATTCTTGTGGTATCAAGCCGCTGAAATTGTTGTTTGCTATATTTCTGTTTAAAGGTCCAAGATCATATGTAATCAGATAATACAAAAAATAGGTAAGAAATATTAGCAGCCATATTGACATGTGGAAAATCACTTACAATGTAGTGAGGCTTAGGTTACTGAGGGCATTGACTGTGCCTGATAGTTGATTATTTTGCATATATCTATACAATGGGTTAAAATAACTGTCAGAATGATGAAATTGAAATACAGAAGTGGGAAGTTTGCATTGAAGACTATTGAATACTTACAGGCTAGAAAGATTTGACAGAGAGACAAGAGAAAATGGAAGATTCCCTGACAAGTTGTTGAAAGATACATCTCTGCAAGGATTTTAAATAGCATGACATGGGGTCATGAAACCAGAGGAAAGGCCGAAAGGGTACATTATAGTATTCTACTGCATACATTCTACTAGCATTTATACAGTGCTCTGCCTATGATCATCATTTCATCAAACATTTCACAGGTAAAACTGGATAGTTAAATTCAGTATTCACTCAAATTGGGATGTTACTTCCGGAGATCAATTTTTTTTCATGTCAGAATTGGTGCATGCTTTGCATCAAGATTGGCAAGTGCTACACTTCAGGTAAGTAAATAGCCTGCAGTACATGATAAACCCTCCTTAACCTTTTATCTACTTAGCCAATTTATAGGTTTTCATAGACATGAATGCAGTTTAATTATTTTTCCAATGATCATGCTGATTGAAGAGACAGCAACAGTTGGACTACACAAAAGGAACAAAATTCCTAGATAATTTCTGAATCTTACATCTCCATCTAGACCATGATTTTCTAGTCTGTCAGTTTGGACAGTTTGTGTGTAGCATCACGTTTCTCTTAACAGTAAAGAGCCAGATGGTATTTGGAATCCCTAGATATTGTAAGATGTTCAAACAGTACTGTGCATGAATTCAAGTTGTCGTCCACACATGATTAAAGACATCAAGCCTTGCAAAGAACAAAGGTTCAGGGCTCCGGCCTGTGGCCGGATGGTAAAGAGTGTCAATTGCGCCCTTGTCCACCCGAGTTTGAGTCCTAGGACTGACTTGGGTGCCTCTCCTTATTTAGTGAATGCCAGAGCTTCTAGCCAATTTTTTTTTTCTTAAAAAAGGAACAAAGATTCAGTAGGCCTTACAATTCAGAAAGCGAATTGAGGTTTCCAAACAGTTCACCAATTTCCTGAAACAACGAGTTGTGGCTGAGATTGCTGCATGTAGAGGTTATTTGTGGTTAGACTATGTCAACAAAAAACAAAAAACGCCACTAAATGAGTTACATATTTGCAGTTGTGAGCAACTTACAGGTAGTCAAGCGAGACCATGTTGGATATAGAGTATGGAAGGTTACCAGAAAAGTTATTTCTCGCCAAATTCCTGCATCATCACTTCATCAGTATGAATGAAGCTGCAAGCACCAATTACTAGGAATCAACATGTGCAAGGTGTGGGAGGCATTACATATATGTAAGATTTGGTGGCAACTGATAAGGAATTGCATGATGCAAGTTGTTGCTACTCAAGTCCCTGTAAGTAAAGAAATAAACGATATAAATTATGAAGAACATAAAACAATGAAGATTTGTACTCAAATGTTAGCTCATACATCGTTTTTAACACCAGTAGATTGGACAGTTGGTAACCAAGAGTACCATTCAACCCCATACCAGAAAGCTTGCTGCAAAATAGGGGAAGAAACAGGAAATTTCAGCGTTGAGTATCTTCATTTAAGGTGATTTCACATAACTACAAGAAGTCAGCACTTTTCTAGCCCCTAACAAACTTTTCTTGCGAATTTGGCCCCCTTCCCGACCATGGGAGCGCCGGCAGGCGATACGTGTCACCTGCCGTGCTCCCGCACTGTAGAAGAAGGTACCGCACTGTAGGTGCTCGGAAGGAGCACCTACCGACCCCAGTAGCAACCATGCTTGCCGAGCTATGGTAGCTCGGTACCTCCTGCCGCGGCCCAGAAAAACGATGATTCTAACTACAAAGGCATGGTGTTAAGGATCACATACAATCTCTTTGTCCAATTATTTATATTTTACACCAGATTTGAATAAGAAAAGAACAAATGCATAAAGATTGTCCAAAACTTGGTACCAAAAGGCTAGTCAAACAACAGTAATTAGTTTCACAGCAGAATTACACCAATTTCAAATTCTCACAGCATGCATGAAAAAAAAACTTTTTAACTGTAATATCGCAGAAATCAACAGATATTTTTTTGGCCAGCTTGTATAGTAATTATTCTTACAAACTTTTCCAATCCAAATTTAGTTCAAAATAGCAGCATTAACAATTGCAAAGGATGCAACTGCTAACAGAAATTTCCATGCGAATATGTGAAAATCAACAGACTTAGGATTTCACCAGCGGCTGTCCTTGTCCACAGCAAGATACTATTATGTCAAAGAATTCATGTAACCAAAATGCTGTGAAGAAAAAACAAGAACCCAATTTTCTTTTTCTTTCTTTCCATAGACATCCATAGACATGAGAGGTCTTTACATTGAGGTGATGGCAGAGCCTGAGCAGGAGACGCCCATCCACGCGGCACCGCAAGGGTCGCCGCCGTCCGCCGACCAACCGGTGAGCTGAGCCGGGCTGTTCCAGGAGGTGTAGAGATTCCCCAAAGCCGAAACTGCAAGAATAAATGCACCGATCATTCGTAAACACACACACACACACACCCCGACATGCACCGCAAACATCAGGTAGTGAAATCACAGAGTGCATTTCAAGAAACCAAGAACTCCGAGTCGAGGAATGAATGCAGCCTCCCAGAGGCGGCATTACCATCGGCAGCGTCGGTGTCGGCCCCCACCACCGTCACAAGGGCGAGGAGGAGGCCGGCCAAAGCCTTGGCCGTTGCCGCCATTATTGACCTCTTTCTCTCCCTCCTCTCCTTTCTTCCGTCCCGGCTCTCTCTCTCTAAGAAAAATCTCTTCTAGTGCTCCTTACTGGGCTATCTTTGTTTCTTTTTCTCTAGGACATCACCATGGCCAATGGCCCATGCTTCCAACCCCCCTCCCCTCTATGGCTCTTATCTATCTAGGACAGCTAGTATATGCGCAGGACTTGAAGGGAGTGCTCGATGCCATGCTTGCTTCAGGTAGGAGATGCAGTGTGGTGTCGGCGGGGAATTTCAATGAATGACACTGAATTGGACTGTTCCGGATAAAATGATATTAAATTGGTCTGCTTTTCTCGAACTGACACCGTGCACTCTAATTTCATCGTGGAATGACATTTTGGCCCTTTTCTGTGCATTGTTTATGTTTTTCCCCCTTTTTCCCCGATTCGCATGGTGACAGGACGAAAATGCCCCTGAGTCGCACCGTTGAGGAACCCAGTTGCCTTAGCTGGTTGAACCATGTGGGCTGGGTTGTCCCCTTTGGCTCTGCATCAAACCAGTCGCACGGGTAGGGTTCGGTCAAGCGGCGACGGGCGGAGAAAGCGGCCGGCGACATCTAAGCGGGAAGACTTCGGCATTGACATCCAATCGCGGGTAGGGTTATTTGGCGGCGACGGCGGAGAAGGCAGCGCCGGCGACATCTAGGCGGGAAGATTTCGGCGGCATTGACATCGTAGTAAGCTTGTATCTGTCCCGCGTGGTGGAGTAGATGTCGTTGTCTAGCTTCGGTTCTAGTTGGAAATCGCCTTTGGAGCCTACTGGGTTGCCGTTGATTGTGTGTCCGTATTGCAACATCGACAATGTGTTGGGTGACTCAAAACAGAGGCTAACAGGGGAAGAGGTTCTACAAATGCCCACGCAACCAAGCTTGGTGAGTTTTGGGAGTGTGTGTGATGAATTTCTGTTTTGATCGCTAGGTTTAATGAAATTTTGCTTTCATGTATGCAATGAAATTTGTTTCGAGGTTCGAATGGTTGTAAATTTTTATGTGGCAAGCCCAGTCTGAGGAATACCTTGGAAGAATTGGAGTCGGAGCGAGTTTGGCAAGCGTGAAGCAAGAAATGATTTAGAGGAACTCTGAGAAGGAGATGGCAGCACTAACAAGGAAAATTGAAGTCTGGGGAAAAACTATTGTATTGTTAGGTTGTATTAATGTAGTTCTTATGATTTTGTCAGTAGTTGTAATGCTTATAAAGTAGCATGTCAATGAAGGCGCAAGTATATTTGTAATGCTTATAATGTAGTTCTTATGTAGTGCATGTAAAATGAACAAGTTTGTTTGGCAACAGTTTTGAATGAATGATGCAAATGATTTTGGCATCAGTTTGTTTGGCATCAATATGACTTTGTCTGTTTGGCATCAGTCAGTTTGTTTGGCTGTCAGTTCTTATGACTTTGTTTGTTTGGCATCAATATGACTTTGTTTGTTTGGCTGTCAGTTATATTGATTATCCAGGCTCAATTCTTGTCTATTTTTTTATTTTTCACATTGTTCACATGGTCTGAAGATGGTATATTACCTAGACAGATGGGTTATATACTTAAAAATGAATTTGGAATCTCAATTGTGGGCTTCTTTTTACAAATCTCGGTGGTGAAAAGCGATTTGCATCTATTGTGGCAATCTATTGTGGCAAAAGACTAGAGTCTCTCGGAGCTTTAACACAAGGAGATCGCAGGTTTTTGCTGATTTCAATCAACTTTGTAATAAACATTAGCCAAAACATTTCTGAGGCTAGATTTAAACCTGCGAAATTTGGACATCGAGCAGAAGGCTAATGTTGCATACAGAAGGCTAATGTTTGCCGAGCAACATCCAAAAGTACATCCAGAACAGAAGGCTAATGTTTGCCGAGCAACATCCAAAAGTACATCCAGAACAGAAGGCTAATGTTGCATACAGAAGGCTAATGTTTGCCGAGCAACATCCAAAAGTACATCCAGAACATGCAGAACATGTAGAAGCTAATGTAAACGCTAATGTTTGCCGAGCAACATCGAGAAGTACATCCAGAACATCCAAATTTACACCCATTTTGCGGACTGAAACGAAGACCACTTGGAGTCTGGTTTTTTCTTTGGAGTCAGCTTTTTGGCTGTGGTCTGGCTAGTCCCCTCTCCAGCAGCATTGCTCGTTGCCAGATGCCTGCACCAAGTAGGACATGTACATTATTGCATGAGAAGTGTGACATTGTGAAGAAAGCAAGATTATACCTCGTCGGTGTTGAATTGATATTGTTGGTCCCTTCTCCACCAAGACAATTTGAATGGCACCTTCCTTGCAAGCTGATCTTTCTTTTCTTTCAGAGTGGTACACTCTTTTTGTTTAGGGCCACTCTTTTCTTTAGGGCCACTCTTTTCTTTAGGGCCACTCTTAGATCTGCTTTTCCTGCAAATACATATACACTAGTTTAGGGGTTATTTCATATACACTAGTTCAGGGGCTATCAATTGCAAATAAATATACCTCTTTTTGGTCCCATTTAAGGAACACTTGGAGCTAGTCTGCCTGTGACCCAATTCACCACAGCCCTTACACTTGACCTGCCATTTTCCCTTACCCTTGGCCTTTCCTTTGTCAAGACAACCTACAATCCTTTTCTTTCTATGCCTGCCTGCTGACCTCTTTGCATTTGGTGGCAGCACACTTGACCCAAGGTCCACAGAGGGCTATTGTGACCTGTCAGTCAAAGGTGGAATGATCCCTGCATATGCAAGCCTGAATGATCTCATTGAGAAGTAAGGGTGCACATAGTCCTCCATATTGAAGTTTCTAATGGTACTTATGAATGCCAAAGCATGTGGACAGGGTTTTCCTGAGACTTGCCACTCCCTGCATGTGCACTCATGCTTATCAAGATGCACCACATGTCTCACCACTTCAAGTTCCTCGTTGACCTCACTGACTTGACTATATTCTTGCCGTGATGGTGACCATCAACTTTGTCCACATGCCTTGTCATTGCATTAAGGTGATGAATAACACCAGGGAGAATGACACCTTCAAGTTTTTCTCCTAACCTCCTCCTCCTATCATATAGCTGCATAGTTTTCTTTCTTATTGCATCAGCTAGCTCAGTAGCAGGTAGGTCCTTCAGCTCCTTCACCCAGCTGTTCCAACACTCAGCTAGATTATTTGTGATATAGTCACACTTGGTCTCCTCTGAAAACCTACTTCTCATCCACAACAGGTTGTGGTACCTACGTAACCAAGGCCCAACATCAGGGCAGGCTTCATGTATTTTGCCGATGTAATGGTCAAACACATGTCGCCTAAAAGCCCTAGCAGTGGTACATATTTCCATATATTGGGCCTTGGAATTTTTGTGAAATTTTCCATGAGGTGTCTGAAGCACTCTCTATGCTCTGCCCAGGGAAACACACGCTTAATTGCATTTTCTAAACCCTTGCAGGCATCTGAACTTATTGCCAAATGTGGTGGACTGCCTATGGCTTTTTCCAATTGTTGCATGAACCAGGTCCAATTATCTATGGTCTCTGCATCAAACAACCCAAATGCTAGTGGAAACATCCAATTATGGCCATCTAAAGCTGTAGCTGAAGGAAGATGGCCATTCCATCTCCCATTAAGTGCAGTGGAATCTATGATAATGTATGGTCTACACCCATTTAGAAACCCATCTATGCTAGGCTTAAAACAACAGAAAAACCTATGAAAGTAAATGTTCTCTCCATCATGTTGTACATCTATTTCGACTACACTTCCAGGACTTCTAAGTTCTACCTCTGCCTTGAATTTAAAAAGCATCTCAAAGCTGTTCTCCCATGAACCAAAAATAATGTCCATAGCTTTCTGCCTACCAAGCCACCTTTGTCTTTGTAAGTTAAATTTGCAGAGTACTTACTGTCTAACACAGATTTCAGTTCACTTGCTCCCATATTTGTATGTTCCTTCAAAATTGGGATTGCCTTCTCTGCTATCCACTTGTATGAAGCCATCCTTGTGCTTACTCTGCCTGTAGATGCACACACGTGGTCAAACTTATTCACTGTCACCTGCATATACAACAACTCAAGGTTATCCAAAAAAAATGACAACATTAATATGAACAGAAAGATCTTGAAACAAACAAAAATTTATACCCGAATAGACTTTCCATCCCGCATCAACCTTGCTACAATAGCCCATTTACACCCCTTTGCTCTGCAGTAACCCCTGTACCTATTTGACTCTGCCTTCTTTGTGGCTACCTCAAATTGATTCACAATTGCATGTTGCCTCAGAGCCATTTTAAACTCATACATAGATCCATACGTGCTCCCCTCTGCCATTGGAGGATTTTCCTTGTCATAGTGAACACAAGCCTCACCGGGTACGACATCTGGAATTACAGTGTCATTTGTCTCATTATCAACATCAGCACCAGTGAAAGGTGACGTAGCCCTGGCATTGTCATCACCATGTGCTTGCTCTGCATCTCCTTCCACCCCATGTCCTTGCTCTGCACCTCCTTCCACCTCATGTCCTTGCTCTGCACCTCCTTCCACCCCATGTTCCCAATCAAGACTAAAACCCAACATCTCATAGATGGCATCTTCCCCAGCAACTGGATTATTACTGCCTATGTATATATCTGGATTGTTCATGACACAAAGCTTATCCCAATCGAGCGGTAATGTAGATTCATCATGTCCACCTGCCACACTTCCTCGGTGGCTACAAGAACCCCCTGGGGCGCTATTGACTACCTCGCTCGACCTTGAGTTAGTACCACAAGTACTACTTGCAGCACCAGGATCGATCGTAACAACAACAAAAACACAAGCAAAACAAACACAAATGCACATGCATAAGACAAGCGCAGAAATTACTCCACGTATCAACTATTCGCCAATCCCGAATCCCCATTCACGAACCCTAACCCCTAACACAACCGAGGAAATTTGAATAAAAGCTTACCTACGGCCAAGCCGTTTTGCGCTTCCATTCCGCCGTCGTCGATGCAGACCGGCGGTGCCTTCTCCGCCATCGCCGTCGCCACAGCGCAACCCTAGCCTAGCAAATGGACGACCACGAGCCGGCCCAACCGGTTCAACCAGCTAAGGCAGGTGGGCAGGCAGGTGCGACTCAGGGGCATTTTCGTCCCGTCACCATGCGAATCGGGGGGAAAAGGGGGAAAAACATAAACAATGCACAGAAAAGGGCCAAAATGTCATTCCACGATGAAATTAGAGTGCACGGTGTCAGTTCGAGAAAGGCAGACCAATTTAATGTCATCTTATCCGGGGCAGTCCAATTCAGTGTCATTCATTGAAATTTCCCGGTGTCGACAAAGATTAAATCTTCTCCCCATTCTCTGCCTGTCTCTGGGTTCTTGGGTTGTGTTGGTCTTTCTCTCTCTTCTGCTGTCTGCAGTGGGGTACCGCGGCGGTGTCCTTTTGGCTTGCTAAATGCTAGAGGGAACGATCTGTTGGAGGGGAAGGCTTGATTGATAAATGCGGAGAGAGTTGATCACTTATATGTTTTAGTTGGTGACTTGGTGTAACTGATTAATAATAAGTAAATATGTTTACATTATTAATTATTTCTAAATGTGAAGTGTGACTCGAGTCTCTTTCGTACCGATCGATGATGTGCTTCTTCTCTCTCTCCATTTTTATCTCTAGTATGTATGGGCTGTATGGGCGGTATATACTATTTTGATATCTAAACTGATATAGATAACCATACGCATCGTATCGGTCTGATACCGATTATATCGGTCCGATACCGATTATATCGGTCCGATACCGATTATATCGGTCCGATATTGTCAATATCGGTTCAATACCAGTCATACTGGTGGTAGAAAAGAGGCTTCCTATATATATATATATATATATATATATATATATATAGAGAGAGAGAGAGAGAGAGGAGAGGATTGCTAGTGTACTATCGATAGTACAGATCCTCTGTGCTATAGCGTTGTGTTTGCAAAATTCAAAAACGAAATTGTTGATCCAAACCGTGCATTATGTTCATCTCATTGAAATCTCACTACCCACCAAATTTTATATTTTTTGAATTTTTTCTCCTATTTATTTTGTACTTTTCAAAATCCACGATCTAATTAGTTGTGGGGCGTCCAATGAAGCTGGTTTTGAAAAATACAAAATAAATAGGAGAAAAAATTCAAAAAATATAAAATTTGGTGGGTAGTGAGATTTCAATGAGATGAACATAATGCACGGTTTGGATCAACAACTTTGTCTTCGAATTTTGCAAACACAGCGCTATAACACGGAAGATCTGTACTATCGATAGTACACTAGCAATCATATATATATATATATATATTATTTAATAGTGTGAATTTTGGTGCATATATAATTAAACATATGTATATTGATAAATATATATCATTATACTAAACCTAAAACAGTACGTCGGTCTGTACCAATACCGAAATATACCATTTCAAGAGCCAAATTGGTATAGCTTCCAGTACAGTATTGACAAGTTTTGGTATCAAGTACTCCCTCCCTCTGTTCCTGAATAGATGACGTTTTAGGATTTTGCACTTCAACCAAGATACGCAAGATACGTGTAGAAAGGATCAAATCACTCTTCTTTATTGACCCACTTAATCTTGGATGGTGTGTTACCCTTATCCAAAATATAAATAAATAACAATGGGAATAATGAGTGGTAAGGATATGCAAAGGAAAAAAATTAAAAATTATCTTAAAATTGTAGAATAATATGTATTTAAAAACAAAATTTAAAATCTAGAACGACATGTATTTAGAAACAGATGGAGTATCATTGTTTCAATGACAAACCACTCTTGCTGATAAAGAGTGTGACTGTAAGCTCTAAACAATTAAAATGAAAATATTGGAAGCAAGAAAATGTGTTGCCAAGATATACATACAATCCAACATTATAAATTTTAACCACCAACATATATAAAATTGTCCAAATTTTTTTACAAGATATAATAAACATTACAGTTTTGGTAACTTGAACTAACTTCGATTGTCACAAGGCTCTAATTTTGAAAACCATAAGAAGGCATCAAGGGTCTGTATTTGAATTTAAAGATCAATAAAAAGTGAAAGTTGTAGTTGTTAAATATTCTATTACACATATATGGATATTTTTCTAAACAGAATTATACTAGTTTTCTAATCAAAATTCAGAGCCCCGGTAAATTACGGTAGGATCTAGCTTTCTTCTTTACAAAAAACGTGACATCTTTTTCTATATATAAGTGAGGGCATAGGGACATATTATACATACCAGAAAATATCAATAAAGAGAAGAGAATTGTGAATCTCCATCACGTGTCTCTATTCTAATCTCATATTTATACGATCTTGAGTGATGCAGTAGTCTCCACGTTTGCAAATTCGATCCTCGAAGTGGATATTTATTTCATGATTTTAGGACTCATGGTTTACATAGTTTCTTCAGAAATCATAAAAGGGTCTTTATGAAAACTTAATTTATACAATTTAATTTTGCATGCAACATCATACTTTTTTACATATTACGAATCCTTATAGCTTAATAAAAATTTAGAAATTTATTTCGTTCGATTCGGAGCTTCGAAAATCACAAAACCTACTCCACTTGGCTGTAGCTCTTTGGTTTGGCTACATTTCCCTCTATCGCAAAATGGTTGAGCTACATTTCATCTGTCGCCCGTTGGTTGAGCTACATTTCATCTGTCGCCCGTTGGTTGAGCTATATTTCCTCTATCGCCCAACCAACGAGCTACAGAGGTACATTTCTGAAATTTTCTTTTTTCATGGTATAATTTTGCAATTTTGAATAAAAAATGTATTATTAAAAAAAATCTGAGTATTGAGAGCAAATTAATACAATAGTAAAATCTACTACTTCCTCGATCTCTTATCTATATTATCTAAAGTAAACTAAAAGCTAGCTTATACAATAAATATCTCTAAAGATTGTCTTTAGATGCTGTACAATAACTATCTCTTCTCTCTTGTACATAAATAATCTACCTATGTTCCAATGTCATCTTCTCGATCCTCTTTTCTCTCACTCTTCTACGTAGGATAAAATTGATGTGTACGAGCTAATAGTAAGTTAAAGTAATTTTTTTGTAGAACGTAGTCGTTTACCTGTGTTCAATCAACATCACACCAACGAAATCACAAAAATAAGAACAGAGATGCATAATTCTCTCTTTTTATTAGATTGATTTTATCTATACAAGGGGTGCCCAATATATAATATAACCAAAGATAGATTCAGATTCATTCATCAATAGATAAAATCATTTTAAATTTAGACTAAAATTCTGTCTATACCATAAGAGCATCTCCAAGAGAGGCCCTAAATATGGTCCTAAATTGAATTATAGGGCTTTTGGGGAAAAGATTAACTCCAGCAAAGATCCTAAATTGTTAAAATTTAGTAAATTGTTTTAGGGCCCCTAGGAGAGTAGCTATATTTAGCAACTCTGTGATTGTGCCCTATCTTTGTTGAGTTTTAGGGCCTAATTGCTGGAGTGAATATTCCGTTGGAGCCCTAAATCTAATTAATTAAGGCCCTAAATTAAAATTTAAGGCTCATTTTTAGGGCTCTCTCTTGGAGATGCTCTAACACTGTATATTTGTTCGAACAATGCCTGTAACACGTCCCCACCCCCCACCCCACCCCCACCCCAGCTATGTAGGCCCCAAACGAAGATCGCATCAAGCAAAGTGGTCAATCCTCCAATAATTAACCACCCAACCTGCAAGAATCAAGATTCCCCTCAGCCAAACACGTCCGGATCTGATCTCGCGGCCATGCAACCAAGCGCCGCAGCGCGTCGGGTTCGGCGCTGTCTCGTCCCGTTCGGCACCCATCATTAGTGTTAGGAAACCGGTTATCGTATCCTATATGGACTCTTCCTTATCTCTAAGCAGAACTGCTATATATATAGGAGGCAGGGGGTCACCCCAATGTAGGCAAGCATACAGAATAATAAAGCAGACCTGGTTCCTCCTCATATTGTGTCTCTCGTCCTTTCTCTCTGTTCTCCAGTTTAGATCTATTAGACAACCCCGGACTATTCGATAGCGAGGTTGTCTAACACGTTATCAGCACGAAGCTCTACCCGGTGAACAGATTGAAAAGGTGAGAAACGGTAAGAAACGGGTAATTGAATCTAATCGCTGGTTCGATCTTTTGTTTGTATCTATGTGGCATGAAGCTACGAGTTTGCAATTTATAATTGCATCTACAGTACAAATCTTTGGCACGAAGCCATCGTCAGAATAAACCCCGATGCGCATGTAGCGCGACGGTCTTGCCGTCGGCCGCCTTGCCGTGCTTGAAGCTCGGCTCGACCCAGTGCAAGCAACACGCCCGCCGTCCGCCGCCTCGGCCAAACTACGGGTCTCGGACGTCTGGGCTTACCGCCTGGCTGCCATGAGGCCTCCGCTAGCCGTCGCCGAGGCCCCCACCTTTTTGCACGCAAGCTCCCGACCAGACTACGTACATGCGCCAAAGAACATGAAGTCTAAACTCCAATGCTCTCATGAAGTCCAAACTCCAGTAGCTTTTTGGACATGAAGTCCGAATCATGAAGGACATGAAGTCCAGGCGTCCAGCCTTGAATAAACATGTAGTCCATTAATTAATGGACAAGAAGTCCAACGTGAAGCATTAATGGACATGTCCAATGTGAAGCAGACTTGATTTTTGTTCCGGCATTAAGCTCGATCGTCGGTCTGCAACCGGCCTGCCTTCACGTCTGTACATGCATTCGTGTTACTTGCATACGGTAGTGCCTCAATTCCATCGGCGCCTGCAGCGTTGATCCGGCCATGAAGCGCCGAAGCTTCACCACGCTGGCCTGGCACGAAGCCATCGAGGATCCCCTGGCAAGCAGCCAACCGGCCCTGCTGCACATCCTCGGCTGCTGACCTCCACACAGCGCCGCCCTCGCGCCCGCTCGGCTCGAAGCCGTGCAAGACCGTGCCTGAAAGCACGCCAGCACATGCACGAAGCGCCGCCAACTGGATCGAAGCGCCGGCCACTTCCCTCGGCTTGTAGCCGTGCCCGGAGCCCGCACATGAAGCGCGCCTGGCCTCGCAGGCCACCTGCCGCTGGCCTGCCACGCATGCAACGCCCGACCGCGTCGCCGGCCTGCAGCGTCTGCGGCGCTGATCTGCCGTGCCGGCTTGTCCCAGCAGACGCCTCCGCCACGCCACGCCGGCTCCGGCTACATAAAGCCGCTGCGCCGGTAGCCGGCTGCCGGCAGCTGGAAGCCGCGAAGCTGCGGCGATCCGCACCGTAGCCAGCCACCGTCTCCGATGCCTCGTAGCGCCCCAGATGGCCACTGCCACCTTGTTGCCTTCACCAGTGCTCGAAGACGCTGCCGCCGCTTGGCCTCTGCCCGCCCGAACTCATACAGCCCCTCCGGCCAAGAAGCGCTGCCCACGGCTTGCTCCGTTGGCTGCCGCAGCTGAAGCGCACGAAGCGCGTTGCCCAAAAGCCGGTCAAGCCACCCGGTCGGCACCGAAAGAAAGAAAAAAATGGGGAGGCAACTCGTATGGACACGGAGTCCATATGAACCAGATGGAAGTAATTTGGAAAAAGAGAAACACGTATTGGACTTGAAGTCCAGTTGAATCGGACTCCATCCAATTGGAATCCAGGTAAGTGGGTAGGAAACGCGAGATTACATGTTTACCCCTCCTTGGTTTCCCTTTTTTTTCCTTTGGATTTTGTTCACGTCCAAGCTTGGTGAGGTTGCCAAGATTGAGGGGATAGGACATGACAGAGGTTCTTTTTCCTTTATTTCTTTTCTTTTCTGGAAATTCAAAAAGAAAATGAATAAAAATAGCAGAAAATCCTGAAAATTGACAGAAAAATATGAAAATTCCTAGAAAATTGCAGAAAATTGTATGGCTCTGTTTTTAATTTTCCATAGCCTTATTTTCTGCATTTATGAATTTTTGCATGTTTTTTTGCAATAATTGCCTGTTTAGAATATCGGAAATCCCTGAGAATTTATTTTTCCGCATTTCTGAATTTATGAATTATGCAATTATTGTTTATTTTGAATTTCTGAATTGTGCAATTATTGTTCTGTTCCATGCATTGTATTTATTGCTTTAATATAGTTTATTGGAAATTCAAAGCATGCCGCACGAAGCGGCCACCGTCGAGCCAAGAAGACCGACGTGCATGGAACTGAATGCACCGCGCGCATGAAGCCGCGCTAAATCGATCGCACGAAGCCGATCGAGCTTTTAAACAAGATCGCACGAAGTCGATCATGCATATGAATCCGATCGCTTGCACGAAGCCGATCACCTACATGCAATTGTAATTACGAATATTCATGAACATTTATGAATTCCGCACTTATGAATCTTGCATTTACCTTGTATTTATGAATTCTGTACTGATGAATCATGCATTTATGAATTCCGTACTTATGAATTTTGCATTTACCTTGTATTTATGAATCCTGCAATTATTGCTTTCTTTTAGTTTACTGGAAATTCATGAGAATTTAATTATGCATCCGGCGACCACTTCCTATTAGATTGCATGATAATTTAATGGAAGAACCTTGTGAATATGAAAAGGTCCGGCATTGTCAAGCGTGAGTCTTGAAAGAATTGGCACGAATAGTCGAATTATCTCACATAGACATCAGTTGCATAATGAATTGCAAGCTTTAGAAGAGCATTTTTATCATGAATGAATATGCAGTTTATTATTTATTCCAGTATTCTTTATTTACAAGCAATATTTGAATTACTTTGCCACTGTACAATTAGAATTATATTTCTTTACATTGAGAAATTATGTAGCGCCCAAATAGAGGAGATATGCATTGTTGATAGTAGCACAACAAATACCATCTTAAGGGAGTCGAAATACTTCCAGACGATCACGAAGAACGCTGGAAGAATTACAACAATCGCAAGAAGCGATACGCATATAATAGGCTCAGGAAGAGCCACAATTATATTGCCAATGGATACAACTTTGGTAATTGAAGAAGCCATTTTTGTATCATGAATCAACGCGCACTCTTTTAAGTTTCAAAGATATCTGCGCCAATGGGTTTCACGTAGAAACCAATGAAGAAAATGGCAAATAGCATTTGTGCATTATGAAGCACGCGGAGTATGAAGAATGGTATTAGAAAAATATCCCTCGTATGAATCTGGGCTGTACTACACGAGAATCAATGCACACGTAGTGTATACTTCTTTAGAAGCTCTGGATTATTTTCTTTATGGCATTGTATATTTAGGTCATCTTGGTCTTAGATTGATGAGAAATATAGTTAACAACTCACAAGGTCATGGCATTAATGTTAAAAAAAAAAATTTCCCGAATCATGAAGATTTTGTGTGCCATGTATGTGCCACCGGGAAATTAATAACAAAATCCTCTGTTATGAAAGTGCAACATGAAATCCCTGCATTCCTGGAACGCATTCAGGGGGATATTTGCGGCCCGATTCAGCCATTGTCAGGGCCGTTTTCGATCCTTTATGGTGCTCATTGATGCTTCCTGGAAATGGTCGCATACATGTTTCTTTGTCAACAAGGAATCATGCATTCGCAAAAGCTGATCTCGTAGATCATCAGAATTAAGAATGTTTTTCCTGATCATCGCGTGAAGTCCATTCGAATGGACAATGCCAGCGAATTTACTTCCAAGGCATTTGATGATTATTGCACAAAGCTGGAATAACTATTGAGCACTTCAGACCGCATGTCCATTCGCAAAATGGACTAGCTGAAGCACTAATAAAGAGGATTAAGTTTATTGCCAGACCGCTCTTGCAGAGTTGTAACTTGCCCAACAATTGTTGGGGACACGCTTGATCTGCACGCAGCAAAGACTCATCAATTATAGACAATCGGCCTACAACATCCATTCAACCATGCAAACTAGTGCATTGGGTCAACCTGAAGAATTGAATGTATGGTATATGTACCTATACCACCCCCACAGCAAACTGAAAGGGTCCTCTCTGCAAGTCTGGGATATACATTGGTTATGAAAGTGCATCCATAACCAGGTATTTGGAACCCATGACTGGGGATTTGAATACAACCCGATTCGCTGATTGCATCTTTGACGATGATCGTTTTCCCGTCATTAGGGGGAGGAAATGAACCATTGGATGAAAAATGCCGGGAAATCATATGGCATTCCATTGGGATCCCCGTGCATGACCCTCGCACTAATGAAGCAAATCATGAAGTCAAGAAGACAATCGATTTGCAGAATTTAGCAAATGAACTGCCTGATCATTTTTGTGATCTGAAGAGCGTGGTTAAGTCGCATATACCAGCAAGAAATGCACCAGAGAGGGTGGAAATACCAAAGAAAGAAGGTATCCCTCATCTTGTTCAGAGGCCTCAAAGAAAAAGAACAGGAAATCTGGCTTCTCAAACCCAAAGTACCCGGAGACGTCTAGGGAAAAATGGGCAAGAGGACTTACCATAGCCAATCACAAAAATACCCCAAAGCAAGAAGGGGAGCCAGTTGAGACCTGGCACTGGAAAGAAGCCTGTGGAAAAGGCAATTCCAGATTTGAATCTTCAATTGGAAGAAGCCGCCGGAAATAATGTGTGCGCACACATTGGCGGAGAAAAACTAAAGGAACTTGCTCCTGGAATGGGAAATAGCAATGAAGAGCAAGTAGAAGTGCATGAAGCACACCATGACGAAATGGCCATAAATTTTGTAATAATAGGAGAATCTATGAAAAGAGCAACAACCATTGCAAGGCTTGTTGTTCAAGGTTTCACTCAACGTCCTAGGGTTGATTATGAAGAAACCTATTCTCCGATCATGGGTGGAATTACCTTTAGATACTTGATCTCAATGGCAGTCAACTTGAAGTTGAGAATGAAGCTAATGGATGTTGTCACAGCATATTTGTATAGAAACTTGGATTCGAAGATATACATGAAAATACCGGAAGGTATCTCTATCCCGAACCAAGACAGAGCAAACAGAAACCTATACAGTGTGAAATTGGAGAAATCACTGTATAGGTCAAGCAATCGAGGAAGAATGTGGTACAATCGCTTGAGTAACTTTCTTTGCAAGAAAGGCTACACGAATAGCAAAGATTGTCCATGTGTGTTTATACAACGATCCCCGAATGGATTTTGTATAATCTCCGTCTATGTAGATGACTTGAACATCATTGGGACAGATGAAAAAATTGAAGAAGCATGCACATACTTGAAATCTGAATTTGAAATGAAAGACTTGGGTAAATCCAAGTTCTATTTAGGCTTGCAGCTTGAACATGTCCAAGGCGGAATCTTGGTACACCAATCATCCTACACGCAGAAAGTGTTGGAGAGATTTGGTTTTGAGAAGGCATACCCCGCAAAGACCTCAATGGTCGGAAGGTCACTCCAAGCAGACCTAGACCCATACAGGCCTAGAGAAGAGGGGGAGGAAGTCCTGGGAGCGGAATTCCCATACTTGAGTGCAATTGGAGCACTCATGTACCTTGCGAATAGCACTAGGCCGGACATTACGTTCGCTGTGAATTTGCTAGCACGGTACAGTGCAGAACCCACCAAAAGGCATTGGAAAGGGGTTAAGGACGTCTTCCGTTACCTCCAAGGAAGCAAAGAACTCGGTTTGTTCTATAGAAGGAACAATGAATTGAATTTGGTTGGCTATGCCAATGCTGGGTACCTATCGGACCCGCATACTGGTAAGTCACAAACCGGGTATGTTTTCCTTTGCGGTGGAACAGCAATTTCGTGGAAGTCATCTAAGCAGACTCTTGTCTCGACGTCGACAAACCACTCAGAAATAATTGCCTTGTATGAAGCCTCTCGGGAATGTGCATGGCTTCGAAGAATGGTTCACCACATCCAGAAGTCATGTGGCCTGAACATGGAACAAACCCCCACTATTATCTATGAAGATAATGCAGCTTGTGTTGCACAAGTGCAAATGGGATATGTGAAGAGTAACCTCACAAAGCATATCAACCCCAAGTTTTTTTTATGCTCATGAAATGCATAAGATGAATGAGATAAAGATACTGCATACTAAGTCGTGTGAAAATCTCGCAGATTTATTTACTAAGTCACTCCCGGCATCTTCCTTTGAAAGATGTATTAGAGGAATCGGGATGATGAGACTTAGAGAAGTGCAGATTTCAGGGGGAGAATTTTCACATACTCCTACATAAATCTCAAACATGAAGTTTGAGTACCCAACGTGAATCTTGAAGATTAACATTGAAGTTTGGGTGGATTGTACTCTTTTCCTTAAGTAAGTTTTTCATTGAAGTTTTCTTACATAAGGTTTTTGATGAGGCAATCCGTGCAACACAGCAAGCGTGTGCTATGTACTCTTTCTCCAATTTTTCCCACTGGGTTTTTATGGAGTTTTAATGAGGCATATGCATCTCGCAGTGAAGAGTCCAAGGGGGAGTGTTAGGAAACCGGTTATCGTATCCTATATGGACTCTTCCTTATCTCTAAGCAGAACTGCTATATATATAGGAGGCAGGGGGTCACCCCAATGTAGACAAGCATACAGAATAATAAAGCAGACCTGGTTCCTCCTCATATTGTGTCTCTCGTCCTTTCTCTCTGTTCTCCAGTTTAGATCTATTAGGCAACCCCGGACTATTCGATAGCGAGGTTGTCTAACAATTAGCTCGCATTTACAGCTAAAACCGCACGTCTAACTTGTCGGCGAGCCCCGGCCTCGCATGCCGCGTGTCGTCGAGCGCGGACGACGGAACGGAAGGAATTCTTCGCGGTCGATGGAATCACGGGGAAGTCATCGCTTATATGGTCCCTTACACCTTATTTTTTTTTAAAAAAATTCTAAACTTTATGGGCACGTATTTACAAATTTCATCCCCTCCTTTGTCCCTACTGCATCTGAGAGCACAGAAGCTCTCTATCATACCCGGTAAGCGTGGAAGCTAATTAGCACCGTGACAAGGCCCGTAAGCATGTGAGCAGCGTGGCCCACCACGACAGGAGAGCTTCCGCACTATCCGACCGTGACAACGAGGCTCACCCGCACTCCTGCGCTCGGCCTGCTGCTCCTATGCTCGTCAGGCGCGGCAGGGAGCTTCCGCACTCCACGGGCATGATACAGGACACATGTCATTTACAGTATCTTTCACGATGAAAGAGATATTAAATTTATAAATACATATTTAAGGAGCTAGGTTTAAAA
This sequence comes from Rhipidocladum racemiflorum, assembly GCA_036346355.1. Classification (NCBI taxonomy): domain Eukaryota; kingdom Viridiplantae; phylum Streptophyta; class Magnoliopsida; order Poales; family Poaceae; genus Rhipidocladum; species Rhipidocladum racemiflorum. The sequence continues at coordinate 6,045,479 of CM070580.1, read as the reverse complement.
AAATGAGATCCCGAAGACTACGTAAGGGATGATTTCATCGTGAGCCAAATGGACCACAACCCCATGATTCAAAATCATTGGGTTTTCTCGAGCTGGGACGGGACGGCAGGACTCGGGAGGCAGCTGATGGTGCTCATCTATTTCTTGGATGACATGGATAGACACATTTAGACTTGTAATTCCTGTGTTGCGATCACTGCCATTTATACATGTGCATAGGCACATTGCAACTTGCAGCAACTTCACTCTGGGAGGCAAACAAACGAGGAATGACGCCGTGATGATGATGCAACTAGGTGTCAATTTTTCATCATTCAGTTCAGAAAAGCAGCACGCAACTAGAAAGGCGACGCAGTTCTTATCCTCGTACTTTTGACCCAGAGCCGAAACCTTGGCAGTTTGCTCTTCTGAGACGTAGGCTGTTGAGTTTGGTCAGTGACTCGGTGCATATACATCCCTCGCTGCATCTGACATCAACCACGAACAAATGAAGAATTTTTTTACTCTGCTAGCCCTGGTGTTTTTTTTTCCAAATCTAACACTCTTACATCATTATTTTATTTTTCAAAAATAGCCCCTCCAGCACCGTAAAAGACGACTGAGAAGTGGGGAGGGCCATCAGCTCAACCGACCGCGGGAGTAGACCTCCTTTCGCACCGCCCATAATGGCACTTGCGCTCATGGGCAGTCCTTGGGCATGGGCAGCAGGGCGATCACTTGGGATCCACGAGAGTCAGGGATCCTAGCCCACACACACACACACACACACATATATATATACACCCATAGGAGTACGTACTCCCACTCTCAGTATACCATTTAAATGATGTTGCTATACCTATTTATTCTTTTAAGTATACTCTAATACTGATTATAAGATACTTCAAAATGAATTCCACGAAAATTTTTATTAAAATCTACCCTTCATAGCATAATTTGTTTATATACTCTTTTTACATATGAAAAAGGGTATATAGCTACAAAAAAAAGGGCTCTTATTAATTTTTTTCAACAATGTTGCATTGTAGTTTCTTAGGATTATAATTGGAGTATACTGAAAGTGATAAAGGAGTATAACGTATTCGTTTAAATGGTATACTAGAGGTGGGAGTACATACTCCCAAGAGTACGGAAAAAGGCTTCCTATATATATATATGTGTGTGTGTGTGTGTGTGTGTGTGTGTGTGTGTGCGCGCGCGCGCACACACACAGATATATGCGTATATATATGTATGTGTATATATATGTATATATAAATATATAATCTATGTAGACTCATAATTAGATGTACAAACCGAAGTACATAAGGATATATGCCTATATCGTCAACTCCTAAGCAGCCACTAGCAAGAACACACAATTAGACCACCAGCAACAATACTGAGAACGTGTCCAAACCAGTCAAGTGCCCAACTTTACAACTCGCAATTTGGAAACACATGTATCTGGCATGTCACAATAGACTAAACGAACAAATGCTCGACCACAAGATCGATGACTAGTTCAACACAACGCTTGCATCTTACTATATGCTAATTAAGATGAGAATTTGACAATGGGTGGTTCTTTATATATTCGAATTTCTTGGTTCAAGTCTACGAAGAAAACATTTGATTCAAAATTAGTAATTTGGATTCTCAGTGCCTAGTGACCGGTTGGTTGTGTTTGGTGGTTAATAAAGTTCCTTATCAGTTGAAGAATATGAAGAATTTTTTGGTTAAAGGTTGGTGCTTTGGGCTTTCAATGTCGGTTGATGATTGCTTAGTTGTATGTCTTAGCTAACCGAAAAATCCCATATAATAATTTTTTATGTAGTTTTGTACTCTTTAGAGCATATTTAAAATGCATGAATTTCATAGAAAACAATTTATTCATATAGTTATATGTCGCTTGCAGCTTGCAAGAGAAGTTTAGCATGTATAGCCTTGTTGTGAAATCATGTGCTAAAAAATTGATTTAGAATTGAATTTGCAAAATGTACTATTTCAGATAATTACTAGATATGCTTGTGATAGCATGGTAATTGTTTTGCTTGATGCAATGCGCTCATGTGAGTGGTTGCATGGACTGATCTTGAGTCAAGTCGTGGACTTGTGCTCGAAATATTGTTTTGTGTTTGTTCATGTGCAAGTGTTGCTTGAGGTCGAACGTGATCGATAACGGGACCGGAATTAGGTTCATGGAGGAACTGAGATTCGGGACTAGGTTCATGGAGGAATTGAGGTCTTAGTGGTTGAGGATGTCATGCGGGACGTTCGGGCTAGAGAACGGTGCACATGGAGGGTAGTTAGTCACGTAAGTGCGACAGGTGGGCCGTACGCGTGCAGTTGTAATCGTTTGGGGTAGCTTGCATGTATTGGGCCATGTTGGGCTAAGTGGACAAGCATGCGAATTCCTCTAGGGTTTACTTCTTATAAATAGGAGGAGTTGTCTCTTGTTTATTGGTGTGCTAGGCATTAAGGTTTGTACTCTTTTATTTGGAGTATTGTAACCAGATTAGACAAAAAGGAATAAAAATTATTTTTCATCAAAGCCGCGCGGTAAGAAAGCCGGATTTTTGTTTTTCATTTTCTCGCCCAATTTTTGGTTTAGTAGATTGATTCATTGTCTATCTTGATTCTTTGAGTTTCTTCTTGATTTGATCCATCCAAAACCTTTCTAGGGCATTGATTTAGTGTTCATCAAAGTCTTGTTGGTTAAACTTTTGTAAATTTTGTTTAATCACGAAATTAGGGTTTAATCAATTCTCGTCATTATTGATATAGTCAACTTGCGAAGTTTATAACTTTTGATCCGTAGATCCGATTGAGTTGATTCTTATTGGGTTAGTTTTAAAATTGAATCTAGTTTCTACGGTTTAAATTTCATATCAATTCGACGGTTGGATTTTCGAGAATTAAGGTTAGATCTATTCTCGGCATAATCTGTCACAGCAAGCTTGCGGGGTTCATAACTTTTGATCACGTACGTCCGATCGAACTGATTCATTTTTTTGTTAGATTCGTATTGGAATTTAGTTTCTTGTGTTCAAATTTTAGGTCAATCCAACGACTGGATCTCTAGGAATTCGTGATTTACCGAATGCACATACTCTGTTTTTGCTTGATCCGAAGCAATTATTTGATTCCGAATTAGGGCAAATTTTTAGTAGATCAAAAATTTGTTTTTAGCTTCCGTGCAATCATTCACCCCCCTCTGATTGCTATACTAATATATATCGATCATACACTTGTTCATACAGTACTACAGTATGATATCGGTTATATGAAAGTATTCGCACATGTTATCAATGTGCATTAGGCTTTCGCTTTCGTTATGGAAATACCAGAAACTACCCTAAACATAACTGATGTATCTAAATAATCAGAAATTACACAAGATCTCTACTTTTATTTCGCTACAGGGCCTTCAAAATATTAGAAATAGCCCTACCTACGCTACTCGAGAGCGGAAGGAAATAAAACCTCCCACTTGCGCACGCACCCCCACGCCCGGGAGCATGAACCACCACAAATCCACAAAGTTCTTGTTTTGGCGCCACTAAAGACATCCATGGTTTATGACTTGATCAGACAATGTCAGCAGAACAATGTTAACCACTGGAAAAGACTGTAGGGGAAAGTGAGATTTGCCCAAACAGGAATGTCATTAACAATCAACCTGGTAAATCAGCCTGCAAATTGGAACCAAAACTTAACTCGGTCGTTTGCCAATTGCAATCAGCTTCAGGACATCGGTTTTGATGACAACCGCGAACAGGAATAAATGAGCATCCGTTGCGACAAACATTGTCCATAAGTGTCGACATTCTACCAAACATGTCGTTAGATAAGAACAGGAGGACAGTTTAAAACACCAAAGTTGATGTGGACATGCAAGCCGAGTATACACTATAAGATGAATCAGACGGGGATACCAAAATCTCACTGTTTTACACTCTTAATATCGGAAGCAGCCAGTGAAGGAAGAGACATGGAAGGCTGAAAAGCTAAGTTCAAGAAAACTTGGAAAGAAAAAGATAAGGAAATTTGCACGCTTCAGATGGGTAATGTGCTCGATTACGAGAGTCAACAACTGTTCTGATGAGCTAGACTTTCTGAATGATCACCGAGTTGGCGACACCGGCTTCCTTGATAGTCTTGGTCACATCATCGAGCGGCTTGGGGGGGAACCCGACCTGCAGTGTGTAATCACTGGCTTCTCCTGGCCTTGTTGCGTCAATGAATGCCCGCACATCACCGATTGTGTGGCTTGTGTTGAAACGTGCAACCACGCGACTGCCATCTGCAAACCTGATCTGGAGAGAGGTTGATGGCAACGAGTCATCCACTGTGAGTGTCGTAGTTTTAGTGGCAGTCGCTGTACTGGAAGCAGCAGCGGCAGAGGTAATATCTGAAGGTGCGGAGTTATCAGAAGGTGTCCCCAGAGTTCTTCCTCCTTGAAATGGAGCAGCGAGCTTGACTGGCTCCTGTATCAAAAGGCAGTAAAGGAGATTGTCAAGGCCAAGTATTTCAGAAACAATTGAAGCAGTACAACAATTTAGGCTGAATATACTTACAGGACATTTTTCTTCCTTCCGAACAAGATTCACATTCACCTTAGACTTCCCATCAGCCGGCTCAAGCTCCGTTGGGCATTCAGAATTCTTGATGCTCTAGTGAAAGAGAAAAGGAAAAGGCAGATAAATTGATTATTTACATTCAATTCAGCAGATAGATAACACAGCCATACATAATGCAAGAAAGGAACTAACATGCATTGCAACAAACTTAATAATAAAGTTGAATGGAAAGGCTAGTAACATCAACAGATCAAGCGAGGGAGTAAGCATACAAGAATAAATGATAACACTAAACAGAAGTGTTCCAACAAAATATGGAAGAATAAGTCATTGCATTCCTTTGATGTTGACATTGGGTAGAGGTTTTACTGAAAAAACTAATGCAATAAAATGTGAAACATGACTTACGGGGAAAAACAGGTTGCTCACACACAAAAAAAAACCTCTGTTGCCTATTGGCAAAATTGGGGCAGCCGGACAATTGATCACTAAAACATCCACCCTTCTTACCAAAACAGCTTCTACCCTACATTTAATTAACTAGGACCAGCACAAAAATAAGCCAGATGAGTTTTTTTTAAAGAAAAAAAAACATTGCCAGCTGAGAAACATTAATGCCTATTCAAAGTGAAAAGGGGCCATTCCACAGCCACATGATCTCTTTTCGCTATGGAATTTATTTCAACTAAACAGTAATTAATGTTGCAAGCATAATCATGGGCAACGTAATCATAAAATATTGAAACAAAATACCACTCCAAGTTGGAAACAAAAAGGTGAACTAAGACATTCTAAAATAAATGAAAAAAGAGATTAAAATCTAACATATACCAACGCATAAGATAGATATAGTAAGGAGAAATATGTATACACACAGTTGCTTGCACACACCAGAGTTGTTTACCTCTAAAAAGGATGCATTTTCTGGATCATCAAAACTTCTGAGTGGACCATCATCTATTGTGAACCCATTGCTCCATAAGTAGACGTTATGAACAATGTTTTCTGGTGGCTGTGGCGCATCAGGCTGTACGGTTGCACCTGTTAGAAGTCTGCCAGTCCCAGAAAAGCTCCTTGAACTAGAAGACTGGCGGCGAGCCTCAAATGGGCTTTGATTAGCTCCCTTCCTCTTAGCTTGCTTAAAAATCTCATCCGCATTTTTTTTACATTTGGATCGATCTCTAACAACCATTCCACTGAACATAGTAATACAAAAATTATAAGCATATCATATATATGAAAACACAGAAGTAGAAAGGGTGCACAGTGTACATTTATAAGATCCTTTACTGCAAAACGTTGGTCCTTAGTGAACTATCATCCTACAGACCATGCTGTCACAGATTTTACAATTTCTCTATTTGTACGATGCAATTACCATCCCAAGGCCAGTCAGGATTAACTTCCTGGTCAGTTTAGGGATGAGGGAAGTGACCAAGTCAGGCCAATTTTAAATGTGTTCCTGATGTAACGACGAATTTTCGTAATATTATAGCAAAAGACAAAAAAAAAATATTTGATTTCTTGTTCCCTAGTTCACTGCAATTTGGGCAGTTCTCTAGGGCCTAGGCTGGTTCTTGGATTTTTTTGCCTATGTTTTTCTGTAGGTTTGGGCTAGAATATAATCCATATTGATCAGCACTCAAAATTAGCATGTAACTACTAACAACGCCTGATGGGAAGTAGTCTCAAAATAGTTTTAAACCCTAATATATATGTGGCGACCCGCATAATTAGCCCAGGGTAATTAACAACCATTCTGTCATTATCCTAAGTTAATTACACGAATCTCGGCATAATACCTAACAAAATATCAGATGTCCCGGTACTTCATCAGTTACTATACCGTGTTCTGAGTGTTGCAACAGAACAATAATTAGAGACTGAAATGGAAACTATATTACATTCCACGCTACGCAGGGTGACGGAGGTGCAGGCCAAAGTAGTGACGATATATTTGAAACCATAAGAAGAGTTACTGCCGATTTAAGGTCAGGGTACAACTATTATCTGCGAGAGTGGGGTAGCCTGGGATAGGTGTTCCCTCTCAAGTAACAGGGTTGGAGATCTAATACTAAATTAGTGATAAAAATTTTAGAGCCTCTCTTGTGGGGGTCACTATGGGGAAAATGATACAAATCTACGCAGGGTTAAAATCATGAATTCATGATAGTCTCTTGGATAAGAGACTACGGAAGCTAAGTTTGTCTCATATACAATGTTAGTCGCTGCTTTCAGAAAATATAAAATAAACAACCTTTAAAGAAAACTTATTTTCTATAAAAACGGATTTTGAGAGAAGGTGAGCTCAATGGGAAAAAATGAGAGAAGAAATTCATGTCATTTATTTGCTATTATTACTTGCTGAGTACTTCGGTACTCACTCTTTCTTAAATTCCCCTTTGCTTAGAATGTGAGCCTTATGGACCCACCTACAAGGTTGGGACGAGAGTGACACACAAGACCATGATCTATCGGAGGACGACTACTACTGCTGCCACTTGGAGGAGTACGGGTCAGGATGGACCGTCAGCCGATCCTAGGCGGTCTTTGGGGTAATATAGAGTTGTATTATATTTATGTTGTACTTGGATTCGATGTAGAATTAAATTATGAACATGTGAGCCCTGCGTGGAATGTAATATAGTTTCCATTTCAGTCTCTAATTGTTGTTCTGTTGCAATACTTTAAACACGGTATAGTAACTGATGAAGTACCAGGACGCCCGATATTTTGTTAGCTACTATGCCGAGATTCATGTAGTTAGCTTAGGGTAATGACAAAGTGGTTGTTAATTACCTGGGCTAATTATGTGGGTCGCCACACATTGCCACTAGCTTTTGCCTTTCTTATGATCTCACATGGCCAGCCAAGATACACTTGGTGATGGATTATGGTATTTTGTCTTTCTGTTGGTTTTGTCGATGGGACACGAGTTGGCCCATGGTGTAAATGTAAGAAAAAACATATACAATGGTAGCTAACATATGATGGTCGAACTTCCTTTACTACGGTTAGACAGCCCAGTCGTCTGTTCCTCCCTAACAATACATCACAGCATATGGAAATGTGACTCTCCCATAACAGTCAAACAAAACCCCCAAAAAAATATCGTGGGCGATGGGGAGTGAATGCAGCTATAGCTTGTTTCAGAAAGCAGCACAGTACACACACTACAGTTTCCAGCTAGTTACCTACATTAACCAGTCCAGAATCAGCCAGGTTCCACTGGCATTATCTATTTGCCTCACTAATATTGGAGAAAACACTGAAATTATGGACTTAAATATCATACCTAAATCACCCAAATCTAGTTTGAACATAATAACTCACCAGTCACCAATAACAAACAAAATAGCTAGGTAACCAACAAGTTTACCAAGTACTGGGGCTTGCACAGTTAACTTGCTAACATCAGTAACTAGCACACACCCTAACCATTTTGAAAGATCTGGCTCGGACCATGAAACTAACAAGGCAAGAATTTCAAAACTCTCCACATCACAATTTCCTTCTTAATTACACAGTCCTTACTATCAGAACTTCGTGAACAGATCATATTAGGAATAACTAATTGTCAGTTCTGGAAATTAGCCCGGCAATTCATGTAACAAGAACACATGAATTATTTTAGAACTACAGCTACGAACCACGAAACCACAATTATGACATTTAAGTTGGATGCCATCAAATTTCTCGAGTGTATACATCTACTAAGTAAATCGACCCTCGCCATTTTCTAGCTATAGAGAAACTTTTGGCACATTATGAGCATACAGACTAGATACAAGCAATTTATGAATCTTTCCTCTCATAATTAAACTTCACAACCAACTCACGAGTCTCCAGACATGCCGACTTGCCAAGCATAAACCTGTAACAACGTATCATAAACTCCTAATCTGTGCAAGGACATTACATCATTATCGCAAGGATTGCAACATAGATCAACAATTTGTGGCTATTAATACTAAGGAACAAATCAGGCACTCTAGAAGAACAGTACCAAACTATCACATCATCCAATGACCAATGCTTAACATTTGTTCAAACTTCATCATCTTATCCGTACCAGACTAGGCGTTAGATGCGAACTTAACACCAAAACAATTTTAGCTGAACGCCTGAACCAAGCGCCATCCAGAAATTCACCAAAGTCGATACTAATCAGTAAGCCTGAAAGCACCCAGCATTTTGAACACATTTGAGAACAGTTTCATCACACCAGAAGTCCAACGCCCAATGAAATATGACCATGCAAGTCCACTAGCTCACAAAATTTAGCCAAAAACAAGCAAAGCAATCTAAAGCCTTTGAAATGAGTGCGTCTACGGTCTAGCTAGAAATGAAGCGAGCGCTTCAAAACCCAAATATACAAGTAGCACCGACCTCTTTTCGCCACCGGAGTATAACTCGGGCCGCGGCGTCCACTCCTCATCCTCCTCGTCCTCGTCAGCGTCAGACCCCGCGCCCATCCTGCCACCGCCGAGATCGGAGAGAGTTCTCACATTTCCGCTCCCACTCGCATCCCCGCTCCCGCTACCACCCCGCGCGCTGTGGCTCCTCTTCTGCCTCTTCGCTAGCCTCCTCCTCTCGTCCGCCGCCGCAGCCGCAGCGGCGAGGGCGGCGTCCTCCTCGTCATCGTCCCCCACGCAGTCCTCGTGGTCCTCGTCGCCGCCGCCCACGTAGCCCCCGTCATCGGAGTCGGCGCCATCGTCGGCGGTCGGGGGAGGCGGATCGGGCCCGTCGGCGTCTGCCGAGTCGTAGAAGGAGCGGACTGCCGACTCGAGGGCCCAGTTGTGGCTCTCGAGGAAGAAGGCGGCCTCCTCGGGGGTCGCCGAGGTCACGGCACAGAAGGACTCCACCAGCGACTGCGCCGCCGCGGCCGGCGGCGCGCGGCCGGCGTCTCCGTCGGCCATCTCGGCTGCGGCGGCCGCGTACGTGTCGGCGTTGGGGGGGTTTGGCCTTCCCTTCGGTTTTTGTCGTCATTTTCTTTTGCGCTTTTGTTTTGACCGTGTCACAGTGTGGGCCGTGACGTGAGAAATGGCTGGGCTTTGCTGCTTGAGATTTGTTTAGGCTTTGAATTTGAGAAACCACGGCTCAGTTCTGCTGGCCCATTCAATTGCAACGATGGGGAATGCAACGCTATCAGTGGATGTCGGTAAAGATGACGCACTAAACAGCCCACCATAATCCGGTAGGTGTGAGTCATTAAGGTCCTGTTTGTTTCAGCTGTGGACGGTAGAAAGCAGCTTTTAAAATTTGGATTGTAAAAGCTGAAGGTTGAAAAGCTGATGATTGTTTGGCAACCTAGATTATAGTGTGTTTGGATTGCTATTTCTAGTTGGCAAAAGTCTGTGGTGCCCTCGATTATAGATTGAAAAGTCTGTGTGAACAGTGGGGGGCAATGGTGGGTAATTTTCATTGAAGTTGGATGGATATTGTGGTTTTTTCCAAAAAAAAAAAAGTTGAGAAAAGCTCCTCCAGAGTGGATTGTGGGATTGCTACAATCTAGCCTCCAGATTATTACAATCCAGATTGAAAGTTTCCTGTTTGTTAACCTTCCAGCTTTTAAAAGCTGTTTTCTACGATCCCCAGCTGAAACAAACAGGGCCTAAGTTAAGATGAAGAAGAAGGGATATGGTTGAAGGAAGATGAAATGAACGCATGCATCTCTGTTCTGATATTCATTATTGACACGTGTGTGATTCTTAGAAGGGTGCTATACTGCTATGGATGGTATTTGGTACTTTGTGCCGTATTTTTTTTTCATGCGTTACTCAACTGATTTTATCAGCCGTAGCCCGTTGCCAGTAGCATGCAACCCCACGACCCCACCGTATGCAACCTAATGTACGTACATGCGGCTCAATATATACAAACGGCTCCATATATTGTCTGTGCGCCCTTCCTTCGCACGCTTGCGGTACATAGGGGTTCGCATCCCCTATAATTGATAAGTTAATTCTATCTGGATTGTCTAATTCCAACCTTTGCTTCTTTTTTCCTCCAAAATTCATGAGATTAATTGGTATAATCTCAGCCATAGAAGGGCAGATCCGTACTTGATAGAGTTACTTATCCACTCTAGGGACCCTACCCGGTACGTAGCTAGCTAGCCGCCGGTGCATGCAGATGAGATGGATGGGTGTCGCAGATGGCAAGACAGAGGCGACGGCGCCGGCGACGATGAAAACGCGCGTTGTACCGTGCTCACAGCCATTTTCTCCGTCTTCGCGCACGCGGATGTGGCGGGCGTCGCGCTGATGGCGATGGGCTTCCTCGGCGCCGTGGGCGACGGGGTGTCGACGCCCGCGATGCTGCCCAGATCACCAGCAGGATGTTCAGCGACCTCGGTTACGGCCCCGACGTCCTCCAGCAATTCGCCTACATGATCAACCTGGTATGATATATGCATAATGCATCCATGCATGCAGCGATCACCTCCTCTCTCACTTTGCATGCATGAGATGTACTTAACGTTGATGCCGCAGCGTTCACCTTCTCATGAAGCCGGTATGCAAATTTCTTCCCGATACTAATTTTAACGCTGATTGATACCACGTGGAGCTGGCGTGTCCAGCTACAGCCACGTCGTCCAGGACGCGCTCAGCGAGAAGGTGCCCAACTTTGTCATGAACGCGGCCATGTTCGTCGGCAGCTACGCCGTGGGGTTCGCACTTATGTGGCCGCTCGCGCTCGTCACGCTGCCGACGGTGGCGCTGCGCTCGTCATCCCGGGGCTGCTCTACGGCCGGGTCATCGTCGGGCTGGCCCGCCGGATCCCGGACCAGTACGCGCGCCCGGGGGGAATCGCAGAGCAGGCCGTGTCATCGGCCCGCACGGTGTACGCGTTCGCGGCGACTACAGGATGACACATCCTCCTTGTAAGCTGTAGGACCGCTTTATTCCAAGCAGTAGGGCCGCTTGGAATTGTAATATCTACTGCTTTTCTCACCGGTTCTTACAAAGTATTCCGCGGTATATATATTAAAAGCGGTCCTACCGCTAGTAAAACCATTTTTAAAAGCAAAGTACGCTTGAGATATTGAAATTTTGAAAGCGAGGGACAGCTCTTAACAAAAATTCCAAGCTGTACAGGTGCTTGCATTTAGCATTTCAAGCAATTCAAAAAAATGATTACTAAAAAGTAGAAATACCGCTTGGAAAAATAATTGCATCAGTTTAATATATATCCACTTAATAAATGTTCACCAAATTTAAAATAATATCAAGCACCCATAACATACAATCCAAGCACCATAACATATAATTTCTTGAGAAAGCAACATAACAAAGCTTCATTATCACAAATCATCCACATGTACAACATGTGAACATCATCAAAATATATAAATGGCAAAAGTACAAAGTTTACTCCTCTCGCATGCATGTCACATACATGGACATATACCAAAATATAACTAGAGTGCAAAATATACTCTTCCCACAAACATGGGCATATCTATTCGCATGTCCTATATATTTACACCAAAAGTATACCCATTAACTAAACCACTCAACAATTCATAATTTTGTCTAAGACCTGAACGTTTCTCTTCCAATCTTTAACTCTCTCTCGCCTTCCTTTCTCCCGTGAAAAAGAAGCATTTTCTTCTTAGAAATATAAGCGACATAGAAGAACAGCAGTAAAACAAAGTCGTATTAAAACAGATAAATTAAAAGAAAGTATACCACCTTGAGTGACTTCCTTTTTTTGCTGCTCTTAGGGCCAGACTGGATATTTTCCAACATATCCACTCCATGCTTAAGGCTTAAACGGTCAATATTGGTACAATTATCATCTAAGTACAATTATCATCATTAGTAACAGAAATAAAATGCTGAGTTCAATTACCCACTAACATAATTCTACGGAAAAAAATCCCCAAAAAATCGGGCATCCAGTTCATTGGCGTGAAGCAAATTACCGCGTCTCCTGCACAGATCCAAATTCCAAACAGATTACGCACCAAAGCATCACTAAAGCTATGTTTCAAACAAACATAGAACCACCCAAATAATCAAAACAATTATAGTAAATAAGAAAGGAATCTGAGCCAAATCTAGCAGATAATATCTAAACAAAACATAATTGCCCTCCTATTGAATGACTTGACAATAACAAGGCATAGCTAATCATACTCAAGTATTTAAGCATGTACATCACAACAACCCCAAAAATACTCCTGAAGCTGCAGTATCATGAACTAATAACAAGTCATATTTCTCCATCCTGGTGCAAGGCTAGGTCACAACAACCCCAAAAAGACAGCATTAAATATTCCTCATACAATGGGTTAACTCTAACCGTTGTCTCTCAATAATGAGATGCTTTAAGTTCTTGTATATGCTGCTTGATCAAGTGTGCACACATCTGTGTTGCTTTTGTATACTCACATGCTATTGGCGATACATATAATTGTTGGTCAAATAAAGAAATAGATCATTACTTTTTAGATAACACACATATATTAATGCTAGAAATAAAAATTACAAGGTGCCAACATTAGAAATCACGGATGGTCCCTAACATATATCAAACTAGCCAACGAAATACAAGGTGCCAACATCACAGATCAAATAGCACTATATCACAACAATAAATGGAAGCAGCTGGATACACACAACACTTCAAGAACCGTCAAGGTTAGGAACAGTAGAAGGTATCATGAAATTGCCGCACAACAAGACTGGAAGTTAACAGAAATAAAACTTGACTGCGAAGCCTTCTATTAATCTATATGACCTATATATGGAAGCACAATCTGGAAGTTAGCACTCACCTTGACCATCAAACATGACTGATTGATCAAACATTTAGCCTTCTCAATGCCAGTATCACTATAAGATCCAAAACAATGACACTGAATGATAGTGTGGCACTGCAGCCGGGAATAGCAATTCTTCTTTGGGAATAACGATAGTTCGATTATACATCTTGAGTTTGAGTAGAAGACTAACCATACAAGTTCACAGAGAACAACTTCCTTGTGGCTGTACAAGCTATGAACAATCAAATCCAACAAGCGGCTAACCTGAAGGACAAAGAGGAACATTGCATGAACACGCATTCCTCTACAAACATCAGCGAATTTCCTCAACAGTTCTTGCAAATTTCTCTCATATCGAAGCACAAATATGCCACAAGAAACCGCAACAGTTCTTGATAATTAAGGGCGTTGTACATGCCCTAATAGTGTCATTTTAACCGTCTTACAGGACTTAAAGTTTAGACACACAGCATGGAATAACCTATCTTTAGCCCCCACCAACTTGCCCAGATCCTTACTATGACACAAAAATATTGGATGACAATCAAGTCATAGCAACTAGAATATATTCTTCAGGAAGCATTTATAACAATAAGGACAAAAAGGGCCTCATTCTCATTTCTCAGGATTTCTCAGATCCCTTACCAAGCAACCAAGCAAGCAACCAAAGCTCAAGAGCTGCTCAACAATTAAGATAAAAATCAGCAGCCTCCACAGATCTATCACCCAAAATTCAACCTTTTTGGACAATTAAATTCACAGTGTGATACCAAGTTATAAACCTTCTTGGCATTTCAACAAACACATGGTTTGCGCAAACCACAAAACCCTAGCTTCATGAAGACAACAAGTATGGGAGGAAACTAAGAGTAATCACTAATCAAATCACAACCAAAGCAATTTACATTGCATCCTCAAACAGCTTCATGCATCTCAAAAAGGAAACCTCACCTTCACTACCACAGGGGGACGCCTGGTTTGGGAGCAGGAAGGGGGTCGCCGGCTGATTGGAAGTAGGGGCCAAGAGCGGCGGGCACGAAACAGTGAGGCGCGCCGAGCTGCAGTGAGGCGCGCCGAGCCGCAGGCGAATACGCACGCTAGCCGTGAGAAGCAGCAGAGGCGGCCGGGCTTGGGGGAGATCAGGGCGGCGTCGAGCCGAGGGCCGAGCGGCGACCTCCGGCGGTGGGGAGGAGCGGCATCGCCGATGGGGAGAGGTGGCGGCGTCGAGCGAGCTCGGGAGAGAGCCAGGGGGTGGTGGCGATTTGGGCTGAGGAGGGAGGCGTCGGTCGGTGAGGAGAGGGAGCAGCCAAGGAAAACGACTGGGGAGCCAACCAAGTGGGAGGGATAAGGTTAAGTGAAAAGAGAGAGAAAAAGAAGACCACCGCTTCCGTTGGGCCACCAAGGTATTCCAAGCGGCTCGACAGTCATGCATTATTTACAAAATCGGGTCCACCGCTTCCGATTCTTTTTAGCTTCCCAAGCAGTAGGACAGCTAACAATGTGCATTTTCCAAGCAGTGGACCAGCTTTTGAAGTGAATTTATATTAGCTTCGGCACTACAGCTTGCAAAACAAATTTTCTCAAGCAGTAATACAGCTGGTGATAATGTGCTATCCTGTAGGGCGCGCACCATGGTGAGGTTCTCGGCCGCGCTCGAGGAGTCGGCGCGCCTCGGGCTCAGGCACAGGCAGGGCATCGCCGTCGGCAGTAACGGCATCACCTTCGCCATCTGGGCCTTCAACCACTGGTACGGAAGCCGCCTCGTCATGTACCACTATTGCGGCGGCACTGTCTTTGCCGTCTCCGCCGTCCTCGTCGGCGGCGGCCTGTACGTAACACAGCACTAACACTAGCAGCAGAACGCACGTATTAGTACGTGACATATATGCATTCTGACGCGACACACGCAACACATCACAAGTGGAAAATCCCTCTCTTCACTGCAACAGAGCGATACAATACTGTCTTTTTTTATCTAAATTGTTTCCTACTTATCAGAAAAAACTGATAATAATAGATAATTTAGTGTGAGCGCGAAATATGGTATAAAATATCACTATTGATATGGTCTAAGAACCGATAGTGATGATATATATATGTATATATGTATATATGTATATGTATACATCTATATATATATCGAGTCTGAGGTGCGTCTACCTCGCGCTTGACCTCTCGATTTCCCCCCATTCTATAAAAGGAGGACTTTACTTGACCCTCTCCACTCACATCGCCCCTCCGCTTTTGTGCCTGTTGGACACGCCTGCATCACCCCTCCGTCTTCCCTCGCCCGCATCGCTCCCGTGGCTCGCCCAATCCCGGCGACAAGGAAGATGACATCGGCGCGATGATGGAGCACCAGATCCTGCCATCAACGTCGTCGTCATCACATCCGACCACTGCACCGCCTCCTACTGCTGCCCTCTGCCATAGTGCCATATTGATTTTATTTCACTGTCTTTGAGCTTGATCATCATATTCAGTATGTAGTTAGATACGCGTTTGATTATTACTGAATATACTGATTATGATTGCTTATCTTGATCTGTTCATAGCCTCCGATTAGTTAGTTCTTGATATACCTACTTTGAACTAGAGTTGCTTCCTATTAAAAGCCTTATTTAGTTTGATACTCGTTCATTGATGAATTAAAACAATTAAAGTACTGAATGTGACCATGAACTAGAGTTGCTTCCTATTAATGGTAGGAATTATTGATTTTATTTCACTGTCTTTGAGCTTAATAATCATATTTAGTATCTAATTTAATATGTTAAGTAGGCATGATTCAATGTAAAGTCAACATAATAATTATGAATTGCTTTATCCTTTGATTATGTCATTTTTGCAAATTTTGAATTGTGAACGTTATGTCCCAGTGATTGTAAATTGCACATATATATAAAATAAAGCCTACAAACAAGATAGACGACATGAAAAAACTATTAGATGCTAAACGAAAATTAGAGGTGGAGATAGAACAATTGAAGGGAAAGTATGAGTTAACAGGAAATATTTATGATATGAAACAAAAACTGAAAGACATAAATGATAAATTGCAAGACATTGAGTCTCTTAACAATGTACTCATTATTAAGGAGCGCAGGGATAATACAGAGCTCGAAGAAGCCAAAGCTGAGCTTATAGAGATAGTATAAAGGTTTATAGTGTGTAATTCGATATGGTAAGTGATAATATACTAAGACAACATATTTTCACAATAAAATGATCGCTTCTTTAGGGATTAAAAGATATGACTGAAAGTAATCAATTATTGGTGTTAAACAAATGGGCACTATGCTGGAGCTATGGAACTTTAGGGAGAACCAAAAAGACTCTATTGTGAAATCTGTGACACATATGATGGTAGACATGGAAAAACCCTAAGGTCTCCTTGTATTGATCTATGAAATAATGTTGTTTCTTAATATGTGCTTGTTGATATTTGTCCTAAAATTATTTTAACTAGTTTACCGTATCCTTATAACCTAACAGAAAATACTTCAGACAAAAGTTGGCTATAAACATTACTGCTCTTGTGCCAAGAAGTATGTGCCTTATATTAGTGGACAATCTCTGTGGTACTCTAAATGTAATTGCTTGGGGCAAAGAGCCTTCTACTGGGACATCAGGGCCGCTTAAGGAGAGTTACGTTAGAGGATTGTGCTATTGATTTCTGCATTGAGTATATATGTATCTGTAAATTAATACTGTCAACGGTACAATGAATGTGAATATACTATGAATTTGTCAATCCATGAGTATATTGTAAATTTGAATATACTATTAATTTATCAATTGTGCATATACTGTTAATCTGTGAATATATTATAAATGTGAATATAATGTAAATTAATCAATCTATGAGTATACTGTGAATCTATGAATTCCTTATGCTGTTCCAGGGAAATAGCCTGAGAATTCCTTGGAACCGATAGAGATATGTACTAATCTCTATTGGTTCCATTCTCAGAACCGATCTAAGCATGAAACCGATAGAGATTCATGAATTATCTCTATTGGTTCTTAGCTCGGAACCGATAGAGATAATTGATCTTCTGGGTCAACCCAGATTACGGTATATTTTTATCGGGCGAAAACCGATCGTGATAGCCGTTTGTCATCACTCTCTAAGAACTTTGTATCGCCACCAAAATCGACCCAAACGACAAAAAGGAACAACCCAAATGACCATTTATGTAGTAGTGATTTCACAATATTTGTTCACATCCCAACATATATATAGACTAAGAGAACACTACATCTAAAAAAAGTTAAAAAAATAAACTACAATCACTTGACCTCTTCTAAAGGATTTGATTAGAGGTGAAGAGTGAAAACATTGCAGTTATCACACTTTTGATTTCACTCAATGAACAAATATTTTAAAATAGAGTCTCCAATGTGATGGATAAATATTGTAAAACAGAGAGAGTATTATCTTTCTAGTGTTCGATAACATTTAGTTTGGGCCAAAATTAGTAGTCTACAAACCAAAAGCTATGCACTGCTTAAATGACTCAAATGCAACATTTGCGAGAACTAGAAAACAGATAATACTACTGCAATTCATTTCAATTAGGAGTAGTATTTACACTTGGAATCTCTTTTTGTAATTTATTTTTTATCAATAAAGTTTTGCGTCATCGTTTTGATCATTATCGACTTACGCCAATTATCTCAGGTTTGTTCTTATATTGATCTTGTTGTGCATCGTCTTTTTTAGGAAAAATATATCTTTATCAATTATCTAAACTGTAACATCCTAACCCAAATTTGCTCAAAGCCGAGCCCACTGTTGGGCGATCCCACGCATGCATAGCACCCAGTTATACTTTCGTTCACACTTCGTGTAAAAGGGTTAATCTGGAGATGTTATCTTTGGACCCAACAGGTATTATATATTACTACTACTACTATTCACTTTATGCAAGCAATGTAAGACTAATCCTATCACTGCTCCACATGGGACCACATTAACACGGTGGGTATTATACTCACCTGAGAGGAGCCGCCCAGATCGTCCTCGAGTTGTTGGATGAACAGTTGCTCCCGTTGGATTTGGATCCTAGCAACAAATCACCGGAGGTGATCCAGATGCTAATACCCAAGCCCAAACGAGACAACTCTACAAACATCCAACGACTCAACAACAACCCCGGTATTCCCCCGGTATGCGATCCGAAAACTCGCCCAGGATCCCTACATACTGGTTCCCAATGCCATATCAACATCAATTCGCACAAAGGGGCATCGAGCCCAAACTCGCTACCAGAGACGCAGAACGCGGAAGTAAACAAACACACCTCACGGCACAAAGAGGCCCAACAACGACCAACAAAACGAACCAAGGAAAAGCAGACGGGTTCCAATACAGAAATAAAAGTACAGCTGTTCACAAAAGTATCACCCACTACACTATACAACAAAAGTAAAACACCCCGGAAGTGTCATGCCCAGAACACTCCGGCAAGACGAGTGTCGGCTGACCTCTACTCGGTGCCCGTTGATCACCGATAAGCGGTAGGGGCAAACTCACACCCTAGCTGGATCCTCACCGCAAAACCACGGAAAGCGAAGCCTAAGTACAAAGGTACTGCAAGTCTTACCCAGTAGTCCATATATGACTGACTCCAAAGGATTATGCATTTGGATGTAGCAAGGAATAAGTCAAGGTAGAATACGATTGCAAAATGCTTAACATTTGTTGTTTAGTTACTTAAACTACTCAACTCTCAATTTTAGTCACGGTTGTTACTGCACCTACCACTAGTGAAGTTAGCAATTAACAATCCACGTCCAATTAACCACATTCATTTCGAGCTCCAAGCCCAACGGCGAACTTGATTCAAGTTATTTTCCACGAATGTAACGGTGACTGCGTGCTCATATCCGAGAGCGCGGCAATTCGAATTGCTTAATTAACCCTGCAGGGAAGCATTGATCACACGACATGTGTCCCGAAGGAACCTCATGTCAACCCCCTCCCATCCATACCAATCCGTTGGGGCATCTTCATGCGGTCCGGAAACCTAGCACCCCCTCGAGCAGCCCCAAGCCCGGCTTGGCGCCCGAGAGCCGGCCTAGGCCCCGCCCTCAACCACGTCCAACCACATGAGGCCATGGCCCATCGAACGGCATCACGATGAAAGAGCAAGCTTACCTTACCATAATCAGTGCATGTGATCAACGATTGGTGCCCACCATGGTGCCACATCGGATCGATCCTTGTCGACTTCGAGCGGGACTACCACATTTGGGTCTCCTTACCCAAATGCCCCAACTCTCCCGCCCGGTCTCCAATTACACCTTTTTCCACAACATAACCATAACCAAACAGTTCCAGAGATTTTAATGTGTAAGACCTCAAGCAGTGGAACCATCCACCACTTGGCACAAACCCGACTCCTAAGCATACTAAGCACGACACAATTAGTACTCATAATCTAGCTCCAAGGGAGGTGTTTTCGAGTAACAATGAAAAGGGTACATGCAACAAATAGGATCTAGCCTATCCCACACTTCAACTCCTAATGCAACACTTAACACCCAATAAGCAGTTAATTCACAAGAATAGATTATACATAAGGTTCAAGATGCTTAGGTGCTTGCCTTGATCTTCTGTTTGCGGATCGACAGCGATTTGCCCTCTAAGGCAACTCCTCGACCACTGGGCCAGTATCACCCAGCGGTTTCGTTCTCTACACGAATAATATGCAACAATAAGATGCATGCGATCACGAAAGAAACGAGTTCAACACACACAACCCCACAAAAACCCACAATCGACGAGATCAAATTTAACCCGGACATCCAGATTTGATCCGGATACCGGATAACCGGAATCTCCGGATCGGGTGTCGGACACTCCGGACCTGAAGCATTTGGCCTAACACGACTTGAGGGTGGGAGTCCTACTGCTTTCTACGGCTTCACACCGACCCGATCTACGACTTTTCTACAACTTGCACGCCGGGAGAAGTCCCGAGCTAGCTCAAACCGCCAAGAAACGACGACATTCTACTAGCCCAACCAAAACCTAACTCCAAGCCAAGAAATGGCTTTGCTACTTCCCGATCTCTAACCTAGGCACCCTACATTCCCAAAACCAACCCCAAGAATCACCACACCTCAAAACCCTAGAACTCCAAAGTTCATCCCCAAACTCTCAAATCCAAACCTAAGTTCCAAACCCACCATGGACGTCCTTAGGATCCAAGAAACCCACGAATCAAACCCCAAGAGAAAAACCTACCTCCAAAGGAAGATGGAGGAGAAGCAACGCCGGGTGGAGGAAGGAGATGCCGGCGTGAGGAGGAGTTCCCTGAGATGGAGGAGCCGCCGGAAAGGTCACCGGCCGGTGGGGAGCTCACCGGAGTCAAGGACGGGGTGGAGGTGACGCACGGGAGAGGTGGGAAAGAGACAAAATGAAGTGGGGTGAGTGGAGGGCTACGTAATGGGACTTTTATACAAAATCCCGCACCATCCGGACTCTCCGGATGCTCAACCCGGAGACTCCGGGTTGGGGTCTTCGGTAGAATCAACCCGGACACTCCGGACATTTAGTCCGGACACTCGTTGGGTGTCATTGATCGGCACCAATCCGGATACTCCGGACAATTCATCCGGACATTCCGGGTTATGTCCGGACATTCCGGACGTTGATTCGGATACTCCGGATGTCCCAGAATTTTTGAACTTGGGGCCTTGACATCACCCCCTTAAGGGATGACGCCCTAGGCTTAAGGGAGAATTGATCATTTGCCTCATTTTATTTGGTGCAATTGATCATTTGCCCATTATGCCCGCATGTTAGTGAGATATTACGGGGCAACTAATCAATGACACAAGTAAATAAGGGCAAATGATCTATTATTCCCTTGGCTTAAGGGCCGACGCCCTCGGCAGCACACTGTATACATGGCAGATACCCAGAATCCATTCGGTACACGACCGTGAGTCTAATGTCGGCATATATGTCATACTGTGTGGCCACTCCAGGCCCACATGCGTCATACGCCATATGCCTGCGCCCCTGTTCCACACGCTCCCGTGCATCGAAGGTCGATGCTTTGATATCATCTGTAACACCCTAGCCCAAATTCGCTCAAAACTCAGCTCACCGTGGGGCAAACCTACGCATGCATAGCACTCAACTGACACTTTTATCCTTTTTTTTGTGTAAAATGGTTAATATATTTGAACCCAACAGGTATTATATACTACTATAACTTACTTTATGCAACCAATGTGGGACTAATCCCACCACCGCTCCATATGGAGATTCACATTAACGGGCCAGGGTATTACATAATCGGCTATAATAGATGCTTAGATTTATCATCTTGCCGATTATAGAATCAAATCGGCTGGCACGCTTAGAACTCTGCATTTGCGTGTGTTGAAACTAATTGACTCTTTTTTGGTGCCAACAATGATATTATTAAATGACATACTACAATTAACTAAAATTTTTCAAAACATTTAAGTAAAAGTAGAGAGGAAAAATTGAAACAACCGTACTCTAGATTTTCTGAATGAATATATTGAAATACATAGCAGGAGCATAAGCCAACCCCACCCCCACATGTTCGACAGTCACTATTTCCGTCGATGTGCAAGTTTGATAACTCTTGCTTGCGCGCCCAATAGATGGTCACCAGAAAATTGTCAATGCGGGCAGGCTAACAATTGACACGTCCCATTAGGCTCACGTGTGTGTGCTGTGTTTCAACAGAAGCAAGTAATGTTCTATATATATTGCACGCGGACACTTCTCAAAGTTACTAAAATGAATCAGCTGTCAGCAGGGGCGGACCCACCAGTGGGGCAGCTTGGGCTGCTGCCCCACCTACAATTTACAAGCCCATGTATGTTGTATATACTGCATATGTATAGGCCTAACAAATTTGAAAGCTAAAACGTTGCACCAGCCACCAAGCAAGAAACGATCGACGACCCATTTATATTGTATATCAAGACTGAACTACGCAATAAGATTGCCAACTATTGGATGAATGACTTAATGGTTTGCTACACGGAGAGAGATCTTTAAATCACTTAATGATGAAGCCATCATCCGACGATTTCAGCACCTCAAAACTAGGAGAATACAATTGCCACGTCCCTCACCAATTGTTAACTGAGTGGTATGTTGCCTATTTGCTAATTCTTCTTTGACCGTATTAGTTGAACGTTATATTTATGCTTCTTTAATAGTAATATTGTTGTTACGGTACATTGCATTCTTTTTAGCGTTTTAATACTACTTCAAGTCTGCCCCACCTATAATTTCTTCCTGGGTCCGCCACTGGCTGTCAGTGCACCATAAGATATGAAATTAAACCTTGTATATTTGTAGTGGATAAATAATAACTTTGTATTGTGACATATAATTTATTTGGTAGCTAGTACACACGAGAAATAAATATTTACTACACAAATAAGTACTTGATATAAATATCACATTTATTCAGAGACGCTTATATAAAGTGGACGTACGACTGTCCGGGTTCATCAATGACAAACAGCCTCTTATTTAGCCCGTTACCTGGTCTCCCAAAATCTCCCAACTCGGCCGCTACATCCATGCATGCATGTTTACTGCTGGTTGCCCTTCTTCTGGATCCTGGCCTTGCGCTCCTCCGAAAGCTTCAGGGCGAAATGAAACAGTTCCTTCTCGTTGGTGCCCCTATTCTTGTCGGGCTCGTAATCGCCCGTCTCGAGGTTCACCTTGCACATCTGCTTCTTCAGCAGCGCCTTGCCGACTTCGACGAGCCGGTTCAGGTTCTCCGGCGTGGACACGTCGACGGAGGCCGTGTCGCCCGTGAGCTCGTCGTCCTCGATGCGGAGGTAGTTCCTCTCGCAGTGCAGCGCCTGGAAGAGAACGGAGGCGTGGATGTCAACGATGTCCGAGCTGGCCTGGCTGAAGCTGTCGATCAGCGGCCTGGCGCCCTTGTTGTAGAGCCACCCGAAGATGCCCCACTTGCCACAGTCGGCGGCGTCGAACTTCTTCTCGCTCTTGGCCGAGCCGGCGCCCAGCGACAGGATCATGAACCTGCCGTAGTCCACCGGGCTGATCAGGGGGAGGTCCTCGTTGCCCAGCAGGATCTGCTTGCTTACGTTGGTCACCGCCAGCAGCGTCTGCGTCAAATTGTCATACAAGCTGAGCATAAAGAAAGGTGAAGAAAACTGAAGTGTACTGGATGATGGGATTTATTAATCTTAAATCAGAAGACAAGCTAGTGCAACGACTTTTCTCGTTTGTTTAACAGGCACTATATTATATATCCAGCCTAGATCGGATTTATTAATCTTATGTTCTATTGCTACCGTGGGTCTTCTTGTGCAAGCCAACGGTAGAGTGTTACCTTGACGTGATGAAAGTCAAAACTTATGCGTATGCTACACTGTACACTGACAAGTACGTTTGCTTGTGACGGCTAGGCGAAGTCTGCGAAGAAGGTGTGGACATGAATCAGCCACGTGTTTAAGATTATCGATATCGTGTACCGTGACGTGTCATTCGTGTTGATCTTGAACTGCTTGCCGGCCCCCTCCCTTCTACTAAACATGCAGATTTTTTTTTAAATAATACTTTTTTAAATATATTACTGTATTAATACGCCGAAAACAAAAATAACACTTATTCGCCAAACGGTACGACGAAATAGCTATTTTCGCCAAACAGTATGGCGACAAATGTCTAATTACGCAGTTAACCGTTAGACGATAAATTCCACGGGAAACGAGGGTATTATCGCCGAACCGTTCGGCGAAAATAGAGTTATCGCCGTACGATTCGTCGAAAATAGCTTATTTCCCCTAAACTCTGACGGCCGACTGTTAACTGCGTAATTAAGCAGTGATCACCGTACTGTTTGGCGAAAATAGCTATTTCGCCGTACCGTTCGGCGAATATGTGTTATTTTTACAATTTTTATTTTTCGTGTATTAATACCGTAATTTATTTTTAAAAAGTATTATTTAAAAAAAAATCCAAACATGCACTTAATTTGCATCATCCACTCATGAGCAAATTCTGGATGTAGCACATATAATCCATATGTACTTTACAAATGAAAAAAAGAACCATTTACTTTGAGGAGAAGCAAGAAAATAACAAGTTGTATATGCGAATTAACTCATGCATGTACCATATATTTAAGCATATCTAACTTGATATTTTTGTTGTCCTAGTGTATAATATATAGGTAGTTAATTAGCACGCGTGGTCACTTACGGGGTTGTTTGCGGCGACGCCTCCGTCGATGAGGTTGAAGGCCCGGGGCTCGCCGTGCTTGGTCTCGAGCTCGCCGTGCTTGGTCTCGAAGTGGTGCGCGGGGAGGTAAGTCGGCGCGGCGGACGTGCTGATGCACACGTCCGACAGGAAAGCGTCCTTGGATTCCTCTTTCTTTGCCTGTACAAATTTCCATCGAACGCATGCATGTTATAAGTGCGATGCAGGCAGCATGCAATCAGTGAGCGCATGCATGCATATGCGTAGTTGTCTGCTGGGCATATACTTGGTAGGTTGAGAAGATTGTCGGCTGGAGGAGCTTGATGTCGAAGGTGGGGATGACGATGTTTGTGAGCGTCTGGCTGACTCGCGTTTCGCCGAGCCGCTTTTGCAAAATCGAGTGGAGGTATTTGCCGTCGTACTTGGGCCCCGTCACGCTCTTGAACAAGCCGATAAGCCCTTTGCTGCAAATAGACGACAGGCAGGGAATTGCTAAGTGGTACGTACTTAAGTGTTTTTTTTTTTTTTGTAAGCATTCAATTTTCTTGTCTATAGTGCACTCAGATGGAACGAGATGAGGTAAATTGATTTTATCAATTGGATCTAAATGAAGTCTCAAAATTTGAGTATTATTTAGCAAAAAAAAAACACTCAGACTCTTCCTAGACACTCCCAGGGTTCAGATTGAATATGGTGACCTATATATGTAGCACTATAGGAAGTAGGATTCACTCTGGACACTCCCATTAGCAAGAAAATAAAACTCTCAGGTTCACTCCCATCTTGTATTATAATTGGGGATTTTCTTTTCAGGTTCGCAAAACTTTCAAACCAACCGGCCATCTAGCTAATTTGATCAAAAGGTTCAGATTGAATATGGTGACCTATATTGCACTATAGGAAGTACAGCAGGCCATCCATGACTGCGTGGACCAATTAGTCATCTAGCAGCAGATCAGCAGGTTGTAGTCTTAGTCTCCCCACCTGACTGGAGGGAATATTTTTGGGCAGTGCTCGAGGTAGAAGTTGCTGATGTCCTTGGCGGCGAAGAGCGGGCCGCCGGCGGCGTTGGGCGCCGTGAGCATGGCGGCCACCAGCCCTCCGGTGCTCGTGCCGGCGATCACGTCGAAGTAGTCTGAGATCCTCGCGCCGGGTCCATCTAGCCCCTATACATATGTAGGCACACCCCCAACATATATGCAACCACCCATCATAACCGGTGCATCAGAAACGGGTAGCATGCATGGATGCACGCATATCCAAGCTGCAGGATGGTACGTATATATGTATGCATGGGAGCTCACCTGGAGCTTCTCTTCGAGGAAGGCGAGGATGGTGCCGGGGATGATGCCGCGGACGCCGCCACCGTCGATGCTCAGAATGGTTATGATGTTCCCGTATGACGGCGGCGGGGACTTGGGCGTCAGAAGCGACGACGCCCCGCGGCGGAGCGCGGCCCCCTGCACCGGGTTCAGGGTCAGGGACTCGCCGCCCTGCTCCGGTACTTGCACGGGCGCCATGGCTTGCTACGACCTCAGACGCTAAAACTAGCTACCTAGCTACCTAGAGCTTCTAAAAACAATGAACTCAATGAGATCCTTCCGCTTTACAAAAGGATAGCTTGCTGTTTCGTTCGTTTTATTGTGCCTGGCTGCTACCTTTCGCTCTGCAATTTGTGATGTGGATAGGCTGATGCGCATGTGATGAGCTCATGTTTACAGTGGAGCAGTGACGGACCCAACTGAGGACCAAAGGGAGTTAGGACACACTCTTTCTCCAATGAGACTATACGTGCCTGATCAGATCAGGTCAAGGTCGCGCACGAGGGGAGACCCTGTCCGGTTCCGTCCGTCTGGACGTACCTGCCCCCCGTGAGCTCAGCTCGGGGATCCATATCTCATCCGGCCACTTGGGTGCTGTCACTTGCCGCCGCTCTGCATGCTTACCTTTCAGCCGGGCACGTACGTGGGCGTAGGCAACTGGGCCGTAGAACCTACCGCGAGGCTGCTGGATACGTGCTGCAACTAAGGCTCCGTTTGGCAATTTGAAATAAGACGTTTCTACTAGAATTTGGAAGAAATCCAGTCAAACGGGCTAAAGCTCGGAACGTTTCGTCTTTTTCCATGCCGGGGTCGAATCGTCCTCAACCCCGTTCCACCCCGATTCACAGAATCCAGACAGCTAGCCAAGCGGTTTCTAGACAGTAATTCTGATTCTACCTGAAATGTTTCTATCAAGAATCTGAAACCGTTTCCGTTTCTACTAGAATCTGAAACCGTACCAAACATGGCCTAAGCAATTGTTATGGGACTATTCTATTAAAAAATAACAGTTAGATCTACGAGAAAGTATAATAGTAAAATTATCATGCCGTTTTCACTGTAGTATATCCATCGGTTGCTAATCAGATCGTTCGCGCTCAAAAAAGAACTGCTTAAGTTGTAATTCTCATAGGATGTGCATCAGAACCGTGTCCCATGCAGACAAGGGGTATGCATGCATGCGTCGTTGTTTCCTTTGTCAGTAGTCAACCGCACTCGTCAAACGGGTGCACAGATGGATGCATGCTTGCGAAGCGTGCATATTAACCTGCAGGGCGGCGAGAAGATTTTCCCCTCCACGGAAGTGTGTCGAAAGCTCGTGTTTCGTTGTCCAAGAAGGAATTAGCTTCCGTTTGTGAGAAATGGAGACGACATACAAATTGCTTCGGCCTTTCAGGTGCCCATGTTTCCAATCACACGAGGAAAACTTCCTTGGACTGGATCAAACCTGGGCAGCAGCTGGCTAGCGCTTCGATCTGTCTGATCTCTCCAGTCCTGGAGATACTGTTTCGAGTTTTGACCAATTGATTTTTTTTTAAAAAATCAGGACTAGGTGCTAGCTAGCTTAGCTCAAGTGCTCCAGTAACTGAACTCGGCAAGTAGGAAGTCTAAAAAAATGTCACGCCATGTTAGAAAGGGACAGGGATTGGATGCAGTTTCTACGAAGACTGCAACTTAAGTAGTCCCTACAGGAGTGGACTGTTCGATTGAGCAAACGAACGGTTCAAATCTTCTAAATCTATAT
This sequence comes from Rhipidocladum racemiflorum, assembly GCA_036346355.1. Lineage (NCBI taxonomy): Eukaryota > Viridiplantae > Streptophyta > Magnoliopsida > Poales > Poaceae > Rhipidocladum > Rhipidocladum racemiflorum. Next base: position 6,017,839 of record CM070580.1, on the reverse strand, counting down.
GCTATAGTGTTTTGATTTCAGTAACGGCTGAAGTACAAAATCGCTCAATAACTGTTGCTATAGTACCTCGAATCGATCTGGACCGTCGTTTTTCGATCAACGGCTCGTATACGACTACTTAAGTTGCAGTCTCTTTTGGACTGCATAGAAACCAAGTCCGTTAGAAAGATAGTAGTAATAGATTGCGACTAGTCTCGTACTTTTCTTTCTGCTTGCCGTTGTGTCCACTAGAAGCTAATGTGCGGTGACACTCGAGCCCATCTCTTTTCTAGCCCCCATCTGCTCTCTCTCTCCACCTCTCTCTCTCTCTCTCTCTCTCTCTCTCTCTCTCTCTCTCTAATGAGACTATCATTACTAGGGGTGGATATCGAGTCAACTCGGCTCGACTCGACTCGACTTGGTCAAACTCGTTAAGGTAACGAGTCAGCTCGACTCGACTCGTTATTTTAACGAGCTCAAAACTCAACTCGACTCGACTCGTTAAAAACTCGAGTTGACTCGTTTAGCTCGTTTCATTGATTCCAAAAATAAAATGTGCCTAGATGCATTGATTCCATAAATTTAAATGAGCTCACGCAATAAGCAAACCAAGATACCATGACATTTAGGACAATAAACAAACGAAGGTATCGAGATACCACGATATTCCAGAAATTAACATAAATTCGTGTAACAAGCAATCCAAGATTCGAGAAATTAACATGAGCATGAAACAAATAATTTGCCTAATATATGAACAGCACTGAACCATGAGGTCCCCAGTCCCAGACTCCCCACCCATCTACCAGCCACAGTGAGTGCTTGTGCTTGTTCGTATTTCCTCGTAGGCAAAAAGCTCCCTGATTGCAAAATCAAGTGTATCACCACCACCACCACCACAAATTGTATCACTACTATTGTTGTGCCCATTTCATTCAGTACAAGAAAGAAGCAAAATCAAGTAATATATAGAAACCCATTAGTACTGTAACATTGGCTTCCTTGTGTTAAGAAGCATTAAAGCATTGCAACTTGCAAGATGACTAAGTTTCATAAATTTCAATCAGGAATCAACAACAAATAATTGTAGCAGAAACAATAAATTTGATAATCTGCTATGCACATATGAGATAAATCAAAGATAAATCAGAAATGAGCTATGCAGAATATTTACAATCAAACATAAATCAAGCAGTACATGTAATCCATTGATACATAAAAATGATCCAGCACCAGGCATGCATTAGTAGATAATCAAGAAAAGCTTCATAGGAATAGACCATTTGCTTAGTAAATATGATAATTTGCTAGAGATTCAGAATGGTTTGCATTAACACACATGATTAAATGTAAGGGCAAAGATACTAGACATGCATTAGTAGATAATCAAGAGACTGAGCCAGCAGTGGAGGCCTCGATCTGGACCAGTGGAGGACTGGATTCGGTGGTGGAGGACTGGATCTAGTGGGTGGACGACGGGAGGTGAGGAGCTCGAAGCGGAGGCGGTAGTAGCCGAAGCTCGGAGGGGAGCTGTCGAGGCGATGGCCAGGCGGGTGGAGGCCGGAGGGGAGGAGCTTGAAGCAGAGACGGGAGTAGTCAGAGCTCGGACGGGAGCCGTCGAGGCAGTGGCCAGGCGGGTGGAGGGCCGGACGGGTGGAGCTCGGAGTGGAGGCGGGATCTGGTGGTGGTGCTAGCAGGCGGCGCCCAAGTGGGCGGAGGGGAGGAGCTCGACGCAGATGCGGGAGAAGCCGGAGGGGAGGAGATCGGAGTAGAGGCAGGGCGCCGGTCTCCGGGAACCAGAGGGAGAGGCCCAAAGGGGAGGCGAGGATCAGGAGAGTGCTTTGGTCGGTGCGGGTTGCGGCTGCCTGGTCGAGTTGGGCTAGGGTAGAGCTAAGAAATTAACGAGCCAAACGAGTAGCTCGAAAACTCGCTCGATAAACTCGTTTTCTTAACGAGTTCATATGCCAGCTCGGCTCGACTCGTTAAGAGATGAGTTCGAGCTGAGTCGAGCCGAGTTTTTGAGAACTCGTTTAACTCACGAGTTTCGAGTTTTTTTTCCACCCCTAATGATTACCCCCTCTAACACTTGACCGCACCATACACCATTGTTTTAGCGGATGACCTCACCAAACGCGCCTGATCAGATCAGGTCAAGGTCGCGCACGAGGGGGGAGACCCTGTCCGGCCGGTTCCGTCCGTCTGGACGTACCTCGGTACCTGCCCCCCGTGAGCTCGATCGGGGATCCATATGCGTCGTTGTTTCCTTGGTCAGTAGTCAACCGCGCGCACTCGGTACACGGGTGCACAGATGGATGCATACTTGCGAAGCGTGCATATTAACCTGCAGGGCGGCGAGAAGATTTTCCCCTCCACGAAAATGTGTCGAAAGCTCGTGTTTCGTTGTCCAAGAAGGAATTAGCTTCCGTTTGTGAGAAATGGAGACGACATACAAATTGCTTCGGCCTTTCATGGTGCCCATGTTTCCAATCACACGAGGAAAACTTCCTTGGACTGGATCAAACCTGGGCAGCAGCTGGCTAGCGCTTCGATCTCTCTGATCTCTTCAGTCCTGGAGATACTGTTTCGAGTTTTGACCATTTGATTTTTTAAAAAAAATCAGGACTAGGTGCTGGCTAGATTAGCTCAAGTGCTCCAGCAACTGAAGTCGGCAAGTAGGAGGTCTAAAAAATTGTCACGCCATGCTAGAAAGGGACAGGGATTGGATGCAGTTTCTACGGAGACCGCAACTTAAGTAGTCCCTACAGGAGTGGACTGTCCGATTGAGCAAACAAACGGTTCAAATCTTCTAAATCTATATGCTACAGTGTTTTGATTTCAGTAACGGCTGAAGTACAAAATCGCTCAATAACTGTTGCTATAGTACTCCGAATCGATCTGGACCGTCGTTTTTCGATCAACGGCTCGCATACGACTACTTAAGTTGCAGTCTCTTTTGGACTGCATAGAAACCAGGTCCGTTAGAAAGATAGTAGTAATAGATTGCGACTAGTCTCGTACTTTTCTTTCTGCTTGCCGTTGTGTCCACTAGAAGCTAATGTGCGGTGACACTCGAGCCCATCTCTTTTCTAGCCCCCATCTGCTCTCTCTCTCTCTCTCTCTCTCCAAATCTAGCCCTATCCTTTTTTTTTTGCAGATCTAGCCCTCTCTTCACTGCTGCAGCTGCCTCCCGCGTTTGGAGAGTGCGGTAGCCCGCCACCCGTGCTCCCCATCTACGGCAACCACCTCACGTGCTTCCCGGCCGCTTCCCCGTCCACCTCCTCCCGCGTTCTCTTGCAGCAGGAACTCGGCTGTCGTGCAGGGTGCTGCCGCGCTCCTCAAGCATGGTAGCAGTTGCCACAGTGAGAAGGTGGTCAAATCTGGAGAGAGAGAGAGAGAGAGAGAGAGAGAGAGAGAGAGAGAGAGAAAATGCTAGATTTGAAAAAAAAAAAAAAAGAAGGGGGAGGAGCTAGAGAAAGGATAAACTTATGTGACTCTTCGTAACATACATATTGGAATAAAAATAAAACTCGAATGACATGGCCTAATGTTGTGACAGTAGCCATTGTCCCTACCGCTCATCTCCTAAATATATCGTATGTCTATGCATTTATTTTGAAAGTTATATAAATATTAAAATATAAATAAATGATAAATAGTGATTACTTACCTTCTTCGTTTGCTTCAAGATTTACGTAACTCTTATTAAATTCCTACATTCAAAACAAAAACTTATTCAAAAATCCTAGTTTACAGTCGCTCTCACCGAGCTTCTCGTGCGCTCTCGCTCCAAAACGGGGACACACGTCCATTTAGTTGCCATGCGCACAAATGCACGGGTTTCCTTCGAAATTTCTGATACAAAGACACATCTCCAGCCACACAAGCACCAAAAAGTTTTTTTTAATCTAAACTTTTCAAATCAAACCTTTTTTAATTGAAAGTTTCCCAAATTGAAATTTTCTAATTTAATTTTTTCTAGTTGAAAGTTTCCGATTTGAAATTTTTCAAGTTGAATTTTAAGTAGAAACTTTTCGAATCAAAAGTTTTTTGAATCAAAACTTTTCAAACCAAAAGCTTTTGAATTGAAAGTTTTCTGATGTGAAATATTTCGAATTGAAACTTTCTAATTTGAAAATTTTCGATTTAAAACTTGACGAGTACCCATGCCATGGGTACCTGTCATGGTCCCGGTATTTTCTTGTGAGTGGGCTTGGGGGTAGAAAGGTAATATCCCAGTCATTTTTTTTTTTCCCCAGCCATTTCTTCCTCTTTTTCTCCACCCATCTCTCTCCCCACCACCTTCTGTTTCTTTTCTCCACCCGCCCGACCACCCCTTTGCCTGGGCGCCGCCGCCGGCCTTTGCTCCCGCGTCGGCCCGGCCAGCCGGCCCTGCGCCTCGGCGCCGCCTCCGCCATGACGCCCCCTCCCCGGTGCCTCATCCCGGCGCCGCCCACGGTCGTCCTCCCCACCTCCTGCTGCCGGCGCCGCGCCACGTCGCCGGCCTGCCCCTCGCCGCGCCGTGGCTCCACCACCTCCTCCTTTGCTTGGTGAGTTTCCCCCCCTCTTGCATTCCCTCCCTCCCTCTACCTCCCCATGGTTTGGGTTGGGGTGGATTGGGGATCTAGGAGTTGGTTGTAGGCATGGTGTTTGATGAAATGCCCATGGGGAAATTGTGGTTGGGCATCCTTGTGGAGCTTGGAATGTGCAAAAATCCTTGTTATGGATGTGTGCCTCATTGAGCTCCTTCTAGATGTTTTGGGCCATGTAGGTAATAGATGATCGAAATTTGTATGTTTGTGATTCTTGAAGAATGGAATGCTACTAGGCTTCATTGAATAACCTGCCAATTCTTTGGAGTTGAGCATAATGCAATGATGCTATCAAGGTTAGATACGTGTAGATGGTCCTTGGTTACCGGTTCGTAATGCACGTGCGTTAGTATACTCTAATGATGGCTAATGTTCCCATGCTCGTGATAGTGTGTGCATCAAGGTCATTAGGGTACATTATACACGTGTTAGTGTATGTGCTCTAATTTGGTATGAGCTCTTGTGTTAGGGCTATGTGGTTGTGCGGGTAATTTTGTTTTAGCTCGATCCTGCCCTCTGTTGGCGTCATGCTGGTTTAGCTTGGGTTGGAGTGGAAGTGGGCACTTCAAATACATTGTTGTCTATTCGGTGTGCCGTGTTAAAATTCACTTTCTTTTGGGTTGGTGAATGCTCGCATAATTTCAAAGCTTTTATGAGTCCTTAATTGTCATTTCATTTCATATGCATAGCATGCATCTCATGTCATATATATGTGTCGTGTAGAGAGCGATCACGCGGAGGGTGGCGTGGGTGTGGTCGAGGGTGATCGCGGTGAAGCGAGGTTGTTGTTGAGGATCCGGCGAAGCATCAGGCAAGCACCTAAGCATGTTCAACCCTTTAAATATGTTTATTTTGGTGAATAAAATGCTTATTGAATGATTAGGTTTTGCATTAGGAGTCAATGGTGGTAAGGGTAATAGAACCTAATTGCTGCACACTCACTCCTTGACACTTGTTGAACCCTTCCTTTGGAGCTAGCTTATGGGTAAATACCATGTGTCCATGCTTAGTTTGCTTAGAGGTCGGGTTTGGGCCAAGTGGTGGACGGTTCCATCACTTGAGAGTACTCAATACTACACATGTGAACTATATTGGAAATGGGTTCGGTCATGTCACTTGGAGGTAAATATTAATAAATGGCGGCCAGAGGCGGGAGAGTGGGATCAATTGGGTATGGAGACTCAATTGGCGTAGTCACTTTGTGTCAATTAAGGACCGATCCGTCTGTGTGCCATGTTGATCGAGCACCATTAGGTTGATCGCATGCACGATTATGGAGGGTAAGCCACTCTTTCATCACATGCCGTTCGATGGATCATGCCCTCATGCGGTTGGGCGTGGTTGAGGCGAGGCTTAGGCCGACCCTCGAGGCCAAGCCGGGCTTGGGTCGCTCGAGGGTGCTAGGTGCTCGGACCGCATGAAGATGGTTCAACGAATGGGTATGGATGGGAGGGGTTGACATGAGGTACTTTGTGGCACATGTCGTGCGATCAATGCTTCCTGCGGGGTTAATCAAGCGATTCGAATTGCGCTCTCGGATATGAGCACGCTCGCGTCATCCGACACTCAACGTAGTAATAACTTAAATTCTGGCTCGTCGTTGTACTTGAGCTTTAAAATGGTTGTAAATGCTTTACTTTAGTGTTGTTACCTTTCAACTCCATGTTAGAAGTAGGTGCGGTCAATAAGCGCTTTAAATTTATGTAATCGGTTTAGCTGTTATACTTATACTACAAATGTTAATGCTTTTCCGCACTATTACCTTCAGCTTTATTCCTTTCTGTACCCAAATGCATAACCCTTTGGAGTCGGTCATATATGGACCACGGGTAAGTCTTGCGAGTACCTTCGTACTCATGCTTTTGCTTTGTGGTTTTCAGGTGAGGATCAGGAGGGCTGCGAGTTCTGTCCCTACTGCCTCTCGGTGCCCGGGCGGGACACCGAGTAGAGGTTACTGCGATGTCACTCACGCCCGGAAGTGTTCAGGGGCAGAACACTTCCGGAGATGTCATATTTTGCTAATGTGTTGGTTAAACTCCCTTTTGTTGTATAGCTAGCTTTTAATACCATGTCCTGTGTGGCTTGAAGACTTGGTATTCCTCTTGTTGATCGTGGTTGTGTGGTGATGTCCTCGTCATGCTTGGTTGTTGCTTTTATCCTTTTCATATTATCATGCTATATCAACTGCTTTTCTTGTCTGCTGAGTGGATGTCCTAGAATCTAGGGAGGTCATGCCGGATTTTCGAATTTTTGTGCTATCTTGGTTTAGGTTGCATCATCTTAGTTATCTAGCAGGTTAGTTGAGTGTTTTTAGTTGTGTGGTTGTCGGGTTCGTCTTGTGCTTGGTTTGGTCTTCTGTTGTGCTTCCGCGTTGCGTGTCCGGTTGTGGGATTTGAGTTCGTTGCCCCCTTTATGCAAATTGAGTTGTGATAACGGTGGAAACCGGTATGCGGGGCGATCCTGGGCGAGTTCGGTCGCATACCGGGAATCTGAGGCTGTTGTCGAGTTATTCGAAGGGTCCCACTGTTATCTCACTTGGGCTTGGATGCTAGCATCGCGAGCGCCATCGGCGAATCGTTGCTAGCCTCCAAATCCAATGAGGTTAACGGGGTGTTCCAATAGCTCGAGGGCGATGCAGACGGCTCCTCACAAGGCTGGTATCAGAGCAAGGTGCATAAAGACGAACTCTAAACTTGACAACTACTTAGGTGATTGATTGTGGTTTACTAGCCTTCTAGTAGAAATTAACGCTATATTACCCGCCCTATGTTTATAATTCGGTTGCGTGGGTTGAATAATGAGTGTGGGAGAAGCGATCACGTTGGAATCGTGCATTTCATGTCATACCATGCATGCATATGCCTTGCCATGTCATTTTGCATCTTGATCTATGCTTTTATGTATGTTAGATTGTGCTCTTGTCTAGCTCATGTTTAAATTAGAATTTTGGCCGAGTGTAAGAGCTTATTCCTTCCTTGTGGTGTCTAACTCGTGTCGTCTACTTTTGGTTGGCAGCGAGAATGAGGACCCACGGGGATATGGGAGGTGATGAGGGTGCGGGCGATCGCAGCCTCACGATGGCGATCCGCCTCCTCCTCCCAACCTCTTGGATGTCTTCGAGGTCGGAACAAAATCAGCAGACAACCAACCGACTCTGGAAATGCTTGTCGAGAATCAAGCTCCTCGAGGTGGCCGTGATGGCGAGACCGCCCCAATGGCTATCTGGATTTCTTGCATACAGCCACCCACCTTCTCTCGCGCCCAGCCACTTGAGGTGATGATTGGTTGCGCACAATTGAGCGAAGTTTGCTCTCATCCGCTGCGAAGATCATGAAAAGGCACTCTTTCTTTGCTCAGCGGCTCCAGAGCCTCTTTGGTGCTTGGTGGGCTAATTTCCTGGTCATGCAGCCCGCCGGTCACCAGGTGACTTGGGCGGAGTTCCGTGAGGCCTTTCGGGCGTATCACATCCCGAAGAGCTCATGGACATTAAGAGGCAGGAGTTCCTCTCTCTCAAGCGATGGAACAAGTCTGTGATGGACTATTCCGAGAGTTCAACTATTTGGCCCAATATGCGCGGAAGAAGTGAACAATGATCGGAAGAAGCGGACCGCTTCATGGGTGGGCTGTCGGCAAAGATGCAAGACAAGCTCTCGTGTGTGATTTCCGGACTTCAATAACTTGGTGAGTCGAGGCGATCAGCTGTTGAGCATAAGATGAAGAATCACCAAGAAGAGAAGAAAGCGGAAGAGGCGACACCTTTTCCGGTGGCGGCGATTCGCGGCGTGCTCGGTGTCTTTCCTCTACCGAGGGCACTGCTCCTACACTTCCACTACCGGTGGGATGCCGTCCTGCTCCCGTTGCTGCTCCCGGCCTCCACCGCCACCGGCAGAGTGAGAGCGGGGCAAGTTCAGTTCCGGCCCGTGCTACAAGCGTGGCGCGCGGGACACTTCATCGAGATTGCCCTTTTCCCAAGCGGGGCAACAACTCGATGCTCCAAGGCCTCAGGCGCACCGCCTCCACGTCCCTACGGAAAGGCACCTCAAGCGCCCGAAGCATGGCCGGGTCCACTACACCGACGCAGGCGATTCAGAGGGCGACCATGTGTTGGTGGTATGTTGTGCATTGATGGGCATCTCGCTAGAGTTACATTCGATTCGGGGGCTTCTCATTCGTTTATTCGCAAGGATTTTGCTATGCATCATCAAATGAGAGTGAGTTGCAGCAACACCCCTTCCTCATTGAAGCACGGGTTCAAAGATTGTGGCTAATCAAGTAGTCCAAGAAGCAACTGTTCTGATCCAAGGGGTTCCATTCCTTGTCAACTTGTTACTCCTTGACCTTCGTGGGATAGATGTTATCTTGGGCATGAATTGGCTAACCCGACAGCAGGCCATTCTGTATTGTTCTCGTCGCTCCATCTCGCTCAAGGGGCCGAAGGGCGACGATTGACTCTACTTCGATGGTGGCAATGCCACTCTTTGCTCCTTGAATGGTGCTGAAATTGAGGAGTTAGAGTCCATTCCGTGGTTTCGAGTACCGGATGTGTTCCCCACGGCTGCCGGGATGCCGCTGATCGCGACATTGAGTTCGTGGTTGAACTCCAACAGGATCGCTCCGTGTCCAAGCGGCCATATAGGATGCCGCCAAATGAATTGGCGGAATTGAAGAAGCGATTAAAGGAACTGATGGACAAGGGTTCATTCGCCCAAGCTCCTCACCTTGGGTACGCTCGGCTCTCTTCGTGACTAAGAAGGGCGGTTCTCTTCGTCTATGTGTGGATTATCGTCCTTTGAATGCGATTACTATCAAGAACAAATACCCTCTGCCGCGGATTGATATCCTGTTCGATCGACTTCTTTGGTGCTCGGGTATTCTCAAGATTGACACGAGGCTCGGGTACCATCAGATTAAGATCCGTGAGGATATTCGAAGACGACCTTCTCCACTCGGTATGGGTATGCGAGTACACCGTCATGTCGTTCGGGTTGACGAATGCACCGGCATACTTCATGTACATGATGAATTCCATCTTCATGGAAGAGCTTGATTCCTTTGTGGTCATCTTCATTGATGACATCCTTATCTATTCGGCGAATGAAGAAGACCATGCCAAGCATCTTCACATTGTTCTCAGGAGGCTTGAGAACATCGCCTTTATGCCAAGTTCAGCAAGTGCGAATTTTGGCTGAAGGAGGTATCGTTCTTGGGGCACGTCCTCTCCGAGCAAGGTGTCATTGTCGACCCAAGCAAAGTGCAGGGCGTGCTCAAATGGGAAACGACCCAAGTCACATCACGAGATCCGCTTGATTTCCTTGAAATTTGGTGGCTATTATCGCCGTTTCATTCAGGACTTCTCCAAGATAGCCAAGCCTATGGCGGAGTTCTTGAAGAAGGGCATCGAGTTCAAGTGGTCCGTGGGCTGTGGCGGGCATTCGGACTCTGAGCGGCGCCTCACTCTGACTCGGTCCTCACCCGACCCAATATTCACGAGCCGTTCGGCGTCATCTGCGATGCATCGGCATCGGACTCATTGTGTGCTTATGCAGGACACCGAGTTGTCGCTTATGCGTCTCGGCTGACTAAAATGTCATGAAGAGCACTACCCCACCCATGATTTGGAGCTTGCAGCGATGGTCCATGCATTGAAGATTTGGCGCCATTATCTCTTGGGAACAAGTGCAATGTCTACACCGATCACAAAAGCCTCAAGTACATCTTCACGCAGAGACTGAATATGAGGCAAAGGCGGTGGCTTGAATTGATAAAGGACTACAATTTGGAAGTCCATTACCACCCTGGGAAGGCCAATGTGGTGGCTGACGCATTGAGCCGCAAGGTACAATGCCATTGCCTTGCTCTTCCACCACGGAGTGCCACCCTTTGTGCTGAGTTCCAGAAGCTCAACCTGGAAATGATAGAAGAAGGGACCTTGTCTAACGTGGAATTGAAGTCCACATTGCTTGATCAGATTCGGGAGGCACAAGGCGGAGATGCGGGTGTTACACGCATTCGCAATAACTTGGAGGTTAGTCGGGCTCCTGGTTTTCGCCTGGATGAGCAAGGAACCTTGTGGTTCGGCCAGCGCATAGTTGTCCCGGATATCCAAGAGTTGAAGCGGGCGATCCTTGATGAAGCCCATAACTCGTTGCTCACAATCCATCCGGGTAGCAATAAGATGTACCAAGACTTGAAACGGCAGTTTTGGTGGACCCGCATGAAGCACGAGATTGCTCGTTATGTGTCCGAATGCGATGTTTGCAAAAGGGTGAAAGCGGAACATCTCAAGCCACCGGCACTCTTCACCATTGCCGTCCCAAATCGGAAATGGGAGGATATTAGCATGGATTTCATTACCGGCCTACCCCTGACTTCTTCGGGTCATGATTCCATTTGGGTTATTGTCGACCGGTTGACCAAGTCAGCACATTTTCTAGCCGTTCGCACAGCTTATCAATTCAAGAGGTATGCGGAGTTGTACATCTCTCGGATTGTATGTCTTCATGGAGTACCAAAGCGGATAGTTTCAGGCATCGAGGCTCTCGGTTTGTTTCTCGGTTACGAAAAGCTTGCATGAAGCGTTGGGCACTAAGTTACTTCACGACAAAGATATCACCCACAAACTGACGGCCAAACTGAGAGGGTCAATCAGATACTTGAGGATATGTTGAGATCTTGTGTTCTGTCTTATGGGAAGAAATGGGATGAGTGTCTTCCGTATGCTGAGTTTGCCTACAACAACAGCTACCAAACCAGCATCCAGATGTCCCCATTCGAAGCACTCTATGGTCGTAGCTGTCGGGCACCTCTGAACTGGTCTGAGAGTGGGGAACGTTCATTCCTTGGGCCTGAACTAGTCATGGAGGCAGAAGATAAGGTGAAAACCATCCAAGAGAATCTGAGGGTAGCACAATCGCGACAGAAGAGTTATGCTGATCACCGTAGGAGACCTCTCTTCTTTGACATTGGCGACTTTGTCTATTTGAAGGTATCTCCTCTCCGGGGCACCCGTCGTTTTGGAGTTAAGGGAAAGTTGGCACCTCGCTACATAGGTCCATTCCGGGTCCTTGGAAGGCGTGGTCAGGTGGCATATCAGTTGGAACTCCCTCCCTCACTCGAGATGGTCCACAATGTCTTCCATGTTTCGCAATTGAAGAAGTGCCTCCGTACTCCCTTTGAGTCTCTGGAAGTGGATGAACTCGGAGTTCAGCCTGAACCTGATCTATCCTACCAAGAGCATCCTATTCGGGTTTTAGATGAATCTGAACGCAAGACTCGTAGGAAGACTCTCAGGTTTTACAAGATTCAGTGGAGCAATCACACTGAAGATGAAGCCACTTGGGAGCGGGAGGATCGTTTGAAGGGCGAATATCCCGAATTCTTCCAAGACATGTAAGTGCTTCGACCCTATCCCTTCGCAGATGTTGTCTATGTTAGATCCCCTTCTAGCGATGTACTCGTTTTAAATCTCGGGGCGAGATTCCCCTAAGGGGGAGGGATTTGTCATGGTCCCGGTATTTTCTTGTGAGTGGGCTTGGGGGTAGAAAGGTAATATCCCAGTCATTTTTTTTCCCCAGCCATTTCTTCCTCTTTTTCTCCACCCATCTCTCTCCCCACCACCTTCTGTTTCTTTTCTCCACCCGCTTGACCACCCCTTTGCCTGGCGCGCCGGCCTTTGCTCCATGGCCAGCCGGCCTGCGCGCCTCGGCGCCGCCTCAGCCGACGCCCCCTCCCGGTGCCTCATCCCACCGCCGCCCCCACGGTCGTCCTCCCCACCTCTCTGCTGCCGGCCGCCGCCACGTCACGGCCTGCCCCCTCGCCCTTGCGGCTCCCACCACCTCCTCCACGGCTTGGTGAGTTTCCCTCTTGCATTCCCTCCTCCCTCTACCTCCCCATGGTTTGGGTTGGGGTGGATTGGGGATCTAGGGTTGGTTGTAGGCATGGTGTTTGATGAAATGCCCATGGGGAAATTGTGGTTGGGCATCCTTGTGGAGCTTGGAATGTGCAAAAATCCTTGTTATGGATGTGTGCCTCATTGAGCTCCTTCTAGATGTTTTGGGCCATGTAGGTAATAGATGATCGAGCTGTATGTTTGTGATTACTGAAGAATGGAATGCTACTAGGCTTCATTGAATAACCTGCGAATTGCTGGAGTTGAGCATAATGCAGTGATGCTATCAAGGTTAGATACGTGTAGATGGTCCTTGGTTACGGTTCGTAATGCACGTGCGTTAGTATACTCTAATGATGGCTAATGTTCCCATGCTCGTGATAGTGTGTGCATCAAGGTCATTAGGGTACATTATACACGTGTTAGTGTATGTGCTCTAATTTGGTATGAGCTACTGTGTTAGGGCTATGTGGTTGTGCGGGTAATTTTGTTTTAGCTCGATCCTGCCCTCTATTTGGCGTCGCCCTGGGTTTAGCTTGGGTTGGAGTGGAAGTGGGCACTTCAAATACATTGTTGTCTATTCGTGTGCCGTGTTAAAATTCACTTTCTTTTGGGTTGGTGAATGCTCGCATAATTTCAAAGCTTTTATGAGTCCTTAATTGTCATTTCATTTCATATGCATAGCATGCATCTCATGTCATATATATGTGTCGTGTAGAGAGCGATCACGGAGGGTGGCGTGGGTGGTCGAGGGTGATCGCGGTGAGCAGGTTGTTGTTGAGGATCCGACAGAAGCATCAGGCAAGCACCTAAGCATGTTCAACCCTTTAAATATGTTTATTTTGGTGAATAAAATGCTTATTGAATGATTAGGTTTTTGCATTAGGAGTCAATGGTGGTAAGGGTAATAGAACCTAATTGCTGCACACTCACTCCTTGACACTTGTTGAACCCTTCCTTTGGAGCTAGCTTATGGGTAAATACCATGTGTCCATGCTTAGTTTGCTTAGAGGTCGGGTTTGGGCCAAGTGGTGGACGGTTCCATCACTTGAGAGTACTCAATACTACACATGTGAACTATATTGGAAATGGGTTCGGTCATGTCACTTGGAGGTAAATATTAATAAATGGCGGCCAGGCGGGAGAGTGGGATCAATTGGGTATGGAGACTCAATTGGCGTAGTCCGCTGTGTCAATTAAGGACCGATCCGTCTGCGGTGCCATGTTGATCGAGCACCATTAGGTTGATCGCATGCACGATTATGGAGGGTAAGCCACTCTTTCATCACATGCCGTTCGATGGATCATGCCCTCATGCGGTTGGGCGTGGTTGAGGGCGAGGCTTAGGCCGACCCTCGAGGCCAAGCCGGGCTTGGGTCGCTCGAGGGTGCTAGGTGCTCGGACCGCATGAAGATGGTTCAACGAATGGGTATGGATGGGAGGGTTGACATGAGGTACTTTGTGGCACATGTCGCGGCGATCAATGCTTCCTGCAGGGTTAATCAAGCGATTCGAATTGCCGCGCTCGGATATGAGCACGCTCGCGTCATCCGACACTCAACGTAGTAATAACTTAAATTCTGGCTCGTCGTTGTACTTGAGCTTTAAAATGGTTGTAAATGCTTTACTTTAGTGTTGTTACCTTTCAACTCCATGTTAGAAGTAAGTGCGGTCAATAATCGCTTTAAATTTGTAATCGGTTTATTTGTTATACTTATACTACAAATGTTAATGCTTTTCCGCACTATTACCTTCACTTTATTCCTTTCTGTACCCAAATGCATAACCCTTTGGAGTCGGTCATATATGGACCACGGGTAAGTCTTGCAGTACCTTCGTACTCATGCTTTCGCTTTGTGGTTTTCAGGTGAGGATCGGGAGGGCTGAAGTTCTCCCCTATCGCCTCTCGGTGCCGGCGGGACACCGAGTAGAGGTTACTGCGATGTCACTCACGCCGGAAGTGTTCAAGGCGTAACACTTCCGGAGATGTCATATTTTGCTAATGTGTTGGTTAAACTCCCTTTTGTTGTATAGCTAGCTTTTAATACCATGTCTGTGTGGCTTGAAGACTTGGTATTCCTCTTGTTGATCGTGGTTGTGTGGTGATGTCCTCGTCATGCTTGGTTGTTGCTTTTATCCTTTTCATATTATCATGCTATATCAATCGCTTTTCTTGTCTCACGAGTGGATGTCCTAGAATCTAGGGAGGTCATGCCGGATTTTCGAATTTTTGTGCTATCTTGGTTTAGGTTGCATCATCTTAGTTATCTAGCAGGTTAGTTGAGTGTTTTTAGTTGTGTGGTTGTCGGGTTCGTCTTGTGCTTGGTTTGGTCTTCTGTTGTGCTTCGCTATGCGTGTCCGGTTGTGGGATTTGAGTTCGTTGCCCCCTTTATGCAAATTGAGTTGTGATAACGGTGGAAACCGGTATGCGGGGCGATCCTGGGCGAGTTCGGGTCGCATACCGGGGGAATACCGGGGCTGTTGTCGAGTTATTCGAAGGGTCCCACTGTTATCTCACTTGGGCTTGGATGCTAGCATCGCGAGCGCCATCGGCGAATCGTTGCTAGCCTCCAAATCCAATGAGGTTAACGGGGTGTTCCAATAGCTCGAGGGCGATGCGGGCGGCTCCTCACGATACCCCATCGGCCGGCGCGAGCGGGCTGACCAACCACGATAAAGGCCCGGCAGCGAAAGGTGCTTGGGCGCGAGCGAGGCTCGACTGTGCGGGCCGACCCTGGACGGTCGGCGGACTCCGATTCCGGGCGGTCGGTGGGCTCCGACCACCTAACACTGGAGCTCGCGGTCAGCAAGCTCCACCCGCGCACGAGCTAGCAGGGCCCACGCCAGTGTCAGGTGGCTGCCTTGTGCGCAGCGTCCCCTGACATCCGTACCGGGGTAGGCGGCTCCTTCCCAAGATCGCCGAAGAGCCACGAAGAAGTCAAGCCTCGCCCCGCCGCCTGGCACACCGCAGAGGAGTACGCCCACTCCGAGGCCAAGGCAAAGTCAAGCGCCATTAAAGCCACCGAGGCCGACAGAGCACCACGCGACACGCCACCTGCATAAAGACTACGCAAGACTGCTCATCACAGAACCACCAACCCTGCCTCGGGACGGGCAGGGGTCGGTCGGACAAGACAGGAACCAGACTTCAAGACGTGCAGGCCCCTTTCCTCGTAGTTTTCCCAACTCCCGTGTAACCTGCCTCCTCCGTCTATATAAGGAGGGGCAGGGCCCGAGAGGGAGGGGCGCGGAGAAAACAGTCTTCTAGGTAGCCTCAACTCCTTAGCGAAAACATCAAGGGGATCGGACAGCCGACCCTCCGCCTCGCTTGTACACCCCATGTTCATCACCCAAAGATCAATACACCCACGCCGAACGAACTGGAGTAGGGACATTCGGCCCGAACCAGTATACATCTTCTGACTCCTTGAGTCGACCATTCGGGGAGAGGGAGCGCGCGACCCCTTCCGACCACAAATTCGTATTGCCGGTGCACGAAACACCGACAAAACTTTTCGTGTTGAGTCTTTCCGAGTTGATTTTTTTTTTGAAACTTTTCGAGTTGAAATTTTATGATTTAAATTTTTTTGAGTTATGTTTTTTCGAGTTAAAACTTCCTGTTTAAAATTTTCAAAATTTAAATGATCTAAATTTTAAATTTTGTGTTAGAGAGGGAATTGAGGGGATGAGAGAAGTGAGTAGGGAAAAGGAAGAGAGGAAGTGGATGGAAAAGATGATACTTATTAAGTTGTTAGTCTAAGATTAATTTTAAAATAGTGGTTTCCAAACTTATTAAGTTGCGCACCGTTCTAATTTGGGAGGGACACGTAGTAGCCTTTAGGCTCGTCGGACGCCGGAAGAGGTTTCCGTGGGGATTAATTGTTTTGTACAATAAGGGCCTGTTTGGTTGCCTGCATGCGCGCGGCCTGGTTCGATGCATGCATTGACCGTACACGAGATCGTGTTTGGTTGCCTGCATCGCATGTGCGCGGCCTGGCTCAACGCATGCAACGAAGGCTAATTTAGCACTGCACGCCTGCACGTGCAGATACGCCGTGCGCGGCCGTTTCCCGCGGGCCTGGCTTGCGTGAGCCATGCTCCGTAACTATTGTCCTTTGCTTTAATTCTTCTCCTCGTACAGTACTCGGAAGACGTTCCAATCGCGTTTGCTCGCCTACCGACCGAAATTCACCACGTGAATGTCGAACGGCGTGCAGCACTCGCCAAGTCATCTGGTCGTAACCTTTTCCACGCTACGTCCATTGCCATGATCACAAGCTCCCCATCAATTAGTAAAGTAGATAGACTGGCAAAAGTAGCCACGCACGTGTCGTAATACTAGGATGGGTTGTACATAGAGATGGTAATCCGGTGCGGCAGATATAGACAGTGCTTGTTCATACTTATGTCTGTTAGCCAAAATTTCCCCATGGGTATATCCACGAAGGGTCGCGAGCGAAGAATCTCTTCTATACCCGTCGCTTGCGGGTACTCGATACCCACAGATATATCCGTTTACTCGCCACTATCAACAATCCTTCCAACCAAATGACACTAGGAGCTAATGAGGTATGATACTGATACAATCATTTTGATGAAATTGTAGGAATCAACTACATTATATGGATTGAAAAAATGATTATCAATTATCCAAAATTTCAAGTGACCATGGAAATAAGAATTAAAATAACACATGCAAACAAATAAGGAACAGATGCTCAAGTTCAACAATTAAAATGAAAATAGTTCATTAGTCATCACACATGTTCCAGATCAACAATTAAAATAGAAATAATTTATCAATCATCACACACATTACAACTCGCCTCTTACAATATCACCAATCACAAATTACTAACATGAGATACCAAAAATTGGGGATCAGGAGGCCAACTAGGCGCCTGTTGTGGCCCACATGTCAGTAGAAGGTGGCGGGTAATCGAGCGGAACGGGTATGGGTGTTCCCCCATACCCATACCCGTTTACCCGTCGGGTAAAATTTGCCCCCTATAAATATACCCACGTGCAATAAAAAAACATATATATCTCTATTAGGGTTTTTACCTGTGGGTACACGGGTAATCGGGTAAAATTGTCATCCATAGTTGCACGTTATATCACACCGTATAGGCTGAGACAACAAATAGACAGTAACACGACGTTGGGTGTGCTCAACTCATAATCATAGAGATAAGAGCATTAGCAAAATACGGTGCATAAATTTGCTGGCGATGTTATACGTGTGGAAATGCATTATATGTCGGTAATTAGCACATATTAAGCATGGATTGAGCGGTCCAGTACCGTATATGGAATTATGGACCGATGCTTTTTCTATTGTGCTGGTGTGGATCATGGTATTGGCCGGTGCATACCTGCTATC